>CM057225.1:45908692-47158692 GCA_029891385.1 Erythroxylum novogranatense
TTTGCCCCTCATGCAATCTTACCACCTTAACACTATAATTCAATTAACCCATGTCATAAAACCTTACTCACATTAACATGCTAATTAACTCCCCAAAAATAACATAATTAATCTATCAATGCCTCAAAATTCATTTAAGTTATTGCCTAACTTCTTCCTAAAATCAAGACCTTTTTTTTGATCATGTAATTGAAGGAATTAGAAAACACTTCCTTTTAGAGCAATATTTCTCACAGTCTTAATTTTCTAATGACATCAAAATCATTCAATTTGGTTCAAAAATATGAAAATTATACCCTAAACATTTTTTGAACTATTCTTATGCTGAAACAATATTCTATGCTCAAATTCTATCCAAAAATTGACTTTCTTAGAGACTGAATTAAAACTCAATTTTATCTCATAATTTGTAGCTCTATCTTTCTAGTTTACTTCAAGTCAAAAATCACCTCATTCGAGTAACTAGAGAAAAATTCTTGGCTAAAACACTGAAGCATACTTAGTGATCATGTTTTAAACTACATTTTCCAGCTTATGACTTTCAGCATTTCACATACAATTTTTCTAACTTCCAAGAAAAATTTGGGGTCCAACATTTATTCTTGTACAATTCAATACATATGAATGCTTCATGATAATTTGTATGCTTATACTTGATAATTAATCGAGAAATGAATCAAGTCAAATGTGTTAAGGTGTGCAATAAGAGTTGGTAGCTTAAAAAACCTACAATTATTAAATTAAATAAACAATTGAAGAGAGATTTTAATTTTGAATTAATTATCCTTTGGATTGCTTCAAATCGAATTGAATAACCTAGGAGTACTTTTTTCAATCTAGGTATTACAATTTTAGTATTATTGAATTCAATTAGGATTACTTGATTAGATCTCGAGAGACAGTAATCAAAACTTTAAGATATCTAAGATCAAGTGTAAATTGAATCAACGAGATAAAAGGAAAATAATATTAGCAACTCAATTATTTACTTGTTCAGTTTCATTGTTTCTTTCAATTTCAATTATTTATTTTAATTTAATTCAATCTTTAGCACCTTAGACAAAGTTTATTCAAGTTATTAGGTGTCTAATTAGTTCTCGTGGGAATGATACCTTTTTTACTACAAGTTACAATCCATATACTTGGGCTATTGAAAGTTTTCTATATAAAACTTATCAACAATATCTAATTGGAAGAGAGGCATGTGGAAATCCAGCTAAAGTAACAACTCACCAGAGATTGGCTCGCAATCCTTTGAAAGAATAATGGAACTTTTGATGTTTTTCATACTCATCCCAAAAAGAGAAGCGAATTGATTCAAGGAGCTCATGAAGCAGTTCCTTGAGTCTATATCTCTATGATAGACTAGGAAAATATCGTCTACAAAGGAAATTTAGGATATTCCCAACTACTTGTAGCTTTTATGGAATTTAAAGCTACTACACCTTGAAGTGCCCCTATTGGGGATTCTTATTAGAACTTCCATAACTATTGTAAATAGGTAAGGGGATAAGGGATCCCCTTGCCTTAGGCCTCTCTTACTTTGGAATGGTTTGGAAGTAACATCATTCACTATTACACAATAGGAAATTGAAGAAATAAATGAGTAGATCTATGAGATGACTCTTTATGGGAAACCTAGCTTCTTTAAGGCATGTATTAGAAAGTCCCAGTCTACTGCATCAAAAGCCTTATTAATGTCAATTTTCAAATCTCAGTGCTTATGTTGGACCTCGTTTCCGAAGTCCAACTCCTGCAGAATATTACAAGACTTGAGCTGTTTCCAATTAAAAACACCTGAACTATTATCAATTCATCTTTATGCTTTGATACCACAACTGTTGGACTCCATTTTTGGAGCCCAATTGAGTCGTGAAAATGGGAGCTTATTCCATGAAAATCTCCTTAGGATAATTCCAATAAAATAAAATAAAATTTTTCAGCATTTGTAGTGGACGACCTCACCGTGGCAACAGAATGTTCGCCACGGCGAACCATTGGGAGAAGATTCTTCGCCACGGCGAAAATGCTGAAGTAATTGAAGTGAATCACACGTTATTACGATGCTTATTATATGATGTATAAATACACAAGAAGGGGGGGGTTGAATTGTGTATTTCCCCTTTTTTGATAAACCTTCAAAATCTTTTTGTCAAAAGAAAAACTTGTTCTTCTCACAAGAACTACTTTAAATCAAAGTTAATCGTATTCTTTGAAAACTTGTTTGAAAACTAAGTAAAATCGAAACTTTGAACGATAAGAGAGATAAGAATAGAGAGAAGTTGACACTGTAATTTTTATACTAGTTCACCCCAAACCGTGGGCTACGTCCAGTTCTCAGATGTCTTTCTGAGATTTCACTATCTCTCAACAACTTCACAAGTATTCTTTCTTTTTGAGCCTCTTCAGGTCTCTTTACAGTCGGTATTCTTTTACTCTTAGCCTCTACAGGCTATCTGTACTACTTTCTTATAGAAAGATTTTTTGAGCTTTGTTACAGTAAGATAGCTCTAACTATTTGCACAATAAACTCTCAAGTAAGCTTTGAAACAATTGTTGCATGCGCGTATATATCTGTATATGTGTGTGTCGTCGTCGTCGTCGTAACTTTGCAATCTTCGACTTCGACTCATATTTATAGCCTTCGTCTGCAACTGCTTCTTAAATCTTTCTTCTTGAATCTTGCTTCTTGAATCTTGAAAGAAACGATTATTCAGTTGAGTTCTATAACTAACTCAAACTGATTCTTGATTCAGACGTGATTTGCTTCCGTCTGTTTTTCATCTTTTGCTTTTTCTTTCGTCCGCTTTTGGCTTCCGTCTGCATTTGGCTTTCGTCTGCTTTTGACTTCCGTCTGATTTCGACTTTCGTCTGCTTCCGGCTTCCTTCTGCTTTCGGCTTCCGTCTGCTTTTCAATCTTCTATCTGTTTTTCAATCTTTGTCTACCTTTCATCTTCCGTATGTTTTTCAATCTTCGTCTGCTTTTCTTCTTTAGTCTATTTTTCAATCTCTGTCTGCTTTCCATCTTCCATCTATTTTTCAATCTTCGTCTACTTTTCATCCTCCGTCTTCTTTTCTTCTTTCATCTGTTTTTCAATCTTCCATTATTTGTACTTCATCAAAATCATTTATGTAAAGTCATTTTGACTTAACAATCTCCCCTTTTTTGATGATAACAAATAATCATACGATTAAGGTGAAAAACTAAGAAAACATATCTTCATACTATCTTCGTCTGACTTCTTCATGTTCTGTTTACTCTTCCTCCCCCTATCTTTTTCTTCTTAAAAAATTCATCTCCTTCGTTCACCCCCTTTGATTTCTGCTTTCCATTCTCTTCTCCCCCTATTTGTTATTAATAAAAAATGATTAGGACTGATGATGCTTCAACAATTCTTTCACCATCTCCTTCTGAAGTAAATCACACGTTAGTACAATGCTTATAACACGATAACGAATACACGAGAAGGGGGTTGAATTGTGTATTCCCCTTTTTGAAAATTCTTTCAAAACTGTTTTGTTTTAAAAAAGTTCTTTTTACCGAAACTTCAGTAAGTTCGAATTAATCAAAACTTTGAAAACTTGTTTCAGAATTGAAGTAATAACAAAACTTTGAATTTTAAAAGTAATAGGGTAGAGAGAAGTTGACACGGTGATTTTATCCTGGATCACCCCAAACCGTGGGCTACGTCCAGTCCTCAGAGTTCTTTCTGAGATTTCACTATCTCTTCAACTTTTACAAGTATTCTTTCCAAGCCTCTTCAGGTCTCTACACTTAGTATTTTTTTACTCTTAGCCTCTGCAGGCTATCTGCGCAACTTTCTTACAAAATTATTTCGAACTTGTTACAGTAAAATTAGCTTTCAACTATTTTGCACAGTGTTTGCGTATGTAAATCAATTATCTCAGTTTTTGCTCTTTTTTGCTTTCGCATTTGCTAACTTTGCAATTTTCGACTTCGACTCATATTTATAGCCTTCGTCTGCAACTGCTTCTTGATTCTTGAATCTTAAATCTTGTTTCTTGAATCTTGAAAGAAACGGTTAATCGCTTGAGTTCAGAATTAACTCGAATCGACTTTGCGTCTTCTTTTTGAATTCTGCGTCTGCTTTTCTCCGTCTGTATTTTTACGTCCATATTTCTGCGTCTGCGTCTATTTTTTCACTTTACGCTCAAGGCTATTTTTGATTTACGCTATGCGCGCGTCTCAAGGCTCTGTGTTACATTTACGCTCGCTTATTTTGTGTCTCAGATCTGTGTTCAAGGCTTCTATTTTTCACTTTATGCTCACGCTGCGTTACATTTAAGGCTCGCTTATTTTGCGGCTCAAGCGTCTATGTCTCGATCTGCTTTTCACTTTGCGTCAAGCTTCACGCTCTGCGCTCTGCGTTACATTTAATGCGCTCGCTTATTTTATGCGTCTATTTCTTCGTCTGCATATTGTCTTGTGTCTGTGTCTCTACTTCTCCGTCTGTTTGTTTAATCTGCGTTTGTATTTCTTCGTCTGCATCTGTGTTTTATTCTCCGTCTTTCTATTTTCTATTTTGCTTCTTCTTTTACTACTTCTTTGTTATTCATCAAAATCATATATATGTAAAGTCATTTTGACTTAACAATCTCCCCCTTTTTGATGATAACAAATTATACACTTAAAAAGAAAAAAAACAAAATACAATGTTTGAAAACATAAAAAAACTTATCTTCAAAAATTCTTATTTCTCTTCTTCCTTTCTTTTCTTCGTCTACTTCAGTCACACCTTTTGAGATTCTTTTCTGAACATTCTCTTCTCCTCTGCTCATTCTCTTCTCCCTCTATTTGTTATAATAAAAAATGATTAACAACGATGGCTCTTCAACAGTTCTGTCATCATCTTCTTCAAATCATTCATTGTCTCTTTATCTCGTTGACTTCTCCGCATAATTTTCTGATTTCAGCTTGTGAGTCCAACGGTGAAGAGGATTGATCGTTATCTGTTGAGGGTGAAGTGAACGCAATTGTTGTAGCATATGCGTCCGAGGATGGAATGTAATCTTCATTAATCTCAATAGTTGGTGGACGAATAAATGTATTAGATTCAGGAAGATCTAAGTCATACGGGGCAGGTAGCATGAGCAACTGTCTTCCTTGCAGGGGTATGGCTTCATCTTGTAAAGACAGTGTATTAGAAAGTGGTCTAATACGTAATACTGTCTGCACAAGCGATTCAATGAACGTGCCTGTAAGCAGTCTTCCCCTACTGGACAATGTTCATTTTTATCCGTAAAACTGCAACCAACTCCGTCTGTATTCTCTTTTGAAGCGCATGTTGCATCAATTTTATGCACTTCTTCTACAATTTGATCTACGGACAGATCATCACTAACTTGTTCAGGAAATAGCTTCGACTTCCCCTTATTGAAATCCAAAGGATATCTTGGCTGAATATCTGGTACCACCTTTATTTTCGTATTCTCTGTGATCGGATGAATAGTACATGGTCTTCTGGTCATTTCTATAGGGTATGGCTTTGTAGCAGCATCCCTCAAGACATCATAGAACATCTTTTCATCTTCTTTCATTAAATGCCATGTGCCACTATTTATTAAAATAGGTTGTATGATAGCCATTACCTTCTTCCTTGGTTGATTACAGATAGCGATAGCAGTCCTCCTCTTGGTAACAACTTCAACCATTCTGATCTTCAACTTGTGTCTTCTCAAAATTCTCGAATAGTTGTATACAGTTAGACCAGATTCATCTGATTTCTCCTGTGGTACCTGAACCAAGTTTGGTTCTCTGCGCCTCGGTTGTTCTTCAATAGATTCTCCGAACTAGGCTTATCTCCTCCGGTTCCTCCTGCTGAGCAAGAGGAATTTCTGAGCTCGCTTATGCTCAATTTCTTTTTCTTTTTGAGCAGCATTGAAGGTTTCTTTCTTTCGACTAACTTCCCAAACAGTGGACACAGTCTTCTTCCAACTAATCTTCTTAGTCTTTTCTTCTGCTTTAGTCAGTCTTGAAGATTTCTACATTTGAGATTTTTCTTTTTCAGACTCCAATTTTCTCTTCTTCTCAGTCTCTTTAGCCTTTTTGGCTAAGTCTTCTTCTAAAATTGAGACTAGAGATCTTGTTCCCTTCGATACTCGAGATCCAGATACTTCTGCTTGACTCTGCTCTCTAGCTCTCTTGTCTTCCTATTGTCGCAGAGTGCGAATCCTAGGTGATCTCTTCTCCTTTTTATAGATCTCACCTAAAAGATTCTCTCCTTTTCTTTTCTACACACCTTCTTCTGTTCTCCAAACTGGGCTCACTTCCCTTTGAAGACTTGCCTATTTTATCAACGGTTTACCCGATAGTTTTCTTCTTTCATCTATCGGTAATCTCATACTTGCTTGAGATTTAGAGCTAGTGGCGAGAGACTTCTTCAAAGGATCTCCCCTCGCTTCTAGCTTTCTTTAGACTCGCTACTTCTTTCGCCACTACCTTCAAGCCCATTCTTCTTCTCAGACGAGTTAATAGTACTCTTAACAGATACCATCCTTCTGATTCCTCTGTGAAGAAGGACTTCGGATTCTTTAAAAATCCTAGTAAGTAGCATGCCGTAAGGATAACTGTTGGTATCCTTCATCCCCTTAACCATATAATGAAAAATCAAAAATGGTAGGTCAATTGGACGACGATTCAGTAGATAGAACAGACATTGTTCATCCAAGGTAGTCACAAGATGTCTTGACCCGGCTCTTGGTAAGATGCAATTAAACAAAATCGCATGTAGAACCCTAGCCTTCGGGACCAGACTGGAAGTCTTCCTCTCGTATGGGTCATTGGCTCCATATAACTATTTTCTGACATCTTCTTTCTTCATACTAACTTTGGACATCCATCCTGCTTTGGTTGATAGGGTTTCTCCAACTGGAGAGCATTCAGTCACCTTCTCCACTAACTCCTTTGTCACAATAACAATTATTCCATCTACTGTGGAGACGATGGTGTTATCAACTAGTTGCGCATGCTTCCAAAAGTCATATACCTCATCTATATATACTGGTTCCCGCATCTGGAAGAAATTTCTCCATCCAGCTTCTATAATCTCTAGCTCAACATTCATGCTGTCACTCCTCAGAGATTCGAAATCTACATATCTTCCAAAAATCATAGCTGACTCTATTGCTTCTGATTTGAGACTGCTTCTGGTAGGATATTCTTCAAAAGTAAAGTTGTTTGCAAGAGTTTTTTGAAAGAGAGTTGAAACGTCTGGGAGTAAAAGTAATCGAAATGATTATTGTTTCAGACTACTATTAGGGTCTTATCCGATGGGTTCTAGAATCATTGGGATCCTCAAGGCTGTCAAAATTTTCCCTCCAAGACTTCCTTGTGAGAGAAGTTACCAGTTGTAACCTACTGTTTCTGATGTCGTTACCTTTGACGGTCTTCTAGGCTGACTGGTCATTTAACATACCATGTTAAGGTTCCATCTGATTTCCTTAAACCGATCTTCACTTAGTGGTTTAGTGAAGATATCTGTCCATTGATACTCTGTTTCAACAAATTGTAGTGTCACCACCTTCCTTTGAACGTAGTCTCTCAAGAAATGATGTCTGACTTCGATATGCTTCACTCTTGAATGTTGTATCGGATTCTTCGATAGATTTATGGCGCTGGTGTTGTCACAATAGATTGGGATCTCATCTTCTCGAACTGAATAATCCTCCAATTGATATTTAATCCACAATGTTTGTGAACAACAACTTGCGGCAGACATGTACTCGACTTCGGCAGTTGATAGAGCTATCGAGCTTTGTCTCTTGCTTGACCAGGAAACTAGGTTTGCGCCAAGAAAGTGACATCCTCCACTGATTCTCTTCCTTTCAACTCTGTCTCCTGCATAGTCCGCATCGCAATATCCGATTAACCTGAAATCTTTACATTTCTCAAACATTAAGCAAAGATCAGTAGTACCTACGAGATATCTCATGATCCTTTAATGAAAGAATAAAATGAGACTCTCTAGATCGGCTCAAACCTTGCACACAAGCATACACTAAACAGAATATCAGGTCTACTTGCGGTAAGATACAGTAAAGAACCAATCATCCCTCTATACAAGGTTTGATCCACCTTCTTACCAAGTTCATCTTTCGAAAAAAGGTTTGAAGAATGCATCGGAGTCACCATAGGCTTCACATTATTCATATCAAATTTGGACAACAATTCTTTCACATACTTTTGTTGCTGAATAAAAATTTTCTCTTCGGTTTGTTTAACTTGCAACCCAAGAAAGAACTTTAACTCACCCATCATACTCATTTCAAATTCATTTTTCATTAGATTCTCAAAACTCATACACAACATCTTTGTGGTAGCACGAAAAATAATATCATCAATGTAAATTTTCACTAAGATAAAGTCATTCTCATAAACCTTTCTGAAAATTGTTTTATCCACTTGACCTCTAGTAAACCCATTCTCCAAAAGAAAATTACTTAGACGATCATACCAAGCTCTAGGAGCTTGCTTCAGGCCATATAAAGCTTTATGAAGTCTATAGACATGCTCTGGATTCTTGATATCCTCAAAGCCAGGAGGTTGCTTCACATACACTTCTTCGTCTATAAAGCCATTCAGAAAAGTGCTCTTCACGTCCATCTGAAAAAGCTTTATATCATGACAAACAGCATATGCCAGCAAAATCCTAATAGCTTCAAGTCTTGCTACTGGAGCATATGTCTCATTATAGTCTATTCCTTCTTGCTGATTATAGCCTTGTGCTATTAATCTAGCTTTATTCCAACTTACTTTGCCTGATTCGTCCAGCTTATTCTTGAAAACCCATCTGGTTCCTATAATGGATTTCTTCGAGGGTTTTGGAACGAAGGACCAAACTTTATTCCTAGTAAACTGATTCAGCTCTTCTTGCATGGCTAAAATCCAAGCTTCGTCCTGAAGGGCTTCCTTAATCTTCTTAGGCTCTATTTCAGAGATGAACGCCACATTAGCTTCTCTTTTGAATTTGGACCTTGTCCTAACTCCTTCTGAGGTCTCTCCGATAATTAGCTCTTCTGGATGAGAACTCCTATACTTCCAATCTCTCTTTAATCCTATAGTTTCTGGAATATCCTCAATCTTGTCTATTTGAGTTCCTGATGATGGAGTTTCTGTTGTATCATCTAAGTTCTTTGAAGGATCTTCACTCTCCATGTCATCTTCCTTGTGGGGTTGAGAACGATCATCAAACTTGACATGGATGGTTTCCTCAACTGTCTTTGAGATAGAGTTATAAACCCGAAAGCCTTAGATGATGATGAGTAGCCTAGAAATTTTCCTAAATAGGTTTTGAAATTGAACTTATCCAACAATTCCTTTGTATTCAGAATAGAGAACTTACAACCGAATGGATGAAAGTAAGATATGTTTGGTCTCCTTCCATTCCATAGCTCATAGGGAGTCTTCTTCAACAAGGGTCGCAATAGTTTTCTGTTCTGAATATAATATGCTGTATTCACAGCTTCTGCCCAAAAGTACTTAGGAAGATTCATCTCACATAGCGTAGTCCTTGTCATCTCTTGAATCGTCCTGTTCTTCCTTTCAACAACTCCATTCTGTTGTGGGGTTCTAGGGGCTGAGAAATTGTGGGAAATTCGATTCTCCTCACAGAATAACCTAAACTTCTCATTCTCGAATTCTCCACCATGATCACTCCTAATACTAGCTATAGATAATCCTTTTTCAATCTGTAACTTTCTGGAGAGGGTTCTAAAACACTTAAAAGATTCATCTTTGTGTGACAGAAACAATATCCAACAAAATCTAGTAAAGTCATCAACAATAACAAGTTCATATTTCTTTCCGCCAAGACTTATTGTTCTAGTTAGACCAAATAAATCCATATGTAACAACTCCAAAGATCTAGAAGATGTTACAAAATTTTTAGAAGAAAACGATGTTTTAACTTGTTTTCCTTTCAAACAACTTTCACAGAAAAATTCTTTATCAAAACTCATTTTTGGTAAGCCTCTTACCAAATCAAATTTTGCCAATTTTGAAATGTGTTTAAAAGAGACACGGCCTAGCTTTTTATACCAAATTAGTCTTTCTTCTTCAGAAGATAGAAAACATGAAACATTTTGGTCTTGAAAATCTTCTAAATCAATTTTGTAAAGGTTATTTCTTCTCTTGGCAGAAAAGAATATAGACCCATCTTTGTTTCTGATTTCACAAAGACTTTGATTGAATGTGACTATGAAACCAGAGTCACACAATTGACTTACACTAATCAAATTGTGCTTCAGACCATCAACAAGCAGTACATTATCTATGCTTGCAAAGGAATCTTTACTTATCTTACCGATTCCAATTATCTTGCCCTGCTGGTTGTCTACGAAAGTTACTGATCCTCCTTCTTATACTGAAGATCTAGGAACATAGACCTTCTTCCCGTCATATGTCGCGAGCAGCCACTGTCTAAATACTAACTGTGCTTGTCGTATTTTCCAAGGAAGGATATCTGCAGGAGAAACTATTTTACTCTTTGGTACCCATATTTTCTTGGGTCCATTTTGGTTAGTAAAATGCACATAATGAGTCTTTTGATGCTTTTTACCAGAATGTTGATGAAAACGTGTTTGATGGCACCTTTTATTTTGAGAAGGTGGTTTTATATGATTATGAGACTTATTACTCGTAAACCCTAATCCAGTTTTATCACTAGGGTGTCTACATTTTCCTAGCATCTTATTCATTCTTTTAGTACTTTCAGTGAATGTAGCTAAATCGGATGAGAGACTTTTAATTCTAAGCTTCAACTGATTTATCTCATCGGATTTATCTAGGACTTTCTTTTTATCCTCTAGTTGTTTCTTTAAGCAAATATTTTCTCTCTCTATTTCTTCTGTATGCTTAAGATTCTCTACATACTTCTTCTTTAACAGTTTGTGCTGTTTCAGAATAGCATGAGAATCCTCTAATAATTCTGAGTAAGCTTCATGCAAGTTATCGTATTCAAAAGTTACCTCCTCATCACTTTCTTCCTCGGCTACTAGGCAGATATTAGCATGTTCAGATGACTCGAAAATTGTGTCTGACTCTGATAAATCTAGATCTTCCCATATTGCCATCATGCTTTTCTTGCCTTCTCTACTCTTATTTGGTTTCTTCTTCAGAGTAGGACATTCGAACTTGTAATGTCCAGGTTGATTACACTCGTAGCATATGATAGATGTCTTTTCTGCTTTTCCATCTTCTTTGCTATTCTTCTTGAAGAATTGACTTCCTTTGGACTTCTTCTTCCACATTCGTCTTATCTTCCGGGAAATGAACGATAATTCGTCATCTTCATCACTTGACTCTTGTTCTGATTCACTTGAGTCATCATTCTTCGATTCTTCTATCTTCAATGCTTTTGATGACTTTCTCCTTCTTTGAGTCTTTTGGTTCTTCTATCCGGCCTTCAGTGCTATTGACTTTTCTTGTTTGGGCTTGTCTTCAGCATCAAGCTCTACTTCATGAATCTTCAGTGATCCAAGCAACTTGTCAAGCTTTAGTACGCTCAAATCCTTCGCTTCCTGCACCGCTGTAACCTTCGATCTCCACCTCTTCGAAAGACTTCTTAAGATCTTTCTTACATGATCCTGGTTATTATACGTTCTTCCAAGGGCTTTCATTCCATTGACGATTGTCTGGAATCTTCCAAACATTTGATCAATAGATTCTTCTTACTTCATCTTAAAAAGCTCGTATTGGTGCACAAGAATGCTTATCTTGGATTCTTTGACTTGTTTTGTGCCTTCATGCGTGATGGGTAGTGTGTCCCACATCTCCTTCGCAGTGTCGCATCCGTGAACTTTGTCATATTCACTCATGCTTAGAGCACACGTCAAGAAAAACTTCGCTTTAGAGTTGAGCTAAATTCTCGCCTTTTGGTCAGCCGTCCATCTGGTTCATGGAATAGGATTTCCATCTTCGTCTACTGGTGTATATGGTCCATTCTCTATTACATCCCAAAGGTCGACATGAGTAGACTCTATGAACAACCGCATTCTATCTTTCTAGTAGTGATAATCTTCACCGTTGAATGCTGGAGGTCTAGTGACTGAAGCACCTTCTGCAATGTATACATGTCATTCTGCCATTATCTTTAATCCACACTTTGCTACAGTGATTCTTGGATACCTTGCTTTGATACCAATTGAAGTAAATCACACGTTAGTACAATGCTTATAACACGATAACGAATACACGAGAAGGGGGGGTTGAATTGTGTGTTCCCCTTTTTGAAAATTCTTTCAAAACTGTTTTGTTTTAAAAAAGTTCTTTTTACCGAAACTTCAGTAAGTTTGAATTAATCAAAACTTTGAAAACTTGTTTCAGAATTGAAGTAATAACAAAACTTTGAACTTTAAAAGTAATAGGGTAGAGAGAAGTTGACACGGTGATTTTATCCCAGATCACCCCAAACCGTGGGCTACGTCCAGTCCTCAGAGTTCTTTATGAGATTTCACTATCTCTTCAACTTTTACAAGTATTCTTTCCGAGCCTCTTCAGGTCTCTACACTCAGTATTCTTTCACTCTTAGCCTCTACAGGCTATCTGCACTACTTTCTTACAAAAGTATTTCGAACTTGTTACAGTAAAATTAGCTTTCAGCTAATTTGCATAGTGTTTGCGTACGTAAATCAATTATGCCAGTTTTTGCTCTTTTTTGCTTTCGCACTTGCTAACTTTGCAATCTTCGACTTCGACTCATATTTATAGCCTTCGTCTGCAACTGCTTCTTGATTCTTGAATCTTGAATCTTGTTTCTTGAGTCTTGAAAGAAACGGTTAATCAGTTGAGTTCTGTAACTAACTCGAACTGACTCTTGCGTCTTCTTTTTAAATTCCGCGTATGCTTTTCTTTGTCTGTATTTTTACGTCTGTGTTTCGCCCTCAGATCTACTTCGTATGTTTTTCACTTTGCGCTCAAGCGTTTGTGTTCAAGGTCTGCTTTTTCACTTTGCGTCTGCTCAAGGCTCAGATCTCAAGCTACATTTAAGCGCTCGCTTATTTTTTTGCCCCGCTTCGTGGTTCAAGGCTTATTTTTCACTTTAATGCTGCTTTTATTTTATGCTCAAGGCTGTGTTCAAGGCTTATTTTTCACTTTATGATGCATCTGTGGTTCAAGTTACATTTACGCTCGCTTTTATTTTGGCTCTGGCTTTCATCTCGCATATTGTCTTGCGTCTGTGTCTCTACTTCTCCGTCTGTTTGTTTAATCTGCGTCTGTCTTTTAACTTCGTCTGCATCTGTGTTTTATTCTCCGTCTGTCTATTTTCTATTTTGCTTCTTCTTTTACTACTTATTTGTTATTCATCAAAATCATATATATGTAAAGTCATTTTGACTTAACACCTTCAACTCCTTGACTTCTCTTCGTAGTTGCATTGCCTCTGCTTGCAAGTCAAAAGGTGAGGTGGGTTGATGATCATCCTCTGGGTGTTCTACAAAAGCAATTATAGTTACATATGCGTTTGAAGATGGAATAGAGTCTTCAAAAATATCAAAGGTAGGAGGTTGAACCGATAGGTTGGGCTCAGGAAGGTCTAAGTCATAAGGAGCAGGTAGCATTAGCACTTATCTTCCACACAAGGGTAGGGCTTCTTCTTCAATAAGCAGTGTATTAGATAGTGGCCTAATATGCACTATTGTCTGCACAAGGGATTCAGTAAACGTCCCTTTAGTAAGCTTTCCCCCCATTGGACAATGTTCATCCTTCACTGTAGAACTACTACTAGCTCTTGTAACCGTCGTCGACTTCTTTGAAGTGCATGCTTCATCTATTCTTCGCACTTCTTCTTTAATCTGATCTGCGGACAGATCATCAATTACCCCTTCTGGGTATAACTTCTTCTTCCCTTTATTAACATCCATGGGTTTCCGTGGTTGAAGGTCTGGTACAACCTTTATCACCGTTTCCTCTGTAATCTGGTAAATAGTGTATGGTTGACTAGTCATCTTTGTAGGGTATGGTTTTGTGGAAGCATACCTCAAATCTTCATACAAATTCCTTTCATCTTCATTCAACAGATGCCATGTCCCACTATTTATAGGAATAGGTTGTAAGTATGCCTTCACTAACCTCCTCGGTGTATCCCTGATGATTATTGAAGTACTCCTTTTAGACATAGGTTGAATTTCTTCAATCAATCTGACTTCCAATTCATCTTTCCTCAGAAATTCAAAATAGTTGTATGGAACCAGACTGAGTTCTTCAAATTCCTCCTGTTGAACCTGTACTAAACTAAGTTTTGTTGCTTCCTGATAATGAACCTCAGGAGGAATAACATTTACTGACTTAGTTCTCATTGTTGTCCTCAGGAACAAAGAATAGCAGATTCTCGCTCGACTAACTTCTGCTAATTTTTCTGGTGGAACAACAGTAGGAGTCGCCTTCTCCTGACTTGGTTTCTCAGCAATTGAAGTAGTCATTTTCTGACTAACTTCCTTAGCAATAGTAACACTCTTCTTTTGACTAACTACCTTAGTCTTCTTTACTGCCTCAGTCAGTCTTAGTGTTTTCTAAGGTTGGGGTTTCTGCCTCTCATACTCAAATTTTCTTTTCCTCTTAGTCTCCTCGACCTATTTGGCTGAATCTTTACTTAAGATCGAGACTAGAGATCACGTAACCTTCGGTGCGTGAGTCTCAGAGACTTCTGCCTGAGTAAGTTCTCTGGACCTCCTTTCTTCCTGTTATCTTAAGGTTCGAATCTTGGGTGATCTCTTCGACTTCTTTGGAATATCACTCAGAAGCTTCTCCCCTTTTCTCTTCAAGACACCTTCGTCTATACTCCGAACTTGGCTACTTTCTTTTTGAGAAATCATCTTTTCCTTCAAAACTTCTTCAGATGATTTTCTTCTTTCAATCATGGGCAATCTTCCACTATCCTGAGATTTAGAACTCTTTGTGGGAGATCTCTTCTGTATCCGCTCCCCCTCAGTTCTAGCTTTATTCTTAGAATCTGCTTCTGCTCTGTCCAGATTCTTCAAGCCCATTTTTCTTATAGTACCTGAGTCGATAACACTCTTAATAGGCACCATTCGTCTGATTCCTCTATCAAGACGGACTCCAGACTCCCTGAAAATCCTTGTTAACAACATTCCATACAGGTAGCTGTTTGTATCCTTCATCCCCTTAACCATATACTGAAAAATCAGAAATGATAGGTCTATGGGTTGGCGATTCAACAGGTGGTATAGGCATTGTTCATCCAGAGTAGTCACCAAATGCCTTGAACCCGCTCTCGGTAAGACGCAGTTGAACAGAATCACATGTAAGACCCTGGCCTTCGGCACCAGACTCGAGGTCTTCCTCTCCATAGGGTCATTTTCTACATACAACTGTCTACTGACTTCGTCTTCCTTTAAACTGACCTTTGTCATCCATCTTTCTTTGCTTGTTAGCTTCTCTCCAACAGATGGACATCCAATCACCTTCTCGATCAACTCTGTTGTTACAATAATAGATAGTCCGTCTACTGTAGGAAAAATAGCTTTGTCTACCATCTGCACATTCTTCCAAAACTCATACACTTCATTTTGATAAGCATACTCCTGCACCTAGAAGAACTTCCTCCAACCGTCTTTTACAATCTCTAGTTCGATATCCATATCATCTTTCTTTAGAGATTCAAAATCCACATGCCTTCCGTAGATCATCGCTGGCTCCATTGATTCTGAATAGAAACTGAATTCAGTAATATGTTCTTCAAAGGTAAGGTTGATTTCAGAGGTTTGAGAGGGCTAAAAAGTTTATGGGTTGAGAGTATTCGAAAGGTTTCTAATTTAAGACTACTAGAAAGGTCTTATCAGGTGTGTTCTAGAATCAGTGAGGTTCTCAAGGCTATGAGGCTTTCCCTTCAAAATTTCCTTGTGAGAGAAGTTACCAGCTGTAACAAACTGTTTCTGACGCCGTTAACTTTGACGACCTTTTAACTTGGCTGTGAAATGTCAAACGGTTGGTCATTTAACATCACCATGTTGAGGTTCCATCTGATTTCTTTGAACCGTTCTTCACTCAATGGTTTAGTGAAGATGCCCGCCCATTGAAACTCTGTCTCAATAAACTGTAGACTCATAATCTTTCTCTGAACATAGTCTCTCAAGAAATGATGTCTGACTTCGATATGCTTTACTCTCGAATGTTGTATAGGATTCTTTGATAAGTTGATGGCACTGGTGTTGTCACAGAAAATTGGGATCTCCCCTTCTTGAACTGAATAATCTTCTAGTTGGTATTTAATCCACAATGTTTGCGAACAACAACTTGCGGCAAACATGTACTTGGCTTCGGCAGTTGATAGAGCGATTAAGGTTTGAGCCAAGAAAGTGGCAGCCTCCACTCGTACTTTTCCTTTCAACTCTATCTCCGGCATAGTCCGCATCACAATATCCAATCAACCTGAAATCTTTACCTTTCTCAAACATTAAACAAAGATCAGTAGTACCTGCGAGATATCTCATAATTCTTTTAACAGCTATGTAATGAGATTCTCTAGGATCGGCCTGAAACCTTGCACATAAGCATACACTGAACAATATATCAGGTCTGCTTGTTGTAAAATAAAGCAAATAACCGATCATCCCTCTATACAGGGTTTGATCCACCTTCTTATCAACTTCGTCTTTCGACAAAAGGTTCGAAGGATGCATCGGACTTGCCATAGGCTTCACATTATTCATATCAAATTTAGACAACAATTCTTTTACATATTTTTGTTGATGGATAAAGATCTTCTCTTTGGTTTGCTTAACTTGCAACCCAAGAAAGAGCTTCAACTCACTCATCATACTCATCTCAAACTCATTTTTCATTAGACTCTCAAAACTCATACATAAATTCTTTGACGTAGCACCAAAAATGATATCATCAACATAAATTTGCACTAAAATAAACTCATTCTCATAATTCTTTCTAAAGACCTTCTTATCTACCTAACCTCTATTAAAACCACTTTTTAAGAGAAAAGTACTTAGATGATCATACCAAGCTCTAGGAGCTTGCTTCAAGCCGTATAAAGCTTTATGAATTCTATAGATATGACCTGGATACCTAACGTCCTCGAAACCAGGAGGTTGATTAACATACACCTCTTCGTCTATAAAACCATTCAGAAACGAGCTTTTCACATCCATCTGAAAACGCTTTATATCATGACAAACCGCATATGCAAGTAATATCCTACTCGCTTCAAGTCTCGCTACTAGATCATATGTCTCATTGTAGTCTATTCCTTTTTGCTGATTATAGCCTTGTACTACTAATCTAGCTTTATTCCGACTCACTCTCCCTGATTCGTCTAACTTATTCTCCATCTAGTTCCTATAATGGATTTCTTCGAGGGTATAGGAACCAAGGGCCAAACTTTATTCCTAGTAAATTGGTTCAGCTCCTCTTGCATGGCTAAAATCCACGCTTCATCTTGAAGAGCTTCCTCGATCTTCTTAGGTTCTATTTTAGAGATAAAAGCTACATTAGCTTCTCTTCTGAATTTGGACCTTGTTCTGACTCCTTCAGAGGTCTCACCAATAATTAACTCTTCTGGATGAGAACTCTTACATTTCTAATCTTTTTTTAATCCAATAGTCTCTGGAATATCCTCAACTAACTGAGTTCCTGATGATGAACCTTCTATTGTATCACCTAAGAGCTTTGAAGGGACTTCACTCTCCATGTCATCTTCCTTACTGGGTTGGAAACTATCATCAAACTTGACATGAATGGTCTCCTCAACCGTCTTCAAGGTGAGATTGTAAACCCTAAAAGTCTTGGATGATAAAGAATAGCCCAGAAAGATTCCTGAATAGGTCTTTGAATCGAACTTATCCAACAATTCTTTTGTATTCAGAATAGAGAACTTGCAACCAAATGGATGAAAGTAAGATATATTCGGTCTCCTTCCATTCCATAACTCATAAGGAGTTTTCTTCAGCAATGGTCATAGCAATATCCTATTCTGAATATAGCATGTTGTATTCACAATTTCTGCCCAGAAGTACTTAGGAAGATTCATTTCACACAGCATAGTCCTTGCCATCTCTTGAATCGTCCTGTTCTTCCTTTCAACAACTTGATCGCGGCTCTGTCGATTCGACCTTAATATCAATCCTTGGAAATCGGTCAAAAATAATAAATTCCAAGATTGCGATATAGGTTGCAACCTTGGGTCGTCTCACTTAATTGGAACCAAGTGAAAAAGGTCTAAGCTAGCCTAAATGTCAAAAATTGCAATCAAAGTTGATGAAATGGGGTTTTTGTCATTAGAAAGAACTAAGGAAATTTAACAAAATTGAAGAACAAAGTATAAAAGTGTTTTTTTGGATTTTTAATGAACTAAATGAAATTGAAATTTTGGGTAATAAGCAATTGATAATAAATCCTCTTGAAAATAAGCTTAGGCTATCATGGTTCAAAACAATTTTCGGGAAGTAAGATTCACTAAGTTTTTAAATAACAACCTTAAAGACTTCTCCTAAGGTCCAGGATCTTGACCAATGAACTCTATTTCTCAAGACCCCATTAAGTGCTCTTAAGCCTTAGAACCTTAAGGGATTCTTTAAGTCCAAGATTTTAATCAACGAACTCCGTTAACTAAAATCGTGTTAAATGCATAATCTCAATGGATAAGTTAATGCAATCGGTCAAATGGCTCAAGCATAATCTCAATATCAAACACAACTAGGCAGATAAAGAGGGTTAATATAATCACCAAAGACATATATGAGACTTCATATATTAAGCATCAAAGTTCTACATTAATCAATCCATAACACAAGACATCGTTCAACACTTGATTAAACTATAACCAAGCTAATTTAAATACAAGCAGTAAACCCCTAACTCAGGAATTTACAACACTGTAAATAAACTAGACGATGTAAGATCAACTCCCCTTTTTAGAACCGGTGAACTCAAGCCATTACTACATCTTCAAGAGGAAATGTGATTTAGCTACACATAACTCCGGACTGTCTCTCGACTGCTGAAGATTGAACGATACCCATGGTAGCAGAAGATGCTGACGATGGCGATGAAACGGTGGTGATGGTTGAGGATGATAAAAACTGGAAAAATGATGAATGAAGGGGATGATCGCCTTCTTCTGCCTCCCAAGCGTCTCCGCAGTATATCCCTCCCCTCTGACCTAAAAATAGCAAAGTTTTTAAATGATGGACGCAGGTCGGGTCAAAATAGTGAGAGACGTTTCCAAATGGAGTCCGGGTATTTATCTGCTCGCCGCTGCGAGATAAATTTTAGGTGCTTTTCTGGTCTTCTCGCAGCGGCGTGTACTTGTTGGCGTCGCGGTGTGCTTCATTTAATCCTCGTCGCAGCGAGGTGCTTATAGGTGTCGCGACGTACGTTCCTTTTATCCTCGCCACGACGAGATGAGTTTGAGCTGCGGCGTGCCTTCCTGGATTGCACACGTCGCGGCGTCTACTTGTAACACGTCGCGGCGTGCGAACTTCTTCGATGCTTTTGACTCTCCTTTTTTCCCTGCAATATAAAACAACAATTAGCAGTATCAATTGTCCTTGGAAAACTTATGATGGAATTAATTTCAATTTGTGACAATTTTGCTATCAAATTGTATAAAGTGTGAGCTCATATAAGGAACTAACTAAAGCACAAAAATCATAACTAAAGAGTCAAAAAAGTACATTAAGGATAGCAAAAATGTAGCCAATTTATGTAATAACCTTGGGCTCAATCACAACTCCATTCTGCTGCAGAGTCCTAGGAGCAGAGAAATTGTGGAAAATTCCATTCTCCTCACAGAATATTCTAAACTTCTCATTCTCAAATTCTCCACCATGATCACTCCTGATACTGGCTATAGACATTCCTTTTCCATTCTATAACTTTCTAGAAAGGGTCCTAAAACACTTAAAAGACTCATCTTTGTGTGAAAAAAATAATATCCAACAAAATCTAGTAAAGTCATCAATAATAACAAGTCCATATTTCTTTCCGCCAAGACTTATTGTCCTAGTTGGACCAAACAGATCCATATGTAACAGCTTTAGAGGTCCAGAAGATGTTACGAAATTTTTAGAAGAAAATGATGTTTTGACTTGTTTCCCTTTCTGACAGCTTTCACAAAAGAACTCTTTGTCAAAACTTATTTTTGGTAAGCCTCTTACCAAATCATGCTTTAACAACTTTGAAATATGTTTAAAAACTGACATGACCTAGCTTTTTATGCCAGATTAGTCTTTCTTCTTCAGTTGATAAAAAAACATGAAACATTTTGATTTTGAAAATCTTCTAAATCAATTTGTAAAGATTATTTCTTCTCTTGGCAAAAAAGAATATAGATCCATCATTGTTTTTGAATTCACAAAGATTTTGATTGAACGTATCTTCAAAACCAGAATCACACAATTGAATGACACTAATCAAATTGTGTTTTAGACCATCAACAAGCAACACATTATCAATGCATGCAAAGGAATCTTGACCTATTTTACCGATTCCAATTATCTTGCCCTGCTGGTTGTCTCCAAAAGTTACCGATCCTCCCTTCTTATACTGAAGATCTAGGAACATAGACCTTCTTCCTGTCATATGTCGCGAGCATCCACTGTCCAAATACCAACGGTGCTTGTCGCATCTTCCAAGGAAGGATATCTATAGGAGAAACTATTTTATTTTTTAGTACCCATATTTTCTTGGGTCCTCTTGGGTTAGTAACATGCACAGAATGATTCATTTGATAAGTTTGTTGATGAACGCGTGTTTGGTGATACTTCCTTTTCTAGAAAAAAGACTTTCTTCCCTGATGAGATTTATTTCTTGTAAATCCTAATCCGGTTTTATCACTCGGATGTCTACATTTTCCTAACATCTCATTCATTTTTCTTGTACTCTCAATGAAGGTAGATAAATCAGCTGAAAGATTCTTAATCCTAAGCTTCAACTGAGTGATTTCTTCCGATCTATCTACAACTTTCTTTTTCTTATTCTCCTCTACTTGCTGTTTGAAGCATGTATTTTCTCTCTCTAAATCTTGTGTATGATTGAGGTTTTCTACATACTTTTTCTTTAACAGTTTGTACTGTTTCAGAATAACATGAGAGTCCTCTAGTAGTTCCGAATATGCATTATGCAAGTCATCATATTTAGAAGTTACCTCCTCATCACTTTCCTCTTTGGCTACTAGGCAGATATTCGCATGTTCTAATGTCTTAGAGCTTGTATCTGATTCGGATGAATCTAGATCCTCCCAATTTGCCATCATGCTTTTCTTGCCTTCTCTACTCTTTTTTGGTTTCTTCTTTAGAGTAGGACACTCAGACTTGTAATGTCCAGGTTGATTACACTCATAACATATGATGGATGTCTTTTCTACTTTTCCATCATCTTTGTTGTTCTTTATTAGGACCCGATCTCGGAGACCGGACCCCAACCGAAAAGCAGATAAAAAACGGATCGAAAAGCAAATCAAACAGAACAGACGACAACACGAATCGAATCATATAGCGAAACAAAGCGAAGCGAAAGGTGAAAACAAACACGAATCGGAACAAAAGCATAAACATATCGGAAACGAATTGAAACGGAAACATAAGACGAACGTAAGAATCGAAAGTGAATCGAATCAAAAGCGGTACAAATGATTCATTCGAACTAAAACAAATGTCCAACATCTGGGAACAAAATTTTAGAAATAACTATCGCGTTGGAAACCCTAAGACTAACCAATCTGAAAATGGTATAATTTTTTTTTCTTTCTACCTTTCTTTCATTCTCATTCAATCTCTTACAAAGTGATACACTTTTTCACTTTGGAAATTATCAATTTCCAATCCTCAATCAAAAATCTCAATACACTCAAATTTCCATATTCAAACTCATAACCATCACTTTACCAAATATCTTATTCTTATTCTATCTTTTCCATACAACCAATTTTATAAAAAATTGGGCAGCATGACGACTGTATTTTAATAACCCCAAAACCTGCAAATGGTTTAAAAACACTTCTATTCTCAATCAAAACTCAGAATCCTCGGACCTCCCATCCAGAATCCAAACTCAATCCAAAACACATTATCCAAATCCAATTTATATTCATTTCTCAATTCAAAATGCAAATCATAATTATAATCATACACACATCCCAACCATAACTTAATTCAATACATAATTCCAGAATTCATATACATCATACTCACTATAGACACAATTTCATAAATCACATACATCCTGAAATGACTGCTTGTCATACATTAATGGGAAAATCAAGCCTTATACAAACCGATACAAAAATCCCAAATACATAAAACACAAAACAAACGAAATCGAACACAAGTCTTGACCTTCTTTCATCCGATCTCCAGCTCGCATACCTGGAGATGGGGATGAAAGGGGGTGAGCTTATAGCTCGTGGATAATATTTTTTTAAAACGAACAATAAGCAAAAACCATTTTTCAAGACGTTTGCCATTTTTAAACATTTCACAGTCGGAAATTTATCAAAAGCTCATTTTCGAACTTTTTAACTCTTCAAAATCAATCACAAACAATTTCTAAAGTTTCATGGTTGAAGGCTCACTTTTCATTTCTCAATTTTCTCAAATTTTTCATAATTCATAATCAATTTCAAAAACTTGAATGCAATCATATATAAATACAAATCAAAACATATAACATATCAATCGGTTTGGGTCGGTCCAAAATAGAACGTACTGCATATTCCTGTATAGTGGTCCTGTGCAGCCGTGAACGGAACGTACTACACTTTTCCGCATTGCGGTCCAGCGTAGCCGTGACCTATGGGAGTCCAAAATCGAAACTCCAGTGCCTCTAGCGAGCAGGCAGGAGAAGCTTTTTAAAAACGAGACAATGCACTGACTCAAACTTAAGGGACCTAACCAAACCCATATAACACATATCACACTTGAGAAATTCGAATTTCCCGAAGGCACATTTCGAAAACTTAACTTTTCATGTTTTCAAATCGTGTCATACTCGACACATTCACATTTACATATTCACATAAATTCATATAGAAATTTTATTGCAATCGCATAACAACAAAATCACATTCAATTCGCAGCTATTCATAAACAAAGAATGCAACACTTTTAATAATTCATCAAAATCATTTATAAATAATAGTTGTAATAAAAGTATCAATTTCATAATTAATAAAATCCTTCAAGAATAGAGACATTTCAGAAATTTTAACAATTTATTAGATCATTTGGAACAATAAATCTAACCTTTGTAATCAAATTCCATAATTTCAGATAATTTCTTAATTTATCACAACTTTTTAAAAACTTATAACAATTTTCCAAAACATTCAGAAACAATACAGTTCACTACGTCCTTTCTTTATTTCTCGAAAGCATAAATAATAATTTTGTTAAAACATTTCACTTCTTAAATTTTTCAAAAATTCATTATTAACTTATAATTCGAAAAATAGACATATCACCCACCTCGATTCCATGCTTGAAACTCGTTCGAAGCATCAATTGCTCCAAAGCCTTTCTTTAATTTTTTCCTAATTCACAACATAAAACCTAATTAATTAACATCCAAAATTAAACCAATGATACTAAGCAATCACCAAAATTGATGTCATATTTCACAAACCCATCTCTATCTTAAGCCAAATAAACCAGAATCTCACTAAAATTCAAAGCTCAAAAGTTTTCTCTTACCTCATTTCATCTCCAATTTTGGATTTTTCTTGGTTCCAAAGGAAGCTTTCACCTTCTTCCACGTTTTTCCCTTTGCATCTACTTAAAAACTCTCTTGGAATCTCCCAAAAATCGAAACCCTAGCTCTCTCTCTCTTATCTTTCTTCATCTCCACCGAAATTGCTTCACTCTCTCTTCTCTTCTTTTATTTCTTTCATTTCCCCTTCTAAAATCGTGTTTCTCCTCTTCATACCCAAAGGCCCACTCTTCTTATGTCTAAAGGTACAATTAATGAAGGAGTATTGACCATTTTACCCTTACATACAAGCCTTTTCTCTTGACAACTTAAGTGAGCTTCCAACAATGCCCTTCCTTTTTGCCTCGAAAATTGACACGGTCACTCCTTATTTTGATCAGTTAAATGAAACAATTTCACAAAACCTACTTATATAAAAATGTTCCTCTATGTCTTATCTTTCTAATGACAGAAAAAACACTCAATTTGGTTAAGAAACGAAGAAGTTATGGCCAAAACACTTTCAGACCATTACAAAACTGAGACTGAAACTACACCTAAATTCACTCCAGACACTGACCATTTTAAGGACTGAAATGAAATTTTATTCCTTCAAAAAACTTTTAGATCCCTGTCTCTACTTTTATTAGCAACAAGAATCAACTCAATCGGAGCCCTATAGCTCCAGATATCTCCAAATTACTAAAGCATGCTCAGAAAGTATCTAACTCATAACCTTTTAATTGATCTTCCCACTTTGATTCGATCGATCTTTCCCAGTTTGATCTCAAAAATCATAAAATTTTATAGAGAGATAGAGGAATGTCTTAGAAATCTAACTCTTTAAAAATTAGATCGATCGGAGGTTGGAAAAAAAAGTTATGGCCAAAAAAAGTGGAGGGAGGTCTAATCAGAAAGACAATTTAAAAATCGGCCGCGCGGACGAGCTGAGCGATTGGCGAGCGGAAGAGCTGACCGATCGACGAGAAGAAGAACTGAGCGATCAATGAGCAGAAGAGTTGATCGATCGACGAGAAGAAGAGCTGAGCGATCGGCGAGCGGAAGAGCTGAGCGATCGGCGAGCGGAAAAGCTGACCGTTCGACGAGCAGAAGAGCTGACCGATCAACGAGCAGAAGAGCTGAGCGATCGGCGAGTGGAAGAGCTGACCGATCGACTAGCAGAAGAGCTGAGCGATCAGTGAGCGAAAGAGCTGACCGATCGACTAGCAGAAGAGCTGAGCGATCAGCGAGCGGAAGAACTGACCGATCGAAGAGCAGAAGAGCTGACCGATCGAAGAGCAGAAGAGCTAACCGATTCCCAAATTCTAAAATCCATAACTTTTGACTCATAACTCCAAATTTTACAAACTTGGTGTCCATGGAAAGGTAAAAGAACGTTCTACAACTTCCATGCAGATCTTAAAAACCAAAACGACCTTTAAAGGGTCAAAAAGTCCACACAAAGTGACTGTTTGTCAACTTCATCCTAAATAGTATCAGAACTTCCAAACCTTATAACGTTCCACTCCCTTGTCCAAAAATTCCATACCTTAGACCAATGGAAAGATAAAAACAAGCTCACCAATTTTAATGAAGACCCTAAGAACAATATCTAACTTTAAGAGGGTCAAAAGTTCACTTAAAGTTTCTGTCCACTAATGATCATGCTAAATAGTAACAGAAACTTCTAAAAATCATAACTTCCTGTTTCATAGTCCACAAATTCCTTAATTTACATCAATAGAAAGATAAAAACATAATCTAAAACTTTCATGAAGAACTTAATCACAAATTCAACCTCTAACTAGGTCAATATTTCAGTCAATGTTTCTGCCAAACATGTTCCATCCTAAAACAACATCCAAAATTTCAAATTTCATATCTTTCAATTTCCACATCCACAAATAGCATATGATACATCGTTGAAAAGCTCAGAAAATCTTCTATTACTTTCATGTAGACCACTTATTCTAATTCAAACAACATCAATACTAAAATTGGATTCAAAGCAATACACACAAACTTCCCCTTAATAGCATTATTCAAAAACAAAGCAAAATAACCTTATCTTCGGAAACTCATAACTTTCAATCCCGATATCGAAAAATATCATACTTTATGGCGACAAAAAGCTCCTAACATAAGCTACAAGTTTCATGCAGATCATTTTCTCAAATTCTACCTAAATCAAAAAGTCAACTCTCTATGACCAAAAAGTCAAACTTTTCTTAATTCTTTAAATTTTCACACTTTTTCTCTTTATTTCTTGCTTTTCAACTCCATTTCAATCAACTCATTCACTTTACTTTCACAACCCATACAAATCTACTCAAATATCCAAGTCATCAAAACCCATCTCTTCATTTTTCATCAATTTCTTTTAAGCATAAAATACATCTATAACACAATACATATTCTAACACATTCATTCAAGTTCAATTAATATTTCTAAATTTCACTCAAAAATTAGGGTCCAACATTTCTCCCCCTCTTAAAAGAATTTCGTCCCTGAAATTCCTACCTGAAAAATCTCCAAGTAACTCATCCTCTCACATAATTTCTTTATAATTAAACATAATCAAACACGTTCTTAACTAATTTCTCATCACATATATTCTTAACTTATTCACAATTATTCACTTCATATATCTTATACCACCAATATCATAATCAATATATCACAAATCAACATTCCTTAACATATGGACATAAGTCAATGGTCCAACTCTTAATAATCTTAATATGAACCAATCATCCTTCAAATCAATCTTTTGAATTTCTATACATATATCTCCATCATCATCTCATCGTTCAAGTCATAAATATTCGAAATCAATTCACAAAATTGACGAAGCCTAATCATCATGAAATTTCACTCTCATTTATTCACATATTCCTAAAATCAATCATAATTCTTGTCACCTAAATCAAACAATCACTTTTGTTCTTCAATGCAAACTTATCCACATCAATATTACATCCTCATAAAATCAATCTTATCCTTACAAACTCTTATCAATTTCTCATATAAATAATTCATACACATAAGCCCAAGTAAGATCCTATTACTGGGCTCTGATACCATAACTGTTGGGACTCGATCTCGGAGACCGGACCCAAACCAAAAAAGAGGATCAAAACTAGATCGAAAAGCAAATCAAACAGAACGGATGACAACATGAATCGAATCATATAGAAAAACAAAGCGAAGCAAAAGGAGAAAACAAACACGAATCGGAACAAAAGCAAAAACATATCGGAAACGAATCGAAGTGGAAATATAAGATGAACGTAATAATCGAAAGCGAATCGAATCAAAAGCGGTACAAATGATTCATTCGAACTAAAACAAATGTCCGACATCTGGGAACAAAATCTTAGAAATAACTATCGCGTTGGAAACACTAAGACTAACCAATCCGAAAACGGTATAAAATTTTTTTCTTTCTTTCTTTCTTTCTTTCTTTCATTCTCATTCAATCTCTTACAAAGTGATACACTTTTTCACTTCGGAAATTATCAATTTCCAATCCTCAATCAAAAATCTCAATACACTCCAATTGCCATATTTAAACTCATAACCATCACTTTACCAAATATCTTATTCTTATTCTATCTTTGTCATACAACTAATTTTATCAAAAATTGGGCAGCATGACGACTGTATTTTAACAACCCCAAAACCTGCAAATGGTTTAAAAACACTTCTATTTTCAATCAAAACTCATAATCCTCAGACCTGCCATCCAGAATCCAAACTCAATCCAAAACACATTATCCAAATCCAATTTATATTCATTTCTCAATTCAAAATGCAAATCATAATCATAATCATACACACATCCCAAACTCAATTCAATACACAATTCCAGAATTCACATACCTCATACTCACTATAGACACAATTTCATAAATCACATACATCCTGAAATGACTGCTTGTCATACATTAATGGGCAAATCAAGCCTTATACAAACCGATACAAAAATCCCAAATACACAAAACACAAAACAAACGAAATTAAACACAAGTCTTGACCTTCTTTCATCCGATCTCCTGCTCAAATACCTGGAGATGGGGATGAAAGGGGGGTGAGCTTATAGCTCATGGATAATATGTTTATAAAACGAACAATAAGCAAAAACCATTTTTTAAGACGTTTTCCATTTTTAAACATTTCACAATCGGAAATTTATCAAAAGCTCATTTTCAAACTTTTTAACTCTTCAAAATCAGTCATAAACAATTTCTAAAGTTTCATGGTTGAAGGCTCACTTTTCATTTCTCAATTTTCACAAATTTTTAATAATTCATAGTCAATTTCAAAAACTTGAATGCAATCACATATAAATACAAATCAAAACATATAACACATCAAACAGTTTGGGTCGGTCCAAAACGAAACGTACTGCACATTCTCGCATAGCGATCCTATGCAGCCGTGAACGGAACATACTACACTTTCCCGCATTGCGGTCCAGCGTAGCCGTGACTTATGGGAGTCTGAAATCGGACCTCCAGTGTCTCTAGCGGGCAGGCGGGAGAAGCCTTTTAAAAACAAGACAGTGCACTGACTCAAACTTAAGGGACCTAACTAAACCCATATAACACATATCACACTTGAGAAATTCGAATTGCCCGAAGGCACATTTCGAAAACTTAACTTTTCATATTTTCAAATTGTGTCGTACTCACACATTCACATTTACATATTCACATAAATTCATATAGAAATTTTATTGCAATCACATAACAACAAAATCACATTCAATTCGCAACTATTCATAAACAAAGAATCCAACACTTTTAATAATTCATCAAAATCATTTATAAATAATAGTTGTAAAAAAGTATCAATTTCATAATTAGTAAAATCTTCAAGAATAGAGACATTTCAGAAATTTTAACAATTTATCAGATCACTTGGAACAATAAATCTAACCTTTGTAATCAAATTCCATAATTTCAGAAAATTTTGTAATTTATCAAAACTTTTTAAAAACTTATAACTATTTACCAAAACATTCGGAAACAATACAATTCACTACGTCCTTTCTTTATTTCTCGAAAACATAAATAATAATTTTGGTAAAACATTTCACTTCTTGAATTTTTCAAAAATTCATCATTAACTTATAATTCAAAAAATAGACATATCACCCACCTCGATTCCATGCTTGAAACTCGTCCGAAGCATCAATTACTCCAAAGCCTTTCCTTAATTTTTTCCTAATTCATAACATAAACCCTAATTAATTAACATCCAAAATTAAACCAATAATACTAAGCAATCACCAAAATTGACTTCATATTTCACAAACCCATATCTATCTTAAGCCAAACAAACCAGAATCTCAATAAAATTCAAAACGCAAAAGTTTTCTCTTACCTCATTTCTTCTCCAATTTCAGATTTTTCTTGGTTACAAAGGAAGCTTTCACCTTCTTCCACGTTTTTCCCTTTGCATCTACTCAAAAACTCTCCTGGAATCTCCTAAAAATCGAAACCCTAGCTCTCTCTCTCTTTTCTTTCTTCATCTCCACCGAAATTGCTTCACTCTCTCTTCTCTTCTTTTATTTCTTTTATTTCCCCTTATAAAATCATGTTTCTCTTCTTCATAGCCAAACGCCCACTCTTCTTATGTCTAAAGGTACAATTAATGAAGGAGTGCTGACCATTTACCCTTACATACAAGCCTTTTCACTTGACAACGTAAGTGAGCTTCCAACAATGCCCTTCCTTTTTGCCTCAAAAATTGACACCGTCACTCCTTATGTTGATCAGGTAAATGAAACAATTTGACAAAACTTTCTTCTTGAAAAATGTTTCTCTATGTCTTATCTTTCTAATGACACCAAAAACACTCAATTTGGTTAAGAAACGAAGAAGTTATGGTCAAAACACTTTCAGACCATTACAAAATCGAGACTGAAACTACACCTAATTTCACTACAGAAATTGACCATCTTAAGGACTGAACCGAAATTTTATTCCTTGAGAAGCATTGTATATCCATGTCTCTAGTTTTATTAACAATAATAATCAACTCAATCGGAGCTCTATAGCTCCAGATATCTCCAAATTACTGAAGCATGCTCAAAAAGTATCTAACTCATATCCTTTTAATCAATCTTCCCACTTTGATCCGATCAATCTTTCCCATTTTGATCTCAAAAATCAAAAAATTTTATGGAGAGATAGAGGAATGTCTTAGAAATTCAACGCTTCAAAAATCAGATCGATCGGAGCTCCGAAAAAAAAGTTATGGCCAAAAAAGTGGAGGCAGGTCGAATTAGAAAGACAATTTAAAAATCGGCCGCGCGGACTAGCTGAGCGATCGGCGAGCGGAAGAGCTGACCTATCGACGAGCAGAAGACCTAAGCAATCGGCGAGCAGAAGAGCTGACGAATCGACGAGGAGAAGAGTTGAGCGATCAGCGAGCGGAAGAGCTGACCGATCGTCGAGCAAAAGAGCTGAGCCATCGGCAAGCGGAAGAGCTAACCGTTCGACAAGTGGAAGAGTTGACCGATCGATGAACAGAAGAGCTTAGCGATCGGCGAGCAGAAGAGTAGACCGATCGTCGAGCAAAAAAGCTGAGCGATCGGCAAGCGGAAGAGTTGACCGTTCGACGGGCAGAAGAGCTGAACGATCGACGAGCGAAAGAGCTGACCGATCGACGAGCAGAAGAGTTGAGTGATCGGCGAGCGGAAAAGCTAACCGATCGACTAGCAGAAGAGCTGAGCGATCGGCGAGCGGAAGAGCTGACCGATCGACGAGCAGAAGAGCTGAGCAATCGGCGAGTGGAAGAGCTGATCGATCCCCAACTTCTAAAATCCATAACTTTTGACTCATAACTCCAAATTTTACAAACTTGGTGTCCATGGAAAGGTGAAAGAACGTTCTACAACTTCCATGAAAAGCTTAAAAACCAAAACGACCTTTAAAGGGGTCAAAAAGTCCACACAAAGTGACTGTTCGTCAACTTCATCCTAAAGAGCATCAGAACTTCCAAACCTTATAACCTTTCACTCCCTTGTCCAAAAATTCCATACCTTAGATCAATGGAAAGATAAAAACAAGCTTAACAATTTTAATGAAGACCCTAAGAACAATATCTAACTTTAAGAGGGTCAAAAGTTCACTCAAAATTTCTGTCCACTAACGATCATGCCAAATAGTAACAGAAACTTCTAAAAATCATAACTTCCTATTTCATAGTCCAGAAATTCCATACTTTACATCAATGGAAAGATAAAAATATAATCTAAAACTTTTATGAAGAACTTAATCACAAATTCAACCTCTAACTAGGTCAATTTTTCAGTCAATGTTTCTGCCAAACATGTTCCATCCTAAAGCAACATCCAAACTTTCAAATTTCATATCTTTCAATTTCCACATCCAAAAATAACATATGATACGTCATTGAAAATCTCGGAAAATCTTCTATGACTTTCATGTAGACCACTTATTCCAATTCAAATAACATCAATACTAAAATTGGCTTCAAAGCAATATACACAAACTTACCCTTAATAGCATTATTCAAAAACAAAGCAAAATAACCTTATCTTCGGAAACTCATAACTTTCAATCCCGATATCGAAAAATATCATACTTTATGGCAACAAAAAGATCTTAACATAAGCTACAAGTTTCATAAAGATCATTTTCTCAAATTCTGCCTGAATCAAAAAGTCAACTCTCTTTGACAAAAAAGTCAAACTTTTCTTAATTCTTCAAATTTTCATACTTTTTCTCTTTATTTCTTTCTTTTCAACTCCATTTCAATCAACTCATTCACTTTACTTTCACAACCCATACAAATCTACTCAAATGTCCAAGTCATCAAAACCCATCTCTTCATTTTTCATCAATTTCTTTTAAGCATAAAATACATCTATAACACAATACATATTCTAACACATTCATTCAAGTTCAATTAATATTTCTAAATTCCACTCAAAAATCAGGGTCCAACATTGTTCTTGAAGAATTGACTTCCTTTGGACTTCTTCTTCCACATCCGCCTAATCTTCTTTGATATGAAAGATAACTCATCATCTTCATCACTTGACTCTTTTTCTGATTCGCTGGAGTCATCATTCTTTGATTCTTCAATATTTAATGCTTTTGATGACTTTCTCCTCCTTTGAGTCTTGTGATTCTTCTATTCGGCCTCCAGTGCTATTAACTTGTCTCGTTTGGGCTTGTCTTCAGCATCGAGCTCAACTTCATGAATCTTCAGCGATGCAAGCAACTCGTCAAGCTTTAGTACTCTTAAATCCTTAGCTTCCTGAACAGTAGTAACTTTTGGTCTCCATTTCCTTGGAAGACTCCTTAAGATCTTACGAACATGATCTTGAGTGTCGTAAGTTCTTCCGAGAGCTTTCAATCCATTGATAATTGTTTGAAATCTTCCAAACATTTGATCAATAGATTCTTCATCTTTCATTTTGAAAAGCTCATACTTTTCCACAAGAATGCTTATCTTGGATTCTTTGACTTGGTTTTTACCTTCATGTGCGATGGACAACGTGTCCCACATCTCCTTCGCAGTATCGCATCCGTGGACTTTGTCATACTCACTTCTGCTTAGGGCACAACTCAAGAAAAACTTCACTTTAGAGTTCAGTTGGAATCTTGCCTTTTGATCAGTCGTCCGTCTGATTCGTGGAATAAGATTTCCTTCTTCATCTACTGGTGCATATGGTCCATTCTCTATCACGTCCCAAAGATCAACATGAGTAGATTCTAGAAACAACTGCATCCTATCTTTCCAGTAATGATGGTCTTCTCCGTTGAATGCTGGAGGTCTAGTGACTGAGGCACTTTCTGCAATGTACATATGTGATTCTGCCATAATCTCTTATCCACACTTTGTTACAGTGATCCTTGGACACCGAGCTCTGATACCAATTGAAGTGAATCACACGTTATTACAATGCTTATTATATGATGTATAAATGCACAAGAAGGGGGGTTGAATTGTGTATTTCCCCTTTTTTGATAAACCTTCAAAATCTTTTTGTCAAAAAAAACTTGTTCTTTTCACAAGAACTACTGTAAATCAAAGTTAATCGTATTCTTTGAAAACTTGTTTGAAAACTAAGTAAAATCAAAACTTTGAACGATAAGAGAGATAAGGATAGAGAGAAGTTGACACAGTAATTTTTATACTGGTTCACCTTCTGAGATTTCACTATCTCTCAACAACTTTACAAGTATTCTTTCTTTCTGAGCCTCTTCAGGTCTTTTTACAATTAGTATTCTTTTACTCTTAGCCTCTGCAGGCTATCTGTATTAATTTCTTATAGAAAGATTTTTTGAGCTTTGTTACAGTAAGATAGCTCTAGCTATTTGCATAATAAACTCTCAAGTAAGCTTTGAAACAATTGTTGCATGCGCGTATATATCTGTATATGTGTGTGTTGTCGTCGTCGTCGTAACTTTGCAATCTTCAACTTCGACTCATATTTACAGCCTTCGTCTGCAACTGCTTCTTGAATCTTTCTTCTTGAATCTTGCTTCTTGAATCTTGAAAGAAATGGTTATTCAGTTGAGTTCTGTAACTAACTCAAACTGATTCTTGATTCAGACGTGATTTACTTCCGTCTAATTTTCATCGTCTACTTTTTCTTTCTTCTGTTTTTGGCTTCCGTCTACTTTAGGCTTCCATCTGCTTTTGGCTTTCGTTTGCTTTTTGCTTTCATCTGCTTTCGGCTTCCGTCTGCTTTCGGCTTCCATCTGCTTTTCAATCTTCCGTCTGTTTTTCAATCTTCGTCTGCTTTTCATCCTCAGTCTGTTTTTCAATCTTTGTCTGCTTTTCATCCTCCGTCTGTTTTTCAATCTTCCATTATTTGTACTTCATCAAAATCATTTATGTAAAGTCATTTTGACTTAACAATAATTTCCCCTGATCCTTCGGGAAAAGTTCATCGCGACGAAGATGCTCAATTTACCACATCGAATTTCCTTCCATCTTTCCTAACCTTAATTTCAATCTAAGTTGTCCCAAATTCACTTCCTTTAATGCACATCATTTCATAACCATTCCATTACCAATATTATCTCATCAAACTCTCTAGGATCTTTTCATTTAATTCTTTACTTACGACTAATTCTCAATCTTCATAATTTCCTATCCTTCTTTTTTTTATAACATCTCACTTATGTGTAACAACAATTCATAACCACCATAATCATCTCAAATGGGTAACTACCTCGGGTATACTTAATTTCAATTCAATCTCATCCATATGCAAATTCGTATTCCCACTCAATATCATCCATACATAATTTATAATTCATTAACATCAAAAGAATATAATATTACAAGCTCCAATGGCATTCCAAGCCACAATACAACAATAATCCAAAATCTCAACAAAATTCAAAAGTTGCATGAACTAATAATCCTTGAAATGTGACTAATCCTTGTATTTTACAAAGATAACTTAAATTCCAAGATATGCAAAATTTAAAGTAACGTCTTTATACTCTTGATCACTTGATCTCTTCCTCATCATCTGAAGAAGGGACGGAAGGGGGGTGAGCTCAAAAGCTCATGGGTAACAAGTTTATAACGAAGAATAAGCAAAATCATTGAAATCTGTCATTTGTCATAGAAAATTTATAAAGCGCATAGTTCTCAATTTTCAAACAAATTCACCATCTTAACTCAAACTCATAGTTTGAATATCATCACACAACACTCATTTATGCACCATTCATGACTATGCAAAGAAGCAATGCACAAATAAATTACTCGAGAGTTCCATGGAAACAGAATGGTGAAACCAAAGTTTACACCATGAACAGAATGAGTATTTTTTGAAGCTCATATGCCACAAGTGGGCAGCTGGGAGAAGGCTCTTATCAACATGCATGTGACGAACAGAATGGTTCCACTCTCGCCCAAACAGAAGCACATAATCATGCTCAAATCATTTTACTAAATGCTCATTCTTTCAACCTTTTATATCTTTTCATTCATACAAAATTCCATGATATGTTTCAATGGCATAACTTGATCATAATTCATAAATCTCAATGCATTTTCAATAATCACAATAATTCAAATCCAATCAATTAAGCATATACACACATAAACAAATTTTTTAAATCGTTTAAAAGCAATATATGAAGTAATTGAAATCATTTTGTTCTCTTGATTTTGAAAAAAAACTTTAATGTCTCATTATTCAATTATAAACATGAAACTCACCTTATAAATCCTTGCTCAAAGGTGCCTCACCCTTTGCTTCTCTTGCCTTACTTGATTTCCTTTAACAATAGCCAAAAATTCAATTCAATTGGAATTCCAATTTATAAATAAATTTGATAATAATTTCTTCTAGAACAATTTTTCCCATTATCTTAATTTTCTAATGACTCCAAAATCATTCAATTTGGTTCAGTATTCTAAAAGTTATGCCCCAATCATTTTTGGTTTGTTCCAATACTAACATAGCATTCTATGTTCAACTTCCCTTCAACAATAGAGATCCTTAGAGACTTAAGTGGAACTTGATTCCTTCACACAACTTGTATCCCGATGTCTCTAGTTTATAGCAAATCATAAATCACTTCATTTGGATAACTACACAAAAGTTATGTTCAAAATACCGAAGTATGTTAAGTGCTGGAAAGTTCGCCACGACAACCCAGAAAAGTTCACGCTGGAAAGTTCGTCGCAGCGAACTTTTACATAAACGTATTCCAGGAACCATTTTTGCTAAATTTTCTAACTTTTTACTTCCCACATTTCACATATAACCTATCTAAACACTAAACCATCACTTCTACTTCATTTTTAACTTCATTTCAACCTAATTTCATTAACAAAAACATCAAAATCTATCTTTGATCTTTAACCTTAAAAGAGAACACTTGCCTATAGCATTCACTAACAACTTCCCACACATGTTAAGCTATATTTGAGTTTCATATAACCAATCAATATGGAATAATGCTCATACTTACTTGTTGATGCTTCAAATTCTTCAAACTCTTCAAAATCTCCAAAAATCCTAGCTTTTCTCTTCTCTTCCTCTTCATCCACGTTTTCTTCTTCTTTTAAATACAAGACCCCTTTTTTTCTTCCTATTTATACTCTAAATAAATATGAAACGTCCACTTTGCCCTTCCTTTAAGCCTTATATCTTTTAACCCTAAGTGACTTGCCAATTTTGCCCTTGATACATTTTTACAACATTAACACTTAAATTCCATCAATCCATGCAATAAAATCCTACTAACCTTTACATAATAATTAAATCCAAAAATAATCCCTTAAGGACCTCATAATCTATTCAAATCATACTTGATCCTTAAGAAAAAAATTTAGGGGGCCAACATTTCTCCCTCTCTTAAAATAATTTTGTCTTCGAAATTCTTATCTGACTGATCAAGAAGGTAAGATGCTCCTCCGTTTCCCATTTAACTTCATCACTCGGATAATTTCTTTTAATTGATCATAGTTGGTAGACTTATCAAGTCTTTCTATCCCTTATTTGGTCATTCACTTTCTTAACTAGTTCCTCATTAGGTTTCAGATTACTCACAATTTCACTTCCAATGCTGACATTTCATCTATGTCAGATTATATCAATATTTCTTAACATACTTGCAATAACACATCTTTGTTGGTAAAACTAACTCATAATTCAATGGTCCGGTTCTTAGTAACTTCATATGGACCAATACAATTCAAACTTAGTTGATTCTTTATCCTAACTTGAGCTCATCTTGTACTCACTGTAAGCATGCCTTGGGAAGGTGATACTCTCGGAAACATTTATTCTTTTGCTTCATAGTTCACATTTCTTAGTATCAATACATTTAACTCTTATGTATATCTCACTGTATTCCATGTCTTTGGCATGGATCTACCAAATTCATTCAACTTTCTTGAGTCACTTAATTTCTAATACTGATCGATTTCACTTATCAACATAATCATCACAAAATAAAAACGAACAACTATTTCGGTCATATGACTCCTCATATAGTATTCTAATGAAATCACTATAATAATGATTGTGATATTTAAATTCAAATAAAACTATACATTGATCTCATGTTCCTATAAACTCCAAACTATAAACCTTAAGCATATCTCCGATTGTTAAGACCATCGACAAATCAAACATTCAGTCACTTGAATCTATATTCTTAGCCAGTAAAATGACGTTCCGGCGTAATCCTACTAGGATGAATATCATAAGTTACCATTTATACTTTTCTAGCAATCTCTTTGCTCTATCATCTTTATCAATTAAACATACTTCTTATCTCAGTCACATTGTATCATTCTTCCTATTCGAACTCAAAATTCGTAATCATTTTTTATTTTTTAGTAAGATTCACAATTTCTAAATCCTCAATTTGGGGTTTCTTCATGCGAAATTGATCTTAAATTTTCAGTGATAAATCAGTTTGCCCAAAATTCAATTCAACATTCTACGCTCTTTATTGCACTAGATTTGATAACCTCAATATCCAAATTTGTGATACACTGCCATTGAATTCTCTATTCGATGCATCCAATTACAACACTAGCTTTACCAGTATAGTACTCACTTTTACAATCATAATCCTTCGAATAACTGTATCTATTGTCTCAGTATCGGATTCAATTATTTCAACTCAGTATTTACCTCAAAATTACATGATCTGTATAATTCAAAATGTTTATGTACTTATAATGTCTCCAAACCTTCAAAACAATCACTATTGCAGCAAGTTTTGATTCATGTATCAAATAATCAGCCCATAAGGTTTGAATTATCTCCATGCATATGAATTTACTTTATCATGCTGCATTGGATTTTTTTTTCCTAATCTCTTATACAAACATCATTGCATACTATAAAATCTCCAAATCCAGATGATATTATTAAATCGGTGTTATAATTCCTAAAAATTCTCTTTACTTTCATCACTCATATGATTTACACATTTTTCCTTAAGTATTCAGACTATTCTTCTCAACTCTTCGAATACAATTAACATATCATCAAACTTTGCTTGGATCGCTTTAATCTTCAATACCATAGTATTGTCGAGCATTTGTTAACTCGAACAAATATTATCAAACTCCATGTGCCCCGAATTAGTTCTCATAATTCCTTAAATAAATAATTCCTTAATGAGGTAATATTATCTCTTGTTATTTTCAATTTCCCAATTGACTTACCTTTCTCAAATGATTTTCTCCATTCTTTAGATTTCCTCATATTTCACATTGACTTATTCTAATGTTTGCTCATTCCTACTAGCTTCTCCACACATTTCAATTTATTCACAAACTTAACTTCCTATATTGGTAACACATTCATCAGGTCAAATTTGTATCTCCCAAACATATTTACACAGAATATAACATAGACCTATATACTCCTCATATTAGCAATTAAAGTCTCCTCAAATTCAGGAATCCACTTACGTAGTTGGATACTTTACATTAAACAAAATATATACATTCTCATAAGTATATTCTACCTCTTATGCCTAAGTCTTTGTTAGGAATAAAACTCCAATATTTACTTTTGAATCATTACATATTCATTTCTGACTTGTTCTTTCATTGATCATCTTTAATGTAAACTGTCTTATCTGCTTAACCTAATTCAATAAAACTCTTCTTCGAAAGAAGATTTCTTGCTATTATCATCTACACTATTCGTGCAATCTTTATCAATCAATCATTATCATCATTGCATTATCAACCATTATTAATACCTCAAGAAGACCAATTTCTATCATTCTTACAATGTTCTATTTACCAAAACTCAATGAGGTAATAAACATAATTACTGTCGCATATGCATAGGTTTGCATCATCAAAGTCACGCCATTCTGTCCACAGATATATTCCTGAAAATCACCAATTTATATCTTACACAAATGATACTTTCATCTCAATTGATCTTAGACAACATTTCTCTCTTCATCAAACATACTAACACCAATTGTATTCCAGTTTTCCAGAATTCAGCTTTTCTGATGCTATATCATTTCATAATGAGTCAACTACAATATTGAGTGCATCTAATCTTCTCATTTGATTCTTCATCCTTTTCTTAATCTCATTCATGCATAAAATCCCATCTTATACGCAATTTTAGCTTTCCCCATACTACATATTATTTCATTCATCTCATATAAAGTCATTTATGTCTATTTCATTTCCCTTTCTCTATTTCCTCATTTTTGTCTCATTTTCCTATTATCATTCATTTCATCTTCCACATGTATATCCTCAATCAATTCAAAATTATCGATGCATAATCATTATAAAATTTTAATCTCAAGTCCATTAATATCTTCTTACTGCGGATCATAACTCTTGTTGCATTAATCGAACAATCACTTCGATTCCAATTTCCTTTTTTTAAGATCATAAAAAGGTTATGTTTTCATTGGATTCTACTTGTATAGTCTAATCTCATCGTTCATACTTATATCCTTATATTCCTCAAACAATCCATGGCAATACATTCGTATCTATATCACTTTCGAAAATATATCACCACAGTACAATATTGGTGTCATATTCAATAATACATCCTCCAATACAATTGCGTTGAATCATTATTTATCATATCTAATCATATACTATTTCTCATTTCTACTTATCCACAACTTTCATTTTCTCACTTTCTGACAAATCATTATCCTTCTCACTGTTTCCATCAGCTTAAACTCTTAACAATTGCTCATGCGTCTAACTCATACATGTGTACCCATGTAAGATATTAATTCTGGCGCTCTGATCCCAAACATGTTGGACTCCATTTTCGAAGCCCAACTCTTGCAGAATATCACAAGACTTGAGCTGTTTCTAATTAAAAACACCTGAACTATTATCGATTCATCTTTATTCTTTGATACCACAATTGTTGGACCCCATTTTTGGAGCCCAACTTTTGAGTCGTAAAAATGGGTGCTTGTTCCATGAAAATCTCCTTAGGGTAATTCCAATAAAATAAAATAAAAAAATTTCAACGTCTGCAATGGAGGACCTTGCTGCGACAACAAAATGTTTGCCGTGGTGAACCGTTAGGAGAAGATTCTTCGCCGCGGAGAAAATGCAGAAGTAATTTTCCCTGATCCTTCGGGAAAAATTCGTCGTGGTGAACTCTTGACTTCGCTGTAGTGAAGATGCTCAATTTACCACACCGAATTTCCTTACATCTTTCCTAACCTTAATTTCAATCTAAGTTGTCCTAAATTAACTTCCTTTAATGTACATCATTTCATAACCATTCCACTACCAATATTATCTCATCAAACTCTCTATGCTCTTTTCATTTAATTCATTACTTACAACTAATTCTCATTCTTTATAATTTCCTATCCTTCTTTTTTCGTAACATCACACTTATGTGTAACAACAATTCATAACCACGATAATCATCTCAAATCTGTAACTACCTCAGGTATACTTAATTTCAATTCAATCTCATCCATATGCAAATTCGTATTCCCACTCAATATCATCCATACATAATTTATAATTCATTAACATCAAAAGAATATAATATTACAAGCTCCAATGGCATTCCAAGCCACAATACAACAATAATCCAAAATCTAAAAAAAAATCAAAAGTTGCATGAACTAATAATCCTTGAAATGTGACTAATCCTTGTATTTTACAAAGATAACTTAAATTGCAAGATATGTAGAATTCGAAGTAACGTCCATATACTCTTGATCACTCGATCTCTTCCTCATCACCTGAAGATGGGACAGAAGGGAGGTGAGCTCAAAAGCTCATGGGTAACAAAGTTATAACGAAGAATAAGCAAAATCATTGAAATGTGTCATTTGTCATAGAAAATTTATAAAGCGCATAGTTCTTAATTTTCAATCAAATTCACAAGCTTAACTCAAACTAATGGTTTGAATATCTCAATTATGCACCATTCATGACTATGCAAAGATGTAATGCACAAACAAATGGCTCGAGAGTTCCATGGAAACAGAATGGTAAAACTAAAGTTTACACCATGAACAGAATGAGTCTTTTTTGAAGCTCATATGCCACAAGTGGGTAGCTGGGAGAAGGCTCTTATCTCATGTATTTTCAATAATCACAATAATTCAAATCCAATCAATTAAGCATATACACACATAAGCAAATTTTTTAAATCGTTTAAAAGCAATATATGAAGTAATTGAAATCATTTTGTTCTCTTGATTTTGAAAAAAAAACTTTAATGCCTCATTATTCAATTATAAACATAAAACTCACGTTATAAATCCTTTCTCAAATACTTGCTCAAAGGTGCCTCACCCTTTGCTTTTCTTTCCTTCCTTGATTTCCTTTAACAGTAGCCAAAAATTCAATTCAATTGGACTTCCAATTTATAAATAAATTTGATAAAAATTTCTTCTAGAAAATTTTTTTCACATTATCTTAAGTTTCTAATGACTCCAAAATCATTCAATTTGGTTCAGTATTCTAAAATTTATGCCCCAATCATTTTTGGTTTGTTCCAATACTAACACAACATTCTATGTTCAACTTCCCTTGAATAATAGAGATCCTTAGAGACTTAAGTGGAACTTGATTCCTTCACAAAACTTGTATCCCGATGTCTCTAGTTTATACCAAATCTGAAATCACTTCATTTGGATAACTACACAAAACGTTATGTTCAAAATACCCAAATATGTTCAGTGCTGAAAAGTTCGCCGCGACAACCCAGAAAAGTTCACGCTGGAAAGTTCGTCGCGGTGAACTTTTACAGAAACGTATTCCAGGAACCATTTTTGCTAAATTTTCTAACTTTTTACTTCCCACATTTCACATATAACCTATCTAAACACTAAACCATCACTTCAACTTCATTTTCAACTTCATTTCAACCCAATCTCATTAACAAAAACATCAAAATCTATCTTTGATCTTTAACTCTGAAAGAGAACACTTGCCTATGGCATTCACTAACAACTTCCCACATATGTTAAGCTATATTTGAGTTTCATCTAACAAAACAAGATGGAATAATGCTTATACTTATTTGTTGATGCTTCAAATTCTTCAAACTCTTCAAAATCTCCAAAAACCCTAGCTTTTCTCTTTTCTTCCTCTTCATCCATTTTTCTTCTTCTTCTAAATACAAGAACCCCTTTTCTTCTTCTTATTTATACTCTAAATAAATATGAAATGTCCACTTTGCCCTTCCTTTAAGCCTTGTATCTTTTAACTTTAAGTGACTTGCCAATTTTGCTCTTGATACATTCTTACAACATTAACACTTAAATTCCATCAATCCATGCAATAAAATCCCACTAACCTTGACATAATAATTAACTCCAAAAATAATCCCTTAAGGACCTCATAATCTATTCAAATCATACTTGATACTCGAGAAAACAGTTTATAGGGCCAACAGTTTGCCTGCTCCTTTTTTATTTTATTGCTTAAGAAGGTCCTGAGCAATGAGAATATTATCACTGATGGATCTACTAGCAATAAAAGCATCTTGTGGAGGACTTATGAAATTAGGGAGAGCATGCTTCAATCTTTCTTTTAGGACTTTAGAAATGATTTTGTAAAAAATATAGCAACAAGATATAAGTCTTAGTTTTTTTTGTTTCATGTTTTCAAGAGTTTCACAGTGAGGAAATATTCCTTCATAGCTTCATACACGTCATTTTTGATAAATGGTCAAGCTTTATTGAAAGTTGGCATTGAAACCATTAATCCTAAGGGCTTTGTTAGAGTTAATGCTCCATAAAGCTTTCTCAATTTCTTCCATGGAGGCATGCCTGCATAAGTTTTCTCCTTATTGATTGGATATGGAATTTTAGAAGAGGGGATATAGCTTATGAATCTCATATGTTTCTGTTTTAGTGTCTGAAATTCTTTCATAATGTAGCACCCCACTCTCACAAGACCCGAACCTGACATTGATGGGTGATATCCGAGTTCGTGCCCCGCGAGGATGGCATGCTAAAACACTCAATCATTTAGAAATCGGTATTAAAAATTTTTGAAACAATAACAAACACAATATGCAGAAATCGATACTCAATTTGGGTCCACATTCATTCATAAACATTTTCAATTAACACAAAACCATTAACAAAATTTTCAATAGCCATTTGGGCCATTTCATAAATACAAAACACCTGAGTCATTTTGGAATATAAATTCATACAGAAAGTTGCATAATATACAATTCAATACAAAATAGAGAAATGAAATGCAGACACGAACTGATCCCGATCTCTATCCTTCACTTAAATGCTGTAAGTATACTCACGTTGGCCTAACGGGGTATTCTTCTGATCTTGAAAAATATTTACAAATTTTAGGTGAGTTTTGCGAACTCAGTGAGTGGCCACCATCGATGGCTCACCCAAACACATAACACATAAATCACATCGTCACACATTTCACACTTCACATTCAATACAATTTAATCACTTAATTAAACATATGCAGTGCACATGAGACCCACTTTCTATTTGTTATTTTGTTATGAACAAGTACCTATACTGTCCCTTAAAGGGCTCATGGATAACTGTCCCATATAGGGCTCATTAAACGTTGAGCTCGAGGCTCTGAATCACTTTTAAGCTCGAGGCTCATTTTCACTCGTTAAGCTTTACGTTCTGATCGGTGGCTTCTCTGGTCACAACATCCATTATGTTTTATGCATTCATGACATGGAATGCATCAATTACATTTGCATATTCCTATTCACTCACATTGCCATATCATCGGACCTTAGTCTGGCGTTCAACGTTAAAATTAACCCTTTTATTCATATGCAATTGCATATTCAGAACACATTTATCATCAAATGAGGTACACTTAGTTCATCTCATTCATATACAAGTAACACTTCAATATCCTAGTCAATCCAAAATCATTGGACCTTCTGTCCAGAAATCAACATAATCATTCACATTTATATGAGCATGCAATGGTCAATCAATACAAAATTGCAAACAAAACAAACAATAAAATGAGACCATCTAGGTCTACTCACAACACGCTCCAGGTTAGCATTTGCCTTCAATTTCTAGGAATGCTTGAATGCGGACACTTGACCTACACAAACCATATATGCAAGACATATATTGCACACTCATCAATAATTGCGCACGTAAAAACATTCATCTATGCACAATTGTAATAATGGACCATGTATAATGCATGCTCAATGACAATCCCGGGCATAAGTTCTCGAATACATATTACGCTCATTCCCATTTCATAATTCATATGTGTCTAATTTAACTTAGCTTTACACTTCATTTGTACATAATCTTTCTAAATTCTCCTTTCAATCTTTTCCTTTTGCATGTGTCGAACTTATTCATAAGCTTACACCTCAAGAACACTTGGTTACTTTATATCATAACTCAATTTCTCATCATCTCTTTTCTAACCTCATATGATCTCAAAATATCCAAATTATCATCCAATAGGAATCCAATTGAAAATGCCGTATTGTAAAAATCACTAAAATTGAGTCTAGAATACTTAAAACCAAGCATTTTCTAAATTCCATGAACTAGAATCCTTCCAAAAATCCAAAAGGTTCTAAATGATCTTACCTTGATTCTTCACCAAATGAAAGACCCTTAGCTCAAATGGAAACTCCTTTCTTCCTCTTCCTTTTTCTCTTCTTGGACAGCTTCAAAATCTTTCTCGAAGACTAAGAAGAATTAAACCCTAACCCACTCTCTTCTTTTCTCTCAAACCACAAAACTCTCCTTCTCTTTCTCTCTCATTTTTGTTGTTCTCTTCTAATTATCCTTCCATTCACGTTTTCTACTCCATTTATAGGCAAGACAATACTTCTTCTTCTAATTATGCCCTTAATGATTGAGAATTGTCCCATTTGCCCCTCCAAATTTGCCTTATGTCTTTTATGTAAGTGTCTTGCCAACATTACCCTTGAAAATTCTATCATAACACTTTCTTCTAGAAGATGTCCCTCATTGTCTTAGATTTCTAATGACATTAAAATCATTCAGTTCGGTTTAGTGATTCAAAAGATATACTTCAAACATTTTTGGACTACTCTTGTCCAAATCAATATACTATGCACAACTTCCATCTTGAAATTTAAATATTTTAGAGACTGAATTAGATTCCAAGTTCTACATACCATTTGTAGATCCATGTCTCTAGTTTACCAAAAATTAGAAATCATCTTATTTGGAGCTCTACAAGTCAAGATATCATCAAAATACTAAAGTATGTTCAGTAAAATAACGTCAGTTCATACTATTGAAGAATACACTCACTGTACCCGTTCCACTTTTTCACTCAATCTTTCTCTCTTCACTTCATATGGCTATGAGTTTTTTTTTTGGATATGTATAGCACTGTCTTACGAGTCCAATGGTTGAAGAATCAAGTCATTTGAGTGTCTAGAGAAGAAGTTATGGCCAAAAGAATCCAATCTGGTTTTATCCTCAATCATATTGTACCTATTTTGGGGAAACCTCTATAACTTTCTCTAGAAATTTTTGATTAAGGTGTTCTTTATATGGTTCGAAAGAGGACTTCAAAAGCTACAACTTTCATGAAGACCTCGAAGACAAATTCTATCTTCTATGTCTTTTTACTTTGCTTCGTCTTACTTTGTATCGTCTTACTTTTGCATCGTCTTACTTTTACATCGTCCTATTTTTGCATCGTCTTACTTTTGCATCATCTCACTTTTGCATCATCTTACTTTTGCATCTTCTTACTGTGCTTCGTCTTACTTTTGCATTGTCTCACTTTTGCATTGTCTTACTGTTGCATCGTCTCACTTTTGCATCGTCTTAATTTTGCATCTCCACATAAAAAGATCATAACTTTCGACTCAAATGTCCAAAAATTCCATACTATATACCGTTGGAAAGATAAAAGAAAGATCTACAACTCTAAAGAAGGAAACTTTGCCGAAAGCTATCTAGATTAATCTAGATTTTCTCTCAAAGTCAGAATATGAATTTTACATTTAGTTCCCAATGTACTGCACCCAGTTCTCAACTTCATGAATTTTTTTAAACTTTTAGAGACAGAATTGAAATTCGATGTCTTCATACAAAATGTAGCCATATATCTCTAGGTTAATCCAAATCAAGATTCATATTGTTTGGACAAATAGAGAAAACGTTGTGGCTAAAAGACTGAAGTAAACTCAGTGAACATTTTCCATATCACTACCAATTTTGTTTCCGAATCTTTCCTTATCACAACTCATACCAAGATCACTCTCTCTACTCCCTCTACTTCTTATTTTCAATAAAATCACATTTAAAAACAATCATACCTGGAAGTTGTCAATGAATGCATGTACACTTATTTATTATTTTTTTGTGCAAATATTCAATATTTATGTGCATATATGCTAACATTATGCATGAGTAAGAAAATTCATTTCCTTAATCTCTCTTTGAGCTCACATGTACTGAAATTTCAGATCCTATCCTTAATATGGGGACGGGATGCTATACATAATATCTTATGGAGTATCCCAATATTTCATCTTGACATATAAGGGCTCCCGTTTCATCTTGGATGGAGTGAAAGCTATTCATGTTTCTTCTTGATATAAGGCTTTTGTGGAAGTATTGAGAGTTTGAATCCCCTTTGTTTAACCAAATGACCTTAGACTTTTGTCTAAGAATTGAATCTTAAGTATAAAGTGCATTTAAATATCTTCCAAGAGCATCCTTCTTTTGGTTTTTGAGTATACAACAACCAGGCATGTTGTAAAGTTTATTATGAGTACAATTGAGTTCCCTTTTTGTTGCTTATGTTTCCAATTTTAATCTGGGGTAAGTTTCATAAGCAGCTTCTTGAGTTCTGATTTTATAACTAGTATCCTCTTGTAAAATTGAAAGGATTTGTAACCCACATCTTACTTCCAAATACCCTATTGGGCCCGGCCCCATAAGTCCATTCCCGAGGCGGCCCCTCGGGTTGCGCCGGTGACGGGCGCCCAAATACCGTCGGACCCGATCCCAACATCCATATACATATATACAATCCGATTACATACATAAACATATAACAATACATACATATGCTCATGCATAGACATACATTCTACACATGCATTCTAAACATGAATTAATCATCCCAAAAACATAAACCATCAGTCATTGCCATTCGAAGCAATTTACCAAGTAGTCTCAAAATATAACACCATACAAAATGAAATTAAATCCCAAAATACAAAAGTATGCTTCTAACTAGCTTGAAGTTTCTGATGCCCTGCAAGGTCGACAATCGTCTCGATCTGCACCTGAGGAGGGGAGAGTAATGGGGTGAACTGCGAAGCTCAATGGCATATACGTTTATAGCCATTGGCAACGAGCCACACAATCAAGCAATATAGCAAATTATACACAAGCTCATAGCAGGTCAATACTTATCATTTTTCAATCATCACTATCATGTCATGAGATTCATAAGATCATAATTCATCATGTATCATGCTCGACAATTTAATCATGTATGCACAAACAATTGGCTCGAGAGTTCCGTAAACGATCCGGATAAACCAAAGGTGAATCCATAAACTATCCAAGTCCGATTTCTCAAGGATCTCGTCGCCACAAGCGGGCAGCCGGGAGAAGGCTTTACTGTCAACGTGCACGTGACTCCATCCGTAACCCTCTTACCCAAACAAATCACATAGTCCATTCGATTCATGCTCAAAGCATTTTTCACAGTTTTCTAAATTCTCATTCTTGTTCATTTCCATACGGCCTATCAAGCCATGCATAATCATAATCAAAGGCATATTCAATATGTCTCATGTAATTCAATACAAGTAATGTCATATAATGCAAGCAAACACACATCAGGCAATTTGCCCATACACACAATAACCATAAACATTTTACCCACCTAGTATCGCTTGAGTATCAGACTCACTACTGTCCTTCCTCTTGCGATTGGGTCAAATCAGCTTGGTTCCCTATAATAAACCAAGTTCCAAATCAAACAATGTTCAAAGACAAATAATCGATAAGCGTGAAAATCCAAAGTCCTAGTACTATAAGTCTACATTCGACTTCTGACTAAATTCTCGAATCCCTCGAAATAATTTCCGAACTTCTCTTCTTCATACAACTCGTAGTCCTTTATTTCTAGATCACAACGAATCCAAAATCACCTCAATCGGACATCTATACCAAAAGATATGCCCAAAATACCAAAAATTTCACTTTCAAAAAACAGGGGGGCTCGCCGCGGCGAACGACCCAGCTCGCCGCGGCGTGCACCAAAGCGTGCGTCACGGCGTGCGCAACTCTCCCACGCCGCGACGCACACTCAGTGTTCACAAGGCGTGCCGCCTCTTCGTGCAGCACGCGGCGTGCACTGTGCACGCGGGCGTGCCATTCTTCTCCACACGTCAGCGGGTTTTCTTGCGACGCGTCATGATGCTGGGGGTGGAGTCTGCGACTCAAACCCTTTTTCCTGCATTTTTCGATCTTCAACCCTTTCCAAATCCAAATGCAACACAACCAAACTATAGATCAAGTCTCAAACTACATTTCTAACCCATTATCAACTTAAAATCAAACAAAAATGCATCAACCTAAGAAATCTCACCGTTTTCACCCTAAAACCCTAAAACCTTTGATCCTCACAGATTCAAGCCATCTTAGGGTTTAATCCAACTAAAACAAGTTTGAAGGAAGCTAAACTTACCAGAAATCACTTCGAATCAGTCGGAAAACTCAAATATCGCAAAACCTCTCTTCTCTTCTCTTCTTCTCACCGACGGCGCACTCCTCCCTTCTTTTCTCTTCTATTTCCTTTCTTTCCTCTTTCTTTTCTTTCTATTCTATTTCTTTCCTTTAAAAACCTAAGGAGTGGACAAAGACCATTTTACCCCTCCTCATAAGCCTAAATCCATTCCACCTTAAGCAATCTTTTTAAAATGCCCTTACACATTTTAATCCCTTAATTCTCATTAAACCACAATTAAACCGTAATTATCCACTAATGTTCCCAATTTAATCAAACTAAGGCATAATCACTCAATTATCACAATTTATGCTTAATGACATCATAAAAAAAATTCGAGGTCTAACATTTCTCCCCCTCTTAAATGAAAATTTCGTCCTCGACATTTACCTGAATCATCGAAGAGATGCGTATACTTCTCCCGCATGGCTTCCAAGGGCTCCCATGTAGCCTCCTCTACCGAATGGTTCCTCCACAGGACTTTGACTAATTGAACCGTCTTGTTCCTGAGGACTTTATCTTTGGTATCCAAAACCTGCACTGGAAGCTCCTCATAGCTCAAATCATCCCTCAGCTGAACTTCACTAGTCTGAATGATGTGAGAAGGATCCGATCTATACCTCGTCAACATAGACACATGAAAAACATCGTGAATCTGTGACAACTCCGGAGGTAATGCCAACCTGTAGGCGAGTGGTCCAATCCTCTCAAGGATCTCATAAGGACCCACATATCTCGGACTCAACTTCCCTTTCTTGCCGAATCTCAATACTCCTTTCCAAGGAGATGTCTTAAGGAACACTTTCTCACCGACTTCATACTCCATCTCCTTTCGGTGAGCATCAACATAACTTTTCATCCTATCATGTGCTGCCTTAAGCCGCTGTTTAACCAAATTGACTTTCTCAACGGTTGTTTGAATCAATTCTGGTCCTTCCAATTGTCTCTCTCCTTCTTCATCCCAACAAATCGGAGTCCTACATCTCCGTCCATACAATGCCTCATATGGAGCCATCTGAATGCTCGAATGGTATGAATTGTTATAAGAAAATTCGACCAACGGCAAATGCTCATCCCATGCTCCTCGAAGATCCATCACACACGCCCGAAGCATCCCCTCAAGAGTCCAAATGGTCCTCTCCGATTGACCATCCGTCTGAGGATGAAATGTCGTACTAAAATGCAACTTGGTGCCCAAAGCATCCTGCAAACTGCCCCAAAACCTCGAAGTGAAGCAAGGATCTCTATCCGACACAATCGAATCCGGAATCCCATGCAATCTCACTATCTCATCGATATACTTCTTTGCCAACACATGCAAAGAATCAGTCTATCTAATCGCCAAAAAGTGGGCTGACTTGGTCAACCTATCCACAATCACCCAAATGGCATCATGCCTCCTGCTAGTCCTAGGCAAACCCATCAGAAAGTCCATCGTTACCCTTTGCCACTTCCACTCCGGAATAGGCAATGGCCTTAACTTGCCTGAACGTGCCTGGTGTTCAGCCTTGACTTGCTGACACACTAAACACTTACTGACAAATTCTGCTATATCTCTCTTCATGCCTTTCCACCAAAAATGCTCTCTCAAATCTCGATACATCCTGGTGCTACCTGGATGCATGGCATAAGGCACATTGTATGCCTCATCCATAATCTCAGCCTTAACCTCTTGCACATCTGGAATGCACAATCTGTTCCCCACAGTCATAAGTCCATCATCCTTCACATCTATCTCAGAAACCTTGCCATTCCGAATTTCATCTCGAAGCTTGCTCAAATCTGCATCTTGAACCTGCAACTCTCTAACTTTCTCCCTGAGTATCGGTCTCACTCGGAAGTTAGCTAGAAGGCAATCTGACTCCGTCTGCTTCAAGCTTATCTTAAGCTTGGCCATCTCTTCCAATAAAGGAAGATAAACTGATCGAACATGCGCAACCGAAGACTTCCTGCTCAAGGCATCCGCCACTATATTGGCCTTGCCCGGATGATACTCAATCAACAGATCATAATCCTTGAGTAACTCGATCCACCTTCTCTGCCTCAAATTCAATTCCTTCTGGCTCAACAAATACTTCAGACTCTTATGATCGGTAAAGATCCTCGTCTGAACTCCATACAAATAATGTAGGGAAATCCCGGTGTGAGCATCACATGCCCACGGTGCGGAAAACAAAAATTTTTATTCCGGGACCTTCCCGAAAGCCAGGATCCATGTGTCTATACAACAAACTCAAACCATAACGGCCAAAGGAGACCGTCTCTAACGGTATCCACGCAGAGATCGGAGAATCTAACTGGGACAAACCCTTTGACCCGGGAATAGATAGAACAAATTAAAGAGTGCTAGCTCTTACCTTTGTCCTTGGAGAGCTTGAGAAACAACGATGATGGAGGAAGTGAAGCCTTGGAGAAGAGCTTGAAAGATGATGAAGCTTGAGAGAGAAACTTTTTCTCTTCAAATCCTTAGGTTTTCTCTAACACCCACGATGATCATCCATCAAAAAGAAAGCAACTCTTCTTTTCCTTCTTAAAACCCAAAGCCAACAATCATCCCACTTCATCTTTCAATTTTTTGTCTTTTAGTCATTTAATGCTTTTTGATGACTAAGCAAATAAGGAAACTTCTCCTCCCTTCTTCCATCATCAACGTGTACACATATATATATATATATATATATATATATTCTTTAATTAATTAATCATATATATATATATATATATTAACGCTGAAGTGGTCCAGTCACACTGGGGTCGATCCTACCGGCCTACCGGGTCTCGGTATGGGAAAAACCCCTGAAAACCTTTTTCAGCAATATCGATGTCACGATCTCATCGGGACATATCTCGATCTCATCGGGATCCATTTAATCCTTTTGCTCTCCATATATTAGAACTCTGTCTAAAACTATTTTACGAATTCTCCGAGACACTCTTATGCGTGTGACCCATTAGGTTCCCGGTTATGTTGGCCACTTAGATTAACACTTAATATGAGCAAGTCATGAGCGGTATCTAGCAACACATCATGACCCCCAATTGACCAAAAAGTAATTGGTTTGACGAATGAACATGTATTCATCATGAACCATATCACGAACCTTTCCATAGACAATTACCGTGCAATTCGTCCTTTCACCATGCTATACCCCACTTGGTTATGAGTATGGGCAAAGTGTCAACTCTTACTAGATCGACTAAGTCAAATCTAGTCCAAGTGATATCGCCTATCCTGGACTCATTACTTAATATGTCAATGAAGACATTCTTCATGACATATATGCTCGACGAGACTTCCAAGTAATAACCCCGACAAGAGGCCATAGGTATCATCTTTGCTATCACGAAGTGGTGAATCATCTATTGGCTACTCAATTACCTTCAATACCTCAAGTCGCACCCAATCACCACCCTATGAGCGACCTCTCAAGGCAACAAGGAATGGAGTCAAAGCACGAATCAAGATCCAAGATAGCCTTGAGCACCTCAAGTCTAAGGATACTTGCACTATTGCTATGATGAGATTATTATCGACATTAGAATAGGACATCCATGTGATGATCTCATAGCAGTCATCCAATGTACTTACTACCTCTAGTAAGCATCCACATCTCAACCCTAAATATCTCATATTTACGACTTTTGAGATCCACCGCTGATCAAATCAAGGAGCTTGAGATGTGCTAGTCTCTCCGGATTACCGATGTCCAGCCTCGAGAATCCTATGACTAGGATAATTTAGATATCTTGACATAATTGCACATGATAGGAATCTCAGTAGTATGATCACATCACAATTTCCTTCATGCTATGTCATATATCATGGACTTCATTAATTTGCTTATAGATCAATATCCATTCATAAATAATGAACAGCAAGTTAATGAAATATGACATTCTTTATTTATTCATAAAGTATGTACACAACTTTGTACAAAATACGCTAAAGGCGATTGCCTTCAGGGCACTACTCTAACAAATAATGCCTCCAAATCTTCAAGGCAAAAATCATAGATACTAACTCCAAATCATGCGTCGGATAATTCAGCTCATAAGGCTTCAACTGCCTCGAAGCATATGCAATCACCCGATCCCCCTGCATCAAAACACATCCAAGACCCTTTCTCGAAGCATCACTATACACCGAATAACCCTCATCACCCGACGGCAAAATCAGAATCGGGGCACTCGTCAATCTGCGCTTAAGCTCCTCGAAGCTCCTCTAACACTCCTCACTCCAAACAAACTTCTGGTTCTTCCTCAGTAACTTCGTCATCGGAGCGGCTATCATGGAGAATCCCTCCACGAATCTCCTATAATAACCTGCTAAACCCAAAAAGCTTCTCACTTCTGCCACATTCTTCGGTGCTTCCCAACTCACCACCGCTTCTATCTTCTTTGGATCCACATGAACTCCTTGCTCTGAGATCACGTGTCCAATAAATGAAACTTTTCTCAGCCAAAATTCGCATTTATCGAATTTTGCATACAACTCATGCGTCCTCAAAGTCTCCAAAGCGATCCCCAAATGCTCCTCATGCTGCTCATCACTCTTGGAATACACCAAGATATCATCGATAAAGACAATGATAAATTGGTCCAAGAATGGCTTAAAAACCCGATTCATCAAATCCATAAACGTTGCAGGCGCATTCGTCAATCCAAAAGGCATCACCATAAATTCAAAGTGCCCATACCGAGTCTTGAAAGCAGACTTCGGCACATCCGACTCCTTAATCCTCAACTGGTGATAACCCGATCTCAAGTCTATCTTAGAGAAGACTCTCGCTCCTTGCAATTGATCAAACAGATCATCAATGCGAGGAAGCGGATACTTGTTCTTCACCGTGACCTGATTCAACTTCCGATAGTCTACACACATCCTCAACGATCCATCCTTCTTCTTCACAAATAGGACCGGAGCTCCCCAAGGCGCAGAACTCGGTCGAATATATCCCTTCTTCAATAACTCCTCCAACTGCTCCTTAAGCTCTTTCAATTCCGCCGGAGCCATCCGGTAAGGCGGAATTGAAATCGCTACATTACTGATGTAAACTCAATGGGAAACTCAATTTTCCTAGCTGGCGGTAGTCTTGGCAATTCCTCAGGAAAGACATCCGAGAATTCCTTGACTACTGGAATATCCTCCAACTTCCCTCTATCAGCTCTGGTGTCAACCACATAGGCCAAAAACGCCTCACAACCCTTACTCATCATCCTCTCTGCTGTCAATGTTGAAACAATTCTGGGCGGACTTGCTTTCCTATCCCCAGTAAACATTACTCTTCTACCATCATCCAATTCAAACTCCACTGTCTTCTGTTTACAATCCAAACAGGCATTGTATTTCTCTAAAGTATCCATGCCCAAAATCACATCTAATCCTCCCATCTTCAGTGGCATCAAATCAACCATTAGAAGTCCTCCACCAATGCGAATCTCACAACCTCTATACACTTGACTAATCACAATGCACTGGCCGATTGGAGTACTCACCATCAGCGGAGTATCCAATGGGCTCACAATCATATCACACACGGGTCTACCCGAGGAAACAAACGAATGAGTAGAACCCGGATCAATCAAAACAATCACAAGATCGTAAAATAATCAGATCAGATCCGTGACAACATCCGTGCGGTCTCAAGATCTTCCTAGTCATCGCATGAACACCCTAGCGGTGCACGCCTCCGGGTCTCCCTGAAGACTCGCCTCTTGGCAAGATCGTAATCGCCCACTTCATTGTAGTCCTCTGTCCCATAGTCTCGCCCTCCTCGGAGCTTGCAGATCCGGCCTCTCTCTTGTCGTGGAGGCCGAGGACACTCTCTGAAATGTGTCCCTTCTCCCGCAGCTTGAAACAAGCTCCGTCAATCAAGCACTCTCCTCTATGAGCTCTCCCGAAGGTGCTCACGGTTCGGGACGAACGACCTATCTCCATCTCCCCTTCTACCGCCACCCACCGTTGAGGCTTGGTGAGAAATAGTAGAAGTCCTCATCGGCCTAAGTCGGCTCGCACCACTGCTCCTCTCCTCTGACTGGACTGGGAAGCTCCTAGCACTCCTGTCTGGCATAGGAGTACTAGTGCTACCTCCTCTCTGGATCGATCTCGCCTTTCTTTCTTGTTCACAAGACTTTGATATTCTCTATGTTCTCCACTCTCGCCACGCCTCAACTAATCTTTGGAAGTCATAGAAATTCTGCACAATCACCTTCTCTCTGATGGCCAGGTGCAATCCCGACTCAAACCGGCGACATCTTGCAGCTTCACTCAACATCAGATCTGATGCATACCGGGATAGTTGTGTAAACCGGTGCTCATACTCACGATTGTTGTCATATCCTCTCGAGTCAAACCGAGGAACTCCTCCGCTTCTTCTCGAATATATACCTCGGCGATACTTCTTTCTGAAAGCAACCACGAAATCCTGTCATGCCAACCCTACTGACCTCATCTGACTCCCTGGTACAGTCTCCCACCAGTGAAGTGCATCTCCCTGAAGCAAACTCGCCGCATAGATGACCCTCTCGTCATCCTCACACTCCATCTGGTCGAGCACTCTCTCAGTCTTCCTCAACCAAGTCTCAGCTTCTTCAGGATCTGACGTCCCAAAGAAATCAACTGCCCCATACTTCCTCAATCGGTCAAACCGTCTGCCCTTCTAAAATGGGGCTGAAATGTATATCAGTAGATCCGACCCATAGCTTTGCGAATGCCTGAGTAAAGGCCTGGAATAACCTCGGATCTAATGGAGGCACTGGCTCCTGCGGAATCGGAGACTCCTGCGTCTGCGAAGGAATGGGCTCACTACCTAGCCCTACAGAAGCCTCAGCATTCCCTGGGGCTACTGACTCATCAGTCCTCTCCTCTCTCGCAGGAGAGTCAGGTGTAGCAGATCCTTGCATAACTCCACGTGTCCTTCTACGAGGTGGCATCGTACTCCTTCAAATGGAAACACTAAGGATTAGCTATATGTCAAGCTACATGTATGCATGATATGTATGTCACTTAATCAATGCAACAATCCATCATAGATCAAACAAGTCATCCTATATGCATTCTAAGCCAAGGACACTAAACTTAGGCGCTTTGATACCAAACATGTTGGGCCCGGGCCCCGTAAGTCTATTCCCGAGGCGGCCCTCGGGTTGCACCGGCGACGGGCGCCCAAATACCGTCAGACCCGATCCCAACATCCATATACATATATACAATCCGATTACATACATAAACATATAACAATACATACATATGCTCATGCATAGACATACATTCTACACATGCATTCTAAACATGAATTAATCATCCCAAAAATATAAACCATCAGTCATTGCCATTCGAAGCAATTTACCAAGTAGTCTCAAAATATAACACCATACAAAATTAAATTAAATCCCAAAATACAAAAGTATGCTCCATGATAAAATGTTGGTGGGCTAACCAAAGTACTAACTTATACAAGGCTTCTAACTAGCTTGAAGTTTCTGATGCCCTGCAAGGTCGACAATCGTCTCGATCTGCACCTGAGGAGGGGAGAGTAATGGGGTGAGCTGCGAAGCTCAGTGGCATATACGTTTATAGCCATTGGCAACGAGCCACACAATCAAGCAATATACCAAAATATACACAAGCTCATAGCAGGTCAATACTTATCATTTTTCAATCATCACTATCATGTCATGAGATTCATAAGATCATAATTCATCATGTATCATGCTCAACAATTTAATCATGTATGCACAAACAATTGGCTCGAGAGTTCCGTAAACGATCCGGATAAACCAAAGGTGAATCCAGAACTATCCGAGTCTGATTTCTCAAGGATCTCGTTGCCGGCAGCCGGAGAAGGCTTCTATCACAACGCACGTGACTCCATCCGTAACTCTCTTACCCAAACAAATCACATAGTCCATTCAATTCATGCTCAAAGCATTTTTCACAGTTTTCTAAATTCTCATTCTTGTTCATTTCCATACGGCCTATCAAGCCATGCATAATCATAATCAAAGGCATATTCAATATGTCTCATGTAATTCAATACAAGTAATGTCATATAATGCAAGCAAACACACATCAGGCAATTTGCCCATACACACAATAACCATAAACATATTACCCACCTAGTATCGCTTGAGTATCAGACTCACTGTTGTCCTTCCTCTTGCGATTGGGTCAAATCAGCTTGGTTCCCTATAATAAACCAAGTTTCAAATCAAAAAATGTTCAAAGATAAATAATCGATAAGCGTGAAAATCCAAAGTCCTAGTACTATAAGTCTACATTCGACTTCTGACTAAATTCTCGAATCCCTCGAAACAATTTCCGAACTTCTCTTCTTCATACAACTCGTAGTCCTTTATTTCTAGATCACAACGAATCCAAAATCACCTCAATCGGACATCTATACCAAAACATATGCCCAAAATACCAAAAATTTTACTTTCGGAAAACAGGGGGGCTCGCCACAGTGAAGGGACGCTCGCCGCGGCGAACGACCCAGCTCGCCGCGGCGTGCACCAAAGCGTGCGTCACGGCGTGCGCAACTCTCCCACGCCGCGACGTGCACACCTGCGCTCCGCGGCGTGCACGACTCTTCGTGCACGCCGCGACGTGCACCTGGTGCACGCGGCGTGCCATTCTTCTCCGCACGTCGCGACGTGCGGGTCGAAGCTGCGACTCCGAAACCCTTTTTCCTGCATTTTTCGATCTTCAACTCTTTCTAAATCCAAATGCAACACAATCAAACTATAGATCAAGTCTCAAACTACATTTCTAACCCATTATCAACTTAAAATCAAATACAAATGCATAAACCCAAGAAATCTCACCGTTTTCACCCTAAAACCCTAAAACCTTCGATCCTCACAGATTCAAGCCATCTTAGGTTTTAATCCAACTAAAACAAGTTTGAAGGAAGCTAAACTTATCAGAAATCGGTTCGAATCAGTCGGAAAACTCAAAGATCGCAAAACCTCTCTTCTCTTCTCTTCTTCTCACCGACGGCGCACTCCTCCCTTCTTTTCTCTTCTATTTCCTTTCTTTCCTCTTTCTTTTCTTTCTATTCTATTTCTTTCCTTTAAAACCCTAAGGAGTGGACAAAGACCATTTTACCCCTCCTCATAAGCCTAAATCCATTCCACCTTAAGCAATCTTTTTAAAATGCCCTTACACATTTTAATCCCTTAATTCTCATTAAACCACAATTAAACCGTAATTATCCACTAATGTTTCCAATTTAATCAAACTAAGGCATAATCACTCAATTATCACAATTTATGCTTAATGACATCATAAAAAAAATTCGGGGCCTAACATACCCTTTTATACTACTTCATTAAATTCTAATGAGTGCTTGATTTATTATACATTCACTCCTTAATACTTAGTTATTAATGTTATAAAATGCTTAGTATACTCATTTAAGTTTATATTTGGTTTTAGGTACAAATTGAAAGCATAAGAACTAAAATGGCTAAAAGCACATCCTTGGAGTCATTATCTTGATGTTCAAACTTATTTATATTTATGGCACAAGAAGGAGATGACTTAGGGTGAAGATGAGACAAGAAAATGCAAGAAAGGAAGTTCCTACAACTTGAGTAGCTGTGTATATGCTTACACAGCCATATAGAAACACGAATTGAAAATTTTGACATACATGGTTAGATACACAGTCACGTATCTAGCCATGTATCTCCTAGAACCCTAATCTTTCTATAAATAGACATCCAAGTAGCCAAAGATGGGATGTAGGGTTTGAGAAGCATAAAAGGGGGGTAAGTACTGACCTCTTTGAGATTTATAGAGAGCTAAAGTTTTTCCTTATGATTTTAAGGGGAAATTGAGGTCAACGAACGCATATGGGCATCTCTTCATCTTATGTTGTTGTTCACTCCCTTTAAAAATTGTTTGTGTTATTCTTGCTTAATGCTTTTAGTATTCATGCAAGGATGATTTAAACTCTTTCAATAGATTGATTTTGTATGAACCTATAGCTAGAATCTAGATTACAATACATAATCTTTGTAACTCTGATTCATTTGTGCTAACTAACGGTAGCAAATCATTGGGGATAATATAGCATATATTAAATGACTTGAGGTTGTGTGGTTGTTATTTAGATTAATTTGTTTTCCTAGCTTAAATGTGGTTGTCCTACTAAATTTAGAGAGCTTATTCTGGGTTGTTTGATAGCTAGGTTTAATAAAATAGCTTATTTTGATTAAATATGACTTAAGGAAAAACTAGGGTAATAGAACTTTTTACTAATCTATGATTTATAATTTCTAAGAGAGGTATAAGAACAATATGAAGATTAAGTGTGTCATTCATGTTTAGGCCAACATTGAATTAAGAACTGGATTCTAAGTCCATTTTTCCACTGTTTGATTTAAATTGCTTTTATTAGTTCAATCATAATTTGTTTTGTTTATCGATTTCAATAAACCCCCTTCCCCAGCCTTAAAAAAAATCATAAACACCAATTCATTCATTACAAAAGCTACATACACGCTCTCTATAGATATGATCGCTACTCACCACTATTTCAATTTTAGTGTGCAAAGTTAAGTTTTATTTTTTAGTGTGTTTGACGCGCATCAAATTCCATCTTTTCTAAGAGGTAATTGAAGAATTTAAAAGGAGAGGTTCTCCTTTTAGTGGCCCATAAACAATTATAGAACTATGATCAGAGCATAAACTCTCATAATAATATGCTTTGCATTTTGGAAAGCTTTGAATCCATTCTTTGTTAGCAACACACCTATCAAGTTTCTTTCTTATAGTCCAACTACCTTCACGTTTGTTTGTCCATGTATATAGGAAACCATCGTAGCTTAAATTAATCACTTCTATTGAAGCCAAACATGAGCCTAACTCCGTTCTAGGTTTAGTGGTGCACCTAGCCCCTTCTGGCTTAAAGTGGTGTACAATATAGCTATAATCTCCTAGGAGTAACCATGGGTCTGATATCATTGCATTAAGGTTGGTAAGCTCCCGATAAAGAGCCTCTAAAAATTATGGTATGGAGCATATATGAAGCTAATCCACATTCTTCCTAGCGCTCCGTTTTTATTTTGTGAATGTATTCCTTGAAAGAAAGATTGCACATGTAAGATTTTGGTTTGTTTAGAGTTGTATACAACAACTATTCTCCCTTTATGATGATGGCTATGGTTTGTTATGATGGTCCACTTTTTTAGAATCAGGAGTTTATAAATGCTTCAAAACTCAACTTAGTTTCAATAAGGATAAGGATAAATGGTTTAATTCCATTAACGAAATTAATTATTAGAAGATGTTTATTAGGATCAATAATACCTTTTGTGTTCCAAGCAACAATGGTAAAGATTAGGCAGAGAAGGCGACAATAGTAGTGAAAATTATTCATGATTTTCTTTTCTAAATTTATTAAATTAGGAAAATAATTACATGAAAAAAACTTACAATTAATTCAACATAGTATCCTACATCAGCGATAACAACAGAAAATTTAATGTTGAACTATATTTACAACAAATTAAAATTTTGAACATTTTAGTGCCACTTTTTAAGTTTGGACTATTATTGTAAAATTGAATAAAGATTAATATTTTTATAATCAATCCTAATTTTTTAACTCTAAATAAAATAATTACATTAATATAATATAATCAACACTAATCACGACCCTATTTTATCCTCATACAACTCTTAGCACTAAAATAATTCTCAATTTTCCTAAAAATCTCATTCTTCGTCTTAGTTTTTAGTGCCCAGCATGATCAGAAGAGGGAAAGTACCTGGACAAAGGAGAGATTCTACATCTAGTGGAAAAGCTTTGCTTTTCATCCTAACCCCCTCATTGTTATTGTTTTTGAGAGACAATACGCAACTTTCTTATAACGTTTGCTCAACTTTTTCATGCTGGAGCATTAATCAACTTCTAGACCTGACTGGAAACGAAGTGGGATAGAGTGCCACTAATTTAATTTTGATACATTCTTAAATTAAATAACACCGTAAATCTAATAGAAGGTTAATGTCTAGGAACAAATTTGTCCCCTTAGCCTAAAACTTCTCATACTGTCAGGGTTGTATTGAATAAAATATTGCACAAGCGATCGTTAAACATTTGGTGACAGTTACAGTTTCTCACATCCTACTCTACCATAATGTCTTAGGGAATTTTAGCTTTCTATTTTGGGCATTTAACATCTGTAAGTAACCTGGCAGCAGTGCATCTCTGTTGTTTTTAAAACCCCAAGTTCCTCTTAACTACTTTACAATTCCCATAAGAATGATCCATAAACAGATTACTTCACATATATCTAGACAAAATTTCAAGTCGATTTTGCCAGAGCCACATTCGCATCAATAAAACTCGCAATCCAAAATCCAAACGAAAATCAAGTTCTGCTTCTTCTGACATCGTCTCATAGATACGTCATCGGGCTATCAAGATCTTGACATAACCACTAAAGGTTCTCAAGTAATAATACAGACCTCCATGTTCAAGCATGGATTGAACTGCCAATATGAAGCAAGCACCCATGCAGAAGCATCTGCATTCTAATTCCTGATCCCTTAGTAAGAAGCAAGAAATTCCTACCCTCTCAACCATGTATTTCTATATGAAGAGTTATCACGGAGGGAAGCATCATGAGGCTTGTATTCCATCACATAGCTATGGGGAAGCTTCAAGTGCCTTTTGATTGAATCTCTTAGAGCCATCACAGCCTAATGCAATAAAAGTCAGTCAATTGCATTCTACTCACAGAGAAGTCGATGGCCAATCAGACCCATGAAAAAGATGAGCATTGGAGAACAGTTGTAAATGAGAACTAGACTAGTAATAGACGGTTACATTAACCAAGTGAACTGAATATACTATTTTTTTACCTGATGATCAGATGCATTGCGGTTCCAGACGGACAGTATATCTTCGTTGTACCGAATGCTTAGCACTGCACCACATATATTTTCACCATAATCAAGTTGATCACCAACTAACGCAAGAACCTGTATGTAAACAATGATTATATAACCACGTGTTTTACTTCAAAACAATACAATAAGTGGAAAAGATATCGAAGTTCAACTTCTATACAAAAACCAAAAGTTGATGCTATAGTGTACTCATTTTATCTCGATTTGTTTATGAGGTTGGAAATGAAGGGAGAATGAAAGGGAAGTTAATGAGGAAACCATCACCTACATTTTCTTCCATGCAGGTCACTGCTACACATTCCCTACTCATATAGGAACTTCCACTCTCCAATTAGAAGACAAAGGAAAATTCCATTTAAACCAGAAGCCTAAGACCTAACAGCTCCCCTGGATAGCTTATTACAGAAAGCCATATATAAAATCCCATATCCTATAACATTCCCCTAACTAAATTCTATTCTTATCTAATAAACTTGCGCAGATTCGAAGCTCTCATCAGTTGAACAATCTAGTAGCTTTTTAATGAACAACCTGACTCCATATCAAGTCATGTAAGCATACGGATGCATTTATCATCGATAATCCAACAGAAAGTCTGGTTAGAAAATAGAACAACATAGAATGTGAACACTGTTCAAATGAATTGTCAACTGGAAGAAAAGAGAGCACAACTGCACAATAATCAGTAAAAGCCAAGCTCAGGTTCTCATCTCACCAATAATCAAATATAAAGTCTGGTTAGAAAATAGAACAACATTCTGTAAACCCTGTTCAAATGAATTGTCAACTGGAAGAAGAGAATAGCTGATGTAGGACAAATAGAATAATTATTAACTAGTAGCTAAAAATCACAAAATTAGAAATATGACCAATATTTGGCTATTATTTTGTGGTTTATTATGCTAGAAGTTAAGATTTTGGTTATTAGAATTTTGTGAAGAGCACAAAGACTAGAAGGTAGGAAACTAGAAATCACTCTTAGGATCTAATAATTACTCTTAGAAGAAAGCATCACAACACCTAGTTAAAACTCAAGTTTGTAGAAAATTTTCAGATTGCTTATTATTGATGAAGAGCTGAATATACATATATATAGTTCTTAGAACTCTTATTATAATAGGAAAGAGTTCTTAATTTCAATCCCATTAGAATAGAAATTCTATAAGTTCTAAACTAGGGTAACACATCTAAAATAGAATAACATATTTAACTTTACTATTTCTTATCTAATAAGGAATCCTAACATAATCTAAATTTCAGCCATTATTTTTTTATATCAGCTCAATTCTCAATCCTCATTTTACTAAATTAAAGCATGTGACTGACTAATTTTTCCTCTTTTATTTCTTCTACATACTTTAAACCCTTTTACATCAATTCTCCCCAACTTGTCCAAAGTCATCATTGACATAGAATGTGACAAATACTGATCACATAAGTCTGGATTCAACTTTTGAAATTCTATTTCTGGAATCCAAGTACTATCAAAAATTGGTCTTCCTGTCCCCTTGACAAGAACTTGTCGATATCCTCCATTTCTTGTGACTACAATTTGTTCATCAAGAACATTCTTTGTCTTGGATCTCTCAGTAGGAGTTGATTTCCGAACCCCCTTCACTGTTAATTAGCATCAACCTCTTTATCTTGGATTTCACTCTCTAAACCCTCATCATCAAGTGTAGTTTGTTGTCTAATATCGTTTTCTAGGCTAGTTCTTCGACTACCCTGTGATCGAGAGTCATCAAGGTTTAATATCTCTGTAACTCTTAGAAGTATTTCATATCGCTCCTAGTCACTGAATATTCTTCTATATGCCTTTCTGCTACATGTCGCTATCATGAAATAAAGCTCTAATACCAAATTAATATAGGGAAAATAGAACAATTATTAAATAATAACTAAAAATCACAAAATTAGAAATATGACTGATATTAGGCCCGAATTTTATCGTTTAATATGCTGGAAGTTAGGATTCTGGTTGCCGGGATTTTGTGGTGAACACAAAGAATAAAAGGTAGAAACTAGGAATCATGCATAGGGTCTAAGAATTACTCTTAGAATAAAGGATCACACCTTCTAATTAAAACTCAAGTTTGTAGAAAAATTTAAGATTGCTTATTCTTGATGAAGAGCTGAATACACACATATATATTCTTAGAACTCTTATTATAGTAAGAAAGGGTTCCTAATTTAAATTTTATTATAGTAAAAATTCTATAAGTCCTAACCAACTAAGATAACATATCTAAAATAAAATAACATATTTATTTACTACTACTTCTGATCTAAAAGGAATCCTAATATAATCTAAATTTCAGCCCTTATTTTTGGTGTCAGCTCAATTCTCAATCCTCATTTTACCAAATTAAGGCTTATGGTTAACTAATTTTTTCTCTTTTATTTCTTCTATGTAGGTTATGCGTTAAGCCCTTTTGCATAATCTAAATTTCAGCCCTTATTTTTGGTGTCAGCTCAATTCTCAATCCTCATTTTACCAAATTAAGGCTTATGGTTAACTAAATTTTTCTCTTTTATTTCTTCCATGTAGGTTAAGCCCTTTTGCATCAATAGCATAACTGCACAATAATCAATAAAAGTCAAGCTCAAGTTCTCATCTCACCAAATCCTCCCAAAAGCGACCAGAGACAACCTTTTTGAATCGTATTATCCACTTACCACCATTGCAGTTAGCCGAATCCTGGAAGTTACCAACCATTAACAATGTTTGTGTTAATGTTTGGCATAGTGTTGAACATTCAACAAGATCCAAGTAATGAACAAACTCAAGAAGAGATCAACTTCCTAAAATTACCTCCCATAGAGGGCGAATTCCCTCCTTAAAAAGATGTAAATCAGTTGGACTCGGCAATGAAGAAGGTCGAGCCAAATGGCAATAGCAAACCCAAAAGCCTTCAACCTACAAAATGCTTAAAGAACAGATCGGTAGAAAAATAGGAGAAATGTATAAATGCAGGCAATGATCAAATAAATAGGACTCACAGTACTGAACTCCACAATCTTTTTTATATTGTCCTCATATGATGTTTGTGTTCGAACTCCAGGTGTTCGGCGAGTGTACCAAATGACAAACTTATGCTAGTCAGGGCATAATAAAATAAAGTAAGGGAATGATAACATTATCCAGATAAAGAAAGTAGAAACTCCTACCATTTAATATAATTCTCATTAGCATCACCATTTAGATCCTAATGTCATATCTTGTGCTTATGGATAGGACCTTATAAGAAGAGTAAGTTTCAAGGATCAATCAGCACTAACAATCCACATCTTTTATAAGCATACCAAGTTGACTTCTGGAGTCAAGGAACCAATTTATGACTATTTACACAAAATGAAAGCAGACCTACAAGTGTGCGTGTTTTCAAAAGCAAATACAATTTTATTTTCTAGTTATGTACTTAAAGATTACTTTGACAAAGAAAAAGATTTGCCTCTCTTATATCCAATTCCAGCATAAAATTCACAAGTGAAAGGGTTGAGAAGAAGCCTCCATCTCAGCGACTTCTTCTTGTACCCGCTATAGTGTACACAAAACTGCAGTAGCGTGCAATTTCTAGATTCCTCTTCAAGCTACCTTCATAGCCATGCTTAAATTCCCATCAACACCACAATCATCTTATACTACTTCATTCCAATAGAAACGCAAAAAAAAAAAAAAGAGCACAAGAAAACTTAATTCCAAAATATGACGTTCTCCAAAGAGCTAATAAAAACATCTTCCATGTACAATGGTTGTGGTCTAAGTAAATCTCGTCAATTCCATCTTATTTTAATGCAACAAAGCAAGAACACGATAATCCCTCTCTTAGACCATACCCAATGTAACGATAAGTAAAACTTACTCGAAAGATTTGGAGATAGAAAGAGACAAACTAATCAATCAAGCTATTCACTGATACGTTTAAACATGTATATATATATACATAGAGAGAGAGAGAGAGAGACCTTCAGAGGATGTAAACCAGCTTTGAGGTCACGAGTCTGGCGCTCCTCGGCGTCTCTATCAATAGTATTAGTATTATAATCATAAGGAGGAGAGGTAGAATCGGATGTTGTTTGCGGATTACTATTGTTATTGTTGTCGGATTCCTTCCTATCCTGGATCTCCATCTTCTTTCAGATTTCTCGAATCTGACCTTTCTAAAAACCCTAACACCGCTCCCTCTCTCTAGAAGCCTGCGTTTGATTTGACAATAGGTAATGTTTGGAATTGGGATAACTTACTACCCGGTGGAGATATTGTTATTATTATTTTACTAGCAGGTTAACACTGCGCAGATATGCAGTAAAAGTGCCTAATAAATTTATACGCAGGGTAAAATTTAACATGAAGAAAAATTAAGATGAAATGACTTTCTTTCAAATAAGATAAAAATAGTTACGCATGTATCTTCGACATCCGCAGATAAAGATACCTTAATCTATAAGTTTTTAATGTGTCTTCATAAAATTTCATAGTCTCGAATTTACTCTTTGAGATCGTTGGTAATCTTTATCATTCATTAGTTTAATACATCTCGACGTGGCGAAGTTCATCTAAACTACTATGTGCTTTTTATTACGCGATAAGATTGAATAAATAACTCATCTAAATGATTTTGATGATCATATGTCTCCTTTATGGTATTTTTCAAATATCTTTTCACTCGAAATAAATTTAAATTCATATCTGGCATTAAAATAATGAAATTAGTGTATAAATTTGATAATTATTTCACAACTTTATTGAGAAGGAAGAATAAGGCGAAGGTTGGAGTGGCAAAATGTAGCACGAATAAGGAGGAACCTAAAAAATATTGCGTAAAAAGATAAAGAAAGGGTTTTGTTGACATTATAAATTGAAAAATTATGATGAAAAAGTAATCGAGAAAAGAATCGATTCTTGACACGAGCGATCGTTCTTTATTTGTTGAAATAGAAGAAGTAACTTACTATTCTATCTTTGTGGAATGGAGAATGGGATGTATTTAGGTTAAACAAGAAGAAGGCAAAAGAAGAGGTAGGAATTGTTTGGTGAAGTTAGAGAAGAAAGAATATAAAGTTTAAATATAGAGTTGTTAGGGGACGATATGGAAGGTGAGACTTGAAGAGTTGCGTGGTATTAAATAAGGCGATCAAATGATTTTCCTAGATATAGGCAAAACATAACTCATTATCAATTGAAACGTCAATCTATGCTTTGATCTTATGTTTGTTTATTACGCAATACGTTATTGGTAGTATTTGACATTATTATAGCGGTTAGAAGATTATTCGATATAACGAAAAGACGTCTCGATATCTCGCTTTCTAGATTTTGGGGTTACATGTTTTCAAGAAGGATTAGTCGATTCAGTATACTCAAGAAGAATTAGGAATTGGTAAGTGAAATTTAATCGGAGTTGGAAATGACATCAATGAATCGCTTTAAATAAAGAAGAACAAGAGCAAGCTCAAAGAAGCAAAAATGAGTTGAAGTAGTAAGAGGTTGAAAAGCAAACGAAAGAAGAAAAACGAACGGAAGTTCAAAAGTAGACGAAAGCAAAAGCAGTTGTTATACTGGATAGATAATCTAATGAAAAATCTTCAACAACTTGGCGAAAAAATGACAAACAATGGTCATCTGTTGACTGATCTGTGAAAAAATGGTGGAAAGAATGAGACGAAGCGGAGAAGCAAAAATAAGACGAAGTTAGGAAAGCAGACGGAAGGTGAAAAGCAGACGAAAGAAGAAAATGAGATGACAATTGAAAAGCAGACGAAAGCAAAAGCAGACGAAAGCAAAAGCAGACGCAAGCAAAAGCAGACGCAAGCAAAAGGAGACGATGATACATAATTCAAACCGCGTTTGAGTTTGAAGATTCTGGACAAAAAAGAAGCAGATTCTAAGAAAATAGGCAGGACTGAATGAAGAATGTTGTTCTGCTGGACAGATAATCTAATGGAAATTCTTCAACACCTTGGTGAAAAAACAACAAACATGGCTCATGTGTTGACTTATGTGTGGAAAAATGCCGGAAAGAACAATAGGAAGATTGTAACAATGTTTATCTTTCTTGTAGTCATTCATAATGTGTTAATCAGTTTTTGGGTAAGACTCTGAAGTGTCCTTGTCTATAAGGTACTTCTGTAGGTTGTGTATAGATATGCTACAGTTTTGGATCGTTAAAGTAGAAATAATGATGAGACAGCAGACGATGTAAAACAGACGCAGAAAAAGAGAGGGAAGCTATTGAAAAGCAAACGGAACTTCAAAAGCAGACGGAGTTGAACAGGAGAGGGAGTTGAAAAGCAGACAGAAGCGAAAAAAGACGGAAGTTATCCAAAAGCAAACGGATGCAAAAGTAGATGATGGAAAGCAGACGAAAGCAAACCACCAAGGAATTAAGAACCAGTTTGAGTTAGTTACAGAATTAAACTGAATAACTGCTTCTTTCAAGATCCAAGAAGCAAGATTTAAGAACCAGTTGAAGACGAAGGTTATAAATAAGAGTCGAAGTCGACGTATTATTTCGTTTATTTATGTAAATAGTATTTTTCCTATTAGGTATTAAAATTTTCTTGGCTTATATTAATAAAAACAAATATGCGTTGAACCGTTATTATGATTATATAAAAAAACAGGAATATAAATCATGAAAAAAATAATTAGAAAGTGATATTGCAAATAACAATAACATTAGAAAGTGATGAACCATATTGGTAAGGGTAAAGAAAACTAAGACAATTCAACCCCCTTCAGGCATTCATATATCGATAATAAGCAATCTTAATAACGCTGATTGACTTCACATACTTGAGAGAAAAATATTCAATAATTATGTAGAGCTATCTTACTGTAGCAAACTAAAAAAATGAGTGTGTCAACTTCTCTCAAGCTTTATTTCTCTAATAAAAACAGACGGAAGTTGAAAAGCAGAGGAAAGAAGAAAAACAGACGGAAGTTGAATAATAGAGGAAAGCAAAAGTAGACGGAAGTTGAAAAGCAGACGAAAGAAGAAAAACAGACGGAGTTGAAAAGCATACGGAAGCAAAAGCAGAGGGAAGCAAAAGCAGACGGATGCAAAAGTGGACGAGAGCAAAAACATTTTATAACTTTTATTTTCAGTAGGTCTTGTGAAAAGAACAAGTTTGTTTTAATTAAGCGTTTTCGTAGGTTTTTTTTTAAGGGAAATACACAAGGTACAACTTGTTTGATTGAAGTCTGTACTTCTATCGTCTTAAATAACACGGCGATATGTCGATTTAACCGAAACCCAGACGAAGCGATTACCATATTATGCTATCTAATATTACAATTCTTCAAAGTACAATCTTGATGAGCGTATTTACAATCTTCCTCTTGAATCACAAGTAGGCATTTATATGGACCGACAATCGACGATAAACAACACGATAAATGTCCTCATTTCCAAGTCTGCGATGAGGCATTCTTTATTTCAGACATCCTTTTGAGATTTGTCTCCCTTAATGTAGATCTTTGGAAGTTTGTGTCACTCAAAACCGATTAACACATTATGAATGACTACAAGAAAGATCAAGATTGTTACAATCTTCCTATTGGATCACAAGGACATCGACGGTAGACGTGGAGAATGATAGACATGATAAATCTCGTCATATCCAAGTCTCGATCGTCTTCTTTATTTGAGCCATCCTTTTCAGACGGCAACATGTAAATCTCCTTATATCCAAGTCTGTCAGACGCCAAGAGTTGGTGAACACCGATATTCTTTCGACGAACAAAAGTCGACAAAGAACAACAAATAAACTCCAAAAACATCATGCATGACAAAAAAAAGCTTAAAGAAGATTTACAAGTAACAGAGGAATAAAAGTAATGAAAGCGAAAACTAAGAGCAACTGGGCGTGGAGTTGGTGAACGGTGATCTTGCTTTGACAAAGAACAACAACTTCTGACAACTACTGACGAAAAAATGCTAAAGAAGATTTACAACTAACACAGAAACCACTGTGATACTCTTTCGACACGAACAATAGCTACGACAAGCACCAAAGACTTTGCTGTCGCATGTAAGATACAAGAGAAGGTGAGGCAATGAGCAAGAAGACACTATATAAGCAGTCACAAGGGCATCCATTGTGGGGCCCCGTGCGTGGTCGCCTGACAAAATATTACATCAGAAGATTGGGTCAGGAGATTGTGTGTATAGAGAGAAACAACACAACATGAATGACAATATGAATGAATGAAAAGATATAAACAGATATAAGTAGTCACAAGGGCATGCATTGCGCGACGCCGCCGCCTGACAAAATATTTCATCAGAAGATTGGGTCAGAAGATTGCGTGTATATCGCGCGAAGACATATAGATTATCACAAGAGATATATATATATTAGTGATTCGTATTATTTAATATCGTAATGTAAATAGTATTATTCCTATTAGGTATAATAAAATTTTTCGCTTATATTAATAAAAACAAATATGCAATGAACCGTTATTATGATTGTATAAAAAAATATGAATATATAAATGAAGTTGAATAATAATAATGAATTTAATAATCATGATAAAATATTTAGAAACTTATATTGCAAATGAGAATAAATATATGAATGAAGTTGAAAAATAATCATGATAAAAATCATTAGAAACTGATATTGCAAACAAACAATGACATTAGAAGGTGATGAACCATCTGTTAAGTCAAAATGACTTCACATTTATGATTTTGATTAAGAACAAATACTCAGTAGAAAAACAGACAGAGAAAGAAAGACAGACGGAGAAAGAAAAACAGACTAAGTAGAAAAATAGACGGATAATGAAAAACAGACGAAGTAGAAAAACAGACGGAGAATAAAAAACAGACGAAGTAGAAAAACAGACGTAGAAAGAAAAAAAAAGACGAAGTAGAAAAGCAGACGGAAGCCAAAAACAGACGCATATGTTACTCCAATCTATTGCGACAACACCAGTGCAATCAATCTGTCAAAGAATCCGATTCAGCATTCAAGAGTGAAGCACATAAAAGTTAGACATCACTTTCTGAGAGACTATGTTCAGAGGAAGGTGGTGCGTCTGATTCATCGAAGCAGTATCGATGGCGGACATCTTCACAAAACCATTAAGTGAAGAACGGTTTCAGAAGATCAGACGCAATCTTAACATGGTTATGTTAAGTGACCAGTCGAGCTAAAGTAACGACAAAACTAACGGTGTCAGAAACAGTGAGATACAGCTGGTAACTTCTCTCACAAGAAAGTTGTGGAGGGAAAGTCTGATAATCTCGAGGATTTTAATGACTCTAGAATACACCGGACTATATCTCTACAAGTAGTCTAAAACTAAAATCATTACGGTTATTCTCATCTCCAGACGGTTCATTTTGCTTTCCCAATTCTCTCAAACATCCAATCCTAAAAAGCTTACCAGAGTCAGTTTTTCGTTATGAAACAATGGAGGCAGCCATGATATTCAGAAGACATGTGGATTTCGAGTCATTGAGGAATGATGGTATGGATGTGGAACCAGAAATTGTAAGAGCTGGTTGGAGGAACTTCTTTGAGGTACGAGAACCAGTATACAAAAATGAGGTTTTCGATTTTTGGAAGAATGCTCAGCTAGTAGACAACACTGTAGTATCATCAGTAGATGGTATATCCGTTGTTGTGACTAAGGAGTTAATAAAGAAGGTGACCGATTGTCCGGCAGTTGGTGAGACCCTCTCTACCAAGGCCGGATGGATGTCCCAAGTCGGTATGAGAGAGGAAGATGTCAGAAGACAATTATATGGAGCCAATGATCCATGGGAGAGGAAGACCTCTACTTCAATCCCATTCACTCCTCCCTCAACAGATGTTGATCAAGCCTCCTCGTCGATTGACCCACCAGATGAACTCAGCAGATTACGTGGTGAAGTGAATGAGATGAAGGAGACGATGAATGATATGAAGAAGATGATGACATAACTACTAAAGAGCCACCATCGTTAATCATTTTTTATTATAACAAATAGGGGGAGAATAAGAGCAGAAAAGAAGAGGGTGTTCAGAAATGAAGGTGTGACTGAAGCAGACGAAGAAAGGAAGAAGTCAAAGAAGAAGTTCTGAAGATAAGTTTTTGTTTTCTTCAAAACTTTGTAATTTTGTGTTCTTTTGTATATAATTTGTTATCATCAAAAAGGGGAAGATTGTTAAGTACAAATGACTTTACTCAGATATGATTTTGATGAATAACAAAAAGAACAAACAAAAAAGAACATAGACGAAGTCAAACAGACGCAGACACAAAGCAGACGCAGATGATAAGCAAAGCAGACGCAGATGCTAAGCAAAGTAGACGCAGACGCTAAGCAAAGTAGACGCAGACACAAAGCAGACGCTAAGCAAAGCAGACGCAGACGCTAAGCAAAGCAAACACTTAGCAAAGCAGATGCTTAGCAAAGCAGACGCAGACACAAAGCAGACGCAGACGTGAATAGTAAAGCAGACGCAGATGCAAATAGTAAAACAGACGAACACGCATATAACAGACGCAAAAGAAGAATCAAGAAGTAGACGCAAGAGTCAGTTCGACTGATTAACCGTTTCTTTAAAGATTCAAAAAATAAGAATCAAGAAGCAGTTGCAGACGAAGACTATAAATACAAGTCGAAGTCGAAGATTGCAAAGTTAGACAACGGGAGAAAAAGTGATCGTAAAAGCATTAAGTGCAAATTTAGCCGAGAGCTATTTTACTGTAACAAGCGTTTAAATACTTTTCTGAGAGAAAGTAGTACAGATAGGCTGCAGAGGCTCGCAAAAGAATACTTGTAAGTAGAGCTTTTATCAGTAGAGACCTGAAGAGCTTTTATAAGTGTGAAAGAATACTGGTTGTAGAGACTTGAAGAGGCTCGCAAAAGAATACTTGTAACGTTGAAGAGATACTGAAATCTCATAAGAAACTCTGAGGACTGGACGTAGCCCACGGTTTGGGGTGAACTAGGATAAATCTCTGTGTCAACCACTCTCACTCTCTATCTCTGTTTTAGATTCAAGTTTTATTACTACCTAGTTGGTAAACAAAGTATTCAAAAGTTTTGATCAATCAGAATCTAACAAAAATTCTGTAAAGAATTTTACTTCTAACAAACAGTTTCAAAAGAATCATAAAAAAGGGGAATACACAATTCAACCCCCTTCTCGTGCATTCTAATATCGTTTTCTAAGTATTGTATTAACGTTTGATTCACTTCATAGATTACTGAACTGAAAGGTTGTTCTTTGCTGGTTGAAATAGAAGACGTAAGTTTGATTGTTGTTATCTTCTTGCAATGAAGGATGTGATGTATTTAGGTTAAAGAAGAAGAAGACAAAAGAAGAGGGTAGGAATTGTTTGATCGAAGTTAAGAGGAGAAAGGTTTGAAAGTTTAAATATAGAGGTATCAGCAGGGCGTCTGGCAGGGAAGATATATAGTCGCGTAATAAAAAATTAAAGTTGAAGAGTTCCACTGTATTAAATGAGGGGCAGTACTGCAAGATGATAAAGTGAAACAGAAACGATTTGCCTTGAGATACGTTAAAAATAGTTTACATGTGATTGCAAATCGCATGTTTTCCAAGAAGGATTAGTCAATTCGTATACTCCAAGAAGGATTATGGAATTGGTAACTGAAATTTAATGCGAGTTGGAAATGACATCAAGTGAACTGCTTTAAATAAAGAGGAACAAGAGGAAGCGCGAAGAGAAAAGTGAGAAGAAACGGAGAAGCAAAGATAAGAGGAAGTGTTGAGAGAAAAATAAGACGAAGCGAGGAGACAAAAGTAAGAGGAAGCGCTGGTAACATGAAGGACGACCAAAGTAAGAAGTTGAAAAGCAGACGATCAATGCATCATTTCGATTTTGCATATTTTTGTATTCAAAGTTAGTTTATGTCAAAACAAGGTTTTGTTAAATGATGACAAGAGTAAGACGAAGTCAAAGTCAGACGTTGAAAAGTAGACGAAAGAAGAAAAATAGACGGAAGGTTGAAAAGTAGACGAAAGCAAAAGCAGACGGTAGCTGAATCGTTAGTCCATATTACGATGAAGAATGTTGTTATACTGGACAGATAATTTAGTGGAAAGTCTTCAAAACCTTGGTTGTTTGTCATTTTTTCGCCAAGGTGTTGAAGACTTTCCACTAGATTATCTGTCCAGTATAACACCATTCTTCAATCACTCTTAGTTCGACTCTTGCTTCCTCTTTTTCTCTACACATGTTTTCCAAGAAGGATTAGTCAATTCGTATACTCCAAGCAGGATTATGGAATTGGTAACTGAAATTTAATGCGAGTTGGAAATGACATCAAGTGAACTGCTTTAAATAAAGAAGAACAAGAGGAAGCGTGAAGAGAAAAGTGAGAAGAAACGGAGATTGTTAAGTCAAAACGACTCGACATCAATGATTTTGATGAAGTACAAATAATGATGAAAAAGCAGACGATGAAAAACAGATGAAGAAAAACAGACGGAACCTATTGAAAAGCATGTTAAGTCAAAATGACTTGAGATATATGATTTTAATGAATAACAGACGAACAAAAACAGACGAAGTACAAAAATAGACGAAGTAGAAAAACAGACGGAGAATGCAAAAGCATAAATAATATGTTGACTTCGACTCTTATTTATAACCTTCGTGTTCAACTGCTTCTTCAATCTTGCTTCTTAAACCTTGAAACAAACAGTTATTTAGTTAAGTTCTGTCTTTTGCTTTTGCTTTTGCTTCCGTCTGCTTTTGCTTTCGTTTGCTTTTCAACTTGCGTCTGTTTTTCTTCTTTTGTCTACTTGTCACATTTCGTCTGCTTTTTAAGTTCACGTAAATATGAATTTATTGTCCTAAAAATATTGGCCTTTGGTTTTGATTTTATGATATATTTAACCATGTTGAGATTTCGTCTGATTTTCCTGAACCGTTCTTCACTTAATGGTTTAGCGAAGATATCCGCCCATTGATACTCTGTTTCAACGAACTATCCATTTCTGAAAACACATTAGAAATGCATGACTTAATGGAAGAAATGGGAAAGGAAGTTGTACGTCAAGAATCTAGATATCCCAATACACGTAGTAGATTATGGGATCCAAAAGATGTTTTTAAAGTACTTGCAGAGGACAAGGTAAAATTAGTCACTTACTTTCTATATGAGATTTTTAAGTTGTGTATTGATATTATGTTAAGAAAAATATATATTGCAAAACTTTGAACTTATGGTTTTCAAATAAGGATATTTTGAACATACCTTCAATTATTATAATATAATTTTGAAAATCATTTTAACTTTCTTTTTTACTAAAAAGAAATATTTGATTGTTATTTGTTAGGGAGCGTGTTGGACCCCGAACTTTTGGTGAAAATTAGAAATATTAAAATGAATTTAAATGAGAAAGAAATTGGTGAGAAAATTTATAAATTTAAGAAAATTTGATGAATTTAAGAAAATTTAATGAGAATAAGAATCGATTAGTTTTGATGACTTTGATATTTGAGTAAATTTCTTTGGGTTATGAAAGTGTTAGAGAATGAGTTGATTTAAAATGGAAGTGAAAATTTAGAAATAAAATTATGGAAGTTTGACTTTTTGGAGTAAAAGTTGACTTTTTGATTTAGGCCAAATTTGAGGAAATGATCTTCTTGAGACTTGTAGCTTCTGTCGAGAGCTTTCCGTAGCCATAAAGTTTGATATTTTTCGATATCAAGAGTGAAAGTTATGATTTTTCGAAGTTAGTGTATTTTGCTTTGTGTTTTGAAAATATTCATAGGGTAAGTTTGCGTGTGCTATGTTTTGAGGCAAATCGTCGTAAGTTTGTGGTCTGAATTGGAGAAAGTGGCCTTAATGAAAGTTGTAGCTTGTATGTTAATCTTTCTGACTCCATAAAGTATGAAATTTTTCGATATCGGGAGTGGAAGATATGATTTTCCGAAGATAAGGTTCTTTTGCTTTATTTTTGAAAATGCTATTAAGTATAGGTTTGTGTGTTCTATGCTTCGAGGCCACTCGTCGTGAGGATTTAGTCTGAATTGAAGTAAGTGGTCTACATGAAAGTTGTAGCTTGTCTATCAATCTTTCCGACGCTATAAAGCATGCAATATTTGGATGTGGGAATTGGAAGATATGAATGTTGAAAGTTTGGAGTTTGTTTAGGTGATGTTTAACAGAACAGTAACTTTGACTAGGTTTTTGAACCCTTTAGAGATGAAATTGATTTTTGAGTTCTTCATGGAAGTTGTATAGCTTCCTTTTATCTTTCCATCGACACCAAATTTGTCAAATTTGGAGTTCGGGATCAAGAGTTATGATTTTTGAAAAATTCGGTTTTATCAATAGATTGAAGTTCTGTTCTTTTGTTTTTAATCCGACCTTTTCGCAATCTTTTGCTTATAATTCCTTCGTCCGACGTCCGATTGATTCAATTTTTGAAGCGTTAGATTCTTAAGACATTTAGCTAATATTTCATGAGAAATTATGATTTTTAGGATATTAAATGAAAAGAGATTGATTGAACCAAAGTGAGAGGGTTGGTTAAAGGTTATGAGTTAGACAATTTTCTAAACATGGTTCAGTATTTTGAGAAATTTGAGAGCTGTAGAGATCCGATTGAGTCGATTCTTGAGGAAAAATAAAATTGAGACATGGGGATACAAATCATGTGAAGGGATCGAATTCCAATTTAGTCCCTAAGATTTTCAAATTCTGGATTGAAGTTGGGTTAATGTTCAATCTCGAATTAGTAAGAGCTGAACGCGTATTTTGGCCATAACTCCTTTGTTTTCTTAACCGATTTGAGCGTTTTTGGTGTCATTTTAAAGATCAGACATAGGGGAACATTTTTCTAGAAGAAATTTGTGCCAAATTATGTTATTTTCCTGATCAAATTCTGGACGCAAAATATCAGTTTTTAAAGGCTAAATAAAGGGCATAATGGTCATTTTGCTCATTAAATGAAGGAGCATGTGCTGCTGTTGTTTTAAGAAGCAGTAAAGTCACGATACTTAACAAAATAAAAAGAAAAGAAACGAAGAGAGAAAGAGAGAAAGAGAGAAGAGAGATGGTCGGTGATGGAGGAGAAGAAGAAGGAAAGTGAAAGTTTCGATTTTTCCATGGATTTCTTAGGGGTTTTCGATCTTGCTTCAAGAGGAAAGGAGGGAAGAGCATGGAAGTTTCCTTTGGAGCCTATAAATACCGAAAATGGAGGAGAAAAAGGTAAGAGAGAGAAGTTTTTGATTTTGAAGCTTTTGATGAGTTTTTGGTTTAGATAGGTTAAGGATGTTATGGGATTGAGTTTTCTAAGGTGAATTGAAGAGATTATGCTATCATTATGCTTAATTTTGGATGATTAGGGTTATGCCCAATTTTGTGATTTGGGGATTTTTGAAATTATTGCTATAGAGAGCTTGGAACTATGATACTTATAGATTTCCTACAGTCAATTTTGAGGATTATGTTAATTATGATGTTAATTTTGGATGATTATGACTTAGGTAATTTTAGAATTGAGGAAAGAAGAAAGACTTGGAGACTTGCTGCTTTGGACAAGTTCCTAGCAAGGATTCGAGGTGGGTAATGTATTTATATTTCGAATTATAAGCTTTGTGTGTGTTCTTGAGGAATTAAGAAAGTGAATGGATTTTTAATTATTGTTTTCGAAAAATATTGTTTTGACTATTTTGATGAAATTAAATGATTGTTTGGTTGTTTTTGAAAGATCTAGAAGAAACAAAAGTTTTGGAAGTTTATTGTTTATAATTTAGGAAAATCAAGAAAGAAAGTATTTTCGAATTGTTATTGTTTCCGTATGATTTTGATAAATTGATAGAATTTCTGAAATTAATAAATGAATTGTTAACTTTTGACAAATGTTGCATTCTTTGATAGTTGATAATTGAGACATTTTTGGGTTTGAATGATAAAGTTAATGCTTCAAAATTTTATAAAACTATTGGTTATGAAAGTGTTTGAATAACTATGATTTCCGAAAGCTTTCGAAATTGTTATAAAAATATCGTTTTTGTAAAGATTTGAAAAAAAAAGTATGATTTCCGAAGATTTTTGAAAGTGTTTATAAAATATAGTTTATGTAAAGGTTTGAAAATTTATGATTTCCGAATATATTTGGAAGATTTTGATTCCCGAAAATGCTTTTGAAATTGTTTAAAAATATGGTTTATGAAAATGTTTGAAAATTTATGATTTCCAAATACTTTGAAATTAATTATAAATTATTGTTTATGAAAATGTTTGAAAATTTTATTATTTCGAATACTTTCGGAATGAAAGTGTTTGAAAAGTTAAGATTTCTGAATGCTTTAGAATTGTTTATAAAATAGTGTTGGTATAAATGTTTGACAATTTTGATTTTCGTATGAGTAAAGTCCTTGTTTATGGAATACTTTGAGAAATTTGTTATATGTTCAATGATTTGAGAAACTGGAAGTTTTAAGTTCGAATGTTTTTTTATAGAATAGTTACAAGTTTTAAAATGTTTGATAACTGAAGAAAATTTCTAAAATTACGAAAAAATGATACAAAGGTTCAATTTCTTGTTTTCAACTGATTTGTGAAATTGATTGAAAAAGTTGGAAAGTATTGAATTGTAATTGTTTCCGAATGTTTTGGAAAATGTTAGGAGTTTTAAAATGCAAAATCATTATGAAATTCAATGATTTTGTAATGATTTAAGAAATTGTTTAAATTGTTCGATTTGTTATTTTCGATAAATTTGAGAAATTATGAAAATTGTTTGAGATGATTTGAATAAAATATTTTTAATTGTTTACATTCTTGATTTTGAATGATTTGATTAATTGATGAAGTTTCTGAATGAATTAATAATTATGAAAATTGTTTGAATTGATAAATTAGAAAAAAAAAATTGTTTGATTTATGATTCTAAGAAATTACTATGATGCTTGCATTATTTGTGTTTAAATGTGTGAGATTCTAACATGAGAATGGCATTTTGTTTAAATGTCTTGGAAATTGTGCATTCTTGAATGATTGGGAATGCGTTATGTAATTGCTACGTGAAATTATGTGTAGTTGTGAATGTCAGTGTGTCTAGTTAGACACGATTTGAAAATCAAGATTTTGAAATGTGCCTTTAGGCAATCCAAATTTTTGTTTTCGATTATGTGTATTATGTGGGTTTGGTTAGGTCCCCTCCATATGAGTCAGTGCACTGGTCTCCCTTTGATAGTCTTCTCCCGGCTGCCCGCTAGTGGCATAGGAGTTCTGATTTCGGACTACCCTCCGTTTACGACTTCACAAAACCGCTTTGCGGGAATGTGCAGTACGTTCTGTTAGGACCGACCCAAACCATTTTGATGTGTTAGGTGTTTTTAATTTGTTTAAGATGTGATGCATTCATGTTTTAAAATTGGTTATGGTTTGTGAAGAAGGAAAGAAAATTTGAGAATTTGAAGAAAAGAGAAATTGAGGTTTTTCAACAGGGAAATTTATGAAATTGTTTATAAATGTTTTGAAAAGTGAAAAAGTTTGAGAAATAAGAGATTTCCAATCTTTAGACTGTGAAATTTTAAGATGGAAAAAGTTTTAGAAGAAAACTGTTTTTGCTTATTATTCGTTTTATAAACATATTATCCACGAGCTATCTAGCTCACCCCCCCTTTCATCCACATCTCCATGTTTTCGAGCAGGAGATCGGATGAAAGATAGTAAAGACGTCAATTCGACTTTTGTATGTTTTTGTAATTTGTATATGGCTTGAAATGCCATTTATGTTTATGACGTATTTGTTGGAGTTATGTAAATATAGTGCCCTGGAAAGCAAGTGTATTTACATGTAACTTTATCTTCTTGATTCTGATTTTGTAATGAAAATATTTATTATTAATAAAACAAAAGAGTTTGGTTTTATCTGTATGAGCATTATATATCTAGTCATAAGGTACCAAGATTCATTTGTAAGTAATATACATATACATAGAGATGTATAGGAAACATGTATATTATTAGAATCAATTAATTGATTCACAGTTGAATAATCAAGTTGGTCGTTTGATTATGGTTTAGGCAGTAGTGTTGCGATTTATCTCCATATAAGTAAAGGAGTTTACTTAAAGGGAATGATGAGTTTCATATCATGATAGTAGTAGACTATCGATAATGGTACTATTAAATGAATCTGGAATCAAGTATGTTTTCAAGAATAAAGTGGGCTGTTACTTTAATCTTAAAACATACAACTTAAGCATTCGCTTATTATGAACCACAATCTTGATGAGTGGTGAACTCATATGTGTTTCATTATAATTCTTGATATGATCGGAATGGATTTTTACAGGTATTAATCCGATTATACGTATGTTGGAATTATTAATTGAAACATGTATCGAAACATTCACTCAAATAAAGAGTTTATAGTGTTATCATCTCTTACAGATGTTTTAAGGAGATTTGGTGATTAAGCTGGCGCCATGGTTTGATGGACTAGCTACCCATCAAGTCTTAACACTAAGATGAGATCTTATGTGTTAATCACCATATAAAGTAAAATGAGAGATCTAGAAGGAAAAACCAACATAAGGGCAAAACGGTAATTTTACCCTTTGTTGTGCGGATGACTATAATAAGGTTCTAAATAGGGTTTGCAATTGGACATATTCTCATAATATTTAATAATTCAAGAGTTCAACTAATTGTCTTTAGTGGAATGACATTTAGTTAATAAGCTAGAATTAATTCCAATGAGATTGAATTATTTACGGGCTTATTGGGCTTGAATTATCAAAGTCAATAAGATTCCCCACTTGGCTTTAAGGAAGGTTATCAAGCTAAGTAAGAAGTAGTTTGGAGGCTTTAGAAGTCCATAATTGAATGATGGGCTTATACTAATTAATGGTTAATTGGAAGCCCATATGTTCATTTAGAAATGAGCTTGTTTTGGTTTAATGTAATTGATTAGATTAATTATATTAAAACAATTTTTTAAATGGAGAAGAAGCAATTTCGAAATTGTGTTAGGTTAGATGTGTAACCACACATTTGACATTAAAATACTAAATAAAGATGGTCTTTATTATGGTTCATCATTATTAAATGGAGTTATGAACTTACCATTAAATGGTTTAATGGTTGGCTTTTAATGTTGGCATGTAACCTATTTGCATTCATTAGATTAAAGATGAAAGATGTGCATTAGATGGACCATCTTCCTTCTTTAAATCTTGCCAAAACCGAAATGGGTATTCAATTATAGGTTATGGTCTTTTCAAATAGCCATTTAAAGATAAATGAAGTAAGTCTCATTTATTGGCTATTTGATGAGTGATTAATGTAAGTGATGCATTGGATGCCTCTCACTTTTTCCATTCATGCATATTTCGAAATTGAGATGTAAGAAAGGGTTCTTGCATGGTTTTTAGACATTCTCTCCTTTCATGCAAGGTAGAACCGAAATTCCTAAGTGAAAGAATTGAAAGAGTTTCAATTTTGGTTCTTCTTCTTCTAAGAAAATCTCCTCCAAATATTTCTTTTCCTTTTCCACCAAAGGATTTTGTTAACCTAGTTTTCCTTGAAGAACAAGTGGTAAGTTTAATTGGTTGAGGATACTACAACAAGGAAGAAGATAGATTGCTAAAGGAAAAGACTCAAAGGCAAAGGATTTGGATATAAGAAGGAGAGGATAGCCTTGAGGATTTAAAAGTCATGTGAAGAAGGAGTCGGTAATTCCTTTTATCTTGTTCTTGGTTTTATTACCCTTATACCATATCATGTATGGATTAGCATGTTGATTTGGATATATTGCTTCCGCTGCAAGATGATTTCTTAAAAAGTTTTGAAATCTATCGTTTCTCCATACTAAGCATGCTTTCTTTTTCCGATCCAACAGTATTTAGTTCATGATGTATATGAATTTGTGTATGGAAATGAGTTATGGGATTGTAAGTGATTTCTAGACTTGTGTGTGGGTTGGAGATATGAGAATTTGTGTGATTATGGAATATGAATTGTGATTATATAGATATGATTAGATGCGTTTGGATTGAATGAGGAATTTGAATAAGGATGTTTTTGATTTGAATTGAGAATTGTGGAAGTGTTAGGTATAGATTTGTGTTTTATTGGTGTTTGGATTCCGGACGGGAGTGTCCGATGATTTTGATGATTGTTTGAGTATTTTAGAAGTGTTTATTTACCTTTGCAGGTTTTGGGTTTTTACAAATGCAGCTATTATACTGCCAAAATTTCGTTAGATAATAAGTTGAAAAAGAATAAAAATAAGAATTAGATATGTAAAAGATGGTTTATGGGATATAGAATATTGTTAAGAAGATTTCTATGATTTGTGATGTTTTGAATGAATTTGACTAAAGATGAAAGATATGAAAAAGAAAGGAATAAGAAAAAAAAATTTATACCGGTTTCGGATTAGTTTGGACCAAGTTAGTTGTAAGATTCCAACGCGACACTTTTTGAAAGTTTTCGTTACCGGATGTCGGAATTAAGTTTTTGTCCTTACATAATTTGCGTTTCGCATTCGATTTCGTTTCGGTTTTATTCAAGTTTCTGTTTAGTTCCGATTAGTTTCCGTTCTTTTGGTCGATTCATTCGAAATCCGCTGCTTCGATTTTCGCATTCGCGTTTTGTTTTTTTTTTCGTTCCACACGCGTTTGCCTTTGATTTCGCTTCCGCATTTTGCTTCGCATTTCGTTTCGTTTATGTTTTTTTGTTTTTTTTTCGGTTGGGGTCCGGTCCCGAGATTGGGTCCCAACATATATGGAAGCCAAAAGCAGACGGAAGCCAAAAGCAGACGATGGAAAGCAAACGAAGGCAAATCAAGAGTCAGTTCAGGTTAGTTATAGAACTCAACTGAATAACCGTTTCTTTCAAGAATCAAGAAACAAGATTCAAGAAGCAAGATTCAAGAAGCAGTTATAGACGAAGGCTATAAATATGAGTCGAAGTCGAAGATTGCAAAGTTAGCTGATATACATATACGTGAACATTAAAAAGCTTATTTGAGAGTTTACTGTGCAAATAGCTAGAGCTATCTTACTGTAACAAGGCTCAAAAATATTTCTGTAAGAAAGTAGTATAGATAGCCTGCAGAGGCTAAGTGTGAAAGAATACTGACTGTAAGAGTCCTGAAGAGGCTCGGAGTAAAAGAATACTTGTAACATTTGAGAAGTAGTGAAATCTCAGAAAGAGATCTGAGGACTAGACGTAGCCCACGGTTTGGGGTGAACCAGTATAAAAATTACTGTGTCAACTTCTCTCTATCCTTATCTCTCTTATCGTTCAAAGTTTTGTTTTTACTTAGTTTTTCTAACAAGTTTTTGAGAATACGATTAACTTTGATTTACAGTAGGTTTTGTGAAAAGAACAAGTTTTTCTTTTGACAAAACGTTTTTGAAGAATCTTCAAAAAGGGGAAATACACAATTCAACCCCCCCTTCTTGTGCATTTATACGTCGTATAATAAGCATTATAATAACGTGTGATTCACTTCAATTGGTATCAGAGCACGGTGTCCAAGGATCACTATAACAAAGTGTGGATCAAAGATTATGACGGAATCACATACGTACATTACAGAAGGTGCCTCAGTCACTAGACCTCCAGCATTTAATGGAGAAGACTACCACTACTGGAAAGATAGGATGCGAGTGTTTATAGAATCTACTCATGTTGACCTTTGGGACGTGATAGAAAATGGACCATACACACCAGTAGATGAAGATGGAAATCTTATTCCATGGATTAGATGTGTTGGCCCCTGAATTTTTTTATTTATTTATTTAAGCATGTCCAAATTATTTTGAGGTGCTAGTGCTTAAAGACATGAAAATTAAATGATGGATTATGTTTAAATAAGAATAGAGTATGTTATTAGATATTAAATGAATAAGTTGAAATAAGGGCTTTTTGGGTAGATCATAATTGTGTTTAAAGACTAAGGCTTACAAGGAGGGCTACTTTGGTCCATTTGAGTGAAATTAGAAACAAAAAGGAGAGGAGCTTAAGGTGTAGTCGTTGGTGAGGAGAAGAGCTATGGAAATTTTAAGTTTTTAAGAGAGGAACTCAAAACTACGTAGTTTTGAGGGTGGAACTTAGGCTTTTAAATTAAAAGACATATACTAAGGCTTGAGAAGGGGAGACATACGAAACTTACAAAGATAAAGAGGGGTTTCGAAAATTCAAGAAGAAGAAGAAGAAGAAGAGAGAAGAAGAAAAGTTGGGGCTTTGTGACTTCTTGCTTTAGAGAAGGGTTTCTAAGAGTTCTATCAAAGGAAAGGGAAGGTTAAAGCTTTCATTAGAAGCCAAAGGAGAAATTTGTGGGTCTCCCTATAAGGTAAGAGAAATGTGAAATCCTTTGGTATTATGGATGGTTTTTAGTGTAAATAGCTTAAGTTTGGTATGGGTAAAGTTAGATAGGCTAGATTCCATGCTTTCATCTACTTGAAATGTCAAATTTTGACATCTCATGTTGATATGAGATTTTTATGTTTGATAAAGGTGAAGTGAAGCTATTGGAGTTAGAAGATAGGCTCTTGATCAAGTTTAAAAGCTAAAGGAACAAAGGTGGGTGGCATTTTTATGTTTGAATAATAGGCTATTTAATGTTCCTTCATAAATGCCATAAATGATTTTTCCAACTACTTTTAAGTGAACATTTATGGCTCTTTAAATTGATTGAAAAATTGCCTATGTTGTAGTTGTGGGTGAACCTTTGAAAATAACCTTAAGTTGTTTTGCAAGTATTGTATTGATTGCTTTTGATTGAGTTGAAATATGATTAGTATTATTGGTATGAAATTTGGATTGTTGAATTGTGTGAGTTGGGAATTATGTCATATACATGAAACCAAGTTTTTCAAGATTATGCCATTTTGGACAAATGTTTTCACTGCATGAATTATATGTTATGTGGGTTCGGTATAGTCCCTCAAGAACCGTCACGTGCACGTTGACTCATGTGTATAGGCTTCTTCCGCCTGCCCGCAAGTGGCACAGAGTTCCTTTTAGGACTCCCTTATGTGTATACGACTACACAAGGCCATTTTATGGAATTGTGTAGTCATCATGTGTATGGGACTTGCCAAACCATTATGATGTGCTATTTCTTTGATTTGATCATATGTGATGCATTTCATATTTTTGAATATATTCATGAATTGTTCAAAAATCAAGTATTTCAAGATAATCACGTTTACATGCACAATTGCTATGATATGAACGTTTTTAAATAGTTTTGGCTTATTACCAGATATAAACGTGTTACCCACGAGCGTAAGCTCACCCCCTCCTCCGTCCCATCTCCAGGTGAGGAGCACAAGATCGACTATTAAGCTTAAAGGCATTGCACCAGATTTGGACATTTTAGTATTTCAAGTTAACCTTTGTATATCAATGCTTTAGATGCATTTTGAGGAAATGTTACTTTTGTAATTTTACATTTTGGATTTGGATATAAGTGGCTTGAATGCCCTCTAAAGTTTTGTAATAACTTATATTGTTCATATGAAGGCAAGAGTATTGAGCTTTGATGTATTTTGTACAATTTGTATATGTTTTATAGCAATGCATTGTTGCATGGTTTCGATTTGACAAGAAAAGAGAAAATGTATAGTTGGATATGATTAGAATGCTAGGAGTGTGTTGCTGCCATTGGAATTGATCCTTTGGGATATTTGGAATGGTTTGTGTTGTGAGAGATTGAAGATTGAGGTTATTATGCAGGTCCTTAAGTTAGGTTGAATTAAATTGAAGTTTGGATAGTGAATGTTTAAAATGAGGTGCTGTCAAATTCTTGCAAATTTTGACAAAACCTTTGATGGTGATTTAGACCCTCTTAGTGTTTGAATTGAATCAAGAAGTCTTCTTGAAGATTGTAGCATAAGATTGGAGCTTTCAAATGGTGTATAATGTGCCTTGATTGGAGTTAAGAGTAAAAACTTATGGGGGTTAAACCTATATCAGTTACTGTTCATAATTGTTATTTCACTGTTACATTGGTTCTTAGATGAGCAGTACCTTTGAGTAAGTTTTTGCCTACTTTAATGATGAAATTGACTTTTGCATCTTTCATGAGATTTGTAAAGAATATTTTTATCTTTCCATTGAGGTATAATATGCAAGTATTGGAGTTAGGAGTAAAAAGTTATGAGAATTGGAAGATAACAGTTATAGTTTATTATCCTAGTTATATGGTTTGTTTTTATGATAGCCTTGATGATTAAGGATTAAATTCATGGTTTGATGAACCAATTAAGCTAGAAATTGTGAAGTTGGTGAGGTGAACTTGGAGTTTGAAGGGTTATGAAGTGTTTAGGCTTGGGAATGAATAAATTTGTGAAGTGTTCAAGTGGTTATGAAGTTAGGTTGAAGGTGAGATGGTTGGAAGAGGAATTGGAGTTTTGAAGAATGGCATGTCCGTTAAATGGATATGGATGTCCGTTAAACGGACAGCCTCGGGTGCAAAAACACCCCTTAGCCTGCCCATGTTCGTTAGACGGACTTGCATGTCCGCATAACGGACATTCTCGAAGCTTTTGGTCCAATTTCACCGGAATGTGTCCGTTAAACGGACATGGCTGTCCGTTTAACGGACAGCTATGGGAAAGATGGTGCTTTTGGACATTGTTAGAGGCCTAATCTCGTTTTGTGGTCTTCATGAGAGTTGTATATCTAGATGTATTCTTTTTAATGGTCAAAGAACGAATGCAATCTGACATCTGGATTAAAAGTTATGGAAATCGCGCCAAAAGAGTTTCAATTTGATTTTGGGTGTGAACATAGTCTATTCTTTTGGGTATAACTCCCTCATCCGACCTCCAATTGAGATGAGACTTAAACCTTTAGTTTTATAAGACATGTATATTTCTATCTACAAAAATTGGTATCATTTGGCGTTAAATTGAAGAAGTTTACATTAAAATAATTGAGAGGTCGGTTTGGAGATCATATTTGGAGTATGAGCTCTTTTAAGATTTTTAAGCATAACTTGAGTTATACAACTCCGTTTGAGGTGATTCTTGTTGCTAAACAATCTTGAGGCTTAAGGCTACATTTTGTATGAATAAGTCAACCTATGATTTTGTTGTTTACAAAGTGTGCGCTCGCCACGAATGTAGAGTTACAGCTAAGGACCCTGCAAGGTTTTAAGCACAAGGCTTCAGGACTCTGGAAATTGGGCTCTGGAGACAGGTCCAGTAGACGTGGAATTAAAGCAAGAGTGATAGTGTGAAGTTTTAAGCAGTTGGGGTCCGGTCTCCGGATCGGGTTCCAACAAGATGGACGGCTGATCAAAAGGCGAGATTCCAACTGAACTCTAAGGCGAAGTTTTTCTTTAGTTTTGCCCTAAGCAGAAGTGAGTATGACAAAGTTCACGGATGCAATACTGAGAAGGAGATGTGGGACATGTTGTCCATCGCTCATGAAGGTACAAACCAAGTCAAAGAATCCAAGATAAGATTCTTGTGCACTAGTACGAGCTTTTCAAGATGAAAGATGAAGAATCTATTGATCAAATGTTTGGAAGTTTTCAAACAATCATCAATGGATTGAAAGCTCTCGGAAGAACTTACGATAACCAAGATCACTTACGTAAGATCTTAAGAAATCTTCCAAAGAGGTGGAGACCAAAAGTTACTACTGTGTAGGAAGCTAAGGATTTGAGTGTGCTAAAGCTTGAAGAGCTGCTTGGATCGCTGAAGATTCATAAAGTTGAGCTCGATGCTGAAGACAAGCCCAAACGGGACAAGTCAATAGCACTAAAGGCCAGATAGAAAAATCACAAGACTTAAAGGAAGAGAAAGTCATCAAACACATTAAAGATTGAAGAATAAAAGCATGATGACTCCAACGAATCAGAACAAGAGTCAAGTGATGAAGATGACGAGCTATCTTTCCTTTCCAGGAAAATCAGACGGATGTGGAAGAAGAAGTCAAAAGGAAGTCAGTTCTTTAAGAAGAACAACAAAGATGATGGAAAAGTAGAAAAGACTTCCATCATATGCTACGAGTGTAATCAACCTGGACATTACAAGTCCGAGTGTCCTACTCTAAAGCAAAAACCAAAGAAGAGTAGAGAAGGAAAGAAAAGCATGATGGAAACTTGGGAGGATCTAGATTCGTCAGAATCAGATACAAACTCTGAGACATCAGAGTATGCAAACATTTGCATGGTAGCCGAGGAAGAAAGTGATGAGGAGGTAACTTCTGAATACGATGACTTGCATATTGCATATTCAGAACTACTAGAAGATTCTCACACTATTCTAAAACAGTACAAACTGTTAAAGAAAAAGTATGTAGAAAACCTTAAACATACAGAAGAAATAGAGAGAGAAAATATCTGCTTGAAAAAGCAAATAGAGGAGAATAAGAAAAAGAAAGTTGTAAATAGATCTGAAGAGATCAATCAGCTGAAGCTTAGGATTAAGGGTCTTTCAGCTGATTTAGCTACCTTCAATGAGAGTACAAAGAAAATGAATGAGATGATAGGAAAATGTAGACATCCGAGTGATAAAACCGGATTAGGGTTTACAAGAAATAAATCTCATCATGAAAGAAAGCCTCTCTTCCAGAATAAAAAGTATCACCAAACACGTTTTCATCAACAAACTTATAAAATGCATCAAATGAATCATTCTGTGCATATTACTAACCCAAGAGGACCCAAAAAAATTTGGGTACGAAAAAATAAAATAGTTTCTCCTGCAGATATCCTTCCTTGGAAGATGCGACAAACACCGTTGGTATTTAGACAGTGGTTGCTCGCGACATATGATGAGAAGAAGGTCTATGTTCCTAGATCTTCAGTATAAGAAGGGAGGATCGGTAACTTTCGGAGACAACCAGTAGGGCAAGATAATTGGAATCGATAAAATAGGTAAAAATTCCTTTGCATGTATTGATAATGTACTGCCTGTTGATGGTCTGAAACACAATTTGATTAGTGTCAGTCAATTGTGTGATTCTGTTTTTGAAGTCACGTTCAATCAAAATCTTTGTGAAGTCAGAAACAAAGATGGGTCTATATTCTTTTCTACCAAGAGTAGAAATAATCTTTACAAATTGATTTAGAAGATTTTCAAAATCAAAATGTTTCGTGTTTTTTATCAACTGAAGAAGAAAGACTAATCTGGCATAAAAAGCTAAGTCATGTCTCTTTTAAACACATTTCAAAGTTGTTAAAGCATGATTTGGTAAGAGGATTACCAAAAATAAGTTTTGACAAAGAATTCTTTTGTGAAAGTTGTTTGAAAGGAAAACAAGTCAAAACATCGTTTTCTTCTAAAAATATCATAACATCTTCTAAACCTCTAGAGTTATTACATATGGATTTATTTGGTCCGACTAGGACAATAAGTCATGGCGGAAAGAAATATGGACTTGTTATTGTTGATAACTTTACTAGATTTTGTTCGATATTATTTTTGTCACATAAAGATGAGTCTTTTAAGTGTTTTAGGACCCTTTCCAGAAAGTTACATAATGAAAAAGGAATGTCTATAGCTAGTATCAAGAGTGATCATGGTGGAGAATTTGAGAATGAGAAGTTTAGAATATACTGTGAGGAGAATGGAATTTTCCACAATTTCTCTGCTCCTAGGACTCCGCAGCAAAATGGAGTTGTTGAAAGGAAGAATAGGACGATTCAAGAGATGGAAAGGGCTATGCTGTGTGAGATGAATCTTCCTAAGTACTTCTAGGCAGAAGCTGTGAATACAACGTGTTACATTCAGAACAGAATATTTCTGATACCATTGCTGAAGAAAACTCCTTATGAGTTATGGAATGGAAGGAGACAGAATATATCTTACTTTCATCCATTCGGTTGCAAGTGTTCTATACTAAATACAAAGGAGTTGTTGGATAAGTTCGATGCAAAGATCTTTCCAGGAATCTTTCTAGGCTACTCTTTATCATCCAAGGCTTTTCGAGTTTATAATCTTACCTCGAAGACAGTTGAGGAGACCATTCATGTCAAGTTTGATGATAGTTCCTAACCCCGTAAGAAAGATGACATAGAGAGTGAAGTCCCTTCAAAGTCCTTAGATGATACAATAGAAGCTCCATCATCAGGAACTCAGGTAGACAAAGTTGAGGATATTCTAGAAACTAGTGGATTAAAAAGAGATTGGAAATATAAGAGTTCTCATCCAGAAGAGTTAATTATCAGAGAGACCTCTGAAGGAGTCAGAACAAGGTCCAAATTCAGAAGAGAAGCTAATGTAGCTTTTATCTATGAAATAGAGCCTAAGAAGATTGAGGAAGCTCTTCAAGACGAAGCTTAGATTTTAGCCATGCAAGAGGAGCTGAACCAATTTCCTAGGAATAAAGGTTGGTCCTTGGTTCCTAAACCCTCGAAGAAATCCATTATAGGAACTAAATGAGTTTTTAAGAATAAGTTAGACGAATCAGGGAGAGTGAGTCGGAATAAAGCTAGATTAGTAGCACAAGGCTATAATCAGCAAGAAGGCATAGACTACAATGAGACATATGCTCCAGTAGCGAGACTTGAAGCAATTAGGATATTGCTGGCATATGCGGTTTGTCATGATATAAAGCTTTTTCATATGGATGTGAAAAGCGCATTTCTGAATGGTTTTATAGACGAAGAGGTGTATGTTAAGTAACCTCCAGGTTTCGAGGACGTTAGATATCCAGATCATGTCTATAGACTTCATAAAGCTTTATACGGCTTGAAGCAAGCTCCTAGAGCTTGGTATGATCGTCTAAGTACCTTTCTTTTAGAGAGTAGTTTTAGTAGAGGTCAAGTAGATAAGACACTTTTTAGGAAGAACTATAAGAATGAGTTTATTTTAGTGCAAATTTATGTTGATGATATCATCTTCGATGCTACCTCAAAGAACTTATGTATGAGTTTTGAGAGTCTGATGAAAAATGAGTTTGAAATAAGTATGATGGGTGAGTTGAAGTTCTTTCTTGGGTTGCAAATTAAGCAAACCGATGAGAAGATCTTTATCCATCAACAAAAATATGTGAAAGAACTGTTGTCTAAATTTGATATGAGTAATGTAAAACCTATGGCAACTCTGATGCACCCTTCAAACCTTTTATCGAAAGACGAAGTTGGTAAGAAGGTGGATCAAACCCTATATAGAGGGATGATCGGTTCCTTGCTTTATCTTACAGCAAGCAAACCTAACATACTGTTCAGAGTATGCTTGTATGCAAGGTTTCAGGTCGATCCTAGAGAATCTCATTATATTGCTGTTAAGAGAATTATGAGATATCTTGCAGGTACTACTGATCTTTGCTTAATGTTTGAGAAAGGTAAAGATTTCAAGTTGATCGGATACTGCGATGCGGACTATGCCAGAGATAGAGTTGAAAGGAAGAGTACGAGTGGAGGCTGTCACTTTCTTGAATCAAACCTAGTTTCTTGGTTAAGCAAGAGACAAAGCTCAATCGCGCTATCAACTGCCGAATCTGAGTACATGTCTGCCGCAAGCTGTTGTTCACAAACGTTGTGGATTAAATACCAGCTAGAAAATTATTCAGTTCAAGAAGAGGAGATCCCAATTTTCTATGACAACACCAGTGCCATCAACTTATCAAAGAACCCTATAGAGCACTCGAGAGTAAATCATATCGAATTCAGACATCATTTCTTGAGAGACTACGTTCAGAGAAAGGTTGTGAGTCAACAGTTTATTGAGACAGAGTTTCAATGGGCGAACATCTCACTAAACCATTGAGTGAAGAACGGTTCAAGGAAATCAGACGGAACCTCAACATGGTAATGTTAAATGACCAACCGTCTGACATTTCACAGCTAAGTTAAATGATCGTCAAAGTTAACGGCATTAGAAACAGTGAGTTACAGCTGGTAACTTCTCTCACAAGGAAATTTTGGAGGGAAAGTCTCATAGCCTTGAGAACCTCACCGATTCTAGAACATGCCTGATAGGACCTTTCTAGTATTCTGAATCAGAAACCTTTCGAATACTCTTAACCCACAAACTTTTAGCCCTCTCAAACCTCTGAAATCACCTTACCTTTAAAGAACAGATTACCAGAGTCAGTTTCTATTCAGAATCAATGGAGCAAGCGATGATTTACGGAAGACATGTGGATTTTGAATATCTGAGGAAAGATGATATGGATATCGAACCAGAGATCGTAGAAGCCGGTTGGAGGAAGTTCTTTCAGGTGCGGGAGTATGTGTACCAAAATGAAGTATATGAGTTTTGTAAGAATGTACAGATGGTAAAAAAAGCTATTGTTTCTACAGTAGACGGAATGTCTATTATTGTAACAATGGAGTTGATCGAAAAAGTGACTGGATGTCCATCTGTTGGAGAGAAGCTATCCAACAAAGCCAGATGGATGACAAAGGTTAATATGAAGGAAGATGAAGTCAGTAGACAGTTGTATGGAGTTAATGACCCATCGGAAAGGAAGACCTCTAGTCTGGTGCCGAAGGCAAAGGTCTTACATGAGATTTTGTTTAACTGTGTCTTACCGAGAGCGGGTTCAAGGCATTTGGTGACTAATCTGGATGAACAGTGCCTATTTTACCTACTGAATTGCCAACCAGTTGACCTACCATTTCTGTTCTTTCAGTATATGGTTAAAGGAATGAAGGATACAAATAGCTACCCGTACGGAATGTTGCTAACAAGGATTTTCAGGGAGTCTAGAGTTCATCTTGACTGGGGAATCAGACGAATGGTGCCTATTAGGAGTGTTATCAACTCGGGTACTATAGGAAATATGGGCTTGAAGAATCTCGACAAAACAGAGGCAGATTCTAAGAACAAAGCTAGAACTGAGGGGGAGCGGAAACAGAAGAAGTCTCCCACAAAAAGTTCTAAATCTCAAGTTAGTACAAATATGCCTATTATTGAAAAAAGAAATCATCTGAAGAAGTTCTGAAAGAAAAGATGATTTCTCAAAAAGAAAGTAGTAAAGTTCGAATGATAGACGAAGGTGCTTTAAAGAGAAAACGGGAGAAGCTTCTGAGTGATATTCCTAAGAAGGCGAAGAGATCACCCAGGATTCGAACCTTGAGATAGCAAGAAGAAAAGTGGTCCAGAGAACGAAGTCAGGCAGAAGTCTCTGTGACTCGCGCACAGAAGGCTACGAGATCTCTAGTATCGATTTTAAGTGAAGAATAAGCCAATCAAGCTAAGGAGACTGAGAGGAAAAGAACATTGGAGTCTGAGAAACAGAGACTCCGACCTCAGAAAACTCCGAGACTGACTAAGAAAGTGAAGAAGATTAAGGAAGTTAGTCAAAAGAAGAGTGTGCCTATTGCTAAGGAAGTTAGTCAGAAGAAGGATACTCCCATTGCTGTTCAACAGGAGGAGCCAGTGGAGCTTAGCCTGGTTCAGACTACTCCTATCATTGTTCAAAAGGAGGCAACAACAGAACTCAGCTTGGTACAGGTTCAACATGAGGAGCCAGTGGAACTTGGTCTGGTACAGACTATTCTCACTGATGTTTCACAGGAAGAATCAATAGAACTCAGTCTGGTTCCATACAACTACTATGAATTTTTTAGGAGAGAAGATTTGGAGATTAGATTGATTGAAGTAGTTGAGCCTGTGACTAAAAGGAGTACTTCAATAATCATCAGGGATACACCGAGGAGGTTAGTGAAGGCATACTTACAACCTATTCCTATAAATAGTGGGACATGGCATCTATTGAATGAAGAAGAAAGAAATTTTTATGAAGCCTTGAGGTATGTTTCCACAAAGCCATACCTTACAAAGATGACCAGTCATCCGTTCACTATTTATCCAATTACAGAGGACATGGTTATAAAGGTTGTACCAGACCTCCAACCACAAAAACCAATGGATGTTAATAAGGGGAAGATGAAGTTATACCTAGAAGGGGTAATTGATGATCTGTCCGCAGATCAGATTGCAGAAGAAGTGTGAAGAATAGATGAAGAGCTAGTTGTAGTTTTACAGAGAAGGGTGAACACTGTCCAGTGGGGGGAAAGCTGACTACAGGGACGTTTACTGAATCCCTTGTGTAGACAGTAGTGCGTATTAGGCCACTGTCTAATACACTGTCCATTGAAGAAGAAGCTCTACCCTTGTGAGGAAGACAAGTGCTTATGCTACCTGCTCCTTATGACTTAGACCTTCCTGAGCCCAATCAATCGGTTCAACCACCTACCTTTGAGATTGTTGAAGATTATATTCCATCTTCAGACGCATATGTTACTACAATTACATTTATAGAACTCTCGGAGGATGATGATCCACCCACCTCGCCTTTTGACTTGCAAGCTGAGGTAATGCACCTTCGAAGAGAAGTCAAAGAGTTGAAGGAGAAGATGAAAGAGTTATTGAAGCATCATCGGCATTAATCATTTTTTATTATAACAAATAAGGGGAGAAGAAAATGGAAAGCATAAATCAAAGGGGATGTACGAAGAAGATGAATTTTTCATGAAGAAAGGAAAAGATAGGGGGAGGAAGAGTCGTGAAAATGAACGAAGTCGATTTAAGATCATGCGAAGATATGTTTTCCACCTGAATCTTATGATTATTAGTTATCATAAAAAAGGGGGAGATTGTTAAGTCAAAATGACTTTACATTAATGATTTTGATGAAGTACAAATAACGAAGGAATGAAAAGCTGACGGAGAATCAAAAAACAGACAAAGAAGGAAAAACAGACGAAAGAATAAAAAACAGATGAAGAAGGAAAAGCAGAAGAAAGAATGAAAAACAGACGGAGAATCGAAAAACAGATGAAGAAGGAAAAGCAGACGGAAGAATCGAAAAGCAGAAGGAAGATTAAGAAAGCAGACGAAGTACAAAAATAGACAGAAGCCAAAAGCAGACGATGGAAAGCAGATGGAGGCAAATCAAAAGTCAGGTCGAGTTAGTTATAGAACTCAACTGAATAACCGTTTCTTTCCAGAATCAAGAAACAAGATTCAACAAGCAAGATTTTAAGAAGTAGTTACAGACGAAGGCTATAAATATGAGTCGAAGTCGAAGATTGCAAAGTTAGCTGATATACATATACGTGAACATTAAAAAGCTTATTTGAGAGTTTACTGTGCAAATAGCTAGAGCTATCTTACTGTAACAAGGCTCAAAAATCTTTCTGTAAGATAGTAGTACAGATAGCCTGCAGAGGCTAAGTGTGAAAGAATACTGACTGTAAGAGTCCTGAAGAGGCTCGGAGTAAAAGAATACTTGTAACATTTGAGAAGTAGTGAAATCTCATAAAGAGATCTGAGGACTAGACGTAGCCCATAGTTTGAGGTGAACCAGTATAAAAATTACTGTGTCAACTTCTCTCTATCCTTATCTCTCTTATCGTTCAAAGTTTCATTTTTACTTAGTTTTTCTAAAAAGTTTTTGAGAATACGATTAACTTTGATTTACAGTAGGTTCTGTGAAAAGAACAAGTTTTTCTTTTGACAAAACATTTTTGAAGAATCTTCAAAAAGGGGAAATACATAATTCAACCCCCCCTTCTTGTGCATTTATACGTCGTATAATAAGCATTATAATAACGTGTGATTCACTTCACTTATGTTACACTTTGCATTGACCTAATATTCAAAAATATAAGAGATGCTAGATACTTTCCTATGTTGATGAAACTGTGCATAAAGAAAAAATAGTGACTAAGTTAATCTATAATTGTGCATAAGTCCTAAATTTGATGAGAAAGGATTCCACCGATGATAGGAATTTGTGTTCATCTATTATGACAAGATTTGCGACTGATTTCTTATTAATCTAATGTTTTGTACTAATAAAAAAGAAGTTATGGTAAATGTTTACGAATTATAAGTGAATTACATCTCAGTATGTCAAGTCTAATGCTCTGGAAGTTTCTAGAATTATACTTCAAGATCATAATTTTTAGTCTCATTGTCAATTTATGATACGAGTTTATGAGCTTTTGGCAAGAGTACTTCATCTAACTGATAGTCATGAGAAGGTAACAATGGGTTATTCTTATGATGTCATAAAGAGGGTGAAGGAAGCAATCAAGTTCAATCTATAAAAAAATGTCCTTTTTGTACACATCTTATCTTGTATCATTAATGAGAGATGGAAAAGGCAACTTTTTTTTTGTTTACAAATAGGGCATTTTTTAATCCTAAGGTCTATTTTAGATTAAGTTTTAATAGAAGAATTTTATTAACTATTACAATAGTTATTGCCCTTGAGACGATGCAAGATCAACTCAGCTCACATATGGAGGTTTATAAACAAGCTCTTAGTGATTTTGGGATGCCTATTGCTATTTGTCAAAGAGGTAAAGATATATATTTTTCACTTTTGTTACTTGTTAGAAATTAATTATCACTTTATTTAGTTTATAAGGTTAGTTTTATTGTCTTATAGTTGCTTGGTGGGACCAATTTAGAAGTGTTGTTCCTGAATTACAAGAGTAGGCAATTCAAATTCTAAGTCAATGTGTACACGCAATAGGTGTGAAAGGAATTGGAGTACATTTAAATTGAACAACTTGCTCTTTATTCTATATAATTCAAAGATTTGAGAAAGTTATGCTATTATAATTATTAATTTGAATATAATTTCTTATTATTAATAATTTTTGTACTAAGGATTTTAATAAAATAAGTAATTCTATGGATCCAATTTGCCTTTATCATATCGATCTTTTAGTGGATTAGGTCTCTGAAGAATTGAGTTTGATAAATGAGAGTGACTTAGAAGATAATCTTGGATGAAAAAGTATTGACATGTCATTTTGTATAATAAATTTAATGATTGTGGTGATGAAGCTCCTCTCAATAATGAGGATTTTGTGTCAAATAAGAATTAAGGTTGATGTAATTTAGCGAGTATTCAATTGAATAAAGTTTTAGGTTTTCATTTATTCTCTTTTTAATTTCACTTGTATATATGCAATATAAATATAAAACTTTTAACTGTAAATACTTTTGTTTCGAGTTTTGCTATTACTTAGTTATGTTCTTGGGATCAAACTATTGTCAAGAGTCATGGAATTTTACTATTCTTTCTATTTGATGTTTTGATGTAAATATTCTTTATTCTATGATAAAATTATAAATTTTAAGTACTTTTATTTCTTTTCTTATATTAACTGTGATTATTGTTTATTTATGAAATATGTGAAAAGTAATAGTAATAGTAATAAAGTAAATAGATAAATGTTATTTCAAATTTCTATTATTATAATTTTTGAGACATGGTTGACATAAAATTTAAAATATATAGCACAATATATTAAGGGACTATTTTACAAGTTTAAAATTTAGGAATTATTTTATAATTTTCAAAATTACTTGAGATAGTTTTAGTACTAATCGATACTAGTACCATACCATACTAGAACCAAATATGGTATCAATACCTATAAATTATTTATGAAATTATTAAGAAACAAATATGTTTGGGAAAAATTTTCTTTTATTCATCTGACTTCGACATCATATAATTTTTTATTTATATTCCCTACCCAAATACGAAATCATATAATTGAATGCAAAACAATCAAGCAATTCTAGCTGATAGCATGTCAAGATCTTATGTTATCTATAATTCAATCGAAACGATGAAAACGAAATGTAATTCTCTTCTAGAGTTCATTATCCTGAATCAAGGGATGGGTTAATCAATTATTATTGCAATACTAAAATACTTTATGTTAATTAATTCTTTTAAAGAGTTAGGAATGCATTAAAAGAAGATATGTACATTTGGTACGAGTAACTACAAAGTTATTGTATAACAACTCAAATAAAAATAAGGAAGCTAATTAGTGTAAGGAATTGAAACTCTAGCATAAATTTATAACTCGTTAACACTTCATTAGTAAGTTAGATCATAGCTTAACTTCACTTGATATTATAGGATATAATCATTTACTTGTTCCAATGTAAAATGATTTAAAATGAGTTAGAGTTATAAGCATGTTCGAGCATTTTAACGAAGATATCATAGCTATAATTCCTCCATATCAAGCTTTTTTTGCTTCCATATTAAGTTTATAACTCAGAACAATGCTTCATTATGAAGGAAAACCTCTGAACATAAATTGTAATTCACTTTCTATAATGATCGGGCTAACTTTAGCATTAAAGGGAATTAGAAGTTTCAAGTTTTTCAATTTTAGAATGGTGTGTAGAGGACCAAAATTGTTTTAATTATCAAACTAAAACTATGTTATTTTTCTCATTTCCCATAATGCTTTTAACTCCTTAGGATATTAGGCTCCTCAATTTCTGAATTTGAATGAGTCCAAAAATCTAATAGTTTACATTTGATACTTTAAAAGTTTTAATCCTTTATTATGTAAGTATGCATCTATTTAAAAGAGTTTATAAAAATTTTTCTCTTAGCTAAAGGTATCTTTTTTTTGCTTCTTATGGAATATATTCCAAAGCTACCTTCAACCGTAAGATATCTCTAATCATTTAACTTTAGCTCCTAGAAAATTTTTAGAAGAACTAGTTTATAAAAAGTTCTTCACTACTCGCTCAATATATTTGATTAGCTTTTAACATATGAATAAATGAAAAAATCATTAAGTGTGAAGGCTATTAAGGATAATTGATACCAGTTATAACCTACTTGCATTAGATAGAAGCCTATTATTCCAATGATTGATTCTTATGTTAATGTAATCAAAATATGGTTAGCAATCCTCATAAGTCAATCTTTTGTCTAAAATTGGAATTCCAATGTATTTAAATGGTAAATCTCATGATATTTTCAATCCTAAAGTAGTAGTTAGTGAGTGATTATATCCACAATATCAAAAGAAGTGTATAGATAACTCTTCTTCTTGTTGATTGAAATCTAAAGAAGCATAGGGAATCCATCATTGTCCTTAAAAAAACACTATTAGCCCCATAAAGAAGTTAAAGATCATTTTTAAAAGAAATATTGAAAATTCTTAAATCTTTCACCTGTGATAAAATTTGAAAGCATTCTTTTGCTCAATCTTGTAAGCAACAAATTAAGTAAGGACCGATATGTTGAGAATAGCTAAGAAGATATAAGGTCTCCTTACCTCAATCTCCTTACCACTTTAAAAGACGTAGTTATCTCCACATTGATTAAAGTTGCAAATGAGGGAGCACATAAGCAACACTTAATCCAATAGAAAAATTAAGTTAGAAAATTTAAGACAACTAGTTAGGAAAAAAATGAGTATGTAGCTAATATAATCAAATGCCTTATTAAAATTGATCTTTAAAGAGTAGCTCTTTAATGGCTTTTTGCTTTTATAGTCCTTGAATAACTCTTCAGCTCGTAAAAGATTATCCTCAATACTTCTTCTTTCCAGGTAAGCTCCTTGACTTGCATTAATAAAGCTCTTCAACATAACTTTTATCTATATTGTAACCAATTTAGATATGATCTTATAAATCACATTATAATAAGAAATTAACCTAAAATCATTTAAGGAGCTAGCATTAAGAATTTTAGCAATTAAAAAAACATGTATATTATTTAGTTTATTAAGCATTCTTCCATTTATTAAGAATTCCATTATAGATTTAGTCATTGATTCTTCTATTAAGTTTATATCTTTTAAAAGAAATGAGTGTTAAGACAATCTAGTCTTAGAACTTTATGAGGGTTTATACTAAATAAACTTCTTTTAACCTTATAATAAGGAGGAATATATAGTCATGTTATGAATGCTATGCAAGAAAGTGGTTAACACACCCTAGACACTTTATGTTGCCTCCCATATGAAGAACACAGTGTCATACATGATATCTTGTATATACCCATATTGAAAATGTTAATTTTTGAAGAAGTCTATGAAGTACAAGACTAGCTAAATGAACCCATATATAGGGTTGTATAGCTCATTAAAAATTACAATTTTGTATTTTTTATGGGGAGAGAAAAAAAAAAAGTTAGAGGCTAGGGAACAACTTTAGAGTCATCCTAGAGTTATTGTGCCTTAATCTTGATCAATGATTTAATAATCTTTAAAGATAAGAGAAGGATTTCAAAAATTATTACGAAGATTATAAGTTTGTTTTGTTATTATGAACTAATTAAGATATAGATTTAGGTAACTAGAACTTATGATGTGATATAATTCTAGTCATTCTTTAATGAATGAAATCCTAGTTTTCTTATGGTTTATTCATACTTTTATATTGATTGAATCAAATGAGAGAACATGGAAGATTAATATATGATTCATGCATCAAGATTTAGGAGATGAGACTTATGTTTATGATGTAGCCTAAATAAAGAAGATTAAGTCTGAGCTATTCAAAAGAAAGCAAGAAAATCTTTTTAGGTTAGGGCAATACCTATAAAATTGTTAACATAACAATTTTAAGGCATTCTTAATTTGTTTATATTTGAACAGATTTTTATTAATTGACCTATAGCTAAGGACTAGATATCCTAAGAGAAAATATAGTCTAATTTAGGAACTTTTATTAGTATAAGAAACAAGAGTAATTTGGGTGAAAGTGAACATAGTAAAGTCTTAGGGGAACCAGGCATAACTTTAGTCAATTCATAGCTTGGTACATTTTTTGTCATTCATTGCATTAGTATTTAAAGTTCAATGTTTATTCGATTTTTTTAATTATCTATTGATAAAGATTTTATCTTGTTTCTTAAGTTTGTGGGTATTGGATAGTTAACCTACTCGAGGGATTATTTAGTATTTGTTAGTACTAGCTATAACTATGTTGTGTGCTTGTGGTAAAACAAAGAATCATGTACAATTTTGCCAATCCTTTCTCAAAACAACTTCTTTGGAGAGGTATTGACATCTTTAAGATCATTTTGCCATCTCTTCTTCCTAAGGTGCATTAGTTGAATGTGGAACTTTAATTAGTGGCTTTGACTCAACTCTCACCTATGCCAATCTTTTAGTCCTAAAGACCTCAATTCCATCTATGTCTAAAAGAATATAAGTGCTACCAACCTCCCTAACCAATCCTTTATGACTCCCAACAGATAGGTCCAAAAGAGTATAAAGCACCTAGGTTTTTTTATTAATCTAGTCAGATCGGAGCCTCAACATATCACATGTTTTTTATTACCCATTTTATCCAAATATATAGTGAAATGTAACTTAGGTGATACAGTCTCCTACTAACTATTCATGTAGATATTTAATTAATAGAATAAATCTCCGTATGAAACTATGATACTCTTCTGTCTCCTAAAAAGTGAATGAGGTATCACCCTATGTGAATATATAAAGGTCGGAGATGTAATTTGAATGCTCTTAATTTTCAATAGATCATAGTTAGACATACTTGTAGATATAGTTTTTCCATAAATTTAAAGATGTCCATATCCACTTATACATCTTCTGAGAAAAATTATTCATAGATTTTTTAAAATCCTCTACTTGCACTAATGTGGGTGTGTAAAATCCACATTATTGGAGTTATCTAAATATAGTGCCCTAGAAAGAAAGTGTATTTATATATAACTTAATCTTCTTGAGTTACTTTTAGTAATGAAAATATTTATTATTAATAAAACAAAATAGTTTGGTTTTATTTGTATGAGCATAATATAACTAGTCATAAGGTACCAAGATTCTTTTATAAGTAATATACATATACATGAAGATGTATGGGAAACATGTATATTATTAGAATCTAAAATAATTGATTCATAGTTGAATAATCAAATTGGTCACTTGATTAGGGTTTAGAATGTAGTGTTGCGATTTATCTCCGTGTAAGTAAAGGATTTTACTTCAAGGGAGTGATGAGTTTCATATCATGATAGTAGTTGACTATTGATAATGGAATTATTAAATGAATCTGGAATCACATATGTTTTAAAAAATAAAGTAAGTCGTTGCTTTAATCTTAAAACATACACTTTAGCATTCTTTTATTATGAACCACAATCTTGATGAGTGGTAAACTCATATGTGTTTCATTATAATTCTTAATATGATCAGAATGGATTTTTATAAAGTATCAATCCAATGTTTGCATGTTGGAATTATTTATTGAAATATGTAGCAGGGAACATTTACTCAAATAAAGAGTTTATAGTGATATCATCACTTCTATATGTTTTATGGAGATTGGTGATTAAACTGGTGCAGTTAGTTTAATGGACTAGCTACCCATCAAGTCTTAACACCAATATGAGATCTTATGTATTAATCACCATATAGAGTAAAACAGGAGATCTATAAGAAAAAACCAACATAACGGCAAAACGGTAATTTTACCCTTTATTGTGTGGATAGCTATAATATCGTTCATAATAGAGTTTGCAATTAGACATCTTATTTGAAACAGCTGTTCTCATAATATTCAGTAATTTAAGAGTTCAACTAATTATCTTTAATGGAATAATATTTGGTTAATAAGTTAGAATTAATTTTAATGAGATTAAATTAATTCCGGACTTATTGGAGCTTCAATTATGTAAGTCCAATTAGATTCCCCATTTGGCTTCTAGGAAGGTTATCAAACAAAGAAAAAAATATAAATAGAGATTACCAGAAATAAGAAAGAAGAAAAGACCAAATTAGATTGGGAATAAGAATAATACCAGAACAATTTAATTAAGAGTTAATTAAATTGGGTATTAAAGCCTATGATTGAATGTTAATCTTACACTAATTAATTGTTAATTAGAAGCCCAAATGAACATTTAATATTAGGCTGGACTTTGATTTGATTTAATTAATTAGGTTAATTAAATTGAAACAAAGTTATTAAAGAAAAAGGAAGGGCAAATTTCGGTTTTATAGCTAAATGTGCAGCTGCACATTTAACATTGAATTGCTAAATTTAAGATGGTTTTTATCATGCTTCATCATCATCAAATGGAGTCATGATCTTATCATTAAATGGAGTAATGATTAAATGGTTTGATGGTTGACTTTTAATGATGGTATGTAATGCAACCTTTTAGTATTCATTTGATTAAAGAAGGAGGAGGTGCATTTGATGTACTCTCTCCCTTCTTTCATAATCGAAAATGAGAGGGTCTCATTTAGGTTATTGGTCTTTTCATATAGCCATCATAAACAAAAGAGAGAGTCTCATTTATGGGCTTGTTTATGTTTGACTAAAAAATGAAGTGATGCATTGGATGCACTTATCTTCTTAACTTTGCTCCATCCAAATCGGTGACTAAAACACCTAGGGAGTTATAGACTTGTTGAGTGCCTTCATTGCATCACTTAAGGACTTAGGGCTACCTATCCAATGTTTTAAAGTCTGAATCCATAAAGATAGAACCAAGGTCAAAAGTATGTTTATTTGTAGGATATCCTACGGGTATACGAGGCTACTATTTTTTACATTCCTCAAGATAAGAAGGTATTTATGTCGACAAATGCAACCTTCTTGGAGGAAGAATTTGTGAGAAATCACAGAGGAAGAAATGAAGTAGTACTAAAGGACTTAACTATTTCATCTAAACCAAGAGTTGATTTAGATATAGCATAACAAGATGTCAAAATGGATTTAAAAGTTGAATAAGAAGAGCAGCCTAAACATCAAGTAGTGCCTAGACATAGTGGGAGGGCTATATGCCAACTAGACAGATAGAATTGAAAATAGATTCTATACACCCCAATGAAGTCTGGATTCTTGTAGATCTACCACCAAATGTAAAAGTCATAGGGTGTAAATGGATTTACAAAAGGAAAAGAGATCTGATGGAATGGTAGAGACTTTTAAAGCTGGATTAGTAGCTAAAAGATATACTCAAAAAGAGGGTATAGACTATGAGGACACTTTTTCTCCAGTTGCTATGCTTAAGCCCATCATAATTCTTTTGGCCATAGTAGCCTATTTCGATTATAAAATATGGCAAATGGATGTCAAGATAACATTTCTTAGTAGGGATCTTGAGGAGACCATTTATATGGCCCAACCAAAAGGAATCATTGACCCAGGTAATGAGCATAAGGTATGTAAATTGTAGAGGTCCATTTATAGACTTAAGAAAATATCTAGGTCTTGGAACATTACGTTTGGTAAGTCTATCAAAACCTATGGGTTTATACAAAACAGTGTTATATCTATACATGGATACAAGAAGCCAAGGTTATTTTTTTAATCCTGTATGTCAATGACATCCTGCTTATTGGGAATGATATAGGAATGTTATCTATGGTTGAGGGATAGCTAAAAGAACAGTTCTCGATTAAAGATTTAGGAGAGGCTAGCTATGTTCTAGAGATGAAGCTTATAAGGGATCATAAGAACAAACTGATAGCCTTGTCTCAAATAACCTTCATTAAGAACATGCTCAATAAGTTTGCCATACAAGATTCTTTCACATCTGTTAGAAATGGAATCAAACTTTCAAAGGAGAAAGCACCTAAGACCCAAGAGGAGGTCAAATACATGTATAACATTCCATATGCTTCGACAGTTGGAAGCTTCATATATTCTATGCTTTGCACTAGACCTGATATTTGTTACGTAGTAGGATTAGTAAGTAGATTCCAGTTCAATCTAGGAATGGAGCATTGGACTGCGGTTAAGTGCATACTGAAGGATCTTCATAGGATGAAGAACTTAATGTTTGTTTACTTTAGCAGTAACATTATTCCGATAGGATATACAGATTCTAATTTCCAATCAGATGTTGATTCAAGGAAATCAACTTCTGGTTCTATATTTGGTTTAGGAGGTGAAGCCACAGTCTGAGGAAGTGTCAAGCAATCTTGTGTTACTGATTCAACTATGGAGGTCGAGTATGTTGCTACTTGTGAAGTAACAAAAGAAGAAGTTTGGCTCCATAAGTTCCTAAATGATTTGGAGGTGGTTCTTCAGATAGAAAAGTCCGTTACACTTTATTGTGATAATAGTGGGGCAGTGGCTAATTCTAAAGAACCTCAAAACCATAAAAATGGTAAACACATTGAGAGAAAGTATCATCTCATAAGGGAGATAATACAACATGGTGATGTGAATGTGGCAAAGATTACTACAGAGCAAAACCTTATTGATCCATTTATGAAGATGCTATCTCAAAAGAGTTTTGAGAGTCATCTAGCAGGGATGGGAATGAAGGATATGTCAAACTTGTTTTAGGACAAGTGGGAGATTGTTGGAGTTATGTAAATATAGTGCCCTAAAAAACAAGTGTATTTACATATACATAATCTTCTTTTAATTACTTTTGTAATGAAAATTTTATTATTAATAAAACAAAAGAGTTTGGTTTTATTTTGTTTTATTTGTATAAGCATAATATCACTAATCATAAGGTACCAAGATTCTTTTGTAAGTAATATACATATACATGAAGATGTATGGGAAACATGTATGTTATTAGAATATAAAATAATTAATTCACAGTTGAATAATTAAGTTAGTCGCTTGATTATGGTTTAGACTGTAGTGTTGCGATTTATCTTCGTATAAGTAAAGGAGTTTACTTCAAAGGAATGACGAGTTTCATATCATGATAGAGTGGGCTATTGATAATAACACTATTATATAAATCTGGAATCACATATGTTTTAAAGAATAAAGTAGGCTGTTAGTTTAATCTTAAAACATACACCTTAGTATTTTTATTACGAACTACAATCTTAATGAGTGGTGAACTCATAAGTGTTTCGTTATAATTCTTGATACGATCGTAATGGATTTTTACGGAGTATCAATCTAGTGTCTGCATGTTGGAATTATGAATTGATAATATGGTTCATAATAAAGTTTGCTATTGGACATCTTATTTGAAACATGTGTTCTCATAATATTTAGTAATTCAAGAGTTCAACTAATTGTCTTTAGTGAAATGACGTTTGGTTAATAAGCTTGAATTAATTCTAATGAGATTAAATTAATTCCGGGCTTATTGTGTTGGGTACTGATTCTGGAACCCAACTCTTGAAACAATAAGACGTGAGCATATTCCCATGAAATCCATCAAAGTTTCATAATCACTTGGGCCCATTACAGAACAAAACTTATTTCAATGAAGTATCCTTAACCATCATCAATTCCTCTTTTAGCTCTAATACCACAACTGTTGGGTCCTAATTGTGGAACCCAAACCTGAAGAATCATGATACTGAACAAAATTTTCCTATGGAGTTATTTCCATGAACCCTTATTAGGCATCATCCTACAAAGGTGGCGTGCCCACGATAATCAAACATCAAAACAAACTTATTACTTCAACTCAACCATATTACGAGGAAGTCAAAATGAATATACACAACCGAAACTACTTCAATCTGTCATTTCATTACTAAAGCCACAGAGTTTGAAAAAAAAACTTTATTTACATATCAAAAGTCACACCATTGGCTTATTACAAAATAAAAAATACAAAATAGCAAAATTGAAGAAATTCCCTTAAGCTCTTGATCACTTGATCTCTTAGGTATCACCTGAAGATTGGACAGAAATGGGTGAGCTTAAAAGCTCGTGAGTAACAGTTTATAACGGAAAAATAAGCAAAACCTTTGAAATCATTTTTCTTGTCATAGAAAATTTTCATTGAGTTCATAAAACACATATTTCTTAAACTTTTCACAAAAAATTCACAAGTTACGCAACATGAATGTATCAAACTTGTTAACATAATATAAGCACATCAAAATGGTTCGGGTGGATCCAAAACAGAATGTATTATGCATTTCCACATAATGGTCTTGCGTAACCGTGAACTTATGAGAGTCCATGAAGGAGCTCCGTGCCACTAGCGGGCAGGCGGGAGAAGCCTTTTGTCAAAGTGTATTTGATTTAACTTAAGAGATCACCACAAACCCATATAACATGTATTTCATAACTTGTAAAACATATTGCCCAAAATGGCACTTTTTCAAAACTTGATTTTTCATAAACATGAGATATCTCAAAACCATGATTTCATAAACATGTCATCTTTTAAAAAAAACTCACTTTCAAAGTCTTTTTATAAATCATCACACAACTCATATAACAACATATTGCACTTTCTCAAATCATTTAAAAACAATAAATGCAACACTTATGATGCAATCGAAATCGTTAAAAAAAATTTATTCAAAGAAAACATTAGTGGCTTATTTACTCTATTATAAACATGTACCCACCTTGATTTCCTTATTTATAGACTTGCTAAAAAATGTCTCTTTTCTTTTTCCTCTTGCCTCTTTGATCCCTTTATACAATAACAAAAATCTCACTCAATAGAGTTTTCAATTGAAAATCCCTCAAGCACAATCACTAAAATTGGTTCTAGAATACTTAAACCCAACCATTTCCTAAACTCCATGAACTAAAATCCTTCTAAAAATCTAAAAGTTTAAAAAAAATGATCTTACCTTCATTCTTCACCAAATGAAAGGATCCTTACCTCAAAGGGAAACTCTTCTCTTCCTCTACTTGTTTCCCTTCTTAAACAAGCTCAAAATATCTCTTGAAGACTAACACAATTGAAACCCTAGCTTGTTTTCTCTTCTTTCTCTCCTTCTCTTCTTCTATTCATATTTGTCTATCTTGTTCATGACACTCTCTCTTTTTCTCTTCAATTTTCATTCTTCTCTCTTCTTAAAATGCAAGACAACACTTCTTCTTCCAATTATGCCCTTAATGATCGAGAAATGTCCCATTTGCCCTTCCATTTATGCCTTATGTCTTTTATGCTTAAGTGTCTTGCCAAAAGTACCATTGAATATTCTAACATAACACTTTCTTCTAGAAAAATGTTCCCCATTGTCTTAAGTTTCTAATGACACCAAAATAAATCCATTTGGTTCAGAACTCTAAAAGTATTGCCCCAACATTTTCGGAGTATTCTTATATTAAAACAATACATTATACTTAAATTCCTCCCAGAAATTGAAAGTCTTAGAGATTGAATTAGATTTCAATTTCTTCACATCATTTCTAGATCCATGTCTCTTGTTTATCTTGAAACAATAATCATCTTACTCGAAGCTATACCAATGAAGACATCACCAAAATACCGAAGTTTGTTCAGTAAAACATCCCGTTTTACTCTTCCAACCGATACCCTTACTTTGATTCAATCCATATTTTTCTAATTCTCACTGAATGCTATAAAATTCTATGGAGGAACATAAAAATGTGTTAAGAAACTATTGGTTTAAGAATCACTTCCTTTTGAGGTCGGAGAACAAAGTTATGATCGAAAGAATCAAACAAGGTTTTGTCCTCAATCATATTGAACTTATTTCGGGACAAAAAGTATAAATCTCTCTACAAATGTTGGATTAAGATCCTCTTAGAATGATTTGAAAGAATGTTTCAAGATATACAACTTTTAAGAAGACCTTAAGATCAAATTTTATCATTTGAAGGGTCAAAAATGGACCGGACGATAGGATCAGATGAAACTAAATGAAAAAACAGACGAATTGAAAAAGAAGAAAAATTAGGAAAATCACCATAACTTTCCATAAAGATATCAAATTAGGGTATCCTTTATATTTTTCAAAAGAGGAATTAAATATCTACAACTTTGATGGAGATATTGAAGATAGATTCTATCGTCTGAAGGGTCAAAAATGGAGTAGACAATAGGTATAGAAGAAACCAAATGAAAAAGTAGACGAATAGGAAAAAGCAGATGAATCGGGAAAATTGCCATAATTTTTCGTAAAGATATCATATTAAGGTGATATTTAAATGGTTTGAAAGAAGACTTCAAGATATACAACTTTTATGAAGATCTAAAAGATAGATTCTATCGGCTGAAGGGTCAAAAATGGAGTAGACAATAGGTATAAACGAAACCAAATGAAAAAACAAACGAATGGGAAAAAATAGATGAATCGGGAAAATTGCTATAACTTTCCGTAGAGATATCAGATTAAGGCATTATTTAGATTTTTTGAAAGGTAACTTCAATATATACAACTTTTATGAAGACCTCCAAGATAGATTCTATCTTTTGAAGGGTCAAAATGGAGCAAATAGTAGGTATAGATGAAACAAAATGAAAAAACAGTCAAATGGAAAAAAGCAGATAAACGGGAAAATTTGCTATAACTTTCCCTAAAGCTATCATATTAAGGATTTCTTTAGATTTTTTGAAATATAACTTCAAGATCTACAAATTTTATGAAGACCTCGAAGATAGATTCTGTCGTTTGAAGGGTCAAAAATGGAGCAGACGATAGGTACAGACGAAACCAAATGAAAAAACCGACGAATGGGAAAAAGCAGATGAATGGTGAAAATTGCTATAACTTTCCCTAAACTATCAGATTGAGGCGTTCTTTAAATTTTTTGAAAGAGAAATTTAATATCTACAACTTTCATGAAGACCTTAAAGATAGATTCTATCGTCTGAAGGATCAAAAATGGAGCAGACGATAGGTATAGATGAAACCAAATGAAAAAGCTGACGAATAGGAAAAATTAGACGAATGGGAAAAAGCAGATGAATAGGGAAAATTGTTATAACTTTCCATAAAGATATGAGATTGAGGAATTTTTTAAATTTTTTGAAATAAGTCTTCAAGATCTACAACTTTCATGAGACTTTGAAGATAGATTCTGTTGTTTGAAGGGTCAAAAATGGAGCAGACGATAGGTACAGACGAAACCAAATGAAAAAGCAGAAGAATAGGAAAAAGCAAATGAATGGGGAAAATTGCTATAAATTTCCCTAAAGATATCAGATTGAGGGGTTCTTTATATTTTTTAAAGATAACTTCAAGATCTACAACTTTTATGAAGATCTTGAAGATAGATTCTATCGTATAAAGGGTCAAAAATGGACCAGACGATAGTATATACAAGGTCAAACATAGAAAAAGCAGAAAGTCAAACATAGACGATATGACATCATCATAGACGATATGATGTCATCAAAGATGATACACGTTAGCACAGACAATACACGTTAGTACAGATGATACACATCAGCAGAGATGATACACATTAGCACAGACGATACGCGTCACCACCTATACTCCTAAACATCTTCCCTTATAAAGACCATAACTTTCAACTCAGATGTACAAAAATTTCATACTATATACTTTTGGAAAAAAAAGAAAGATATACAACTTTCTAGAAGAAACCTTCCTCTAATTCAGCCTAAATCAATCCAGAATTTTCCTTGAACTCAAAATACAAAATTTACATTCATCCACCAATGTACTACACCCAGTTCTCAACTTCATGACAAATTTTAAGATTCTTAGAGATAAAATTCAAATTTGATATCTTCATAAGAAATGCATCTATATGTTTCTAGTTTAATCCAAATCAAGAATCATCTCGTTTGGATAACTAGATGAAAAGTTGTGGTGAAAAGACTGAAGTATACTCCGTGAACATTTTCCAGATCATCCACCCATTTGTTTCAGAGTCTTTCCTTAACACAACTCATACCAAGATCACCTTTTCTACTTCATTTACTTCTCATTCTCAACTCTATTTCAAATCAATATCATCCATAAAAAGATATAGTCCATGATTAATCATGAACACTAATAACAGAACATACACACACACATATATATATATATCCTTCATCAACTTAGTACGCCTATTCAACTTCATTTTTGCTTTTATTATACTTCTAACTTTCACATTAATTCTTCCCATTTCAAAATCTCTTTGAAGTGAATCACACGTTAATACAGCACTTAGAAAACAATAATAGAATGCACGAAAAGGGGGGTTGAATTGTGTATTCCCCTCTTTATAAGTCTTTTCAGAATTACTTGTTAGAAATAAAAAACTTTACAGAATTTTTATTTATTCCGATTGATCAAACTTCTCAATACTATGTATATGAACAGTAAGTAATGATAAATTTGAAACTAAAAACGAGATAGAGAGTAAGAGTGGTAGACACGCGGATTTATCCTGGTTCACCCCAAACCGTGGGCTACGTCCAGTCCTCAGAGTTTCTTCTGAGATTTCACTATCTCTTCAATCGTTACAAGTATTCTTTTACGAGCCTCTTCAGGTCTCTACAACCAGTATTCTTTCACACTTAGCCTCTGCAGGCTATCTGTACACCTTTTTCTTTTCAGAAAAATATTTGAACACTTTGTTACAGTAAGATAGCACTCAGCTAGTTTGCACTTAATCGCTTTTTCACTTTGTGTAATTTTTCTAAGATCGTGACTTTTCGCCGACTTGACTTGAATTTATAGCCTTCGTCTCTAACTGCTTCTTGATTCTTGAATCTTTAATCTTTAATCTTTAATCTTTAAAGAAACGGTTAATCAGTTGAGTTCTGTAACTAACTAGAACTGACTCTTGCGTCTGTTTCTTTACTTCGTCTGCATCTGCTTCATATTTGCGTCTGCTTTGCTTTTGCGTCTGCGTCTGCTTTGTATTTATGCTGTCTCTGCGTCTGCTTTGCATTTATGCGTCAGGTTCGCTTTGCAATTAAATCTGCGTCTCGCTTTGCATTTGCGTCGTGCATTTGCGTCTCGTATACGCTTTGCATTTAAATGCTCAGGTTCGCTTTGCATTTAAATGCTCAGTATCGCTTTGCATTTGCGTCTGCGTCTGCGTCTGCTTTTGCATTTAAATGCGCATCTGCTTTGTTTTTCTTGTATATGGTCTCTCTTTGTTTGTTATACATCAAAATCATTTTATGTAAAGTCATTTTGACTTAACAATCTCCCCTTTTGAATATAACAAATTACATACAAGAAAAGAAAATGAACAAAGTAAATTCTGATTTTGCAAAGTAGAAAAGAAAAAAAACTTATCTTCTTCCTTTCTTCGTCTGTTGTGGTCACACCTTCTTTATCGAACATCCTCTCCTTTTACATTGATTATCTTCTTTTCTGCTCTCCCCTATTTGTTATAATCAAAATGATTAACGATTCTGGGTCTTCAGCAGTTCTGCTATCATCTTTCTCAGATCATTCACCGTCTCCTTCATGTCGTTGAGTTCACCTCGTAATCTGCTAACTTCATCTGGTGGATCAACCGACGAAGAGGCTTGATCAACTTCTGCTGATGGAGGAGCGAAAGGAATTAAAGTAGTGTAAGCATCATAGGATGGGATGTAGTCTTCATTGATCTCAAAGGTAGGTGGACGAATGAACGTTTCAGCTTCAGGAAGATCTAAATCAAAAGGAGCAGGCAGCATCAGCAACTGTCTTCCTTGCAGGGGTAGAGCTTGTGCTTCAATAGGCGATGTATTAGACAAAGGGCTATCGAAGAACTATCTGAATGAGGAACTCGATAAATGTTCTGTTCTTATTCTTCCCCTCTCGGCGCCTTCCTCACTATTAGTATGGCTGCAGCTCGCTTTATCTGACTTCTGTGCAGGCGTGCATGCTTCATCAATTTTTCGCACCTCTTCTGCAATTTGATCTGCGGACAGATCATCACTAGCATCATCTTCAGGATATAATTTTGATTTCCCCCTGGTAAAATCTTTTAGGAATCTTGGCTGTATATCTGGTGCAACCATTATCTCTATATTTTTAGTGATTGGGAAAATAGTACACGGATGGCAGGGACGTTTTGTAGGATATGGCATAGTAGCAGCAAATCCCAAAGTATCATAGAAGATCTTTTCGTCTTCTTTGAGTAACTCCCATGTGTTATGATTAATCACCATAGGTTGTACCACGCCTACTATCTTCTTCACCGGTTGAACACCGATTGCAATAGCGATCTTACATCGTAACTACTTCCACCATTTTGATCTTCAACTTGTTTCCTCAAAACTTGTGGTAGTTGTATACCATTAGACACGGTTTATCATCCTCCGAATCGATCTTCGTTGTTGCTTCTTGATGTGCTTCATTAGGAGTCATTTGAACCAAAGCTTTCATCTATCGCTCCTCTGTTGAGCAACAGGTGTTTCCTGAACCGTGCTTTCTTTAGCTGGTTCTTCTTCTTGTTGAACAATAGGGGTATCCTGAACTGTAAACTGCTCAGCTTTTGTTTCTACTTGAACAGTATTAATAGTTTCTTTCTGTTGACTAACGTCCTCAGCAGTTGAAATGATCTTCTTTCGACTAACCTTCTTAGTTTTTTCTCCGCTGCTTGATTAGTTTCTTGATTTCTTCGTTGGAGATTTTCTTTTCTCAGATGTTGCTTTTCTCTTCCTCTCAGTCTCTTTGGATTTTCTGGCCGTATCTTCTTCCAGAATAGAGACTAAGGATCTTGTGGCTCTGGGTGCACAAGATTTAGAAGTTTCTTCTCGACTCTGTTCTCTGGCAATCTTTTCTTCCTGTTGCCTCAGAGTCCTAATTCTTGGTGATCTCTTTGCTTTCTTCACAACTTCGTTCAAAAGACTTTCTCCTTGTCTCTTTGGCGCACTTTGTTTTGTCCTCTGAGATTGGCTTTCTTTGAAAAGAGGACTCGCCATTTTCATGAGAGGTCTACCTAGCACTCTCCTTAGTTCAGCAGTAGGTGATTTGATACTCACTGGAGACTGAGAACTTGAGACAGGAGTCTTCTACAATACACGCTCCCCCTCAGTTCTTGACTTCCTTAAAGAGTCGGCTTGGTCTTTGTCTACTGTGTTCAGACCCATTCGCCGTATCGTGTGTGCATTGATCTTGCTCTTCACAGGAACAGTTTATACGATACTGTAGTGCGAGCGAATCTTGGATTCCTTAAAAATCCTCGTCAAAATCATACCATAAGGATAACTGGTAGTTTCCTTTAACCCCTTAACCATATAGTGAAAGATTAAGAAGGGTAAATCTATGGGGCTTCGATTCAGTAGGTAGAACAGACATTGTTCATCCAGAGTGGTCACTAAATGTCTTGAACCGACTCTGGGTAGAATGCAATTAAACAAAATTGCGTGAAGCACCCTAGCCTTCGGAATCAAATTTGATGTCTTCCTCTCCCTTGAGTTATTTGTGCCATATAGTTGCCTCTTGATATCTTCTTCTTTCATTCCGACTGAGGTCATCCATCCGGCCTTGGTAGACAATTTCTCACCAACTGATGGACAGTCGGTCACCTTCTTTATCAAATCCTTTGTGACAAGAACAGACATTCTCTCTACAGAGGATACAATGGTGTTATCTATCAGACGAGCGTTCTTCCAGAACTCATATACTTCATTCGTATAGACTGGTTCTTGTATCTGAAAGAAGTTCTTCCAACCATCTCTTATTATTTCTGGTTCTACATCCATGTCGTCTCTTCTTAGTGACTCAAAGTCCACAAGTCTTCCATAAACCATGGCTGCTTCCATTATATAGAGTGAAAAATATCTTCTGGAGAACTTTTTGAGTGAAATGTTTTTGAGAGAATTGGTAAAGCAGAAATGAATCGTCAGGAGATGATGAAAAGACTGCTATAATTTCATCTTCAGTCTACATATAGGGTTATGGTCCGGTGGGTTCTAGAATCATTAAGAACCTCGAGATTATCAGATTTTTCCCTCCAAAAATCTTTCTTATGAGAGAAGTTACCAGCTGTAACTCAATGTAACTAACGCCGTTAGTTTCCACGTTACTTTATCCTGACTGCTCATTTAACATCACCATGTTAAGATTACGTCTTATCTTCTGAAACCGTTCTTCACTTAGTGGTTTAGTGAAGATGTCTGCCCACTGAAGTTCTGTTTCAACAAACTGTAGAAGCACCACTTTCCTCTGAACATAATCTCTCAGGAAATGATGTCTGACTTCTATATGCTTCACTCTGGAATGCTGAATTGGATTCTTTGATAGATTTATTACACTGGTGTTGTCGCAATAAATTGGAATCTCCTCCTCTTTAACTGAATAGTCTTCAAGCTGATACTTGATCCACAGCGTCTGTGAGCAGCAACTTGCGGCAGACATATATTCTGCTTCAGCGGTTGATAGAGCAATTGAGCTTTGTCTCTTGCTTGACCAGGAGACTAGATTTCCTCCGAGAAAATGACATCCTCCACTTGTGCTTTTTCTTTCGATTCTGTCTCCGGCATAGTCCGCATCGCAATATCCAATTAACCTGAAATCTTTACCTTTCTCAAACATTAAGCAAAGATCAGTAGTACCTGCGAGATATCTCAAAATTCTTTTAACAGCAATAAAATGAGACTCTCTAGGATCGGCTTGAAATCTTGCACACAAGCATACACCCAAGCGAATATCGTGTCTACTTGTCATGAAGATACAATGAAAGCCGATCATCCTCTATATAGGGTTTGATCCACCTTCTTACCAAGTTCGCTCTTCGACAAAAGGTTTGAAGGATGCATCGGAGTTGCCATAGGCTTCACATTATTCATATCAAACTTATTCAACAACTCTTTCACATACTTTTGTTGATGAATGAAGATCTTCTCTTGATGCAGCAACTTGCAACCCAAGAAAGAACTTTAACTTCGCCCATCATACTCATTTCAAATTCTTTCTTCATTAAGCTCTCAAACTTTAAACACAACTCTTTTGAGTAGCACCAAAATGATATCATCAACGTAGATCATGCGAAGATAAAATCATTCAGAAAATTCTTTCTAAAGAGCGTCTTATCAACTTGACCTCTACTGAAACCATTCTCTATTAGGAAGGTACTCAGACGATCATACCAAGCTCTAGGAGCTTGCTTCAGACCGTATAAGGCTTTGTGAAGTCTATAGACATAGTCTAGTTTTTTAACATCTTCAAAGCCAGGTGGTTGTTTCACATACACCTCTTCATCTATAAAACCATTCAGAAATGCACTCTTAACATCCATCTGAAACAACTTTATATCATGACAGATCGCATATGCTAACAAAATCCTTATAGCTTCAAGTCTCGCCACTGGAGCATATGTTTCATTGTAGTCTATTACTTCTTGTTGATTATAGCCTTGTGCTACTGATCTAGCCTTATTACGACTCACCCTACCTGATTCGTCTAACTTATTCTTGAAAACCCATCTGGTTCCAATAATGGATTTCTTAAAAGGTTTTGGGACTAAGGACCAGATGTTATTTCTAGTAAATTGATTCAGCTCCTCTTACATGGCTAACACCCAAGCTTCGTCTTGAAGAGCTTCCTCAACCTTCTTAGGCTCTACTTCAGAGATAAAGGCTACATTAGATTCTCTTCTGAATCTGGACCTTTTCCTAACTCCTTCTGAGGTGTCACCGATAACTAGTTCTTCTGGATGAGAACTTTTATATCTCCAATTTCGTCTTAGTTCTATAGTTTCTGGAATATCTTCAATCTTGTTCTCATGAGTGTCCGGCGGGGAGTTTCGAGGTATCATCTAAGTTCTTTGAAGGACCTTCATTCTCCACGTCATCTTCCTTATGGGGTTGAGAATTATCATCAAACTTGACATGGATCGTCTCTTGACGATCTTTGAAGTCAAGTTGTAAACTTCGAAGCGCTTTAGGCGATAATGAGTAGCCTAGGAAGATTCTGGATAGGTCTTGAATCAAATTTATCCAATGACTCTTTCAGATTCGAATGGAACATTTGCACCCAAATGGATGAAAGTAAGATATGCTTGGTCTTCTTCCATTCCATAACTCGTAAGGAGTCTTCTTGACATAGGTCGCAACATGATCCTATTCGAATATAGCATCTTGTATTCACGACTTCCTTGAAATACTTAGGAAGATTAGTCTCACATAGCATTGTCCTTGCCATCTCTTGAATCGTCCTATTCTTTCTTTCAACAACTCCATTTGTTATGGAGTTCTAGGGGAAAGTTGTGGGAAATTCCATTCTCCTCACAAGATACTCTAAACTTCTCATTTTCAAATTCTCCACCATGGTCACTCCTGATACTGGCTATGGACATTCCTTTTCATTCTGTAACTTTCTGGATAAGATTCTAAAGCACTTAAAGACTCATCTTTGTGTGATAAAAACAATATCCAACAAAATCGAGTAAAGTCATCAACAATGACGAGTCCATATTTCTTTCTGCCAAGACTTAATGTCCTTGTAGGACCAAATAAATCCATATGTAACAGTTCTAAAGGTCTTGATGAGGTTACAAAACTTTTAGAAGAAAGAGGTTTTAACTTGTTTTCCTTTCAAACAATTTTCACAGAAAAGTTCTTTGTCAAAACTTATTTTTGGCAAACCTCTTACCAAATCATGTTTTACCAATTTTGAAATATGTTTCAAAGAGACATGACCTAGCTTTTTATGCCAGATTAGTCTTTCTTCTTCAGAAGATAGAAAACATGAAATATTTTGTTTTTGAAAATCTTCTAAATTGATTTTGTAAAGGTTGTTTCTTCTCTTGGCAGAGAAAAGTATAGACCCATCTTTGTTTCTAACTTCGCAAAGATTTTGATTGAATGTAACTGTGAAACCAGAATCACACAATTGGCTGACGCTAATCAAGTTATGCTTTAGACCATCAACAAGCAGTACATTATTTATGCATGCAAAGGAATCTTTACCTATTTTCCCGATTCCAATAATTTTGCCCTGCTGGTTGTCTCCGAAAGTTACTGATCCTCCCTTCTTATACTGAAGGTCTAGGAACATAGACCTTCTTCCCGTCATGTGTCGCGAGCATCCACTGTCTAAATACCAATGGTGCTTGCCGTATCTTCCAAGGAAGGATATCTGCAGGAGAAACTATTTTATTTCTTGGTACCCAAATTTTCTTGGGTCCTTTATGGTTAGTAGTATGCATATGATGTGATCTATGATGCATATTATTATAATGTTGATTAAAATGAATCATCCTATATCTTCTTTTTTTAATGACAGATTTTTTACGAGACTGAATCTTGTTTCCTGTAAACCCTAATCCAGTCTTATCACTCGGATGTCTACATTTTCCAAGCATCTCATTCATTTTCTTTGTACTTTATGTGAAAGTAGCTAAATCAACTGATAAATTCTTAATCCTTAGTTTAAGTTGATTAATCTCTTCTGATCTGTCTACAATTTTCTTTTTATCTTCTAATTGTTTCTTTAAACAAACATTTTCTCTCTCTATTACCTCAGTATGTCTAATATTTTCTACATACTTCTTCTTTAACAGCTTGTACTGTTTCAGAATAGCATGAGAATCTTCTAACAATTCTGAATTGGCATCATGCAAATTATCATAATCTGATTTTACCTCCTCATTACTATCTTCCTCGGCCATTAGGCAAATGTTTGCATGTTCTGATGACTCGAGCTCAGATTCGATTCAGATGAATCTAGGTCCTCCCATGTTGCCATCATGCTTTTCTTGCCTTCTCTACTCTTCTTTGGTTTCTTCTTGAGAGTAGGACATTCGGACTTATAGTGTCCAGGCTGGTTGCACTAGTAGCAAATGATAGAAGACTTCTCTGGTTTAGCTTCATCTTTCCCATTCTTTCTGAATGTCTGGTTCCCTTTGGGCTTTTTCTTCCACATGCGTCTTATCTTTCTGGAAATGAAAGATAATTCTTCATCTTCATCACTTGAGTCTGATTCGGATTGGTTGGAGTTGTCATCCTTTGATTCTTCAATTTTCAACGCTTTTGATGACTTCCTCCGTCTCTGAGTCTTATGATTCTTTTGTCCGGCCTTCAGTGCTATTGACTTATCTCGCTTGGGCTTGTCTTCAGCGTTGAGTTCTACTTCATGAATCTTTAAGGATCCCAGCAACTCATCCAGCTTTAACATGCTCAAGTCTTTGGCTTCTTGCACTGCAGTTCTCCATCTCTTAGGAAGACTTCTTAGAATCTTTCGAACATGATCTTGATTGTTGTATGTCCTTCCAAGAGCTTTCAATCCATTGACAATTGTTTGAAATCTTCCAAACATTTGATCAATAGATTCTTCATCTTCCATCCTGAAAAGTTCATATTGATGCATAAGAATACTTATCTTGGATTCTTTAACTTGGCTTGTGCCTTCGTGAGCAATAGACAATGTGTCCCACATCTCTTTTGCAGTGTCACAACCATGCACTTTGTCATACTCGCTCCTGCTTAGGGCACATGTCAAGAAAAATTTTGCCTTTGAATTTAATTGTATTCTTGCTTTCTGATCAGTCGTCCATCTGTTCCGTGGAATAGAATTGCCTTCTTCATCTACAGGTGTGTAAGGTCCGTTCTCTATAACATCCCAAAGGTCAACATGAGTAGATTCGATGAATAACCGCATCCTATCTTTCCAATAGTGATAGTCTTCTCCGTTGAATGCTGGAGGTCTAGTGATCGAGGCTCCTTCAAATGATGTATACATGTGACTCCGCCATTATCTTTAATCCACACTTCGCCAAAGTGATTCTTGGATACCTTGCTCTGATACCAATTGAAGTGAATCACACGTTAATACAGCACTTAGAAAACAATAATAGAATGCACGAGAAGGGGGGTTGAATTGTGTATTCCCCTCTTTATAAGTCTTTTCAGAATTACTTGTTAGAAATATAAAACTTTACAGAATTTTTATTTATTCCGATTGATCAAACTTCTCAATACTATGTATATGAACAGTAAGTAATGATAAAATTTGAAACTAAAAATGAGATAGAGAGTAAGAGTGGTAGACACGCGGATTTATCCTGGTTCACCCCAAACCGTGGGCTACGTCCAGTCCTCAGAGTTTCTTATGAGATTTCACTATCTCTTCAATCGTTACAAGTATTCTTTCATGAGCCTCTTCAGGTCTCTACAACCAGTATTCTTTCACACTTAGCCTCTGCAGGCTATCTGTACACCTTTTTCTTTTCAGAAAAATATTTGAACACTTTATTCTGATGATAGCTTTTCGGCTAGTTTGCACTTAATCGCTTTTCACTTTGTGTAATTTTTCTAAGATCAATGACTTTTCGGTTTTCGACTTGACTTGAATTTATAGCCTTCGTCTCTAATCGCTTCTTGATTCTTGAATCTTTAATCTTTAATCTTTAAAGAAACAGTTAATCAGTTGAGTTACAGAATTAACTTGAATCGACTCTCAAGCGTCTGCTTCTTTACTTCGTCTGCATCTGCCTCATATTTGCGTCTCGCTTTACTTTTGCGTCATATTCACTTTGCATTTGCGCGTCTGCGTCTGCTTTGCATTTGCGTCTGCGTCTGCTTTGTATTTGCGTCTGCGTCTGCTTTGTATTTGCGTCCGCGTCTGCTTTGCATTTGCGTCTGCGTCACTTTGCATTTAAATGCAGTATGTTCTTTGCATTTAAATCTGCGTCTGCTTTGTTTTTCTTGTATATGGTCTCTCTTTGTTTGTTATACATCAAAATCATTTTTATGTAAAGTCATTTTGACTTAACACTCTTATCCACCAAAAACACCAAAGCCAAACATGGACCTATCCAAAATTTCTCATTTACTACTTTAATCTTGTCTATCATTTCTAACTCAAAATTTTCATTCATTTATTCTTTACTCATGACTAATCACCAAAATTTCTCATTTAATAGTTCTAATCTTCTAAGAAAAGTTTGGGGTCCAACATATTGGAACTTGAATTATCTAAGTCCAATTAGATTCCCCACTTGATTTCTAGGAAGGTTATTAAACAAAGTAAGAAATATAAATAGAGATTACTGGAAATAAGAAAGAAGAAAGGGTCGAATTAGATTCGAAATAAGAATAATACCGGAACAATTTAATTAAGAGTTAATTAAATTGGGTATTAAAGCCTATGATTGAATATTGGGCTTATACTAATTGATTGTTAATTAGAAGCCCAAAAGAACATTTAATATTGGGCTAGACTTTGGTTTGACTTAATTAATTAGATTAATTAAATTGAAACAAAATTATTTAAAAAAAAGGAAGGGAAAATTTCAATTTTTTAGCTAAATGTGTAGCTGCACATTTAGCATTGAATTGCTAAATTTAAGATGGTTTTTATCATGCTTCATCATCATTAAATGGAGTAATGATCTTATCATTAAATGGTCTAATGGTTGTCTTTTAATGATGGCATGTAATGTAACCTTTTAACATTCAATTGATTAAAGAAGGAGGAGCATTTGATGTACTCTCTTACTTATTTCATCTCATAAACGAAAATGTGAGGGTCTCATTTAGGTTATTGGTCTTTTCATATAGCCATATTAAACAAATGCGAGAGTCTCATTTATTGGATTCTTTATGTTTGATTAAAGAATGAAGTGATGCATTGGATGCACTTTACTTCTTTTTTTCATCTATAATCAAAATTGAGAGAATTAAAGGAGGGGTTATTGTATTCTTGATTCACTCTCTCCCCTCTTGCATAGCCTAGCTGAAACTTGAAAGCGAAGGGTCTCATTTTTGGATTCCTTCAACTAAGGAAATCTTTTCTAGATTTCTTCTCCTTTCCTACCAAAGGATCTTGGTAACTAAGTTGTCCAATGAGAACAAGTGGTAGATCGAATTGGTTGAGGATACAATAACTAGGAGAGGTGTAACATCCCATTACAAGAGGGAAGGGTATGATGGTAAATGTGAGTGACTAATGAGAGTTAGGGATGTATTCTCCAAGTTCATGCATAACTTGCTACATACTTATACTTGATTGTTGCACATGAAAATACTTGTACATGCATTCATGAATAATTCTGGGTATAATTGGAATGATTTGATAATCTTAAATGTTATTACATTGAAAATTTTATAGGTTAGTGAAATCTTGATATTTTGAATTTTGGTGGAATTATTGTATTTGTATATGTTGGTGAAGTTATGGAGTATTGAGAGAGATATATTTATAGTAGGGAACAAGAAATAAATTAAATAAAGATTTGGAGATAGTTGGGTTGTAAATATGATTGTTGTATTGGAAAGAGGGGAATTAAATGGAGTTAGTTTCCAAAGAAACTAAGTTAGAGATTGATCATTAAGAAAGTGACATGTGTCACTTAGACCTTGTACTATAGCTAGAAGTAGGTCTCTATTCCTTGAGAGTTGACAGGTTAAGTCTTGTCCAAGTCCCTTCTTCATTCTCATCTTTCAAAAACTTCTCTCTTCGAGATACAGAGTTTTCCAGCAAAATATCTTCTAAGGGACTTCTACGTTCTTCCTTTCTTTCACCAACTTTACTTTGCCATTTGTGTCATCTTCTCTAAGGAAAAACCAAAAGCTGATCATTTCACTCAGTGAAGTACGAAAACATGTGGGGTTTAGGGCTTGAGGACTTTCGAGTTTTCAGCAGGTAAGTGTTAGAGAAATCCCTCTCTGTTGGGGATTTGTGAAATAAAGTTGATAGATTACAGTCATCTGCATGGAAAATGTACTTCCTGTATTTGTTCTTAAATACTAGTTAGTTGGGGAGAAATAAATTCAGTTATAGTGTTAAATTAGTTTTTGAGAAAACTTTTGGTGTTTGGTGACGTAAAGTGTTGAAAGTTGGAAAGTCTGGAAAATTTCTCACTGAGTATGTTTAAGTATTTTAGCCATAACATTTTCTGTGGTTGTTCAAACGAGATGATTCTTGATTCGGAGTAAACTAGGAATATATGGCTACAATTCGTATGAAGACATCGAATTTCAGTTCTGTCTCTAAGAATCTCAAAAGTTGTCACGAAGTTGAGAACTGGGTGCAGGATGTTGAGAGTTGAGCGAAAATTCATGTTCCAACTTCAGGAGGAAATTTGGACCTGATTAAATAGATTCTGGCAAAGTTACCTTCTTAAAAGTTGTATATAATTCTTTTATCTTTCCAACGGTATAGAGTTTGTAAATTTTGGACATCGGAGTCAAAAGTTATGCATCTTAGAAGTGGAGACGTTTCAGACGCATGAAAGCAGACGAATGAAAGCAGACGAATGAAAGCAGACGGATGGAAGCAGACGAATGAAAGCAGACGAATGAAAGCAGACAAATGAAAGTAGACGAATGAAAGAAGACGCATGAAAGTAGGCGAATGAAAGCAGACGAATGAAAGTAGACGTAGAAACTGAGACGCAAAAACAAGTTGTACTCTTTTGGTCATAACTTCTTCTCTAGACCTCCAAATAACCTGATTTTTGAAGCATTGGATTCCTAACACATTTATTTACCTCTCCAAAAAAATTTTATGGTTTTTGGTATTCTATTGGAAATGATTGATTGAATCAAAGTAAGGGTATCGATGGAAGGAACATGAACTGGATATTTTACTGAATGTATTTCAGTATTTTGATGATATCTTGGTCTATAGGATTCCAATTGAGGTAACTCTTAATTTTTAATAAACTAGAGTAATAGGGCTACAAATTATATGAAGGAGCTAAATCTTGATTCGGTCTCTAAGGTGTTCAATTTCTGGATGGAAGTCGGATGTAATACACTGTTTTTGAGAGGAACAGTCCAAAAATGTTTGAGGTACATCTTTGAATATATACTGAACCAAATTGAGTGATTTTGGGGTTAATGGAAAGATAAAAGATAGAGGAACACTTTTCTAAGAGAAAGTAGGCTCGAATTATGCAAGTTTTACCTTCTAATTAAACATGAACAGTGGACCCGAAAGTTAGGGTTTGGAGAAAGATCTGAAATGGTTCATTGGACTATGAAATTAGATTCAAATGGTTTATGGAGGTTTAAATCCCGCAGAATGAGGCTAGTTAAGTGAGTTTTGATAGTTGAATGTCTTGTGATGAAATTGATGGATTGATACCCGGGATAGTCATGAATATGCATTGTACATATTTCATCTCATTCATGTGCATTATTAAACACTTATGATTGTTCAAATTGTGATATATGTATATGTTATTTGTTATAGATGAGCCACTGGAACGTCAACCTCCAGACGTTGCTGGATCTTCCAGGCATTAGCTTCGGGGGAAACTTGTGAGTAACCTAGACGGTCTCACTCAATTAATTGTTTGCTTTAGAATATGTTTTGAATGAGTTATTTAAGTGCTCCAAACATGCGAAAATTTTGAATGTGCATATGAATGCAAAAGTGTGCTAAGCATTTCTATTGAATGCCGGACTAAGGTCCGATGATAAATGTGATCAAAACGTGAATGTGCATCCATGTGATTGACTAAGGTTATGTTATGTGAAACATTCATTACATGTATGCATGAAAGATAATGAAAGTTATGACCGGGTTGCAGTTAAGAGTCGAAGCTCAAAATGTGAATAGAGCCTTGGACTCGAGTGCGACTGTCCCCGACATCTGCGAAGAGATATAGGACGTTATACGACTAAGCTCGACATCCATAAAGGGATGAGCTGGAAAAAGGCACTCGGTCATAACAACAATAATAAATGAAAGTGAGTCTCATGTGCATTGCCAATTATAATTGATGTGTGTTTTATATGAACAATGTGATACATTGTGAATATGCAATGAAGTGAATATTATGTTATGTGCGATAATGTGATACATTGCGAGTATGTATTGGAGTGAAAGTTGTGTTATGTGCGATGATATGATGCATGAATTGAGTGAACCATCGATGATGGTTACCTCATTGAGTTCGCAAAACTCACTAAAATTGCAACGTTGTCTTTTCAAGATCGAGAGACGACTCTAGTTGCTAAAGAGGATCTACTAGCCGAGTAGATTGCGATTGGACATAGAGGTCATGGCTCAAAGGTCGGTTAGCTGGGGATCTTTTGGGTGGTTTAGTTAACTTTGATACACTTTCCTCATTCTCGCAGTACTATTGTATTAGGTTTTCTGATGATGTACGTGTGGATATTGTGGACAGAAAATGTAGACTTTGATTTTTATGAAATGTAATGAGGAAAAAGTGGTTCTTTTACAATATTGTGATCTCCTTATGATGCTTTTCAAGTGATTTATGTTACCATGCCTTTTGAAGGGAATGTAGTGATCGATCGTAGCGTGCCCTCATTGTAGGATATGTGTCGGAATGACCTCCGGGTGTCTCGGTGGATACCCTGCGGTAAGGGGCGCTACATGATAAGAGGCGTGCACTTAAGTGCAACAAAACCTTGAGGTCTTGGGTTCAAGTCGTGGCTCACCCTTGACCAAAGAGGACAATACCTGGAGTGATGGCAGTAGAGGCCGGGCTCTACATTAAAAGGCACCTTTTAATGTAGAGCGGCCTCTCATCACAGGTGTCTCTTTGTCAAGGTGACAACTGAGACCTCAATTTTACAGCACATCTACCTCTCTACCATCGAGCTACTTGGCTCAATGGTAAGAGGCATGCACTTAAGTGCAACAAAACCTTAAGGTCTTGGGTTTGAGTCGTGGCTCACCCTTGACCAAAGAGGACAATACCTGGAGTGATGGTGGTAGAGGTCGGGCTCTACAAGAGGATACATTAATAAGGAGATGATACAAAAGTGAGGATTCAAAGCTATAATGAGGAGTTGGTATAATTTCCATCTTGTTCTTATGTTAATTATTTTCCTTATACCATATCATGTATGGATGAAACATGTTGATTTAGTTATATTGTTTCCGCTACATTTTGATTTCGAAAAAAGTTTTGAAATCTACCATTTTAGCCTAATCTTGCATGATTTTATTTATGATCCAATACACATTTCATTGTAAACACATTGAAAGTTAGAGATCTTATAACTCCTCCAAGCCTACTTTACATCTCCTTAGCATGCCTAATGTTTTCTAACATAGTTAATATTTCTAAAGATATTTCTCTATCATAATGATCAATTACCTCATAAGTTGATTTCCACCATTCATTATCCACATATCTTTTCACATCATCTATTAAACCCACACTTTTTAGGCATTCCAATCTATACTTGATATGGAATGTAAGAATATTATGTTCACTGTATGATAAACTTCTAGCTTGTGTTTGTGCTTTGCTTTTTAGCCCATTTTAAATTGGTTATCCCTTCATATTAATGCTTGTAGATAGTTGGAAATTTATAGTTAAGTAGAACGGCATATGTGGGATCAAAACTTGTTAAAGGATTGCTTAAAATTGTAAGATTTCTAAGTGTTGAACTTTTGTAACTTATGAAAGATATGACTTGGGATGCGAGCTTGGTCCAAGCTACGAATCCTACTAAAGAACTTAGAAATCAACACAGTCTAAGGCGTTGGTGTGTTCTAGGCCGTGTTCAATAACAAAATTCAACACTTATTTTTTAAGCTTTTCCTTAGCCTTTTTTTCTTAGATCATTCATTTCTAATCTTCTTTAAAGTTCCTCCTTCATCTTATATATGTCTTCCTTTATATTCTTAACTACAAAAACAAAAACAAAACCATAAAATAAACCTAACATAAACAACTAAAACAAGACAAAAAATTATTAATCAATTTAAACCAAAAAAAAATCTAAACCAAATACCAAACAACAATCAAAATTATTAGTTGTTAACACATAAATAAATCCAAATAAACTTAAAATTAAATTAAATAATGGTTTGATTGCCTTCAAACTAACACTTCTTTCAAAGTCTTTTATCTAGAACTTATCCCCAAACTTAAGTAGTTATTGGAGTAATGTGGTTGCTTCTTTGATTGACCTATTTTATGAGTTGGTCAATTATGTAATAGCTAGTACTGCCAAGTACGAGTTGATCCTACGAAGATGATGAATACTAGTAATTATCCTTCCTCTATTATCTAGCCTAAGGATTGATTTTAGAATTTTAATAAAAAGAAAATAAAAACTAAAATAATTAAAGAAATAGGAAACGATAATGAATGCAAAGACAGTTGAATTCATTTAGAAAAATATTGTTATAAAAAATTAGAATCTAGACTTGAATCCCTAAAAACCTTAACATATTGATCTTTTATCATGCAATTATTTGTTGATTAATTAAATTATGGAGACTCCTATAGTATCCTAGTAGCTGACCTTGAGTCTACTAACAACTAACCTTAAGGTCTTTAATTGAATTACTTAGGTTAAATCTTATAAGATTGTGTTACCAATTTATGAGTCCCTCTACTAGGTTTGACCTTAATCTGATTTATGTCATCATATCTTTAGGTTTACAATCAACTCCTTCTAAAACACGTAATGAGATCACAATAACCAATTGAACCAATTACATTAATAAAGAAATCAAATCATATCAAAGTATTAACATAAGGTTCATCTTACCTAAATATCAACCGAACGTTTAGTTACACATGATCAAATATGAAATTAAACATACATAAATAGAAATATGAATAAAAAATAATGGGTTCATAATTCTAAATTTCCCTCATTGTCTTCTATTGAATGTTCTTGCAATGTAGAGGCTTGATCTTGTATTCCAATTGGATATGTCGAGGATTTCTATTTTTTTTTCACTTATTTGGACCAAAATCACCCCTTTAGAATGATTTTACATGTGGAAATTGCCTCCTAAAGTCTCCTCTTCTTCAATTGCCTCTAAAACATTACTTTTATATGAAATTCTAGGTTTTTGGTATATTCACAGTCTTCTACATGATTGTGCATAATTTTATCACAAAAGTGCACGTCCATGAGAAATTGAATGATCAATATGCACAGTCGTGCATTCCTTCATATTTGTCGATTCTTTGTTTTATATCGTGTTTTCTTTCGAATTCCTCTCTTTTAAGTCCATAAAGGCAATTATCACCTGTAAATACACTTAGAGCACATTAAGTAATAAATATATAACAAAAGGGTTATTTTACCTAGCGTTCTATTCCTTATTGTCCCGCCACATAATTCATAACTCATAACTTGATTTGTTCTCATAAAGAGCTTAGTTTGTCTAATTTTCTTGATAACACCTTTATTTCATTTGTTAGTGCAATCATAGTATTTAGATTGCAAATCTTTTAAAAAAATTACTCTAACCTTTCCTAACTACCACTAGAAGTTATTTGTGGTCGTCTTTTCTATTAGCTCTAATCTCTAGAGTCTTATCATTTAATATTCCATATACTATATCATCTATGTTCTATTATGTAGAGTTTACCAAATCATGCTAATGCATAGACTTGCATACTTTAGAAGGTCATAGTGTGGTCACTTTTCTACTAGATACTCATGTGTTCTTTAATGTCTCATATAAGGTATCATTTTAAAATTGTTAAAAAGAAGAGATGTCATTCCTTAGTTTTGTTAACTTATATTATAGAAGGATTTGATAAGAAATTTTTTTTTATAAAACTCTCCTAAGTGTTGATTGAAGGTATCATTTTCAAATTGCTAAAAAGAATTTATGTCATTCTTTAGCTTTGTTCACTTATATTGTGGAAATTATTTAATAAGAAACTTCTTTATAAAACTCTCGTAAGTTTTGATTGACTCAATCAGTAATGCCTTCAGCCATTATTTTGCCTTATCCCTTAATATAAATAGGAATAGCTTCATCTTAATGGCATCTTTGGAGTTCCCATTAATCTTAAATTTGTCACATATCTCTAAGAAGTTAGTGATTTGTGAATTGGGATCCTCATCAATTATTCCATCAAAGTTTACATTACATTAAGCATTTGAATTATGACGGGACTAAGCTCAAAATGGTGAGCATTCATCTCTAACCTTACAATACTTAATTTGTTTGCTAATAGATATGATTTAACATACTCCATCATAATTCTCCTTTCTTTTTCCATCTTTTTAGATTGTTGCAATTAAAGTGAATCACTATGTTCTTGTTTGTTCCACTCTGTTTGATTCTAACATAAAGTTCTCTCAAGTTTCTGATCTTCAAAAAAAATATAAGTTATTATCTTCTTGTCATATATCACAATCACACCTAAAACTAGAGCAAATAAAAATAAAGAAAACAAATAAAACAAGAAATAAATACAATTTCAAAAATGAAAACAAAGCAAGAAATCTAATAAAACAAAATAAGAAAACAATAATAAAAGACTAGAAAAATAATTAATAGGTTTTCTAAAGCTAGTTGTTTCCACGACAATAATACCAAAAACTTGGTGAGTATATAGTTGAAATATATATTCATTGCTACCAAAATTTTCTTTATTATAAGCTTATCACTCTCTAACTAGACAAATATATCTATCTTTGGAAAGTAATATAATGGTAAGTAGCGTATCAATCCTATGAAGAAGCACTACAACAAAAATACACATTCCGCGTCGTCTTTGTATCAGACGTCATGAAATGTATAAGGCTTTCGCGACGTCCTTTTAGACGTCAGGCAAGGTAGTAAAATTCGGTGATGTTTAATAAGGACGTCGTTGAATTGGCATGTTTTTTGGGTCGTTTTAGTAGTAAGACGTGGAAAAATACTATCGACGACGTCTTGGAGAGTTAGACGTCGGGGAAGGCCTGAAAATTAGATTTCCCCCGCGTGGTTTATAACATTAGTCTACCGCCTCCCAAGTAGAATATTCGCACTCTCCCGTCCCTCTCCCTGGAGCCACCGTCCCTTCCACCATCTTTTCCCTCTCGCTAGACCATCATATTCTGCGGAAGTTAGGATCCCCGTCGAGCCACAGGTCTGGTGATGGGTACAGCATTAATGGTAGAGTGAAGATTCCGGGTATGTTTTTCACTCGCTATGTTTCTTATGGTTGAGTTGCTCTGTATTTCGTTTGTTCTAATTGTTACCAATGTTAAATTTAAGATTCTTAGTTGCACATCTTCTGATCTCGAGTTATCATCATGAATCTGGTTACAGTTATTGTTTTTAGACAATTTTCAGTTTCTGACTTGTATGAGTTTCACTTGATTTCTTTTGGTTTTTTAAGTGAGGGCTGAGGGGATTAGGAATTTGAAATTTCTAAAATCTTAGTTCTGTTGCTTTCTACCATGGTTTATTTAGTTTACAAATTCTTCAAGTGGCACTTAGTCCTCATTCCTTTAATTATATGAATGTTCTTATAGTCGGTTCATATAATCAAATAACTTCCTTTCCTACATGGCTTGATAGTGAACTTAACATATGAAAAACTAGGTAGGCATTCATTACAGTCAGACATTGCATCGGAGTTCTACTGGAAACAGAAATGGGGCCAACCTGTCTTCTCTGAGAATTTTGATGTTCGAAGTGGCCCTATCAACATTGAGGTCTTTTTCTTTCTTCTTCCCATTTACCATTTTTAATGGTCAGATCTTTCTAATTTTTCTTTTCAGCAACTTTTAAGCATAAAACAAATCAAAGTGAATGCATATTTTTATTATTTTGCAATTAGATCAACTTCCCACCTGCATTACGGTTATTTCTGCCTAAGTAGTGAATTGTGAATCTTCAGGACTTTAGAGTATTTCAATAGTTCTCCTTCCTCTTCTATTTGTTTGAGAGTATAACCACAATTATAGAAAAAGCTCTTCATGCATAAATTTTAATTTAAGATCAGCTAAGGAAAATAAAAGTTGAGCATTAAAAATATTGGTATGGATTATCTTTTTCAGTTACTATTTCACCATATATGGTTTCCTTATATAGAATAAAGCTTTATTACCTTAAAATATTGAAGTAAGCCTCTTTATTATAGCTTCCTCAAACTCCTAAACATCTATTAAATAACTTTCAAAGCAAAAGGGTAATTTTCTTAGATGCTTTATAGTGAGACTCTATATAAGAATAGGATAATGGTCTAAGAATAATAGAATGGTAAAAAAGGATATGCTGTCTAGGAATTTTTATAAAGCTCTATTTAGTTTTTTTCCTTATATGTCAATCAAGTATAATCAGGATTTCTTTTTGGTTGTGAATAATTATTTACTTATTTATATCCAGTTCTATGTTCAATTATGTAAACTTTTGTAAGTGGTGATTATTTCTCAAAGCTGTAAAAGTTTCCAATAGCTTTCTCCAGTTTGACATCTTCGTTACTATGGAAAGAGCAATCTTTTCTTGAGTGGTGATGTGTCAACTTTCAAAGCATCCAAGTTATGCCTGGCTACCTTAAGATTTTGATCACTTTCTCTTTTTCCTAAATTTTTATTTGAGCAAGTAAGCATATTGTTTTAGCTGTGGATGTTTTGTGATAGTTCCACAATCTTCATAAATGCGAAGTAAATAGATTAATATGGTGTCAAAAATTACTTGACAAGCTTCTCTACACTAGATCTGACTGGTCACTAGTAGTAAACTTCCTTTTAAAGGCTAGGGCACTGTTAGGTCTTTTAGTCATTGGCGCATTTAGGCACTCTGGTTTTTCCTATGCCTCTCATTGATTGTTCTATGTAATGGAAAGTTGATAAGCAAAAGCTTACGATGTAGGTAAATAATTGGATAACTTTTACATGGCCAATGCCACTAATCATTCTGGATAATCATTCTAGATAATCTAAAAAGTTTTAACTTCCTTTAACACCATGGTGCTTGGCTTCTTGCAACTGTTTTCGCTACCTGCTTATATGCTACTAATATCCCGATGCTAGTCTGAATTCTCTGGAAACTAATAAACCATGTTGCCATTTTCTGATGCTATATTCTTTGGTTCTTTTCTGTTTTTTTCAACACAATCATCTCTTATTTGCCTAATTATTTGTTTTGTTTTCTTTATTTTGTTACCATTAATTTGTAAATTGCTTATTGGAATGCTATTGGCAGGTTGGTGATGATGTGAGTATAATTGATGTTGTTGGAAAAGTTGAGCATTACAAATATTGGTATGGATTATCTTTTTCAGTTACTATTTCACCATATATAGCTTCCTTATATAGAATAAAGCTTTATTACCTTAAAATATTGAAGTAAGCCTCTTTATTATAGCTTCCTCAAACCCCTAAACATCTATTAAATAACTTTCAAAGTAAAAGGGTAATTTTCTTAGATGCTTTATAGTGAGACTCTAGATGTTATAAGGATGATTATAGCATTCCTAATATGCCTCCTGAAGTTTCAGCTTGGTCTCTAAGACCTGTTTATAATGGGAATTGACAAACAATTTGAGTGCTAGTTTCACGTTTCTAAGTTTCTACATAATGCCTAGAATGAATCTTAAGGCTTGAAAAGTAAAATGAGGGCCTAGAATTGAGACATAGGTCATGAAATTGTTATGAATGCCTAAAATGAATCATAGGTCTTGAAAATAAAATGAAATGCCTAAAATTGAGTCTCTCTTAAAATATTGGAAAGTAAAATGAATTAAGGGACTAAAGGAAGCACTTAGGTTTTGTGACTTAGTACATAAGGCTTTGAAAGGATTTGAAAGCAAGGAAAGTATATGAATTATTGACTAAGGAGAGAGAAGAAAATAGTTAAAATGATGAATATAAGTTTTAATTGATTTATAATATTGTTTTAGTTAAACTAAAATGATATGTTCTCCTTAACATGATGGGAACTATTATGTTAAGGCGCTTAAACGGAAATTTTAGTTTTCCTACTTGAATAGTTAGGTTTTCTACTACTTCATTTAGGTACGTAGTAAACCTGTCCCCATCCTTCGCTTACTACCATAACATAATGTTCTCCATCTTATACAGAATTAATAGGTATTTGTTGCTCTATGGACAAGAGTTGGATTAGAAGTGTAAGGGTTTCTCGTGAATACATTGATGGAGTTAGGATGTTTATGAGTTTTGTGGCTGAAAAAAAGGGCAAAGAGTGTGAGATTTCATGCCCTTGTGCACGTTGCATGAATTGTTATAAGAGGTCTAAGACGAATGTTGTTGAACATTTAATGCAATTCGGCATGGACCAACGTCAATGTGAATTAAGGTGAATCCCATGGGACCTGGTCTACCCAAGAAGAAGAATAAGGCTACACCAAGTAGCTTAGTTCCTACACAACTGCGGTCGTGGTTTTGTCAGCTAATTGGAAGTGCAGCTAGTGATCTATGCGATCGTACACAACCACATAATAAGGCACCTGCACCTGCACCTCCACTTGCACTTAAACAGGCAGAAGCTCAAACCCATTCACTTTCTGAACCTATTACAACACCAAGAGAAGGAACATCTATGCCTTGTATCCGTTCGAGAGATAAGTATGAACAAATTAATAATATGCGACGCAATATGAGTTCTCCGTCAACTTCTGAAGAGATGCCTCAAGCTACTCAAGAGATGCGTCCAGCTTCTAATCATTTGACTCCAGTACATTACACAAATCCTTCTACTGTTGGCTCCTCTTCTACAAGCACTGCAGGTATGATCTTAATATTAATTATTAACATTAATTTTAGTTATTAACATTGTTATATGTTAATTATACATTACTCCTTTCCTATTTTAGGATGCACGACTAATGCAAAGAAAACAAGGGGTCTTACAAAAGGACACGAATTAGCAAAGATTAATAAGGCAATTGGTAAAAAATTAGAGATAGAGATCTCCCCTACTGAAGGACGACCAACCAACTCATGCGATCGCCAAATTATCCAAAGAGATTGGTGCGGTATCCCAAATTCCTTACCTATGGAACAAAATTTTCAAAAATTACTAATGAGGAATTGGACATTGCATTTGATAAGTTAGACGTAAGTATTCTAAACTAATCTTATTTGTACGTGTTTTCCACATGCTTAAAGCATTGACCAATAATTTATAATTTTTCGCAAAAAAAGTTGGACGTCAAGGAATGAGGATGACAACGAAGTACATGTTGCTGTGAAGAGGTTTCTTTCTTTAAGGTATAAAGATCAAAGGTATAATCTAAAAAAGCATTTTACCAAGCACGGAAAGGACGTGAAGCCGGATTCTATCACAGTGGTAGAGTGGATGGATTTGTGCGAGTATTGGGAGCAATCAGCTACAAAGGTAAGTTTTTTTTATATAGTTAAACTTTATTTAACAACTTCTTTGATAATTAATTATATTTTGGTATTTATGAGTTGTGAGTTATAGATGTTATAATAGATTTTATTTCGTGTATGATTAGGAAAAAAAGTCAAAAAGCTAAAATGGTAAGGAGTCAGGTCAAATGTCCACCAAACTCCGGCTCCAAGGCCTTTAGAAGCGATCGACATGAGATTGTGAGTTATTATCTTTAAATTATATTTTACTTTGATTGACATTTTAAAATTTTATGAAAAGAATTACTAGTAATATATTTCTTTACAACAGAGTGACAGGGAAGGAGAAGAGTGTGACCGGATGAAGCTATGGTATCACACTCATTATAATGAAACCAAAGATCAATGGACAACTCCCGAATGCAAAGCAAAATGGGTGAGTACATAGTTCATTTACAAATATTTGCTACATGAGAATGTGTATGTAATTTATTCTTACTTTTCTAGGAATTAATGTGTCATGAAATGACACATTCAATAGAACAAGGTCATCCGATGACAGTGGATGAAGTGTGCGACAAAGTCTTGGGTACAAGATCAAATTACATTGTTGGCATGGGAATTGGGCCTTGACCACAAGGGAATATTTCGGCCAGAAAGAGACTTCGAGACGAATTAGAGGAGTCAAAGAGGGCTAATCAGGAGTTACAGTCTCAAGTCAATGAGTTGACTAAACAATTTAAAGAAATGCAGGATCAATTAACTTCACAAGTCGAACAACAAAATAAGCTCTTGCAACTTTTATCTTCTACACATAATGTTCATTTAGACTAAACATGTTGATATGTTGATATATTAAACACTTATGATGTTTACTTTATTTTAATTATCGTATTATGACATGTTTGGGAATTGCAGTTAAATAATAAGTTGTTTTTTGCATGTATTCAATTCTTATTATACATTAACAATTATTAGAATTAATGATATATTCAAAATTGATAAATTGTTAAATAAATTTATTCATAAACAATATTTATTTTTACTAACTCATTAATAATTTACAAATTTGATAAATATTAAATTTGTAAAAATTATAAAACAAATGTAAATTAAAAATTAATTATAATTCATATTTATTAAATTCAATTTTATTTGGAAATTGAAAATTACAAAATTATTAATTCAAATTGATTAATCATTAATTTTGCAAAAATAGTTTAAATCAATTTATTTTAGTTAATTATTAATTATTAAACAATTTCGGCGTCTATACAAGAAGACGTCGTAGAAAGGGTATTTTTTACGACGTCTTCCAAACGTCAGCATAACAACCCTTTATCGACGTTTCCTTATAACGTCGTAACATATACTCACTTTCACAGACATCTTCATACACGTCGTAAAATGCTAGTTTTCCACGACGTCCTTAATACGTCGTTAAAACTTTTCAATTCGTGACGTTTAGTTCAGACGTCGCAAACTATGTTAACCTTTCCGGACGTCTTTACAAACGTCGAAGAATATCTGGGCCTTCAACGACGTGTTCCAACAGACGTTGTATATCACCAATGCCTACCCTACCTTCCACGACGTTGTTTGCAACGTTTGTATTCACATCGAAGATAGTGTTCTACGACGACAAATTTCCTTTAGCGACGTTTTAAAAATGAAGCAAAGGGCCTCCTTTTCTTGTAGTGAAGAAATCAACTTTATCTAATTGAGATGATGTCTAGACCCTAATTCTCTAGTGAAAAATAACTTAAAATTGATTGCTTAAGGGTTAAAGATGTATTTTGACAATCAACCTTAACTTTAGAGAAAAAAGACATATTTTTTGATCTATTTTCTCCAAAAGATGGATAAGTCTAATAGAAATTACGATTTTTTTTCTCTTAAATATGTTTTACTTTACCTACACCACATTACCATGGCCCAGACCATGGTCTTCTAATCTTTCGTCTAGTTGATAAACAAGGTGTTTGGAATAGTTGGGTCTCTAAACTATGGATCTCACTGTTTCCTTGAAAATGAATACACATCCTTTTGGCATAATTGTGTTCCTCAATTGTTGATCTCACTATTACATGATGGCTTGCATGGTTTCCTACATAACCATGGCTTAAGCCATATCGCTTATTATACTTGATCCTTCTAGGCCACAGGCTGGCACAAGAGCAGGATCTAGACAATTTCCCTCCAAAAATTATAATTCTATTCATATTTTTGTTTAGAATTACCTTAAATTCTTGAATAATATCATCTTAATTTCAAATTTAGATAATTACTTAAAATGATAAGATATTAAGTACTTAATTAAAATAAAGTACTTAATTAAATAAATGCATATTTCATGTATATCAAAAGCATTCTACTTGTCAAACTACATCATAAAGCATATTAGGCCACTAAAATCTTAAACTTTGATATGAAAATGTGCTTTAAAAGAGGATACTTTAGCTAAATGAGCTTTAAGAACTGAGATTTTTGTATTAAATATTGTAATAATCTAAAAGGAGTCGAATAAGAAATGGAATGACTAATGCATTATGTTAAAGGAGTTTATAAAAGGTCATAAGTTATTAATGTTTGATTCTCACCCTAGAATATTTTCAGAAAAACTAAATTCATAATGGTCTAATCAATTTATAATAAATGAAGTATTACCTCATGTAGTGGGAGACGTATCACATCTAAAATAAATGTGCTTTCTAAATGAATGGTTATATGTTAAAGCAATATTTGGGAAGCATCATTGAGGAAATAAAGGAGACATTACCTTTCTTTAAAAAGTTGATGAAGGAAAAACCAACTAAAAGGCTCTAAAAAAGCGCTTCTTAGGAGACAATTCAACTAATTCTTTTAATGTTATATTTTGTTTGAGTCAATTTCAATGATACAACATATATGTTGGATTTATTTTACAATAAGTTTGTTTTAATAATGTTTAACATGTTTATTTTTTAATAATGGTTTAACATGTTTATATTTCTTTATGTTTTTTTTGTATTTAGGAAGCAATCAAAGGCAAACATGCTCTTAATAATGTAATTAGAAGAGCTATTAGGTGATATGTTTTAATTCCAATTGCACAGTGTAATTGTAGCTAGCATTGACAAGTACACGTCAATCCCATAAGGATTTAGTTACTAGTAATAACCATCTTTGTATTATCTAATTTAAATAATGAGTGATGGAATTAAAAAATAAACAAAACTAAGATAATCAAATAAGAGTAAATCAACCAAGATAATAGATAAATATAAACAATTAATAGATATATATTATTTAAATAGAAGATCTTTCTCGAACTTTACTATGCTTGAATTTTTCTTGATTCAATGATTAACTTAATTGGACTGATAGGAATTCCAAATTTATAACTAAATTTTCTCTTGAGCAACATAGTCTTTATCCTTAAGTTGAATCGATAAAAATCTCTTTCTAATCAAAGTAGCTTAAGATCACATTAACTCACTTTGTGAATTCTCGTGATATGTTTCACTCAACTTAGAAAAATCATATGGTTCTCTCTTAAGAAACCCATAAAACTCTTGTTATTCATATTCTACACATTCAAATCATCTCTTGATCTTAATTTATGAATTCGATTATCAAATCTTTAACTTTAATTTCTTCGATTCAACATAAGATAAAAATATGAACAATTCATCTTTCATTAAATTGTAGATCAAATCAAAACATAACTCTGTAGTTTATTTTATACAAATTTATATCTTAATTTAGTTTATAACAAAATAAAAAATACATAAAGAAATAAGAGATAAAGAATGAGCTCATAATTCTCAAATCTTAATCCTTCTTGATTAATCTTGATAGAATCTTGCTTTTCTCTAATATCATGTCTCCTTATTGTGCTCTTGAGTCTCTTCTACCTTGGGATTGATTTTGGTCCCTCCCCCCTAATAATGTAATTAGAAGAGCTATTAGGTGATATGTTTTAATTCCAATTGCACAAAGTGTAATTGTAGCTAGCATTGACAAGTACACGTCAATCCCATAAGGATTTAGTTACTAGTAATAACCATCTTTGTATTATCTAATTTAAATAATGAGTGATGGAATTAAAAATAAACAAAACTAAGATAATCAAATAAGAGTAAATCAACCAAGATAATAGATAAATATAAACAATTAATAGATATATATTATTTAAATAGAAGATCTTTCTCGAACTTTACTATGCTTGAATTTTCTTGATTCAATGATTAACTTAATTGGACTGATAGGAATTCCAAATTTATAACCAAATTTTCTCTTGAGCAACATAGTCTTTATCCTTAAGTTGAATCGATAAAAATCTCTTTCTAAACAAAGCAGCTTAAGATCACATTAACTCACTTTGTGAATTCTCGTGATATGTTTCACTCAACTTAGAAAAATCATATGATTCTCTCTTAAGAAACCCATAAAACTCTTGTTATTCATATTCTACACATTCAAATCATCTCTTGATCTTAATTTATGAATTCGATGATCAAATCTTTAACTTTAATTTCTTCGATTCAACATAAGATAAAAATATGAACAATTCATCTTTCATTAAATTGTAGATCAAATCAAAACATAACTCTGTAGTTTATTTTATACAAATTTATATCTTAATTTAGTTTATAACAAAATAAAAATACATAAAGAAATAAGAGATAAAGAATGAGCTCATAATTCTCAAATCTTAATCCTTCTTGATTAATCTTGATAGAATCTTGCTTTTCTCTAATATCGCGTCTCCTTATTGTGCTCTTGAGTCTCTTCTACCTTGGGATTGATTTTGGTCCCCTCCCCCCTCCCTTTTTCATCTTAAAGTTATAGAAATTTAGTCAATGATAGGTCAAATGTGGTACTTTGTTGGTCCCCATGTTGCTCTACACCCTTCCAACTTCTTTTCTATAAAAATTACTACCAATACGGGTCTAACACGACCTCATATTGGTCTTATATTACTCTAGGTAAAAGTAAGAAGAAACAAAATGATCTAGTATAGAACATTGGTTGAAAAGAAGTCTATGTTGGTTTTATGTTCCTAAACACAGGTTTATGTAGGTTATGTGTTGCCCCGTATTACAAAATATGGGTCTCTATTGGCTCCCTATTATCCCTATGTTTAATAACATGGCTCCTTATTGGTGCCATATTATGATTTTTTTTCCTCTAATATCATCCCAAAGTCCTTCTAACTCAACTCAAACATGTTCAAATTTTTCTTTATTCATTAGACAACTAGAAAAAGGCTTGTAGAAAAAATATAAACCAAATTAACTACCAAATCTCATATAAATCATTAAAGCAGAAGTAAGTGTTCTCTAAAAAAACAATGCAATCAGCACATTTCAAATTCCCACATGCTTAAGCAGTTGTTTTTTTAAGCAAATTATTTTTATTATTATTAAATTATGTAGCGAACAACTCTAGGACAACATTCAAGTAAATCAAACATCAATCAAGACTCTCCATTATACATTTAATTGCAAAGTTCATAGAATTGTTAAACATTTAGCTACTTATATCAAGTGATAAATAAATCTAATTTACTCCATAGTTCTTTTGTTGGACCCTGATCTTTTAGTGGAAATTTAGAAATATTAAATGTATGAAATGAGTGTTTGTGTATATGTATTGTGTTATAGATGTTATTATGCTTTAAGAAAATTGATGAGAAAACAATTGATTAGTTTTGATGACTTTGATATTTGAGTAGATTTGTATGAGTTATGAAAGTTAAAGTGAATGAGTTGATTGAAATGGAAGCTGAAAAGCAAGTAATAAATAGTAAAAGTGTGAGAATTTGGAGAATTAAGAAAGTTTGACTTTTTGGGGATGAATAGTAGCATAGTTGACTTTTTGGGCTGAAATCTTTGTGAATTTTTCTGGCTTGATCTAGGTAGATTTTGATCAAATAATCTTCATGAAAATTGTAGCTTCTGTTGAAAGCATTCTATCACCTTAAAGTATGACATTTTTCGATATCGGAATTGAAAGCTATCACTATTCGAAGTTAAGGTTATTTTGCTTTGTTTTGAAAATGTCTATAAGTGTAGGTTTGTGTGTACTGTGTTTTGAGGAAAACTCTGGACGGATGTGGTTTGAATTGGATCAAATAGCCTTAGTGAAAGTTGTTGAGGAAGTTTATAGCTTTTCAATGATGTATTATATGTTATTTTTTATTGTGGAAATTGGAAGATATGAAAATGTGAAGTTGGATGTGTGTTTAGGTGATTTTTTAACAGGGCAGAAACTTTGATTGAAAAATTGACTTAGTTATAGGTTTAAATTGCCTTTAAATGCTTCATGAAAGTTTTATATTATATTCTGATCTTTCCATTGATATAAAGTATGGAAATTTTGGACCATGGAATAGGAAGTTATGATTTTTAGAAGTTCCTATTACTATTTGGCATGATCATTAGTGGACAGAAACTTTGAAGTAGTTTTTGACTCCCTTAGAGACCAAATTAATTTTTATGTCCTTCATGAAAGTTGTAGGTTACATTTTGATCTTTTTATTGATATAAAATATGACTGTTTGGACCTTGGAGATGAAAGTTAGAAATTTTCGAAGTTGAGTTATTGTTTAGGAAGACATTAAATGGGACTGTAACTTTGATTGGAAATTGGAGTACTTTAGAGACAGAATTGGTTTTCGAGTTCTTTATGGACATTGTAGAGTTTTCTTTTATATTTCTTTTTATACCAAGTTTGTGAATTTTGGACTTATGTGTAAAAAGTTATGAATTCTTGAAAGTCAGGTATGCGTTTTGGATCGACCCTTTGTTTTGGTCGACCAATCGACCTTCTGTTTTGGCCGACCTACTGACCTTTTGTTTTGGCTGACCGATCGACCCTTTGTTTTGGCCGACCGATCGACCTTCTGTTTTGGCCAACCGATCGACCCTTTGTTTTGGCCGACCGATCGACCTTCTGTTTTGGTCGACCGATCCGACTCTTTGTTTTGACCGACCGATCGACCTTTTGTTTTGGCCGACCGATTGACCCTTTGTTTTGGGTGACCGATCGACTTTCTATTTTGGCTGACCAATCTGACCTTTTGTTTTGGCTGACCGATCGATCCTTTGTTTTGGCTGACCGATCGACCTTCTGTTTTGGCCGACCGATCCGACCCTTTTGTTTTGCCTGACCTAATCCGACCCTCTCTTACTCTTTTGCTTATATCTTTTCCTTCTGATATCCGATTGACTTGGTTTTTGAAGTGTTAGATTCCTACGACATCCCTATATCTTTCCATGAAAAATTGTAGATTTTGGAGATTAAATTAAGGATGATTGATTTAGTCAAAGCGAGTTGGGAAATTTTCTGAACATGGTTCAATATTTTGGTGATTCTTTATCTGTTGAGATCCTATTGAATTGACATGGGGCTACAAGTCATATGAAGGAATTGAATTTAAATTTAGCCCCTAAGACTTCCAATTTCTGAATTGAAGTCGGGTTTAGTGTTCAACCTTAGATTAGTAAGAGCTTAAAGTATTTTTGCCATAACTTTTTCTCTAGTCATCCAAATAAGGTGATTCTTGATTTGGATTAAACTAGAGAAATAGAGATAGAAATGTTCTGAAGGATTTGAGTTTCAATTTAGTCTTTAAGAATGTCAATTTTTTTATGGAAGTAAATCGCTGGAAAATGTGTTAGCATAAGAATAGTCCAAAATGTTTGGAGTATAATTTTTGGAGTAGTAAACCGAATTAAATGATTTTGGTATCATTATGAAATTAAGACTATGAGGAACATTTCTATAGAAGGAATTTTTAGCAAATTCCTTCAATTTGATGGTTAGAAAAATGTCCTATTGCAAGCATGAATTAAAATAAATTTTAGGGGCAAATTTGGAAGATCACTTAAAGTGTTAAGTTTTAAGGCTTTTAAGAAAAGGCAATTGGGTCTTTTTGCATTCATTAAAGGGCAAGACATGTGGCTGTCATTTAAGAAGCAAGGAAAGCACAAAATTAAAAGGGAGAAAGAAGAAGGAAAGAAAGAAGGAGAAGAGTGGCTTCGGTGGAGAAGAAAAGGGGAAAGAAGAAAGAAGCTAGGTTTCGATTTTTATGGGTCTTCAAACAAGATTCTTAAGTTGATCCAAGAAGGAAAAAGATGGAAGAAGAAGAGAGCTCAATTATGAGCAAAAAAATTTCGAATTTGGGTGAAGATTAAGGTAAGAGAAATTTTTACTTTGTTAAATTGTGAAAACAATTTGGTTTAGATAGCTTGGTTATTAAATAGGTTTGTGATTTATAAAGTTAATTTTGGTGATTGCATGGTTTGAATTATTCAATTTTGGATGTTTACGAATTAGGGATTTTTGTCATGAATTAGGGAAATTAAGAGAAGAAATGGAGAAATTGAGGCTTTGAACAAGTTCCAAGCATGGATATGAGGTGGGTACCATGTTTATATTTTGAATTATAAGCCAATTATGTGTTTTCGAAAAATCAAGAAAAGAAAATATTTTCGAATTCTATTGTTTGCGAATGATTTTTAAAAAAACTGTTGCAAAAGTTAATTTCATTGTTTTTGAATGATTGGATAAAAATTGATACATTGTTACATTTATTATTTATGAATGATTTTGATAAATTGTCAAAAGTGTTGCATTCCTTGTTTATGAATGGCTGAGAATTAAATATGAATTTGATTGTTATGAAATTGATTGATGAATTGTGAATGCATTTTGTTGCTATATGACATGTGTATGAAAACCAAGTTTTGAAATATGCCTTCGGGCAGTCCGATTTTCAAGTGTGAATTGTCTGTTATGTAGGTTTGGTTAGGTTCCATAAGAGGGTCAAGTGCACTTGTCTAGGCTTCGGCCGCCTACCCACTAGTGGCATTGGAGCTCCGTTAAGGACACCTATAAGTTCACGGCTACACCGGACCATTATGCGAGAAGGTGTAGTACGTTCTATTCACGGCTGCACAGGACCGCTATACGGGAATGTGCAGTACGTTCTGTTTCTGGACCGAGCCAGACCATTCTGATGTGTTTATGTGCTTGTGTTCTGTTTCTAAGTGTGATTGCATACATGTTTTAAGAAATGTTCATGAGTTCTTTGATAAATTGAGAAATTTTGAGAAATAAGCATTTGATGAATTTCTACTATGAAATTTTTATAAAATCGCAAAAGTTTTGAAAAAAAATGATTTTTGCTTATTTTTCGATTTATAAATATGTTATCCACGAGCTGTAAAGCTCACCCCCCTTTCATCCCCATCTCCAGGTATCGAGCTGTTGGGACCCGATTTTGGAACCGGAGCCCAACCGGAAAAAACAAAAAATGTAACAAAAACAAAGACTCTTGCTTAAAACATATAACGGAAAACAAAGTGGTGGAAGCAAACGAAAGACAAATTGGATCACAAATTAGGCGGAAGAAGGAAAGAAAATCCAGAATTCCCAATCTGGTCGAAATTTGGAGACTAGGCGTGGGCACACCTAAGAAATTCAGAGACTAGGCGTAGGCACGCCTAAGGATAGAATCTGGAGTCTGAAGAAATTCCAGAATTTAACACCACTTAAAACACAATCTTCCTTCTAACAGATCTTGAAATCATAAAGCGGGGGCGAAAACTAAAGAATGCAAAAGGTGGAAACCAAAGGAATCGAAAGGCCACAAAACAAATCAAAAGATGTAAGAATCGAAAGCGAATCGAATCAAGCCCACAAATGCTTCAATCGAATTTAATCAAAATTTTGACATCCGTGAACTCATACTTTAGAAAAACTTCGCGTTGGAAACAAAGTGGCGGAAACGAAAGCGAATCACAAATCGAAATGAATCGAAGGAACGGATTTCAAAAACAAAAACGGATCCGACGTCCGAACACGTGTCTCTTAAGAAACATTAGCGTTGGAAACCTTAGACTAAACCGATCTTTATCTAATCCAAACCAGTATAAATTTTTTTCTTTTCTTTTCTTTCTTTTTCATATAATTCACTTCTTTCCTCTTTATTCAATCTATATTTGTACAAGAATTGGGCAGCATAATGACTGTATTTTGAAAATCTCAAAAACCTGTAAATGGTTTTAAACTCACTTCTATATACCAAACCAATATACACAATTCATCGGACCTCCTGTCTGGAATCCCAGCATAAACAAACACAATTATATACCTATAACACTTCAATAATTTGCAAACAATGATCAGAATCATCAGACCTCCCATCCGGAATCCATATCACAAGCAATCTCATTCATAAACATAAGCAATTTATACAAACCCTAATTCACTTTTCTATTCTAAATTCACATCCATATCTTAATTCCATACACAAATCCGTAAACCATATCCATGTACAATTCCATATCTCATTACTATCATGAATTAAATGCTTACAAAACATTAATGGCATTCCAAGCCATATACAATACCAAAATCCCAAATACATAAAACTCAAAACAAACGAAATTGAACAAAAGCCTTGACTTCCTTTCATCCGATCTCCTGCTTAATACCTAGAGATGGGGATGAAAGGGGGTGAGCTGGACAGCTCGTGAATAACATGTTTATAAATTGAACAATAAGCAAAAGCATTTTCAAAACTCATTTTCCATTTATAAACATTTCACAGAGATAATTTATCAAAAGCTTATTATTCAAACTTTTCAACTTTTCAAAACAATCATAATCAATTTCCAAAATTTCATGGTTGAAAACTCACTTTCTCATTTCTCAAATTTCTCAAATTTTTTACAATTCATGAACAAATTCAAAACATGAATGCATCACATTATAAACAAAATCAAAAACACATAATACATCAGAATGGTTTGAGTTGGTCCAAAACAAAACATACTGCACATTCCCGCATAGCGATCCTGTGCAGCAGTGAACAAAACGTACTACACTTTCTCGCATAGCGATCCAGTGTAGCCGTGAACTTATGGGAGCCCGTAATCGGAGCTCCAATGCCACTAGCGGGCAGGCGGGAGAAGCCTTAAAAAAAAGACAAGTGCGCACTTGACTCAACTTATAGGACCTAACCAAACCCACATAACACACAAATTCATACTTGGAAATCAGATTGCCCGAAGGCACATTTCGAAAGCTTGATTTTTCATATCATATCATATCAAACAAATTGTCATTCATAAATTTCCATAATTTCAAAAATTCACATAGCAATTATTCAATCATTCACAACCAAGGATTCTCAAACATCAAAGTCAAATGAATGCATAAATTTTCATAATTAACAAATCATTTAAGCAAAATGAAATTCAGAATTTTTTTGTCAATTTATCAAAATCATTTGAAACAATAAATCTAAACTTTGTAACAATTTTCATAATTTCAGAAATTTTCTTAATTTATCAAAACATTTTAAAACTTGTAACAATTTTTCTAAAACATTTGGAAACAAATAAAATTCAATACTTTCTTTCTTAATTTTCCAAAAACATATTTCCACAATTGCAATTTCACATACCATTTTTCAAGCATTTAAATGCAAAGGATTTTTAAACCTCAAAGTCAAAGAATGCATCAATTTTTCATAATTAGCAAATCATTCAAAACAAAGAAAGTAACAATTGTATCGATTTTATCAAAAATATCCGAACCAATTGTAGCAATTTTTCCAATCATTCGAAAACAATGAATTTAACAATTTGTGAATCATTCCAAAATCAATTAATTTCATCATTCGAAAACGATAATTTATAAGCATTTCTTTCTTTCTTTATTTTTCGAAAATACAAAATTAGCTTATAATTTGAAATATAAACATAGTACCCACCTCATTTCCATGCTTGAAACTTGTCCAAAGCCTCAATTGCTCCAAAGCCTCACTTAATTTCCCTAATTCATAACATAAACCCTAATTAATAACCATCCCAAAATTGAACAATTTATATCAAGTTATCACCAAAATTGAGCTTAGAAAACACAAACTCATACCAATCTTAAGCCAAATAAACCAAAATCTCATCACAATTTAATAAGGTAATAATTTCTCTTACCTTATTCCTTCTCCATTTTTGGAATTTCATAGCTCCATAGGAAGCTTTCAACTTCTTCCACATTTTTCTTCTTGAATCATCTTCGAAATCTCTCTTAAACATGTAGAAAAATCAAGCCCTAAGTTCTTTCTTCTTCCTCCTTTCTCTTCTCCACTAAAGCACCTTCTCTTCTCTCTTCTTTCTTTTGTTTCTTTCCTTTTATTTCACTCAATATCGTGACTTACCTCTTCATAAACGACAGCCCTCTTCTTCTTTCATTTAATGAAAGCCAAATGACCATAAAGCCCTTACTTATTAGCCTACTAACTTAACTCTTTAAGTGATCTTCCAAATTTTCTCCTAAAATTCATTTTCATTCATGTTTACTTTAGGACAATTTTCTAACCATCAAATTGAAGGAATTTGCTAAAACTTCCTTCTAGAGAATTTTTTCTTATTTTCTCAATTTCATAACGCCATCAAAATTATTTAATTTGGTGCACTACACCAAAAGTTACACTCCAAACATTTCGGACTATCATTATGCGACAACATTTTCCAGCGATTTACTTTCATCCAAAAATTGGCATTCTTAAAGACTAAATTGAAACTCACTTCCATCAGAAAATTTTTGGCCCTATTTCTGTAGTTTAATCCAAATTAAGAATCACCTCATTTGGATGACTAGAGCAAAAGTTATGGCCAAAATACTTTCAGATTTTTCAAATCCAAGACTGCACACTAAACCCGACTTCCATTCAAAAATTGAAAGTCTTAGGGGCTAAATTGAAATTCAATTCCTTCATATGACTTGTTTCCCCCTGACTCTATTTTAGTTTTCAACAAGAATCAGATCAATCAGATGTCCATAGATCAAGAACTTCTCATAAGACTGAACCATGTTTAGAAAATTATCCAACTCACTTTGATTAAATCAATCATCCTCAATTTAATCTCAAAAATCATAAATTTCCATGGAAAGATGGAGGGATTTCTTAGGAATCCAACGCTTTAAAAACCAAGTAAATCGGATGTCGGACGGAAAAGTTTTAAACTAAAGATTGAGAGAGAGTCGGATTGGGAAGGAAATAACAAAAACAGAAAGAGTCAAAACGGCATATATATAACCGAAATTTCCAAAATTCATAATTCTTGATCCCTAACTCTAAATTTGACAAATTTGGTATCAATAGAAAGCTCTAAGGAAGCTCTACAACTTCCATTAATAACTCAAAAATCAATTTCATCTCTAAAGGGGTCAGAAATCCACTCGAAGTTTTTGTCCAAAATCATGTCACCCTAAATAGTAACTCAACTTTGAGAATTTCTATCTTTCAACTCCAAAGTCCAAACATGTCATATTTTATATCAATGCAAATATCAGAAAGCAACCTAAATCTTTCATGAAGAACAGAAAAATCAATTTGGCCTATAAGGAAGTCAAATTTCTAATCAAAGGTTCTATCCACTAATAATCATGCTAAACAGTAATAGAAACTTCTAAAAATCATAACTTCCTATTCCATGGTCCAAAAATTCCATACTTTACATCAATGGAAATATTAAAACATAATATAAAATTTTCATGAAGAACTTCAAAGCAATTTCAACCTCTAACTAGGTCAATTTTTCAGTCAAAGTTTCTACCAGATAATTGGTCATCTTATACCACATCCAAACTTCCAAATTTCATATCTTCCAATTCCCATATCCACAAATAACATACTATACATCACTGTAAAGCTATAAACTTCCTCTACAACTTTCATGTAGACCACTTAACTCAATTCAAAACATATCAGTCCAGAATTTGCCTCAAAACACAGCATACATAATCTTATACTTAAGAGCACTTTCAAAAATAAAGCAAAATAACCTTAACTTTGAAAGATCATAACTTTCAATCCCGATATCAAAAAATGTCATTATTTATGGCGATAGAAAGCTCTCAATAGAAGCTACAAGTTTCATGCAGATCATTTTATCAAATTCTATCTAAATCATCCCAGAAAAATTCACAAAGTTTCAGCCCAAAAAGTCAACTCTTCATCTCCAAAAAGTCAAACTTTCATAATTCAACAAATTCTCACACTTTCACTCTTTATTTCTTGATTTTAAACTTCAATTTCAATTAACTCATTCACTTTAACTTTCATAACCCATACAAATCTACTCAAATCTCAAAGTCATCAAAACCAATCAATCCTTTTTCTCATCAATTTCCTTAAAACACAATAACATCTATAACACAAAACATATACAAAAACACTCATTGCATTTCATTTAATATTTCTAAATTCTACTTAAAGATCGGGGTCCAACACGAGAAGGAGATCGAATGAAAGAAAGTCAAGGCATTTGTTCGATTTTGCATATCTTGTATTTTGTGTAATTTGGATTTTGGTATTGGTATTGTATATGGCTTGGAATGCCATTAATGTTTTATAAGCATTTATTTCATGATGTAAATGAATTATGGATTTGCGTATGGAATTGTGATATAAATTTGTATGGATATGGTATGTGAATGGTATATGGATGAGATGAGATGTGAAGTTTGGGTATAGAATTGAAATATGAATGTGTTTGATTATGTTGGGATTCCGGACAGGAGGTCCGATGAATTGTGATGTTTGAGCTAAAATATTGAAGTACTTTTTGGTTATGGTTTGAATTGATGATATATAGACATGCGTGCGTTTTTTTATGGTAAAAGAAAAATAAGATTTTGTTTAAATTGATAGTTATGATTCGCATTTAAAGGATAGAAAATTGAGGTTATGGAATTGATGGATTCCAAATTAAAAAAGTGTATTGCTTTGAATAAAGGTGAATAAAATGAAAAAGAAAAAAAATCTATACCGGTTTCAGATTGATTTAGTATTAAGACCGAGTGAGTCTTGAGATTCCAACGCTAGCTTTCCTAAGTATACATTTCTCGGATGTTGGAATTTGCCCTTAAGTTTGATTGAACCAATTTGCTTTCTTTGACTTTCGCTCACTTTGACTTTCGCCTTCTGTTTTTGTTTCGGATTTCTTTCGCGTTATGATCTGTTCGTTCGTTTTCGCTTTTTGTTTTTCAGATTCCGATTTCGCTTTTGGCTTTCTGCGTTAATTTTCCTTCATTTTAGTTTTCCGCCATGCTTTTAATTTTTCTGTTTTTCGTTTTCCGGTTGGGCTCCGGTCTCAAGATCGGGTCCCAACATTTATGGTATCAGAGCCCAGTAGTAGGATCTTACATGGGCGCATATGTTTGTTAAGAGTTTAAAATGATAGAATTGAATTAGTGAGAATGTGATAATGATGTGAATAAATTTTCATGAATTATTTGAAGAATCAAAGTGATTGTTTGATTTAGATGACAAGACTATGATTGATTTTAGGAATGTGTTAATGGAAATTAAGATTAGAATTTCGTGATGAAATTGGATGAATTGATTTCGGATTTACATTTGTGAGATGAAATAAGGAATCTTGAAAGATGAGATTAATGATAGAGATATATGTATAGAAGTTCAAAAGGATTGAATTGAATGATATGGGTCCATATTAAGGTTCATTAAGAAATGGGACCATTGACTTGTGTCAATATGTTAAGAAATATTGATTTATGGATATAGTGATTTGATATGATATAGGTGGTTTTTGATACAAGAAGTGAAAAATTGTGAAGAAATTGAGAAATATGTATGATGGGGAAATTAGATAAGAAAATAAATGACTATAATCTTTTAGAAAAAATTATTTGAGAGAATAAGTTACTTGATGTTTACTCAAGTAGGAATTTCGATGACGAAATTCTTTTAAGAGGAGGAGAAATGTTAGACCCCGATCTTTTAGTGAAAATTTAGAAATATTAAATGTATGAAATGAGTATTTGTGTATATGTATTGTATTATAGATGTTATTGTGCTTTAAGGAAATTGATGAGAAAAGAATTGATTGGTTTTGATGACTTTGATATTTGAGTAGATTTGTATGAGTTATGAAAGTTAAAGTGAATGAGTTGATTGAAATGGAAGTTAAAAAGCAAGTAATAAATAGTAAAAGTGTGAGAATTTGGAGAATTAAGAAAGTTTGACTTTTTGGGGATGAATAGCAGCAGAGTTGACTTTTTGGATTGAAATCTTTGTGAATTTTTCTAACTTGATCTAGGCAGATTTTGATCAAATAATCTTCATGAAAATTGTAGCTTCTGTTGAAAGCTTTCTATCGCCTTAAAGTATGACAATTTTCAATATCGAGATTGAAAGCTATGACCATTCGAAGTTAAGGTTATTTTGCTTTGTTTTGAAAATGTCCATAAGTGTAGATTTGTGTGTACTGTGTTTTGAGGAAAATTATAGACTGAAGTGGTTTGAATTGGATCAAGTAGCCTTACTGAAAGTTGTATCTAAGACAAAGAAACCTATTTGTGGCTGAGTATGAAAAGAAGTACAACCAACTCAACAGATATGCTTCAAAGTTTGTTTTGACAGAGGCCTTTCGATGCTGACAATTCAAGGGTGGATTGAATGATTCCATTAAAGAGTATTTAGTGGCAATAACTTCTAAACAAAAATTGAGCTACTATCAGCTAGTTGAAGCAGTTATCATATTAGAGAAGCAAGAGAAAACTAAGGAAGAAAGGGCACAAAGGAGGAGTTTCTCTAGAGGTTGATCATATTGGGTAAGAGAACTCAAGACTCACAAGGTACATTCCCAGCATAGTCAGTCGATAGCCCAACCACCAAAGGAAGTGTCGGAACCCCTCCCCGGAGAGACACGTGTCCGACGTCCTACGTGACATCTGGACGCACAACCCACGAGGGAGGGATTCCTCACCACGAAAAATAACTTAATCGAACTTATTTTAATGTCATTCGAACACATCTAGAGCAATTCACCCTAATTTTTCTCCAATAAAAATTGATCTGCTTAGGGCCCACAATAAAATCCGATTCCTAAGCTAAAATCAGAAATCTCCTCAATTGGATCTCTATAGATCGCAAAATCGCCCAAAAACGGAATTATATTCAATACCGTCACAATATCGACTCTCTTTGATATTGTCCGTAAATCCCCACTAAAACTCGAAAGCTCTAATTTTACCAAAAAGGGGTAGAAAATTGTTTTTGAAAACCAACGCTCCGAAAATCGAATAAATCGGAGGTCAAACGAAAAAGTTACAAATTAAATAGTGAGAGGAGGTATTTCTTAGAAATTAGGAAAAATAGAAAATAAATAAATAAAAATAAATAAAATTGCGTCGCACTCTGCTAAGTGTGACGCTAGTTCCTCGCACTTTGTAGAGTGCGAGGAACATTTCATAAAAAAATTTTAACAAAAACGAAATAAACCTTATAACTTTGAAAATTAATAACTCTTTACCCCGAAATTCAAATTTTGAAAATTTGGTATCAATAAAAAGGTAAAAGGAAGCTCTACAACTTCCAAGAAGGATTGAAAAACTAGTTTGGCCTTTAAGGGGGTCAAATTTTGTTTCAAAGTTTCTACCCAAACTCAAATTTTCCTACACAATGCCAAAAGTTTGAAAATTCATATCTTTTAGCACTCAAGTATAAAAATGTCACATTTTACCTCATTGAAAAGATAAAGAGATGATCTACAACTTTAATGAAGGGTGCAAAAATCAATTCAATCATTTAAATGGGTAAAAAAACTCTCAAAGTTACTGCCTATATAAAAACCAATGGAACAGTAACTTTACCCAAATGAACAGTAACTGCATCTTCTCAACCTCATAACTTTTTATTCCTAACTCCACTAATTTCATATTTTACATAATTGGAAAGAGGAAAAGATAAGCTACATTTTCTATGAAGAGTGCAAAAACCAAAACAGACTCTAAGGGGGTGAAAAACCCTGCTAAAGAATCTGCCAAACCAAACTCTTATGAACAGTGACTGAAAACTTTCAACCCGTATATCTTCTTCATCCTAAGTCCAAAAGTGACAAATTCTATATCATTGGAAAGCTCTCAACAAGTACTACAATCTTCAAGAAGGCAACTCAATTAAATTCAGTCTCTAAAATGTTCTAAAACCCCAAACAAGTTTCTGCCCATTTTAGGGAAGATGGGGGAATGAGCTCGACGGCTCCGTGGGTAATAACTTAATAAACGAGAAATAAGCAAAAACCATTATTCATTCATTCATTTTCAAAACAATGTCACATTGATAAAAGCATTTTTTAATTTTCAAAACTCTTCACAGAATTTATCACATCAAACAATTTATAAACTTAACACATCATAAAACAACGTAACATTTCACAAAAATCACAAACAAAGTGGTTCGGGTGGATCCGAAATGGAACAGACTACACATTCCCGCGAAGCAGTCATGTGTAGTCGTGACTTATGGGAGTCCGTGAGGAACTCCAATGCCACTAGCGGACAGGCGGGAGAAGCCTATGGGTAGACAGGTGCACCTGACTCTTAAGGGACTACCACAAACCCAATGAAAACATGCAAATCACATAATTCACACAATTTATACACATTAGTCATAAATGGCCCTTACCAAAGTCACTTTCATATAATTTTCCAAAATCACATATTCAATTCTTTTTCACTTATCAAATCATTTTACAAATATTCCCAACATAAGTTTACATTCAAAGGACATCTCATACAAGTTAAAAACATCACAAAGAGTAATTCATACAAAAATCTTAAACCATTGGAAAGCATTTTTTAGCATTTATTATGAAAATTTCATTAAGCCTATAACTCAATCATTAAGAAATCACCCACCTTAAGTCCTTTAGCTTGGAGGTTGGTCAATTGGCTCTTTCTCTAACTCCAATTGCCTCACTTCACCTTCATTAAGCATAAATATCCCATAAGAATAAGAGATAGTAAAAATTGGAATTTCTAAGGAAAGGAAAACATGAATTCGATCCTATCTCACCTTACCCATAAATTTTTGAAGCTATTAGAAGCTACACCTATCTATAAAACCATAAGAAATTTCAAAATCTCCTTACCTTAAAGCCACCCACGAAAATCTGATTTTGCCTTTAATGGAGGATTTAACCTTCCTCTAACCTTATCCTTCTTAAAGAACTTCTTAAATCTCCTTTATCAAGCAAGAAATCAACAAAGCCCTAGCTTTTTCCCTCTTCTTCTTCTTCTTCTTCTTCAACCGAAAGTCTCCCTCTCTCCTTTCTCTTTGGTAGTTTCGTAAGTCTTCTTTTAAAAGACTTAGGGAATTTGTTTCCTAACTTTAAAAACCTAAGCCCCAAAATGTTTTAGTATCACTTATTTCTCTCTTTTTACAAGCAATTTCGTTCTCCTCATTGACTCACACAGCTACAAGCTTTTTCTTCCTTCCTTTTTGTTTTAATGCTTCTTATAAAGACTAGATTACCCCTCCTCATTAGCCTTAAGCCTTAAAAACATATGCAAACTTCCTAAAATACCCCCAAGCCATGTTATTCTTTTAATTTCTAATAACTTATTTAAATTCTAATTTAACTAAATTCCTTCATTTAATAACCACTAACTAAGCACTAAAAACCTCAAATTAATTTCTAACAGGAATTTAGGCAAACTAAACCGCAAAAATAAATTAAGCATGCTAAGGAGAAATCGGGACCCAACAGGAAGACTTTAAGGGTAGTTTGCAACATCTAATACTAGTAGAGGCTTTTTAGCTAGACATGGAGATGGACCGTCAGAGTGCCCATATTAAGGCATATGCAGATGGTTGTACGAGGCTTGTTTTAAATATGGGGTTACAAATCACCTGATGGCTAATTGTCCACATACTCAGGACAAATTATTGTATATCAGGGTAATAAAGGGGCATCCAATGCACCTATTGCATCTAGAGGATGAGGTAAACGCCAAGGTGGACAAGGCCAGCTTAGGGCTACTCTAAGCACAATATCTGAGTCTGTTGTTCATCCTGTGGTATCAACCGATCAAGTATGGGCATATGCTATAAAGGCTCGTAAGGAACAGGATGCCCCATAAGTTATAGATGGTACCTTCTCTCTCTTTGATCTTGATATGCATGCATTGATAGATTTTGGTTCCAGTCATTCATACATTTGCACTAAGAGTGTGTTTTATAAGATGTTATCAATAGATCCACTAGCCTATGATATATATGTGACTAGTCCATTGGGCCTTAACATATATGTAAATAGTGTGTATAAAGATTGCCCTATTATGATCTAGAGCAAGAAGTTGGCTACTAGTCCTGATCTAATTTGACTTGATCTTAGACACTGCTTGGTTGTCTAAACACTAAACTGTATTTGATTATAGGTTGAAAACAGTTGTGTTCAAAGATTCTGATGGTTCAGAAATAGTGGTGTATGGTGTTCGATCTAGTCTTTTGACTAAAGTGATACCATCCAAGCAAGTAAGACAACTCCTTAGAAAAAGTTATGAGGATTATTTGGCTTTAGTACTTGATTCAAAAAGGGAGAAGGTTAACTTACAAGACATACTGGTAGTGAATGAGTTTCCTGACATGTTTCCAAAAGAGTTACCAAGTTTGCCACTCTATAGGGAGGTAGAATTTTATGTTGAAATTGTATCTAATATTGCTCCTATTTCAATGGCACCTTATATGACTCCTACAGAGTTAAAAGAGTTAAAGACTTAGTTACATGAGCTTTGGACAAGGTTTTTATCTCACCCCGTGTCACCTTAGAGAGCACTAGTCCTTTTCCCAAAAAGAAGGATGACACCTTACAAATATGTATAAACTATAGATAGTTGAACAAGGTGACTATAAAGAATAATTATCCATTAACCATAATAGAAGATTTGTTTGATCAGTAAAAAGGTGTAGGAGTATTCTCTAAGATTGATTTGTGGTCGGGTTATTACCAACTTTGGGTAAAAGATGTAGATGTTCCAAAGACTACATTTAGGACCCAATATGGCCACTATGAGTTTATGGCGATGCCTTTCAGGCTAACTAATGCACCGACTGCCCTTATGGATTTGATGAATGGGATGTTTCAACCCTACTTAGACTAATTTGTTGTGGTGTTCATAGATGATATATTGGTTTACTTGAGGAATGAAGAGGAACATGCTCAGCATTTTAGAGTTGTGCTATAGGCTTTGAGAGAGAAGCAATTATTTGTTAAATTAAGCAATTGTGATTTTTGGCTAAGGGAAGTTTCTTTCCTTGAGCACATCATCTCTTAAGAAGGTATGAAGGTAGATCTTAGTAAAATCGAGGCAATTATCAATTAGAAGTAGCCTCGGAATGTGCAGAAGTGAGAAATTTTCTTAGCTTAGCTAGTTATTATCAGTACTTTGTCAAAAGGTTCTCAGTAATTGCTTCTCCAGTTACAAAGTTTGAATGGAATGGTAGATGGCAAGCTAGTTATGAGTAGTTAAAGAAGATGCTCACTAAAGTTATAGTGTTGACATAGCCAACTCCAGGCAAGGAGTATGCCATGAACAGTGATGTTTATAGGAATGGTCTAGGTTATGTACTGATGCAAGGTGGGAAAGTGGTGGTTTATGCCTCGAGATAGTTAAAGTCATATGAATAGAATTACCCTACTCATGATTTAAAATTGGCAGTAGTGGTGTTTGCCTTGAAAATTTGGTGACACTGCTTATATGGGAAAGATGTAGGGTATATATGGATGATAAGAGTCTAAAGTACATACTCATATAGAAGGAGCTAAATTTGAGGTAACGATGTTGGCTAGAATTGTTTAAAGACTATAATTGCGTAGTTGATTATCACTTGGGTAATGTGGTAACCAATGCTTTGAGTGGGAAGTCTATTCAGCTCTATCATTATAGTATAGTAGATGGAGATTTGCACTAGATGGAGCTTTGATAGCTAAGTTAAAAGCGAGTCCTAACTTGAGACAGATGATAGTACATGCACAAAAAGATGATGTCAAGTTGCAATAAATTGTGCAAGCAGTGCAAGAAGGGAAACAAACTAATTTGTAATCAAAGATGATGGAAGCCTATACTTTAAGGTTAGATTATACACCGGAAGTAAAGGACTTGAAGAAGAAGTTATTATATGAAGCCCACGATACTATGTTCACCATCCTAAGGGTAACAAGATGTACCAGGATTTAAAACAACATTACTGGTGGCCATGAATAAAGCTTGATGTAGTGGATTATGTGTCCAAGTGCTTGACTTGTCAACAGGTTAAAGATAAACAACATGTTCTATCAAGCCTATTAAATCCTATTCCAATTCCACTATGGAAATGGGATAATATCACTATAGACTTCGTAATAGGTCTACCCTAAAACCAGAAAGTATAATGCGGTATAAGTTATAATGGATAGGCTCACCAAATCTTTTTACTTTATACCGTCTAACCTGATTATTCTATGGATCGGTCAGCTGAGTTATATGTGAATGATATTGTTTGGCTATATGGAGTGCCATTGTCAATTGTTTTTGACCGAGATCCATGATTTACATTAAGATTTTGGAAAAAGTCTATAAGCCACTTTAGGTACTCGATTAAGCTTCAACACATCCTTTCACCCACAAGCAGATGGACAGTTTGACATAGTTATACAGGTGCTAGAACTATTAATCGTAGGTTAATGATAAGCTCTATTAACCTCAGTCATCGGTTCTACTTTAGCCTATGCTCAATTAAACATTCTTTATTGAATTGTTGTTCTTTTAGCCCTCCCAGCAACTATTAATCATAGGTTAACGATAAGCTCTGTTAATTCCGATTTTTCCTTAGATAGTATTTAATTGGGCAACGCCCATTAATTAAACCTAACTATCGAACAACCTAGGATATAATCTCTAGATTTAATTGGACAGTTGCATTACAAATTAGGAAAACATATTAATCAAGGTAACAACCACACAACTCGGATCATTTAACCTATGTTATGTTATCCCTAATGATTCATCACTAATCAAAAACACAACAATTACGAATTATATCCCTAATGATCCAAAACCATTAGTTGCTACAAATAAATCTCAACATAACAATTACGGATTATATTGAAGATGTTAGCACTATCTAAACACAACAATTATGAATTATGTTTAAGATTCTAACAATGGAAGAATAAAGATCATTCATACATGAAAACCTAAATCCATAAGCATAGGATAACATAATCAATCCCTAAAGAGAAAGAACAACAAAAATAATGAAAGAAATGCTTAACTAGTTCTTCGGTGTCAATATCACCTTCAAATTGACCTTAGGAATCTAGCCCTCTATAGGTCTCCAAAAGATGAGACTTCTGCCTATTCTCCTTCAAAAATTAAAAGCTCACACCCTTAAAACATTTTCCCAAAAAAAAAACATGTTTTCTCCAGTCGCACTCTTCCCCATTTATATTAAAAACTTATGGTTAAAAAGGGGTGAGGCAGCAGTGTATCACGGGTGTGACATGGGCTGTCACACTCGTGTATAACCACTCACAGTGGTGATTTGTGTGTCACGGGTGTGAGTGGTGAGGTGGCAGTGTATCATAGGTGTGACATAGATTGTCACACTCATGTATAACCACTCACGGTGGTGATTTGTGTGTCATGGGTATGAATGGTGTGCCACACCCATGACACACCTTTGTATGGGGCGTGAGACAATTCACATCACAACCGTGAGACAATGCTCACGGCTATGACATTTTAATTGATTAGTCTCGAGCCACTTCGACAACATTTTCTTCAAGTTCTTTCCATTTTCTTGTCTTCTTCTTGCTTTAATCCTTCTTCTTCTTGTTCCATGAAGACAAGTGAGTGTGAATCTTCAAAAAATAGCTCAAATATAGTGTTTTCAATTCACTTTAGCTTCTTTACTTTCGAATTGTACCTAAAATCAAATATAAACTAAAGTAAGTATCTTAAGCATTTTCATATCATTAATCACTAAGTGCTATTGAATAAATACATAATCAGTTAAGCACATATCATCACCTATTTCCTCAAAGTAAATTTCGAGGCTTTTAAATTTCGTTCAGACTTATTATGTAGCTTTTTGGAGTTTTTGAAAATTTTCTAAGAAATTTTTGATCGAGTCCAGAACCATCTCTAGTTTATCCGTGATCTCTGTTATAACCTTAATAATACATTTAAATGCTTAAATTACTCTAGTATACCATAAGTGGAGCACACTTTATAAAATGCATGTATAGCACATTACATAGTACAACAATGGAACTAGGATATTACATTTTTTATACCTAAATTTATTTTCTAAATTTACATTAAAAGAATAAGTTTAAAGAACACCTCAATGCAGATTATAAGAAAATAAGATGAAGGATGATCTTTTAGACTAATCCCTTTAGCTCCCTATTTATAATGATGTTGTAAATAGAATGTTAATGCATTGAATAAAATCTATGTAATAAAAGCATCTAGAAATTTGAAAGCCTAAAGTGAGTTTAGTATAAAGCATCATCCATAAAGTTAAAGGCCTTATGCAGATCTATATTCATTTCATAGTTCTTCCCTAATCCTTTCATGTGATAATTTTTGAAACATTCTTAAGCAATAGTATATTATCACCAATATTTCTACCTTTAATGAAAACAACTTAGAGGGATTAATAAAGGATAGCAATATCGTGTTTATTCTCAAAGCCAAAAGCTTAGAAATAAACTTATAGAATGTGTTACAATAATGAATAAACATGTTCTTTAAGTGAAGTAGGGATATTAACCTTAAGAACTAAACAATATGAGTTTTGTTCCTAACTTTAAACATTTTTGCATTAATGAAGAATTTCATTATTGCCTAGTGGACTCGCAGTTTTAATGTTTCCTATGCTTTTTGATATAAACAACCATTAAAGTCATATAGACTAGGAGCCTTATGAGGATTCAAATTAGAAATCATCATCTCAATGTCTTCGTAGTTAAAGGCTTAGTGAGCAACTCTCATTATTGTGTAGTAATGAGTTTAGGGATGAATGAACTCAACAGTGAGATTGAGGAGAGGCTTTAAATTAAAGATCCCAAAGAACTATGGAAATATTCCATGGCATGACCCAATAGGGCAACTTGATCAATAAGGCTCCTTTAAGCTTATGCCTAGCTTCCACAGCTGAAGGAAGATGGGTAAGCTATTGAGCCCTGCTTCTAGGACTTTTGAGCTTTTGAAATTAAGGAGAACATGAAAAGGAAAAGATTGTCCTTATTAAGGACTTCCTCTAAACCTCTATTTTTCAGAGCTTGAGGGCTTAGGGTTTCATCATCATCAACACTAGTTGAAGTCTCGCTGAGGCACGTGGCCTAGACTTTAATGATTGGAAATAAAAGTCACTTACCTAAGAAAATCCTACAAGTGTAAAATTCTAACTTCTAGATCCTTCCTTCAGGGCCTCTAAAGAACGTGAAATAATGTTCATTCCATATTTCTTAACTAGAGACAAAAATGAAGGGAGATTTAGAGGAGTCCCTTAGGATGTGTTTCTAATTAAGTACTGAGTTGAGGCTTAAATGGGTAAGCTAGTAAGGAGCTTAGTTGACCTAAGAGTCACGGAGCCTAATGTTCTCTAAGGTGTTAGGAGAAGGAGAGCTAAAGATAGGAATTGGTGGAAAATAAGACCCTTAAGGAGGAGTGTTGGGACCCGTTTCCGGAACCCAACCTTTCGGAATCAAAAAGCGTACATACAGAATTTTTCGAAAAACAGATCTTGAAATCATAAAGCGTGGGTGAAAACCAAAGAAAGCAAAAAGTGGAAACCAAAGGAAGCGGAAGCTTAAGGAATCAAGAAATCGAAAGGCTTGGAATCAAAAAAACAAAACGCTTAAGGACAAAACTCTTAACTCTGACATCCAAAAACGCATACTTTACAAAAACAAAAAACGCGTTGGAAAACTACAAAGACGATCCGATCTACCTCAATCCGCTTAGACAATTGGGTCTATCCAAAACCAAATCGGTATTTTTTTATCATCAATCAAAGCAAAACCACTTCCAAATGGGATTTTCATCAATCCCTCAACCTCAATTCATTTTCTTCTTCATATGCACTCATATCTCATCATTTAACAATCTTATTTTTCTTTCTTGCCATAAAATCTCAGACACATGTCTATATACCATCAATTCATATACAAAGAGCACTTTAATAATTCAGATCAATCATCACAATCATCGGACCTCCTGTCCGGAATCCAAACACAACCAATCACATTCATATCATTTCATCCATATACAATTTACATGCCATATCCATACACAATTCCATAACTCGTTACCATCATGAATAATTGTTACAAACTTTAATGGCATTCTAATCCATAATACAACATCAATATCAAAATCCGAATATACAAAAATACACAACTCTCAAAATTCTCAACAACAATCTAACTTTAAAACAATACAATATGTACACATACAAACAAAAACCTTCACTTTCTTTCACCCGATCTTCTTCTCATCACCTGTGGATGGGAATGAAGGGGGTGAGCTTATAGCTCGTGGGTAACATGCTTATAACCCAAAATAAGCAAAAACATTGAAATATTTATTTCCTTTGCAAAAATCACATTGAAATCCGTGCAACTTAAGTTTCCCAAAATTCAAAACTTATTAAGCGATTTATAAACGTTATAAATGATAATTCAAAGCATCATCACAATAAACATAATAGATGCATCAAAATGATCACAAATAAAAAAAAAACACATAACACATCATAATTGGTTCGGGTGGTCCAAAACAGAACGTACTACACATTTTCGCATAACGGTCATGTGTAGCCATGAACTTATAGGAGTCCGTGAGGAGCTCCAATGCCACTAGCGAGCAAGCGGGAAAAGCCTATATACAGACAAGTATACTTGACTATCTTAAGGGACCACCACAAACCCATATAAGCATACAATTCACATTGTTCAAACATATTGGCCAAAAGGCCACTTTTCGAAAAAGCAATTTATAGCCATTGCATTCTTTCAAAAATCATGTTCACATTCTTTTTCAAATTATAAATCAAAATTCACATTGAAAGTTCTCAAATCATTTAGGCAATGTAATGCAACAATCATAGCAATTTCTCAATCAATCACAAAACAATCAAAGCAACATTTTCAAAGCCATTAAAATCACGTCATTTTCTTGATTCAAAAGAAAGCATGTATGGCTCATTACTTAAATTATAAACATGAAACCCACCTTATTTCCTTGCTTGAAACTTGTCCAAAGCCTCTAATCTTTCTCCCATAACTTCTCTAATTTCCTTCATCAATTGCAAAAATCCCTAACCAATAGGAATTCAAATTGAACATTACATAAGGCATAATCACCAAAATTAATCTTAGAAAACTTAAACCCATAGGTTTCTTAAGCTATCTAAACCAAGAAACTTTCAAAATTCCAAAATCTTAAAATCCAACTTACCTTAAATCCTTCACCAAATGAAGAGTTTCTTAGCTTGGATGGAAGCTCTCATGCTCCTCTTTCTTTTTCCTTCATGAATAAGCATCAAAATCCCTCTTAAAATCTTATAAAAATCAAACCCTAAAAGTTCTTTCTTCTTTCTCCTCTTCTCCATCCGAATACTCACTCTCTCATTTCTTCTTTCCTTTTGTTCTTTCTTTTTATTCTAATTTCGTTCATGCTTTCTTCTTAAATGCAAACCTACTCTTCTATTTACAATTTTGCCATTAATGAATGAGCAAAGACCCTTATGCCCTTCCTTATAAGCCTTGTAACTTAAATGGCTTAGTGTTCTTCCCAACATGCCCTCATATATAACTTACCACTTTAATTCAATTTAATCCAATCAATCTATGCCATATGATCTTATTCAAATTGACATGCTAATTAATTCCACAAAAATAACATAATATAACAAAGCCTCAAAATTCATTTAATTCCTACTTAACTTAAGACATTTTTCTAATCATCAAATTGAAGGAATTTGCTAACACTTCCTTCTAGAGAAATGTTCCTTATTGTCTCAATTTTTCAAAGACATCAAAATCATTTAATTTGGTTCAATACTTCAAAAGTTATACCTCAAACATTTCTGAACTATTCTTATGCCAAAACATTATTCTGCGCTCAAATTCAATCCGAAAATTGACATTCTTAGATACTGAAATGAAACTCAATTTTATCGGATAATTTGTAGCCTTATCTCTCTAGTTTAATCCAAATTAAAAATCATCTCATTTGGATGACTAGAGCAAAAGTTATAGCCTAAACATTTTCGAATTTTTACTAAACTGAGACAAAACACTATACCCAAATTCACTCCAGAAATTGAAAGTCTTAGAGTCCAAATTAAAATTCAATTCCTTCAGATAACTTGTAGTCTCATGTCTCTAGTTTATTTTGCAACACGAATCAACTCAATTCGATCTCCACATATCAAGATATCGCCAAAATATCGAAGCATGTTTAGGAAAATTTTCTGACTCGCTTGATTCAATCAATATTTTCCAAATTAATCTCAAAAATCATAAATTTTCCATGAAGAGGTATAGAATTATCTTAGAAATCCAACGCTTCAAAAATCAAGTCAATCGGATGTCGGACAAAAAAGATATAAGCAAGAGAATGAGAAAGGGTCGGATTGGGAAAAATGTTTAAAAAAATGGGCCGCTCGCACTTGTGAGCAAATGCATCGCGAGGCCGTTGCCTCGCGAGGCGCTCGCCCTCGCAAGGACGCCTCAAATTTGCTCCATCCAATTTTCAAACTTCCAAAATTCATAACTTTTGACTCAAAACTTTAAATTTTGCAAATTTATTATCAAAAGAAAGCTAAAAGGAAGCTCTACAACTTCCATGAAGGACTTAAAAACCAATTTGGCCTCTAAGGGAGTCAAAAATTCACTCAAAATTTCTGTCCAATATATGTCATCCTAAACAGTAACAAAATTTCTAAAAATCATAACTTCCCATTTCATAGTCCAAAAATTTCATGCCTTATATCAATGGAAAGATAAAAATACAATCTACAACTTTCAAGAAGGACTTAAAAGTAATTTCTACCTCTAACTTGGTCAATTTTTCAATCAAAACTTCTGTCCAATTAATGTCATCTTAAACAGTAACACAACTTCTAAAATTTCTATCTTTCAGCTCCAAGGTCCAAAAATGTCATACTTTACATCAATGTAAAGATAAAAATACAAACTTCAACTTTCATGAAGACTTTAAGAGTAATTTCAGCCTCTATATAGATCAAAATTTCAATCAAAGTTTCTGTCTCATAAATTCACCCTAAACAACATCAAGACTTCAAAAATTCACATCTTTCAATTCCCACATCCAAAAATGGCACATTATACATCATTGAAAAGCTATGAAATTTCTCTATAACTTTCAAGAAGGCTACTTAATCCAATTCAAACCATATCAGTCCAGAATTTACCTCAAAGCACAACATACACAAAACCAGCCCTTATGGGCATTTTCAAAAACAAAGCAAAATATCCAAAACTTCAAATGATCATAACTTTCAACCCCGATATTGAAAAATGTCATACTTTATAGCGATAGAAAGCTATCAAGAAAAGCTACCACTTTCATACAGACCATTTTATGAATATCTACACAGATCAACCCAGAAAAATTCACAAAATTTTTAGATCATAAAGTCAACACTGTTACTATTTATCCCAAAAATTTCAGACTTTTGACTCTCCAAAATCTAACACTTTTACTATTTGTTTCTTCATTTTTAATTCCATTAAAATCAACTTATTCACTATACATGTTCATAGTACCCTTACACATATAAATTTACCCAAAAATCTCAGCGTCATCAAAAACTAAAATCAATTCTTTTCACATCAATTTAATTAAAACACCCACAACATATACAGACACAAAACACCTATTTCATGTTTTGACCTTAAAATATCATTTCAAATTCTTGAATTTCCCTTTTCTTTGCACATGAAAATAAAACTACCAATTCCTCATTTAATTTCATTTAATAATTCAAATTTTTCAAGAAAAGTTCGGGGTCTAACAAGGAGAGACAAATATTTTTCAATTGGTGAAGTAGAAAAAAGCTAGAGTTAGAAATATAGTTGGGAAGAAGAGAGATGGAGGAACTTGAAGGAAGAGGAGGAAAATGTCCAATGTCGCTAGAAGCCTAACTAAGATCAATAAAGACTAAGTCTATTTAGTGGAATAAGGAAAGACTATAGACTTTAAAGAAAAGAAATTTTAAAATACCGTTCCAAAAATAATAAAAAGAAGGAGGTGGGAAAAATAAAAGGAAGAAAAAGACCTAGATATATTTAAGCCAACTTTAAGTAGGAAGCACTTGAGAACTAAGATGAAATTGGGGTAATAAAAAACCAAATAGAAGAAGGAAGTGGAGAATAGGGAGAGGAGCTAGAGAGCCTAATACTTAAAGCCAGAAACTAAGGAGATACTAAAGGAACAAAAGGAGACAATAATGAAGAAAAGGATAAAAGGAAAGCAACAATAAAAATAAGAGCCAACTCTAAGAAAAAAAGAGAGAAACCTGGAAAAAGGAGAATGAGATGTAAATAGACAAAACAAAAGGAAATGGAAGCCAATCAAGGAGCAAAACTAAGAGAAAGAAAGCATGAAACAATAAGAAGGAGAAGCCATCAAGGAGAGAGATGATAGAATTACCTCTATCCAATTCTTTTTGCTTATAGTTTACATTTATTATTAACCGAGTGTGATATGAATGTGATAATTAATTATTAGAATATGACTATCAAAGTTGGAAGAAAGTCTTGGAACCACAAACATACTGCACTAGTTAGGATAGAAGAGAAGACTTTGCTTTCTATAACATCAAATAAGTTTCTGTAAATTGGTGTTCATGATCAATAGTCACACATCCCATCATAAATGTCTAAATTTCACATTTTAAACTTGATCAGTTTATGACTCCATTAAGGCATCAAGTATTAGTGGGCTATCAATTATCAAAATCTCCCCTTATGTATCATATTCTAGTTCTGAAGATTATAGGAGGATATATGGTGCTTCTTTTGAAAATGATTGTGGGTTGAGTTTTTTTGCCTTTCATGAGTTTGCTGGCTTTCTTGAAATAATTGTTTAACTTATTGTCATAATATTTGAATTTCAACAACTTGTCCTTCGAGCTATTTATTGGCTTAAGGAACTTCAGGGGTGTTGGGTGTTACACTAAAGTTAATGGATAGGTTGTTTCTATGAGCATCTATTTTTTCTTTAGGTAGGGATAAATTAGTTAGTTTCATATTTTCTAAAGTAGGAATATAAGAATGATTTCAAAATGATTTTCTGGAAGCTAAATGGTGTATAGTGAATTTTGAGTAGACACGTCAGGATGATTTTAGATCTACAAGCCAATAAAAAGCATTAATCAAAATGTTGGAGGTGTTCTTTAAACTTTGAATTTAGGTTAAGAATGACAATAGGCCGGGCCGACCCCAAACTGCTAACTTAACCCTCTTCGGCTTTATATTTTTTATAAAAATTAGAAAAATGACATATTTTGTATCTTTTTGTCGAGTCGCAGGTTGGGTCAAGCCGAGACAACCCCATCCCAAGCCAATCCTAACCCATGGCCCAATTTGGCCAAGCAATCTCAACCTATGACCCAATTAACCAGACCCAAATCATCCGTAATTTAGGTCAGATTTCAGCTCACGATACAAATCTTAGGGTATGTTTGGAAGTTTAGGATGGAATGGAATGGAATGACAATTAATGGAACGGAATGGAATGGAGTGGAATGGAATGAAATGAAATGGGTCACTCCATTGTTTGGAAGTTTAAATAAAATAAGAGAGGGACTCCTTTGACTATTGTTTGGAAGTGATACTAAAAATGAATAGAATGGAATGACTTGTAATATTTTTTTTCCAAAATTACCCTTATAATAAAATATGCATAGTTGCCATGAAACTATTTTAGTAACCCCAAAACATTTCAAATTGTAGGATGCTCAGAAAATAGTTGTCTCATTTTCCTATGTAAGCAATCAACTTTCTTGTTCTTTTTCATTAACCCTTATCGCACTGTACTCTTCGTTAGGCATTTATTCATGTGTCTTGTTATGGTTGATAATCATTCTTAGCGTTGTAAATCTATTTCTACATTTCGCAGTGTATATTAATAATATATTTAAAATTTATGAACATTCACAATGCTAGCTTTATCAAGAGCATTTGAGCTGTGTTTATTAATAACATATTTTAAATTTAAATTTTTGATGTAATGGTTAAAAAATGAAGCTCGTGTCTTACAAATACATGAAGCTCATTTGCTGCGTACCCAAACATAAAAAATAAAACCTTTTTTTCACCTTATCACCATTAACGTAACTATTATTTATAGTATTGAAGTTAACAATTCTATAAATTATAATATCCTCTAAGTAATATTTTTTTAAGGATATTTTGTCATTAAATTAGGGTTTGGAAGACAAGTCATGTCATTCCATCCCTGACCCCTATTTTGGGAGGTCACAAAATATTGAATTTTGGATGGCAAAGGATGACTTCCAAAGTCATTAATTGACATTCCATCCTGTTTCAAAATAGACTCTCAAATAATGACCTGAGTCATTTAGGTCATTCTATTCCATTTCATTCCATTATCCAAACATAACCTTAGAATTTTATTAAGTTTCGAGCAAGATTCAAAACCAAACATAAATTTTCTGGCCAGCTAGGTGCCAAGCCTACGTAGGAGGACACATGCCGATGCCAACTTCCGAATACCATACAATACCGGGACATAAGACGTCAACCTCCCTTGCTCTACCAACCCCACTCTCCTCTTTATTTTTATTTTGAGTAGTGCAGTGTTTATTGTCATCAATAGGCCGATGATGATTATTATGTATTAGAGACCCCAATTTCTCAGTTGTTTGCTGTTGGTGTGCCCCTGTTAATGTTATCCTTCTCCTCCTCCTCTTTTGATCCCTAATCTTTTTGACCCGTCTTTTTCCTTTTTTGCCCCTCGGGTTGGGTTGCGTTCTCCATTCCTGCTCTCCAATCTCATGGCTCTGCTACGTTTCTTCATCCTCTATATTGGAGCTTTGTCTTCGCTTGGCCTTGTGTCCACATCGGCTTCTAAATGCCCTAAACAATCTACCTTCTTTCCTTATCATCTCCAATCTCAATGTCTTGTCTCGATCCCCCCAAGCCATGTTCTTGAGGTCAACTGTCTTTTTTACTTTTATTTTCTGTATTCAGGTTTTTGAAATTTCAAATCTTTTTAGCATAATCGCCCCTTCCATAGGTTGCTATGCTGTTGCCGATTTTATACTTGTTATTTCTTTTTTCTATTTCATCGTTGATTTGATAACTCAAGTTGTTTGATTTAGTTTTTGATGGGTTTGGCTGAGTATTCAGTAATTTGATTGCGGATTTTGAAGGGACCCAGTTGGATGTCTCATTTAACAAGGTTATTTAGGTTTTCAGTTTTTATTTGGAATAGGTCGATGACTTGTAGGTTTATGAAAATCCAAGGTTTCAATCTTGTGTGGAACTTGGCAAATTTGAGCATGAGTTAGCGGTTGACTTTCTGGTTCCTTTAGAATTGGGCGATGAAATGACGACATGGGAAGGTTGCGGATTTAGTAGAATGCATCTCTTTGGTGATTAGAATACCTCTGTCAATATTTTTGAACTTTTGCTATTACTTTATTTGCATGACGAAACAATATTTTTCCTTCGATGTATTTTTTTAGTTTGCTGACTACTTAACTTGCAAATGTAAATAATGGCTGCCCTTTCCGATTGTGGGTGACATTTGATGTTATATGGTTGGAGAATCACAGGATTTACATGTACGTTTTAACTGTTTTACAATGACCACTGATGCGATAAAGTGTTGTTGGTACACAAGCACGGATCTGAGCATCATTATTCTCATTATATCGCTGTATGTTTTATTATCTCATCTATCAAACCTTTCTTCATGGTAGTTTTTGACTCTGTCTATGAACCCTACTATGGGAGACTACCTTCCATTTGAGGTTTCTTGATGTAATAAGATAATACTTTTTCTGGAAAACTTAAATTTTTATAAACTCTGATGCATATTTGCCAAATGGACAAGCTTGCAGATATTTTTGCCAAACTCAGCTTGATTTATGGTTATGGGTTAGTGGTTTTACTAAAAATGAAGATTTCTGTTTGTAAATTGCTCCTTTATATTAACTCAAAAGTCAATCAATAGCTTTACCTATCCTTCTGTGGAGTAATTTCTTCCACCCTCCTTTCATTAATGAAGACAAATTTGGACTTGAGCATCTGACACTTTAGTTACGTAGAACATTGAAATCTAGTGTTCTGACAAGAGTTGTCAGTGTTATGAGGAGTCAAGTAATCTTCTCTCAATCCATGGTGATTTTTGTGAGGACCCCATGAATACTGTTTATACTTTTACATGGAAAATTCTGTAGCAAGAATGAAAATTTAACCACTTCCATATATTCTTAATGTTATTCCTACTCTATCTTGCAATCCATTGGGCTTCCCCATAATCAATTCTTAGATCTCTATTATTGATTTGTTCAGTTATGTTGAATATTCTTGATGTCTTCTTATTCTACTTTGTTTGATACTATGAGGTTAACTAGATGCGTTTTCCTTTTCTCCTTCGGGATCACATGGCCTTTATTTAATTGTTTTTAAGGAATTCAAGATTTTCATTCTTCCTTCTTTTTGGTACAAGGTTGTCATTCTTCCTTTTTTGGGTACCAGTTCATCATTCTTCCTACTGCTGAGTTTTATGTCCAATTGTTGTCAATAGGTGGATGGTAACATCCTGGACAGAACTTTGACATCATCTAAGGGGAATGCTTATACTTTTATACTTTTCTATGGGTCTTGGTGCCCTTTTTCACGCGATATTCATCCCAAGTTCAAGCTGCTTAGTTCAATGTTCCCTCAGATAGAGCATTTGGCTGTCGAACACTCTTCTGCTCTTCCAAGGTATGATGATACTTGACCTGCTTTCTGCTCTTCCAAGGTATGATGATACTTGATCTGCTTTTAGTTTCATATCATCACAGGGAAGATATCTAATAGGTTTTTCCTCTCATTGACTGGTTAAATTCAATGTTCTGTTATATCTTGTGGAGGAATTTGTTTTCAGGTATCAATTTGTTATTATGTTATCAATGGCTTGACAAGTTGAGTGCTTGAACAGTTGCTTGATTATGTGCTTAAATATATACTCATGTCTTTATAGGCATTTTCCACTAGGTTTTAGTGAATTGTTACTCGAGTGAAGGACTGCTGTGTGTGCTTTTACATCTTGTTACATCATCTTCTTCTTTTGGGTCAATTTTTTTTTAATCTTTTGTGGTTTGTTTATATGTGCCTGTAATCAATGATACTTTTTTTTCCGTTTTAAGGTAATCCTTGCACATACAAGACTGCAACCACTTCTTAAGTAGTATTATTAATCTGGATAATGTGATTCATCCCAAGCATGTCTTAAAAGATTCTTTCCTAAAATTGAAACTTTTTCCGGGGGTAAAAGGAGGATATATATTTGTAGCAACCACTTCGATTCTCAATTATAGATGTAGAGCGCAGTCAGGTAATTGGTTAGTAAAGGCTTTAGCCCCTTAGGTGAGTATTTGGTGAAGTACAAAAAGACAAGAATTGCAAGGGTATCACTGAGCTGTTTAGCAATTAGCTTTTTTTCTTTTTTTTTTGTGTGGAAAAGAACAATTAGCTGTCGTTGTTCTCTATCTGTATATGGACTACATCGCACAAGCAATCTGTCTCAAAAATTCTTGCAAGCGACAACAGCGGAGAAAATGGTATGGTTTGGCATTGTGTGACCCTAGTTGCAATAAGAGAAACCATTTTCAGAACTACAGTACAAAAGTCAAATGGACTAAGAAAATAACAGGCCTCCAAATTGGCTTGACTCTTCTGTTAAGATGTAAACATTTTCCATGTTCAATGAAAACGTATGAAAAATATCTCCTTTGTAGTTCCTCAATAGCCCACCTGCTCTTCCTCCAGCTTGGACACTGTCTTGGGTATTGACTTTTATCTCGTCTGCTTATGGGGTAACCCATTCTCTTAGGCTAGTACAACCTCTAGCACTGTTATACTGGTTAACTAGAGATGCCCTTAGTTGGGCAACAGAAATCACCCTTTTTCGGTTGGAATACCGGGATCTCTTGGAAATTTAGGCTTTTTTTGTTTTCTTGGAATTTGTCATCTTTAACAAATATTCCTTTAACTGTAGCATTTTCTTCTGCTCATGTGCATGTATTTGTTTAACAGCGTATTTTCAAGATATGGTATCCATAGCTTGCCTACAATATTGTTGGTGAATCAGACATCAAAGATCAGTTATCAGGGCTCAAAGAATCTTCAATCTCTTGTACAGTTTTATGAGGAAACAACTGGTAATTCTTCCATCTAGACCAAAGCATTGAGAGGCTTTGAGTGAGCCTCATTTGTGTTCCATTTATTCTCGTGTGATTTTATATTTATCTTCTGAAAACAATAATTTTTATGGTCTATTAAACCATCATGAAGTTATAAAAATGGTTTAGTGCGTGATTGAGTGTCACCTTTGTTTTTTTCAGCATATAGATGTTCTGGTAGTTAAATGGTTACAATTTAGCTTCATCTATTCTGACATCTGATTCTCTCTGTGATTCAGCACTTGATCCAGCTCATTATCCTGTTGAAGATGAGACAAGGACGTATGATGGTCGTGAAAAATCCATTGTGCAGTCCTGGAGTGGTTCCTCCTTGGACGAGATTATGAAAAGGGATCCCTACTTTGTACTTGCTGCATTGTTCCTTGGCATCCGGATGCTGCTGCTTGTATCTCCTATAGTGTTGATACATGTCAAGGCTTTCTGGGGCTCATATGTTCCTCAATTTAACCTGGAAATGTTTGGGGAAACAAGCCAGTTATTTGGGCGTATGCTTCACATGATTGATGTGAGGAGAATCTGGACCAGGCTGAGATTGTGCAAGATCAGGAACTTCCATGAAGGAGCAAAAAACTGCCGTGTATGGGCTTCATCTCTGGCTTCTGTTTCTTTAGGTGAATCTTCTTCATCATCGGGTAGATCATAATCTGAGGCAGACCCTAAACTTCCCAAAGATTTTCAAAGTGGATAGAAAAGGACACACTGAGGAGTATACCGTACCAGAACTATTTCCCTACTGGTAGACCTCTGTCTCACTTTTGTCGCCTCTCTTATCATCACTCTTCTGAAGTATTATTGTTAGCTATAGTTATGATAGCTAAAGATGTTGTACTCCATTTGGGTTTTGTGAGGAAGCAGACAAGCATGTAAATTTTAGAACAGCTTTTGCTTGTCCGTTTTCTTTTTCTCTGTATATTACTTCTCCTTTGGAGGAAACAACTTTAGGCGAGTGCATGTAAGAATGTCTTCATAATCTCTCTCTCCCCCTCCCTCCCTCCCTCTTAAATGTCAACATGATGGGTAGTAAAAGAGTCATGCAAGTGGATACATAAGGAAAATCCTTTAACAAAATAGCCTTAAGAAGACACTTAGAGCTTAGGATCTAGAAGAGGTACACTGTCCAGCGAATATTTAAGCTGCAAGTAAGTTGTAGTTTCTTTAGCATGATAAGCACTCGAGTTTCAGCGATGATTAATGAGATCAAACATTTTTTAGTAGAGGATTTGTTCGTAAAGTGTCGAAGATTCTATTTCCTCCAAAGCAGGTAGATGTAAACTCTCAAAACAAAAGTATGAATCTAGTGATCTGGTCTAGAGGAAGATAGTTGTGTTGCGAGACGATTAGTAATCTCTAAAAGAGATATCCCTAGATCCATCCAAGAACATAAAGCAGTGATGTATTCTCATATTGTTTTATTGAAATGGCATTCAAAAAGGAGGTGGTTACAAGATTTAAGCTGCATAGAGTACACGGGACAATATTTGTCTATTTGTCCTGTCTGCTGTAGATAGTTTATTCTAGATAGCCAGCCAAAAGATGAAGGATATCCTCGACGTTAGAAACTTACAGAATATCCTCGACGTTAGATACATGAGGCGATGGAGGGTAGCTAGGTTGAAGATGCAACAGGCTTCTGGGAAAATTCCATGAGTTTCCGTTAATGAAAGATCTTAATCGTGTTTTTAGTGGAAAGAGTGAGGAAACTCTTGAAAGATGCGTCAATTGTATCAAGAGGCCCCTGCTAGACCAATTGTCATACCATAAGGAAACCAAACGTCCACCCTTTATTCCACGTAAGACCTGTTGTTGTAATGTGTCTTTTAGTTTCAATAACTGAGTGAGGAAAAGTGAGTGTGAAGCTTTTGGTTTGATAGCCTATATGTTGTTTCCTTTGACAAAGTATACATGTAACCACTTTATGCAGAGGATGTTCTTTTCTTCTAATACCCACCAGAATCTCTTGAGTATCAGAGAATGGTTAGTAGATTTGATGGAGAGGATGTTTAGTCCACCTTCCTACTTCAGAAAACACATGTCAGCCCACTTCACCTTTGCTGCTCCAAAGTTACCATTTGAGTGATTCCATAAAAAGGATCTAAAAATCTCTTCGATCACTTTGAGATAAGAAGATATGGGAGCTCCAGTACACATGCAAAGAGTTAAGAACTGAATTTAATAAGTTGAAGTTTACCTACATAAGAAAGCGATTTATTCACCTATAACTTTACTCTCTTTTGGATCTTGTCCAAGAGAGGGCGATAATCAAAATAGTTGAGTCTCTTTGTTGATACTGGGAGATCAAGACAGAGGAGAGGAGGACACTGCAATTTCATGCCTGTTGCTTCTACTATAGCAGATTCCAAGTTGGCAACACCTTTAGATAGCAGGAAATGACTTTTGTTTAAGTTAATATCCAGACCAGTTAAATGCTTAAACACATAGAGGGCATGTATGTAAGTGTGAATAGACTCCAAATTAGCCATGCAAAAACGAGATCATCTACAAAGTAGAGGTTACTAAGGCCAAGTTTTTTGCATTTTGTGTGATGCTTGAAGTTGGGATTTGAAAGAGTATCCTGCTTTATGACTGCATTAAGGATTTCCATGGCAAGAATGAAAAGGTAGGGGGACATGGAATCACCCTGTCTAAGACCTCTTGCGGCTTTAAAATACTGAGAAGGAGAGCCATTAATCAAAACAAAAAATGAGGCTGAGGTAATGCATTCCATAATTCATTTGATGAATTATTCTAGAAAACCAAAAGTTGTCAACATAGACCATAAAAATTGCTAGCTAATACTGTCAAATGCTTTGTGAAAATCAATCTTCATCATGCAGTTTGGGGGGCTATTAGAAGTGGACTAGCCCTTCATCATCTCTTGTACAATAAGCATATTATCTCCAATGAATCTATCTGACAAGAAGGTGCTTTGGTTTTCATTAATCAAAGGAGCTAATACTTTCTTCAATCTTGCTGCCATAATCTTAGAAATAACTTTATAAAGGAAGTTTGTACACAATATGGGCCGATAATCAACAAAGCTTGTTGGATTTGAACCCTTAGGAATTAGGCACAAGAATGTTTTGGTGATCTCCCCAAGTAGTACCCCATTTCTGAAAATTTCATATATGGCCTCTTTGACAAAACTTCCAATTATGTTCCAAGAATGTTGATAGGAATAACCATTAAATCCATCTGGCCCTGGAGCTTTCTTACTATTCATTCTAAATACACACCTCTTAATCTCACTATCCTCCATTGGTTTAGTTAGGAGATCAAAATCAGAAAGTGGGATTTGCTGCAAGTTGAGTTTCTGTAGGTCCCTATGTGAAACATTTGTCAACACCCCAGTACCAAGAGAAGAATTGAAGAATCTTAATGCTTCTTCATGAATATCCTTCGAATTTTGGATGACAGTACCATTATGTGAAGTAATGGAATAGATTTTATTACAGTTCCTCCTGGCTAGTATCGAGTGGAAAAAAAATTGAGTACAATTATCCCCATCTTGTAGCCAATTCATATGAGCTCTCTGTTGCAAAAGAGAAGAGTGATTGCTTATTGCGTGAAGGTAATTAGTTAGAGCTAATTTCTCCTTGTCAATCAGAGTTTGAATCTTTGGATTAAAGGACAACATATTATGTGATCAACTCTAGTCTGGTGTTATTGATAGCTTTGACAGTAGATCCTTTGGAAGATTTCAGTAGCTTGAGTTTTTGTTTGATTATTTTCAACCTTTCGATACAAAAAAAACTGTTTTGTCCTCTTCGTACTGCATAAAGCCCCCTTCTTACGAGCAACATCAAAACCAGGGTCTTTAACTAAGTAATTGTTGAACTAAAAAGGATGGTGAGTAACTGTAAGCTTGGACAATTTTGTGACAATAATGGGGTATGATTCGAGAATAAAGGATCCACGAAATTGACCAGACTGTTGGGGAAATTTTGTAGCCAAAGATCATTTACAAGAATTCTATCTAGTTTTTTCCTGATGAACCAACTTGCTTTTTGCTTGTTTGACCACGTAAATGAGTGGCCAATATATTTGAGATCAATCACCTTATGTTCTACACATTCTCACAGATCAACTGAGTAGTTTCTCAAACTGGTGTTGCCCTAAGCTTCGGATGCAAAGAGACTAAAGTTGAAATCCCCACATAAGAGCCATGGTTTGTTGATATTACCACTGTATTGTCTGATTTTATTCCACAAATATCTACGTTGGAATTCAAAGTTGTTAGCATAAACAAAGGAGACATAAAAATCAATGTTACCTTGCAATAGTAAGATTTGAATATGCATAACCTGCTCATTTGCCTCTAGTAATTCCACCTTAATATCATCCGAATTGAAGCACACTATTATCCTTCCATAGGCATGGTGACTGTGGTTAGAAAGTAATCTCCATTGAGGAACCAGAATATTCAACTTATTCAGGTTTGCCAACCTCACTTTTGTTTCAAGTAGACCATGTAAGAGAGGTTTTTCTCTCGAAAAAAAATCCTTTAAAGATAATAACTTTAAAGGACAATTTATTCCTTTAATATTCCAGGCCAAAATAGACATATTATATAGAGGTGCTTTTGAGGCCTTTACCTTTGCCCTGCTGGGATTTTTTTTCTAGATATAGATTGGAAATTTCCACTTTCTACATCTTTGTTAATTCCTTGAGAAGGATTTGAAATAACTTCTGCCATTTCCAAACAAGAGTTGACATGAGAAGTTCATTTGTGCATACTATTTCCTTACGTAGGGGATGTGCAACATCAAGTAAGGTAACTAAATCATTTGTTTTTTTAGGAATGAAATCAGGAGAAGCCTTGTTAAAAATTTCAATCTCCTCTACAATAGAATTTTCCAATGTTTCTGTTACCCTGTTTGGAACAAGACTATCCTTTTGTGCATAGGTTTTGCTACAAGAGTTGCAATAGAGAGTTTTACCTCATCACTATTATCATTCACAGGAGCACTCAAATTTCCAGAGATCTGGTTTTCTTCTGAATGACATTCATCTTCATGATTCATTAACTCTTGGTAATTTCCAATCTTGAAGACTTTACTAGTTGGTCTCTAAATAGTTTTGTGAGCTTTTGCAGGGGGCATCCAATGATAGGAAATTGCAATACTATCCTCCCATAATTGATTCCCTTCCCCTAGCCTCATGATTGGGATTTCATTAGGAAGATATGTTGATATTTCTATACTAACACAAATACGGGCATATCCAATTCTCTTCTTAGTAGTCGTATTCACATAGATACATAAAGGCTTCCTGATGTAGCTAGCTATTTGGTTGAGACCATGAGTGGTCCAATATTCTAAGGGAACATTATAGAAATTTATCCATATAGGGAGGTTTTGAATTTTGATGGTTTCGAATCTCAGTCCAGGTTGCCAGATTTGTAAAAATATTAGTTGACACCCAAAATGTCATGGTCCCTTCTCAAGAATTTTATGAGCTGCTAATATAGAGGTGAAAGAGAAAGAACAAGATTATGTTTAGACAACAGAACATCATTAAGTCCTCTACTTTTCCGTAACTTATTTGCCCATCGCAATATTAATGGAAATGCTGGTCTGTGTTCTAAAAAAAATCCCACTATTGTGGATTTCCAACAGTTTGCTCCATCTTGAAGCATTTCAAGGTCTGGAGAAACAATGAGTTTCCTGCCAACTTCACTAGGTGGTTTATAAAAAAGAGTAGAGGCAATGGTATCCTCAACTACTTGTTTCCACGTCTTCTGGGTATTATAAATAATAGTAGTTACAGAAGGCAAGAGATGGGGAGGTGGAGAGCGGTGGAAATTCAGCAGCATTGTGGGATGTTGTGTTTGGCATGATGTGTGTGTAGGAAAATCCCAGTGTGTACATCACATGTACACGGTGCAGAAAAACAAAAATTTTTGTTCCGGGATCTTCCCGAAAGCCAGGATCCATGTGTTTATATAACAATGTCAAACCATAACGACCAAAAGAGACCGTCTCTAACGGTATCCACGCAGAGATCGGAGAACATAACCGGGGCAAACCCTTTGACCCGGAAATAGCTAGAATAAAGTAAAGACTGCTAGATCTTACCTTTATTCTTGGAGAGCTAAGAGAAACAATGAAGAGACTTGGAGAAGCTTGGAGAAGATGGAAAGCTTGAGAGATGATCGTGAGCTTGGAGAAAGAAACTCTTTCTTCCTCTTCAAAAACCAACGAACATACACCTTGCTCTCTACCTTTGCCATTTTGTCTTTAACATTTAAAGACTCATTAAATGCAAAGTGGTGACAAGGCTTCCACGTTAGCCTTTATATATATATATATATATATATAAATAAAGTTAAGATAAGCTTCCTCCTCCACCTTCCACGTAAATCACATATATATATATATATTAATTACTTAATTAATTAATAATATATATATGTATGTATATAAATGCTGAAGTGGTCCAGTCACACTGGGGTTGGTCCTACCGGCCTACCGGGTCCCGGTATGGAAAAATCACCGAAAACCTTTTTCAGTAATATCGATATCGCGATTTCATCGGGACATATCTCGATCTCATCGGGATCCATTTAATTCCATTGCTCTCCATATATTGGATCTCTGTCTAAAACTATTTTACGAATTCTCCGAGTCACTCTTATGCGTGTGACCCATTAGGTTCCCGGTTATGTTGGCCACTTAGATTAACACTTAATCTGAGCAAGTCATGAGCGGTATCTAGCAACACATCATGACCCCCAATTGACTGAAAAGTAATTGGTTTGACGAATGAACCTTTATTCATCATGAACCATATCACGAACCTTTCCATAGATAATTACTATGCAATTCATCATTTCACCATGCTATACCCCACTTGGTTATGAGTATGGGCAAAGTGTCAACTCTCACTAGACTGACTAGGTCAAATCTAGTCCAAGTGATATCAGTTCTTGTCCTGGGACTCATTACTTTATATGTCACTGAAGACACTCTTCATGACATATTACTCCGGCCAGAGATTTCCAAGTAATGACCCTGACAAGAGGCTATGGGTATCATCTTCTGCTATCACAGAAGTGGTGAATTCTCTATTAGCTACTCAATTACCTTCGAATACCTCAAGCTGTACCCAATCACCTTCCTATTAGCGACCTATGTAAGGCAACAAGGAATGGAGTCAAAGCATAGAATCAGTATCCAAGATATCCTTGAGTACCTCAAGTCTAAGGATATTTGCACCATTGCTATGATGAGATTATCACTGACATTAGAATAGGACATCCATGTGATGATCTCATAGCAGGTCATCCAATGTACTTACTACCTCTAGTAAGCATTCACATCTCAACCATAAATATCTCATATTTACAGTTTCTGAGATCTACTGGTTGATCAACTCAAGGAGCTTGAGATGTGCTAGTCTCTCCGGATTAACGATGTCCAGTTTCAGTAATCCTATGACTAGGGATAATTTAGATAGTGACATAATTGCACATGATAGGAATCTCAGTAGTATGATCGCATCATAATTTCCTTCATGCTATGTCATATATCATGGACTTCATTAATTTGCTTATAGATCAATATCCATTCATAAATAATGAACATTAAATTAATGAAATATGTCTTTCTTTATTTATTCACAAAGTATGTACACAACATTGTACAAAACGCGCTAAAGGCGATTGCCTTTAGGGCACTACTCTAAAAATCTCCCACTTGACCTAAAGCAAATCGCCTTGATATCTAATACCATAGGCAAGTACATGAGAATCAAAGCTCTTCTGTGATAATGGCTTCGTCAACGGATCATCAATATTCTGCTCTGTGGGAATTCTCTCTATCTGGACATCACCTCGACCAATGATCTCCCTAATCAGGTGATATCTGTGGAGTACGTGTTTGGATCGTTGATGAGACCTTGGTTCCTTCGCCTGCGCAATAGCCCTATTGTTGTCACAATACAACTGTATGGGCCCATCACAGCTAGGAACCACACCAAGTTCAGTAATGAACTTTTTGATCCAAACTGCTTCCTTTGCTGCGTTTGAAGCGGCAATGTACTCTGCCTTGGTTGTTGAATCAGCAGTTGTCTCTTATTTGGAACTCTTCCAACCGACCGTCCCATTGCTCAAGGTGAATATGTAACTGATTGGGATTTAGAATCATCCTTATCGATTGAAAATCGCATCTGTATACCCGCCACTTTGAGATCTCCATCTCCATATATCAAGAAAACATCCTTAGTCTTTCGCATGTACTTGAGGATATTCTTGACTACCACCCATGACCCTCACCAGATCCGATTGGTATCTCGCCGTAACACTTAGAGCATATGATACATCGGGTCTCGTGACATAGCATAGCGACATGATAGATCCTACGCAGATGCATACGGATCATATTCATGCGCATCCTCTCATCTTGTGTCTTAAGACACATAGATTTCGAGAGTGTTATCCCATGAGTCACGGGAAGGTACCCTCTCTTGGATTGTTCCATGCTAAACTTCTTCAGCATCTTGTCTATGTACGTTGATTGTGAAAGACCAAGCAATCTTTTTGATCTATCTCTATAAATCTTTATCCCAAGGATATAAGTTGCTTCACCAAGGTCTTTCATGACAAATTGTTTGGAAAACCAAATCTTCACAAATTGTGGCATAGAGACATCGTTTCCTAGTAATAATATGTCATCTACATATAGCACAAGTAATACGATTGCAGTCCCACTAACCTTCTTATACACACAGTGTTCATCCGGATTTTGTGAGAAACCAAACTCTTTGATTACCTCATCAAAACGGATATTCCAACTCCTGGATGCTTGTTTCAATCCATAGATGGATTTCTGAAGCTTGCATACATTTTCGCCATCATAGGAGATGAAGCCCTCAGGTTGTGTCATATACACATCCTCAGCTAGATTTCCATTTAGGAAAGTTGTCTTCACATCCATTTGCCATATCTCATAATCATAATGAGTGGCAATGGCTAGGAGTATCCTAATGGATTTAAGCATTGCTACTGGGCTGAAGGACTCATCGTATTCAACTCCTTGTCTTTAACGAAAACCTTTAGCCACAAGCCTTGCTTTATAGGTAATCACATTACCATCCATGTCGGTTTTCTTTTTGAAAACCTATTTACACCCTATGGGTTTTATTCCTTCGGGTGCCTCAACCAAAGTCCATACTTGATTTTCATACATAGAATCCATTTCAGCCTTCATGGCTTGAAGCCATTTCTCAGACTCTGAACTCTTCAGAACCTCTTCATAGGTGGTAGGCTCATTATCTTTTATGAGTAATACATCATTCTGTTCATTCATGAGAAATCTATATCTCTCGGGAACAGAGCGTATCCTACGTGACCTACAAATTTCATGTGTTGTAGAAGGTTGAACTGTTACTTCATCTGTATGAGTCACGCTTTGAGTTCGTGCATTGATTCAAGTCTGTTCGAGCATCTTGAACTTCTTCAAGTTCAATTTTGCTCCCACTGTCTTCTTGTAAAAGAAACTCTTTCTCTAAAAAGACAGCATGCTTTGAAACAAACACCTTTTGTTCCTCAGCAAGGTAGAATTGATATCCCATTGTTTCTTTAGGATATCCTACAAACAAACACTTGTCAAACTTTGCATCAAGTTTATCTGACTGTATCCGCTTCACATAAGCAGGACAACCCCAAACTTTCAAATGAGTAAGATAGGGTCTTTTGTTAGTCCACATCTCATATGGAGTAACATCAACTGTCTTTGATGGAACTCTGTTTAGCAAGTAAACAGCTGTCTTGAGTGCATACCCCCAAAAGGATTTTGGTAAATTTGCAAAGCCCATCATCGATCGTACCATGTCTAACAAGGTTCGATTTCTCCTCTCTGTCACACCATTATGCTGTGGTGTGTAAGGAGGAGTCGATAAAATCTCATTATCTCTGAGATAATCTAAAAGCTGTTGGTCTAAGTATTCCCCACCACGATCGGATCGTAATGTCTTGATACTTTTCCCAAGTTAGTTTTCTACTTCATTTCTGAATTGTTTGAACTTTTCAAATGCTTCAGATTTGTATCTCATCGACATCTGTACCTATATCGAGAATAATCATCGATAAAGGTAATAAAGTAAAGACAACCACTTCTAGCATGGATGGACATCGAACCACATACATCTGAATGTATTAGGTCTAATACTTCAGTTGCTCGTTCACCCTTTCCCTTAAAGGGTAACTTAGTCATCTTGCCTAATAAACAAGATTCACATGTGTCATATGATTCATAATCAAATGACCCTAAACTACCACTCTTATGGAGCTTAGCTATGTGTCTCTCATTTATATGGCCAAGGCGACAATGCCATAAGTAAGTTGATTTTAAATTATCTCGTTTATGTCTTTTCGTGTCATTGACATTCATAATTAGATGTGACATATCTAATATGTAAATTCCATTGCATGATGTACCAGTACCATAGAGGATTCCATTCAAACTAATAGAACAACCATTGCTACTAAAAGTCAAATGGAAACCAGTTCTATTTAAACAAGAAACAGATAATATGTTCTTTGTTAAAACAGGTACAAAATAGCATTCATCCAGTTTAATTACAAGCCCACTGGGAGTGACAAAATAAGTGCCTCACGGCTAATGCAAAGAACTCTTGCTCCATTTCCTACACGCAGTCTAGTTCTCCTTCATGAGTTGTCATCATCCCTCGAGGCCCCGATATCATTGCATACGTGTGAGCCACAACCGGTATCTAATACCCATATGTTATGATCAGAAACAGTATTAACCTCAATGACAAACATACCTGAAGGAGCTGAGGTATCTGATGCCTTCTTCTTCTTCAATTCTTCCGGATAGACTTTACAGTTTCGCTTCCAGTTGCCAGTCTTGCCACAATGGAAGTAACTTCCTTTTGGTACAGTTTCTTTGGTTTTCTTTTTGGCTGCACTTCCTTTTGGTTTCTTAGACTTTTTCTTCTTTAGATTCTTTTTCTTTGAACCAGAAGAAGAAGAGTCCACCACAAGCACTGCCTTGCTATCCTTCTTAATAGATTGCTCTGCTGTCTTGAGCAAATTAATCAACTCAGGGATTGTCGTGGATATTTGGTTCATCCGATAGTTTAACACAAACTGTGAATAACTATCAGACAATCCAACTAGAATTAAGTCAACACTTAATTCATAATCCATAACAAAACCTAAGACAGCCAACCTCTCAATATACCCATTCATCTTCAGTGCATACTGCACTGCAGATGAACCTGGAGTCATCTTAGTAGTGAAGAGTAGCCTCGAGGTCTCGAACCTTTCAAACTGAGCTTGCTCATCAAAAAGCTCCCTAAGATGAAACAATATGGTATTAGCATCCATAGACTCATGTTGCTTCTGCAGCTCTGGTGACATCGAGGCGAGCATAATGCAGGTAGCCATGTCACTGTCTTTGAGATGCTTACGATATGCTTTCTGATCCTCATCAGAAGCATCAACAGCAGGTGGATCAGGAAGTGGAACATCTAGGACATAACCCAGTTCCTCAGATCTGGGAACAATTCTCAGATTTCTCAGCCAATCAAGAAAGTTAGGTCCAGTTAATTTATTAGAGTCCATAAGTGAGCGCAAATTCACACTAGAAGTCATCTTCAATCAACCTAAAGAGAAAGAGAGAAAGAATGTTAGAATAGAATTACATGCATGATCATAAGGACTTGCATGACATACTTATGGCTCTCACTAGTTTCAAAGAATCCATAACCCTCATTACGAATCCAAGAAATATTATGACAAAATGTCCTAGTAGGTCGATATCCGACATTACTAAAATGACCTTGGGTTTACCCAACAAGCCACCTTAGGTCAATCGGTAGGTATCAGTCATACCAATTGCATCATAGATATCCGACATTACTAAAATGACCTTGGGTTTACCCAACAAGCCACCTTAGATTAATCGGCAGGTATCGGTCATACCAATTACATCACAGGTGCAATTATCGACTAGTGCTATCAACTCGTGATATATGCACACACATTGGGTTATCAACTCTTGATGCGCGTACATCTGATGTACACTACCCAATTTCGCCTCTGTCTACGTTGACCTTGAGTTTACTCAACAAATCAAAGCTTCTAGTGAAAACCGACCCATTAATCCGAAAATCGTATTTTCATGGTTCGAACATATCCGTATAGAGTGAGCTTGGGTTTACCCAACAACCCAAACTCTATAAGAACTCTGGTTCTCCCCATATTAATGGAAGGCGTTAGTTTTCATATTATGTGTGAGGGATTTCAAACGCTGGTCTCATCATCCAAGCTGTAGGATTATAGTCACCATGACTATATGGAATGATTTAGGGCATTTCATCAATCACATTGAGTCTATCCCTATAATCATCCATCATCCCACCTAAGCATGTTGTAAGTCGACTTATGCATGTCTAAGTCCACTTATGCTACTGTGTACGTACAAGTCGACTTATACCATTGTGCAAGTTGACTTATGATACTGTGCACATACAAGTTGACTTATACCATTGTGCAAGTCGACTTATGTGCACGAACAAGTCGACTTATGCATGTGTAAGTCGACTTATGCATGTGTAAGTCGACTTATATATGTGGAAATGCTTTCTAATTGGCTAATTTCTCAATCCATGTAGTTCCAATTCACAATACCAAGTGTAATATACTTTACTTTGATGTACCAATGAAACACTTTCATTGTAGCATGCTTACCATGTATAATCATACTATACATGAAAAACTTGAAATTGATGAATACACTCTTATTCACTAAGATTTCCAAATAATTTGAGAATATCAAACTATCACCCTAAGTATCTCTAGGTAGTCTACACTTTATCAAGACTACTTCGGCACTGGTCACAAAATTTGTGACGGCCAAAACAATCAAGACAACGAAATAAACTAACGAGACGCTAATGTGACATATTTGACATCCGAAAATTTTTGGAAACCCAATTTCAAGAAAATCATGTTGAAAAGCATACAACATCAATGTAACATATTTTTAATCACATTAAAAATGATCCAAGGCATTGGAATTGAGAAATACACAATCATTCATTTTAAACAAAACAGCTCCAGCAACTTTCTCAAAACTGCCAAGCTCTGTCTTTTACTTGAAAAAATCATTGAAATAATTTCAATAAATTCTGAGAAAATTACAGAGGTTACAACATGTTCACAACATGCTCCATGAATGTTTTCAAGATTTATTTCCAACAAAAACTCATCCAACCTCAGCAACAAAGCCAATATAGAATCTGTGTTCCTCAACACAGTTATTCCCAGTAGCACACAATAAATTCTCAAATAAATAGTAAATCACCTCGAAAATATTTTTCCATCCTCATAGACATTTATAAACATCTTAGAGACATGTCGGTGAAAGAAAATCCGAAAAAAAAAATTCTACAATTTATTCTAGAATTTACAAGCATGCCTGTTCAAGGAATGTGCACAAAACCAGCAACCAGAACATTAGGGAATAAATTAGCAAAACCATATCAAATCACATTGATAAATTCTGTTCTTCCACAAAAATATTCAACAACATCTTATGAGCACATCTGAGTAAGAAAATTTTGAAAACTATATTTCTATACTGATTCGAATTTAACACAGTCAACATGCATCATCGTCACAAGCAATAGGCAGCTCCAACCTTGTTATGATTTCTTTGTTATATACGACACAAGTGGCTCTGATACCACTGTAGGAAAATCTCGGTGTGTACATCACATATACACGATGCGGAAAAACAAAAATTTTTGTTCCGGGACCTTCCCGAAAGTCAGGATCCATGTGTCTATATAATAATGTCAAACCATAACGACCAAAAGAGACCGTCTCTAACGGTATCCACGCAGAGATCGGAGAACCTAACCGGGGCAAACCCTTTGACTCAGAAATAGCTAGAATAAAGTAAAGACTGCTAGATCTTACCTTTATTCTTGGAGAGCTAGGAGAAACGATGAAGAGACTTGGAGAAGCTTGGAGAAGATGGAAAGCTTGAGAGATGATCGTGAGCTTGGAGAAAGAAACTCTTTCTTCCTCTTCAAAAACCAACGAACATACACCTTGCTCTCTACCTTTGCCATTTTGTCTTTAACATTTAAAGACTCATTAAATGCAAAGTGGTGACAAGGCTTCCACGTTAGCCTTTATATATATATATATATATATATATATATATATATATATATATATATATATATATATATATATATATATATATATATATATATATATATATATATATATATATATAATTAATTAATAATATATATATATATGTATATAAATGTGAAGTGGTCCAGTCACTGGGAATTCCTCCTACCTACTGGTCTGGTATGGAAAACCACCAAAACCTTTTTCAAGAATATTGATGTCGCGATCTCATCGGACATATCTCGATCTCATCGGGATCCATTTAATTCCATTGCTCTCCATATATTGGATCTCTGTCTAAAACTATTTTATTTAATTCTCCGAGTCACTCTTATGCGTGTGACCCATTAGGTTCCGGTTATGTTGGCCACTTAGATTAACACTTAACTGAAGCAAGTCATGAGCGGTATCTAGCAACACATCATGACCCCTAATTGACCGGAAAGTAATTGGTTTGATGAATGAACCTATATTCATCATGAACCATATCACGAACCTTTCCATAGACAATTACTGTGCAATTCGTCCTTTCACCATGCTATACCCCACTTGGTTATGAGTATGGGCAAAGTGTCAACTCTCACTAGACTAACTAGGTCAAATCTAGTCCAAGTGATATCAGTTCTTGTCCTGTGACTCATTACTTTATATGTCACTGAAGACACTCTTCATGACATATTACTCCGGCCAGAGATTTCCAAGTAATGACCCTGACAAGAGGCTATGGGTATCATCTTCTGCTATCACAGAAGTGGTGAATTCTCTATTGGCTACTCAATTACCTTCGAATACCTCAAGCTGCACCCAATCACCACCCTACGAGCGACCTATGTAAGGCAACAAGGAATGGAGTCAAAGTATGTAATCAAGATTCAAGATATCCTTGAGTACCTCAAGTCTAAGGATATTTGCACCATTGCTATGATGAGATTATCACTGACATTAGAATAGGACATCCATGTGATGATCTCATAGCAGGTCATCCAATGTACTTACTACCTCTAGTAAGCATTCACATCTCAACCATAAATATCTCATATTTACAGTTTCTGAGATCCACTGGTTGATCAACTCAAGGAGCTTGAGATGTGCTAGTCTCTCCGGATTAACGATGTCCAGTTTCAGTAATCCTATGACTAGGGATAATTTAGATAGTGACATAATTGCACATGATAGGAATCTCAGTAGTATGATCGCATCATAATTTCCTTCATGCTATGTCATATATCATGGACTTCATTAATTTGCTTATAGATCAATATCTATTCATAAATAATGAACATTAAATTAATGAATATGTCTTTCTTTATTTATTCACAAAGTATGTACACAACATTGTACAAAACGCGCTAAAGACGATTGCCTTTAGGGCACTACTCTAATAGTGTGAAGAGGTGTTGGAGAGCTAGGGTAAGGGAGGAAGGCGGGAAAATAAATTAAAAGGAGGAAAAACTGGAATGCCCTTAATGGAAGTTCCAGATAGTGAGGGAAGCTGGGACAAAGATGGAGACGATGCAAGGGGAAGGGGAATTAATGTAGGGATGGTGGAATTAGGGAGATGTGGAGCATACCTGTACTGATTCTAGAATTCTATAGAAAAGGCAAAGCATCTCCCTCTAACCCATTGCAGCATCCAATTCAAACAACAAAAGCAAAGAAACTAAAATACATAAAAATTGATCAACATGATGGGTTGTTGTGTGCACCAAAAGTACTGTTTTTGCTGGTTATGTTATTTCACCCTTTTGACCACTTGTTCGTTTCTTTTATCTACTTTTAAGCCTTATAAGATCCCTTCTTTATGATCCTTTGCATACTTATATAATGGCTAGTATTCTTTTATCCACTTTGCATACTTATAAAGCTTTCAAAGTAAGCGTGCATTCATTATGATTGAGTTTGAGCCTTGAAGCATTATAGTGAGTGAAGTGTAGAAATCTTTGAGTTGTATTCAATTGGGGGTTTTCCTCAAGGACATGTTTTAGTTAATCAAGGTCCTAATGGTTCTTCTTCACCATCAAAAAGAGGTGTAGCTCTTTATTAGGGATAAAGAAAGAAATGTATTTAAGTTCCCTTTCACTTAATTTAAATAAAGGTGATGAAACTTCCACATATGACTTAACTGAATCCCTACAATTCTCAACACTTTTTCTATGAAAGCATTCCTTTCCTCAACATGAACAACCTTGAACGCATAACTAAATAGTAGGCCTCCTAGGATTCAATCGCCCACCAAAAACCTTATTGATTTTTCCATTCTCTATAGCTTACACTTATTTCATATCTCTTGATAGTGTATCCCTTGACTTCAATTTATATTTCCAAAGATTTGAACAAGATTTTTTACAATAAATTTTTAGGTCCCCAACATACCTGCTCTCTTATCTTTCCAACATCTTTTGAATACATACATATGCATCTGGAAATCCCTAGCCTCTAATCACATAGAATAATTGGATCCTAACTTCTTGATAATTTTCATAGGCATTATTGACGACTTATCAACTTCCGTGCACACTGAAATGCTGTTTCTAACTATATACAAAATGTTGGTTTGATGGAAGTGCATGTAATCTTAAAGGATAAACAAATAACTCTCCTACCCAAGGAAATGGAATATGACTCAGGACCCTATGTACAAGTTCTGACTCTTTTCTCTGCACCTTACCGCTAGTTAAAAATTACAATTGTCTTCTTCTTTTTTAAAGTTAAAAGATTTCATTGATAAAATTTATGTACATATCAGTCATACACAAAATCTGAGGAAATACAACACACGTTCTTATTAAAGAATTATATGTTCCTAGTTAACAGAACCAGTAGGGTGAATCAACTAAAATTCTCATTTCTCTCTCAAGCTTGATAATAGTTTGGTAGCAACTCTTATAGCTATCATCCCCATTTTGCTTTGGTGTATGATTTCCTAGTAACTTGTCTCCAAGCATCTACTTTGTTTGAAGATTCTACTATTTCTCTCTTTCCACATATCTTAAGGGCCTTATAATCAGCCTGGTTCATCATTTTTATACTTCCCATCCAATTAACCATGTGTTTCCAGGTAGTTTTCGGATTGCTTATGCACAACTTAGGGGGCGTTTGGTTTGAGCACGAGATTGAGTATGGATATGAGTATAATAGTAGAAGGGAATGGAAATGGGTATGAAAAATAAAAAATGATGTTTGGTTTGTAACTTGAGTTTCTGTATTAATACCAATAATATTGTTTGGTTTGTTGCATTAATGGGAATGAAAGATAATATAATACCATTTTTTATATCAGATTTATTATTATTATTACAAAATTTATAATAATAATAATAATAAGATAATTAATTTCATATAATAAAATTAATAATAATAATAATAAGATAATTAATTTCATATAATAACATAAATAAATAAATAAATAAATAAATAAATAAATAAATAATAAGATAATTAATTTCATATAATAATAATAATAAGAATAATAATAAGGATAATAATAAGTTTAAAATTTATAATAAAAATAATAATAAGAAGAACAATAATTAATAATAATAATAATATTATTATTATTATTATTAAGAAGTTTAAAATTTATAATAATAATAATAATAATAATAATAACAACAACAATAATTAATAATAATAATAAGTTTAAAACTTATAAATAATAATAATAATAATAAGATAATTAATTTCTTATAATAAAATTAATAATAATAATAATAATAATAAGATAATTAATTTCATATAATAACATTAATAATAAAAATAAATAAATAATAATAATAATAATAATAATAATAATAAGATAATTAATTTCAGTATAATAATAATAATGATAATAATAATAATAATAATAATAATAAGTTTAAAATTTATAATAATAAATAATAATAATAAGAAAATAATAAATAATAATAATATTATTATTATTATTATTAAGAAGATTAAAATTTATAATTTATAATAATAATAATAATAATAATAATAATAATAATAATAATAATAATAATAATAATAATAATAACAACAACAACAACAACAACAATTAATAATAATAAGTTTAATAATAATAATAATAATAATAATAATAGCAATAATTAATAATAATAATAATAATAATGATGATGATGATGATGATGAGTAATATAATTAAAAAAAATTACTTATGTGGGGGAGGGGTATAAATAGTAACTATTAGATTGGAATGAAAACTTGATACCCACCTCATTTGGGGGGTTTAGTAGATTCTCAAACTTAATGGAATAAATCCATTCCCTTGGAATTGAAAACCCCATAACAAACACTTTTTTTTTACTATTATTCCATTTCTTCATTTCCAAACCTTCAAACCAAATGCCCCTTAGTTTGGATACTTCTCCATGTCTCCTTGATATAGCAGCACCTTACTATTAGATGGTCCTGATTCTCCACCTTTATGTTACACAATTCACATTTAAGTGTATTCACTTAAAACTTCAATCTGTCTTTTGTTAACAGCCCACCATTCATGCCTAATCGGAGAATAAAGGAGTGTGCTAGTTTAATATCACTGTCCCGTGCCAGTTTGAAACTATAGTTGGCTTTGACTCTTCTTTTCTTAGAATTCTACCTTTACTAGTCTGCCTAATTGTTCTGCATTTGTTAAAGATAAATTAAAATAGACAAAAGTCTTGCTCTCCAATAGTAGAGTGGTAAAAAATCTACCCTTGTCAAGTTAATTTTGCTTTTATTAATTCTAATCTGAGGTCTATGAGAACCGATAATTTTTGCCTCTTTTCTCTACATCCTATATTTTAACCTATTTTGTTGACATTACTGTACCCTTAATATACTATTGACTCGAAAAATAATTAAGGTGGGATGAAATTAGAAAATATTTATCTAATATTAAATATGATTTAAGATTATAATTTATATTCATTTCTAACATATTTATGAATCTAATGAATCATACATAAAAATTGCGATGATTTAAAGGAAAGATTTTTAATCAAGTTAGAATTGATTGTAAAAACTTTATGATTAAATATAAGATTTAATTAATAAATAAAATTAATATAAGATATTAGATCCTGATATAATTGGTTTTAATTATAATTATAGTTTCAATTAAATTATTAAAATGTCCATAACCAATTATAAATATATTTAAGACTCCAAAAAGTTAGTACTTTTTGGCTTCGTTTTGTTAGCGGAAAAGTATAGTGAATTTGAAATATGATTCATCAAAAATAAATATATAGAAAGTAAAGATATTTACATGTTTGAATACTTATAAGAATTGAAATAGAAAAGTTGGGTAGATTTTTATTATAATATTTGGTATGCTATAGTATTTGGTTAAATGTAACTTAATTTTGACTTGTGTTTTCAATTATATTCCTACAAACTGAATAAAAATTAAAATCGTTAAATAAGGAAAAATATGAACCTGAAGATTATTGATTGAAACTTCTGACAAAAAATATTCAAAATTTTATTAACGGAAGAACAATAAAAATAGCTGATAACAATAAAAATAATTGAAGACAGTATTATGAATATCGGTACATACCGGTTAGTACTGATCAGTACGTATCGTTTCGGACCAAAATCAGTATGAAATAAAGGGTGGGTTATATCGTGTTTAAATATCGACCAGTACCAGCCCATTTCGGATAGTACCGGCCAATATTCAAAATATTAGCTGATACCGAAAATTTTAAAAAATTAGAAAATTTTTTAAAAAATTTTAAAATTTCCGTCTCTTCCTCTTATCTTTCCTTTCCCCTTTTTTGAAATTTTTTTAATTAGTTATTTTATTTATTTCAACTTTTATAATTATTGTGAATTTTTAATTTTTGTTTTAAAATAATAATAAATATTTTATTTTTAATAATAATTATAAATAAAATAATAATTTAAAATAAATAATTTAAATTTAAATTTATTTTAATATTTTATATAATATTTATTAATAAAGTATTAAATAAAATATTTTATTTTTGAAATAAATAATTTAAAATTATTATTTATAAACTAATATTTATTTTATATATTTTAATTATTAAATCAAAATTTATTTGAGATTTATATATTTTAAAATATATTTTAAATTTAATTATATTTATTAATATATTAAATTAAAATTATTATTATTATTTATTATTACGATTTTTGGAGACATGATTAAAAACATATAGTATATCCGTATAATATGATCATATACTATTTTGTAATTTTAAAAAATTTAGAGACTACTTTATAAATTTAAAAATTAGTCGAAATTCAGATTCAATATTAACCAATATCGATGCGATCATATCATAACTCAATTCGTTATTAAGCTCGGTACGATATTTATAATATTGGTTAAAGAGGAGGTAAGGTTTTATAAAAGAGTTATCGTAGAGTTGAGAGAGAAGGAAATGTTAAATTGGTTAATATATATTTTCGATTAAATTCTTGAAGAAAGTAATCTAAATACTAAGAGAGTGCTAGGATTTAGAATCGAAGTAAAATGCTACTATTTTTTTAGATTGAGAAAGTTTTTACTTTTCTAACTACTCAAAAAATGAACCAAATGTAATAATATAAATTTTAAGAAAAGATTACTTTCCTAAGCAAGAATTCATTCCAATCAAATAAGGCCTTTGTTTAATCTTGTAAAGTTATCTCAATTTGTTTTATAAATAATATTTGAGTAATTATAATGTTTAAGACAATTGAAGAAAATAATAAAAATAGTTAAACTTTAGAATTATATGTAAATTATGATTTATTGTTTTATTATATTACATAAGAGATTTTGACCTCAGGAAATTAAAAAATTTTATATTTATTCCGCTACGAGATCTAATTTGGTCTGAAATTCCTAAAAAGATAAAAAAAAACGCCAGCGAGAAAGTAAGACATTAGATTCAGAATTATTCTTGCAGTGGGAGAACAGAAAGAGTGAGAGATGCTCGAATTGTCTCAGAGATCTGGTGGCGTGGCGTGTTTCATAGGAAAGCCACGTCTCGGATTGATAGATGGCTGGTCTCTTCCGCTACTGGGAAAGATGCTTTCCCAGTGTCTTTAATCCACTCGTCTTACAAGGTGAATTCATTTGTCTTTTAAACGAAGAGGAGCTTGAGCTCAGGCTCTGCGCTATTTTCTCTTTTTGTGTCGTATGGGTATGGTCAAGATATTTTATCTGAAACCAAGAAGATTAACCTTTTAATTTTTCTGACTGGTTGCTGGGAAGGGTCAATTGTCATTTTTACCTTTGTGGGAAGGCTCTTTGCTTTTTATTTGTGTCTTCCTAGAAGTCACCTAGTGTCCATCCAGTAGAGTGATTTGTACAAAAACAATTTGGCAAGTAGCCAGCCAACAAGATTCTTTCCTATAATGGCCAAAATCATGTAAATGAACACCACATGTGAGGAATATGATGATGATGCGAGAATTGACGGAGTAGTGCTACTAACCCCAGTACAATCGAACTCAAAGTCAAACCTATTAAAAAAAATAAAAAATTTAAAAGACGGGGTTCATTATGTTTGAAACACTTGTTAATCTTGGAATCAAAGTACGTCATAAAAGGGGTTCTATATTTGATAAGAATGATTATTGGGTGGACACTGTGGCATTGGTTGTACAGACTTCGCTGGTCAAGGAAAAAGGATACTGGAAAATAAAAATAAGCCTCTTATTAGAAAAGACAGAGAAATCGCTGATTTAAAGCCTATAATAAACCCCAAGTCTTAACTGTCTCCCCCCTCTCATCACTCTCACTGTTAACTTAAGACGCACGCATCAGAAATCGCCAAGCAATATAAAATGGAAAAGCGGAAGCTTCCTCCTTTACAGCCTCCTGGAAGTCTAGATGCCCTCGAAATGTTTGATTTCTCTTATTTCACTAGCTATTGTTCAGGTAACTTAGCAATTGAGCTTAAAAGTCATAATAAGCCCTTCGTCATATGTCCTATCTGAAAAAGTGTATACCCTTTGATTCCCATAAGAATGTAACAGAACCTCCTGTGGACCGGGAACCTTCTGTACACAATGACCTGGTTTGGGTTTAACCTGATCAGGATTTAAAAACTCGCTTAATGGTTTACATAATGCACTTTTTCATACCAGGAGAAACAAAGAAAGAAACGTTTTTTATCTGGCTCCTATAAGGAATGCTAAATTCAACATCGTCAGCCAATCCATGGCCAGGACCCAGGAGTGAGTAAAACCAACAAAATGACTACATATGGAATTTTGATTCAGCACCCGAATGAGTTCATATGCATAGAATGGGTATGCCAAGCATTAAAAGTTTCAGAACATTCAGCGTCGTAAAACAATTGACTAGAGCGAGACTTTAAAGGGATATATGTTTCAGAAAGAACCCAGTAATTTTCAAGTTCAGAAGGCAGCAGCTCTATGGAAGCTGACAATACATCTCTACATCTGTAATTCTGTTTATAGATGAATATTTTACTTGTGCCTATTGGATAAAACAATATTAACAGTTTCACATAAAAACATAATAAACCTGACTTCTGTTTAATAAGTGGAAGACCTATCAAAAATGAGACTTGGCAGCTTGAAGCATCTCCACAATAAGCGTCTTGACATCCCTAAGAAATAGTAGAATATTTCAACTTACGACAAACAAAACCTCAGAGTGAAAATACAATAATACAAGAGGTGAAAACACTAACACTTCATTTAAGGTAAAATATGAAGGCAACAAATGTCAAGGACCTCTCAGTATGAAAAAGAACAACCCATGACAGAAGGCAGAGGTCTTCCAATGAAGACTCTAATGAAACAAGGATCTCAAATATGGCAAGATGTTTGATTTTTCAAGTGGAGAAAGGACCAAAGCAAGTATTTGTCAGGAGAAAGCTCATTGTACACAGGCTGGCTTGTGATTGGTATGGATCTTGCAGCATGCATTAGGCTAGTGACCAGTATTTGGCTCAATTACATCATACAGAGCAAGAGCAAATGAAAATAACCACACATCTTCTCTAAATTTGTTTATGGCAAGATTAAGTCAAGCTTTGCTTAAGATGAGAACTAAATGAACAGAGTGCCTTAGGCTATGTCAAGCATATTGCATGTAAAAGTAACAGAACAATTTCATACCACATTAAGCAGAGACAAACTTTTTTTAAGTAAATATATTCTTATAAAAATATAAAACAGAAATTTATGAGTTAGGATGTCTAACTTTCTGTCTTCTGCACGTCTGGGAAAAGGGATCCGAAGCTTGTAAGTATTCCCTTGATGAACAGCCTGGAAGCAAAAGGCAGAAATAGGTCAAAAAGCTTACTTACCTAGACACAGCAACATTTTGAGACAAATGAACTTAAAATGACAAACCACTAATCAAGAATAACGTTTTCATGGATAGTTAATCTGTCAAAAAAGCAACTTAAAGAGGAGTTTAAATCAGTATCCTAAATCAACTAGATTAAGTTTCTACGTATAACAGTAAATAATAGCAGCACCTTAACATTGAATCCAAGACTATCCACATCCAGCATGTAAGCAGAATCCACCTGCATAAAACATGAAATCAAACCTTGTGCAACTTTTCTCTCACCCTCTATCTCCCTGTCTCTCTCTCACATAAACACACATTAGACACACATAGCTTGATTGTCTGGTTCCATCAAAAATGAAATTTCTTTGAGGTGAAGTGAACATCATTCTGTCGGTAACATTTTATATTACCAGAATTGATGTTGAGTTCTGCACAATGAGTTTCGTATCTTCAGCATGATCTCTATTCATGTGAGACTGATGAAAGACAAGAGTTAATTAGCACGATAAGTAAAAGGCTCAATATCTGATAAATAATCAAAAAAATACTGAAATGGAGCATGCATCACATGAGGTTTTATGATCTACCGTAACAGGCTTAGCAAACTGCGCTATTGGATCAACTTTTGCAGCTTGATATTCCTCTTTGCTGAAATCTGGAAGTATTTCAAATAGAAAAGACAGTAGCAAGGTACTCAAAACAAAGGGGCAAAAAGGAAAATCCAACAGTTCAACAATTTTATAACAAGTAATATAAAGAGAAACCTAGTGTGCAACAAACATTATAAAAAGTAATGCAAGTATTTCAGCCAAAGAGATGAGAAGTATCAAAACTTTGTTCAACAGATAGAGGAAGAAGATAATAGTTAAACAGACCTCCTGATCCAAGTAAAGCGGTTGCAACTCCTGAAACATATCTCACAATTTTTGGTTCAATGCGTATGAACCGAAAGTCACCAAAGTCAACCTTCATATTAGATACAAATTTAGAACCATAATTGGCAGGAGGCAATGATACCAAAAGGCAATATAACAAAGTTTTCCATACAATAAGTAAGTTACCCAGAATGCACTTGGATGCTTAGCAAGATATGTAGTTCGAGCAGCAGTACTATCTTTATCAGAAACCTAAAAGAAAACAAAAGAATCTTTTGTCCAAAATAAAAGGGCAATGCAGTTTGGATTCAATAATATGAGAACTCTTCACAATATAGACTTGATGAACGAGAAACAAATTACAGAAACAGCATCGCCATGCAGTGTGATCACTAAATCCGTTCTATCCTCAGGATCTCTAGCAACAAGCAACGAGCACCTTGGATTAGCCAAAAGGTCCTGGCAAAGCAGTGAATTCCAAATAACTATAAGACTAAATTGGAGACAAGTCATTAAACTAAATTGAAGAGAGTGCATTAGAGTCGCTGGATGTTTATAGCTCTTCTACGTATCATTTACCAGTGAAAAAGGACAATGGTTTAGAAAATAGAATTGACAGGACATAGTTAAATGTTTCAATATCAATCAATCCACTTGATCTAATCTCAGATGATGCCCATGAGTTATCTTGGGCATTACAGAACACGTGAAGAGAAATTCCATATTTGCTCTTCAAACCTTGGTATGAACTGCCAAGCTGCTGACAGCTAAAATTGGAGATCCGTCAGCATCACAAGCAAAATCAACCATTGACCCAGACGGATAACCCCCATACTTCTGCGAAAGAAAGGATTTTAAGCAAATCAGTAACAATAAGTCTAAGAAGTCACAATAATAATAAACCAATGAACAAACAAAATAAACAGTAGCGAACAACGGCAAGATACTCGCTTAGGGTTTTCCCAGAAACATTGTATCCAGTTGTCTCGATTGACCATTCTCAACTACTAAAGCCACATAAGCAACATGTGGACAACAAACCTGGGAAAATGTGGAAAGCATGCCTCGTGTGCTGTGATTAAGCAACGTCTTAATTTCCTCAGCAGGAGGAAGCCTAGCCGCCTTCTCCTGTAACGTCAAAGGCACAACACAACTAAGTAAGACATGTACTTACTCCCTAGAACTTACAGCAAGCGATTACTAGTCTTAGACAGATTAAATTGCCCGTATGAAGAAAATAACATAGATGTATGGAAGTAACCTGGTGAGCTTGGATCAGCTGCAACACATTGGCGTTGCTGTTAACATCTCCATGTGGCACTGCCTGATCAAAAAAGAAACGAAAAGAAAAGACTTCGCAAAATAATTATATTAACAAAGAAAAATCATCCACCAATCAATCATTCTTAACCAAAACCTACAACTCAAACTACACGCAAAGCATTCGTTTAAAGGAAGAACAGGTGAAATTGGGATGACACAACTGAGTAATGAATCCCAAACTGAAAATTTTTCCAACAGTATCAACAGGCGGTGGAGTCCGGAGTCTTTTTACCTGAGACGGTGAGTTAGTTGCGGAGGCCATGAGAAGAGAAGGGCGAGGGAGGACAGGAGTTGGGAAGGAAGAGGAGTGGCGAAAGGCTAGAAAGGGGGAAGAGACAGGGGGCTTACAGTGAGTTAAGGGGGAAAATACAGAGAATGCATATGGAGCAACCACTACCCGCAGGCTCGTCATTTTGGAAATTTCTTCACCTAACCAAAACTACCAATCCAAAGTCCAAACAGGCACAGCAAGTGTGCATACCGCTTTATTTTTTGAAGAAATATAATAATATTATTATTTTTGTCAATGATTTAAATTTCTGAATAATCATATGGAAGTACAGACAGTATTTTGTAGGATTTTTGCTTTTTATTTTTATATTTACAGTACTAAAATTTTATTTAATTGATTTTTATTTAATCAAATGTAAAACAATAGATACAGATAGAGTATTGGACACAAAGCGATGTTGACAAGAAAAGAAGTAATTTAACCGCTGCGCAAAGGACGTTTCTTTCGCACTCCCTGGTTCCAGAAGCCCAGCAAAAAGAAAACATCGACTAATTGAGATCCAGGATTAGAGATATGATAAACGCATTATATAAAGAAACAAAAAGAAGAATCCAAATCAATTTTCAGTAGTCTTTACAATCATACATATATTCCTTCAAAAGATCAATCAGAATGAGAACTATCAGAATCAGAATCCGAATCGGAGAAGGGAGAAAAGGAATTGTTGGGATTATAACAGAGGTAGGTCCAAAGAGAGAGGGCGAGGCGGCCGAGTTCGCGGAGAGGGAAGCAGAAGAGGAGCTGGAGGACTTGGTCACCCGCGAGACGCTCAGGATTGCAGGCTATGTACTGGCACAGATTCGCTGACACGTTAGCTACCGTCACAACCACTCCGCTGCTTATTACCATCTCTCCCTCTATATATCTCTTCTTGCCGTGCTATTTGTCTGGTGTTGGCTCAGTTTTGTTCGCTTGTATAGAAATGGGAAATTGCAGAGGTTTCAACCAGAATTTTGTCGGATTCGGCAATTTGGGGACTGCTGGCTTCTCTAATAAACAATATTTGGGCTAAGATCTGAGAGAAGGCCTTAGTTATTATCCTAACACTTGAAATGCTACATTTAATCCTTATCAGATTAAATTCATGCTTCTTTTTTCGTAAATTTCCCATTCGAGAGATAGAATCTGTTTCTATAGCAAACTTTTTCTTGTTTTGATTAATTTATCTCTATGTATTTCAAGAAAAGAATCGTTTGTCCGATAACCCTTTTACTAACTGTTTGATTTAAAAGCTAAAATGGATAAAAAATAGAATAATTATTTTAAAAATAAGTATTACTTTATTTAGTTTATTGCTAAATAATTTATATGTCAATGTTTAGTTTGAAAATATAATTTAGAATGATAAAGAAATAACTAACAAAAGATTAAAATATTTATTATTATTATTATTATTATTACTGTTATTATTATTATTAATTTTTTACTTATTATCATTCTTATTATTAATAATTTTGACTATTATTATTGTTAAATTCTTTATTATTATCAATTTTATTAATTTTATTAATTTTTATTATTAAGTTCTTTATTATTATTAATTTATTATTATTATTATTAATTTTATTATTCTTATTATTAGTAATTCTTATTAATTATTTTTATTTTATTTTATTAAATTTCTTCTTCTTCTTCTTCTTCTTATTATTATTAATTTTCTACTAATTATTAAAATTATTATTATTTTTATTAAGTATATTTATTATTATTATTAAATTCTTATTCTTATTAAATTTATTTATTTATTTATTTATTATTACTATTACTATTATTATTATTATTATTATTATTATTATTAAATTCTTTATTATTATTAATTTTCTACTTACTATTATTTTATAATTATTAATTTATATTATTTATTATTATTATTATTATTATTATCATTAAATTTATTATTATTCTTATTATTATTTATTTTATTATTTTTATTAATTATATTTTATTTTTGTTATTATTGTTAATTTTCTTCTTCTTCTTCCTAATTTTAATATTATTAATATTATTGTTATTATTAATTTTCTTCTTATCATAAAGATAAAGAAGTTTTCAACAAATAACTCTATTCTTGAAATAACTAAAGACACATTTTGATGATCTTTAACTATTCCGAAAATTGAGAAAACCTAATATTAGGATTAGATATTCTGGTATTTTGTCTACCCAAATAAAGGATTATTTAAAATTAAAAATATACTAGGAATAGAATTCCTATTCCTGACCAAACATGCCCTTATGGTTAACCACTAGTAGATCTTCACTGTGTAAACGATATGCCCAACTGAACTAGAATGTGTTAAATAGAATTTGTTTGGATAATATCAACATGTTGTTTCTTATATATTTGTAGTATATTGGATAGTTGTTTTTGAATCCCGTGGAAGCATATTTAAGTAAAAGGGTAAGACAAATAGTAAAAAAGCAAGAGAAAGATACGAAAAAGCAAATAATAGGTCAAGAAACAATTTATAAGTTTCTAGTTTACCGTATGAGGTAGCAACTTTAATTAATCATTAGTAAAAGTTACATGGTTAGGTTATCTTACATAAGGTGAAAAGTTTACGATAATCTAGGCTTTTTGTTGCGATTATCAACAAGAATATCTAAGATTGGCGTCAGTTTTGGTTCAATTTCTTTGAATCTTTTATCAAGACATTGTCTAACTCCCGGAGAAGAAACAAGAATGTCTTCTGAAAATATTAAAAAACGAAAGTATATGAGTAGAGGTTAGTTTGGGGTGGAAGGAAAAAAAATAAAATAATTGAAATTTGGGGAAACAAACATAATAAATACAATAAATAACAGACAATTATATAATTTGCGCATAGAAACTGATAAGAGATAAAAGTGACCACAAAGGTGAATTGGTAAAATGATAGTAATAATGAATCTTTTACAAAAGGTATATATTTAGCTATTGTGAAGTGTATTTAGAATTCATGATTGTGTTTCTGGTGCAATTAACACCAAGAAAATTGAAAATTATCAACAATTTTGGTTCATTATTAGCACACGGTTCATTTGATATATGAGGAGTGAAAAAAAGGAGAGTTGAAACAGTTTGATGAATATAAATATGAAAAAATATTTGAATAAATAATGATAAATACCTGAAATAGTTGGGAGTCTCATTTCAGCGTTGTCATTATTTCCTTTTTCACTTGAAGTTGAGCCTCCCTCTAATTTGGCATCATCAGTCTTGCATCAATAGACAACATTGAAGCATTGTCTTCCGTCTGATGGTTACATGTGAACAGGTTTGATATAAAGAGAAAGGTTTTTGTTTTCAGTTCAGCGTGACTCTTATCAAGATGAAATTCAATACTCTTTTTACCAAAGAGAAAAGCGTAGATCATTAGTCATATAATAAAGATGTCATAAAAAAATAATCAAATGTATTTTTATTTTTAATAATTATAAAAATATAACCTGATTATAATATTGCATAGCTTCAACTGCATTGAAGTTTAAGAGATTTTTGACAAGTTCACCAAAAATGGATGCTATGACGGTTCCTATATTGTCACTCAAATCAACATCATACCAACATCTACATTTAGAAAGGAAAGTAAATGAAAAATTGTATAGTGGAATAAATAAAGAATATTAGAAAAATGTATTTAGAATTGATGCGAATGATCTTAAATTTAATTTAACATATAAATATCTTAGGAATGTGTTAAAATCACATAAGGATATGTTTTGAACTTGGGTTCAGATGGATGTTTCTCTATGTAAGAATTACATTTAAATGTAACCTTATATGTAGCCGCGATCGAGCAAAAACATTTTATGCAGCTCGTATACTAATATTTTTGCATAATATGTTTAAACGAAATACGAGCTTTAATCCATATTATCAGGAAAGATACAAATAGACAGATAATAGGTGAGAAAGAAAGTTCATTGTAGAATATAAAATATATGTACCTTGTCGGTGGACTTTAGAAAAACGATCTTTGAAATTTTTTGATTTGATCTAAAAAATACATCAGGATCATATTTAAGGTAAGTCTATGGGGTAACAAGGTCTTTTAGCTACTTGTTATTTTTTTGGGCCTTGGAAAAATGGTAATTATAAGTGTAAGCATAAAAACATCTTAAAATGTGAACATAAGTTTGTTTGTTGGAAAATTAAAGATGAGAAATGTGGAAGTATCAATTTTTAAAATCTGCAACTTCTTGTATTGGCGGATTAATGAGAATTGCAAAATCAAATCATGTGGATAATGCAACACCTGAAATTCTTAAATTGTAAGCCTAAAAAGAAAATATAAGGATAAATATAAAAAATATAATAGTATGAAGAAAATGAAAATATAATTACCATTATAAAAGTAAAATTTTAGCCTACGACACACAAGCATTGGAAAAGTATTCAAGGCCCGTACAATTTGTTGGTCGTTATTTGTAACAAAAGCATCCCACACTGATAGTATAATGGTTAGTTGTCTAATATAAAATGAAAAATGTCAAAAGAATCAAATGTTATCGAAGTTCATTAGTTGTAGAAAATAATAGGGAATACAACATACTGTTCGTTGGTAAGAACAAATTTTTGGATAGTTGAAATTTTGTCATCTTTGTTGATGTGTCTCACATCTAAAACTTGAATAACGACAGCCAAAATATCTATCATATGATAAGGATAATTACAATCAGATGTAATGGAAGAAAAAAAGTTATTGAGAGAAATAGAGAAAAGATCTAATCGACCATTTTTTCCTTGTTATTGATAAACTTGATGAGATCTGTAAAGGATGTATAGCTGAATTTGCATGTTTGGATGTTGTTGTCATTAGTTATAGGCCCGACAACAGTGCGATTTATATGATCCATTGGATTTTCAAGTTTTCAACTTGGAGCTGAGGTGGAATTAGCTTGACAATGGCATTAGAAATGATATTTTTTTATAAGGCTACATGTAAGACCCCAAAATATACCCTAGTTGAAATAATACATATTTATGAAAGTACATGTATGATGGGAGTTAGAATTTTGCTAGGATTAGAATATGAAAGACTTATGACTTGAATTTTTGATCAAGTGGACTATAATGAGTAAACTGGAATTAATTGATACCATTAGAAAATTGAGGTATTTAAATATATATTTAGATTAGGAAAATTTTCAAGTGGCAAGATAAATTGGTTACATGAAAATTTCAATGATTAAGCTTATGAGTTAGTGACATTTGGCTTAGTTGATACATTGACAAATGACATAGTTAATAAAGTGACAAGTGACCTAATTAAATTGTGGTATTTGACAACATTCATTAAGTAACACATGGTTTACTGGAAGTGTGACAAATGGTAGCTTAAGTGCATGACATATGTGACATGTGCAAGAAGACATATTCTTTATAGAGGGAGTGACACCTAGGTGGTGGTGAAGCAAGTTTTTGCTGAAAACTTTTCTGTTTTGTTCTTTTTATTCACTTTGCTTTCTTCTCTCCACAAAACCTCCCATCTTCTCTCTAACTTCTGGAATTTTATTGGAGTTTGGGTTATCAACCTTTGGAAGCTTTGTAAGTTATTTCATTAAGAAGTAGGTCTTGTGATTCTATGTATTATTACATCATTGATGCTAAAAGTTGCACATTAAACTAAGATATGTGCTGGTTGTTTGGAAGCTTGATTTAACTGGTTCTTTGAAGTTAAATAGGTAAGAGATTTCTACACTTGATAGCATGTATTCATATAAGTTTTATGATACTTAAGTTGGCCAAAAATATGTGTTATGATGTTGAACATTAGGTGCTAAAAAAAATAATTCTGGTTTGGCATATGCTGTTTTGATTTTAATGTATGGAAGATAAGGATTGTGAGCTATTTATTGAATGACTTTGGAATTGGTTCTAGACAGAAAATTGATATGTAATTGAGGCATTAATAAGGTGCAATTGAAGTGGAATTCATGAATCTTGGTGAAGGGGATGTTGAAGGTGTAAGGTGTGAGTTAATTGTAGTAGTTTCACTGAATAGGTTTCAATATGCAGACATTGGTCTTTTGGCCATTACTTGACCTTAGATCTCCAAATGACTTGGAACTTAAACCAATAGATTCCTAAGACATTTTTATTCCTCTCCATAAAACTTTAGAGCCATCTGAATTGATTTGAAAAAGATTGATTGGATGAAAGAAAGGAAATGTGCCAGAATGTTATGAATTGGAGAATTTTCATGACCATGCTTCGGTATTTTAATTATAACTTGATCATTAGATTTCTAAATAGATTGATTCTTAATTCTTAAACTAGAACCATATTTCTACAACTTTCTTGAATAAGTCAAATTTTAATTCTATCTCTAAGACTTTCAAAATTGGCATGAAATTGAGTCTTGGCTTAGGCTGTAGCACTAGCAGGGACATAAATCATATCCTATTATTATTGAATAAATCATATTGATGTAGGCCAAATTAGACTAAGGCATCTCACCAAGGTTGTAGCTTATTATCTTAGATTTAAATTGGTGTAAAGTTTGAAATTTTTGGATATTGGAATTGAGAGATATGGGTTGTACAACTTGAATGCATGATCATGCTCTAGCCAAACTTTCAAATGTACACAGTCTGTGATATTTTAAGCATAACTCATAGAATAATGAACCAAATTGAATGATCTTAGTATCAATAGAGACTTAAAACATAGAGGAATAATAGTCTAAAAGAAAGTGTTACAAAAATACATCATTTTCTTAATCCTATTGATTATGCTAAGTTAATCCGAATGAGGTACTTCCAGCAAAAGCTGGAATAGTAATTGAATGTATGAATTTTGGAACTTTTAAAGTACAATTGATGTTTACATCAGTTTAGTAAGGAAATATACCTGAAAATTTTTCATGAACATGCATCATACATATTTAGTATACATAAATGAATTCTTAATCATGTAAAATAGTGATTTGTATATGTGTTAAATGTTATTGAGGAACGTAAAGAACGACCACTTCCAAATATTGTTGGGACTTCGAGCTTTTGTGAGTAATCTTAGATGGTCACACCTTACTTTGTTATGCTTGTTGAATTTGATTTATGCTGATTGTGTTCTGAATTTCGGACAAAGATTGTCCGAGGCGTTTAATGCATGTTTATATCATTGGAAGTGCTACTTGCATGTGAATATGATTGAATACTTGTTTTGCACATGAAATGTCTGAAGTGGCTTTATTTTGTTTTAAAATTGTTGAGTCCTAGTTGTGGGTAAATAGGCATGCCTAGAAGGGTCTGCAGTTGCTCCTATGACACTTCAGTGTCGAGATTTCGATCTCTCCTATGACACTTCGATCTCGAGATGTCAGTCTCACCTATATAAGTCCCGTTACCAGCTTCTGTAAATGGCTTAGCAATCATTTGATTTTGTATTCTGATATATGTTTGATTATGTCATAAACAAAATTGTGTTTTGATTCTGAAGGGCTTATACCCTCTTTTGATATGCAACTCTGTTAACTATAAAATCTGTTTTGAAATGCATTATGTCTCATTTATTGTTAAAACAATCTGTTAATGCATGTTATGCTATTATATGATTCAGTATGATGAGTTATCACTTTATATATAAATTAGTTATTGCTCACTAAGATATATGCTCAGGGCGGTGGATTTTTCTCGTGTAGGTTCGAAGCGAGGATTGTAAACACTGGGGCGAGTCAACCACAGTGGCCAATGGAGTCTGAGTCTTGTTTTGATAAAAATGTATTTTGAGTTTATTTTGACTTGTATATAAAGTGTATGGTTCTGAATTATTGTAAGTTTTTATAATGACTATGTTTCAAGCTAGTTTCGATTTTTGGAACAAATTTGTATTATGTTCATTTGATATAATGCATGTATGTTGTGAACAAATTTGGAATGATTTGTAATGTATGTTTGCTTCAGTTTCTGAAAATACATGAAATGAATGTTTAGTATGTTTTGAAATGTTTCCACATCAGTCTGTTATTTGTTTATATTTGTGAGTCCATGTGGCACTCCAGTATCCTCTTGGGGGGTATTGGGGCTTCACACTGCAAAATAAGGCCCATTCTTTGGATATCATTGTTAAATATGATAGCTTCGACATGTGATCCTTGTTGAAAAAATAGAATACAAGGAAAAGCTAAATTATTCTAGAGACAGAGAAAATTAACAAATTCAACATTTGACACATTGAAAAACAAAAATTTTAAACTAAAAATGTTAGCAACATTTCATAGAAAAGGGGTATAGAAATTTTAAAAAAAAGCTTGAATATTTTATGATTTTAGTAGAACTGTAAAGAGATTTACAGAAATTCTAATTCAATAGCCAGGTCAACTTTTAATTTCTAAAGTTAGTGGAAAAAAGGAAATGTTAAATGAAGAAAGTATAATTATTATACATTTGAATCAAAAAAGATAATGTTAGCCCCAAATTTTTTTTTTTAAAATTAAGCATGATTAGATTAATTAAGTAAGTTATGTTAGCATAAATTGAGTTGATATTAATTAATGTGTGATAGCATTAATGAGTTAGGTGGTGAATTAATGAAATTAAATGAGTTAGTTGGGCCTTAATGAGGTAGGAAAAGAAAGATAAGATGGGCTTGAGAGACAAGTGGGCCTTGAGAAGTTTAAAGAGGAAAATAAAGAGGAAATGAGAAGGAAGGAAGAAGAAGTGAGTGGGCTTTAGGCTTTTGGGCTTAAGTGAGTTAGTGAGAAGTATAAAAAGAGAAGGAAATAAGTGAGTTAGGAGAAGGAGAGGAGTAAGTTACGAAAATTAAGAGGGAGAGGGGGAGAAATCGTGGAAGTGAAGGGAGAAGGAGAAAAGAAGAAAAGCTTGGTTAGGGTTTGAGATTCCAAGAGTTCAAGTGAGAGTTTGAAGAAAGTTCAAGAAGGAAAAGTGTAGAGGAGGAGCTAAGCTACATTTTGAACCAAGAAACTCTTGGGTTGAGTCAAGAACCAAGGTAAGTTATGTTTTCAAGTGTTGGTTTTTAGTTGGGTTTTGGTGTAGAAAGCTTAGAAAGGAAGTGGGTTTAGTGATTTTAAAGTTGATTTCATGAAAGGGGTTATGTAGAATTTTAATTGAATTTATGTTGAAATGGGTTCTTGTTTCTCTTGAAGTAGAGCAAGAGAGAGAGAAGAGCAAGGAGAAGAGCACTCTAAGCAAGGATTAAGCAAGTTATAAGGTGGGTTTCATTTTTATCTTTATGTTAGTAAGTTCTAAATACTATCTCAACTAAGGAAAATTAATGTTTTTCAATTACCTTGGGTTGAGCATTGATTGAGCTCTGGTTGTGTATTAATTGATTTATGATAGCCATTATGTGAGAGTTTGATTAGTATATGACATTGCTTGCTTTTGCTTGACAAGTTCATGAATTGAATGAGCATGAATATTAGTGAAATCATGAAAGGTGATTTAAGCATGAAATCCAATTTTCAAGAATCAGCTATTTGGATGCATGAAAAATCCAATTTCAGAAATCAGCCAACGGACAAGAACATTCCAGATTTTAATGCATGAATTTGTGTTATGTGGGTACTTAAGTACACCCAGCAAAGTCACGTGCACGTTGACCATATAGTTTCAGCACTTTGCCTTGATGTGGCATAGGATGTTCCTTTTGGACTCTCAAGATACAACTACACTCGTGTAGTTAAATGGATTATTGTGGACTTATGAACCATCAGCTATGTGTCTATGTGTAGCATGTATGTGCGAATGAAAGATGCATGAATCATGAAAGTTATGCTTTTAGCTTGATGAAATTATGAGAATGCAAGTTGTATGAATGTTTGATGAGAAAATTGCTAATAGTATGAATAATGAATAGATTCAGCTTATTTGCATAAATATAAACATGTTACCCACGTTAACGCTCACCCTCCAATCCCGTCCCATCTCCAGGTGAGGAGCACGAGATCGACCATCGAGCTTAAAGGCATTACTCCAGAAATGATGATTTTGTATTTTCAAGATAGCTTTTGTAAATCAATGCTTTAGATGCAATTTGGGCAAGTTTACTTTTGCAAGTTGTATTTTGGATTTTGGATGCAAGTGGCTTAAAATGCCTCTAAAGCCTTGTAATAACTCATATTTTTCATATGAAAGCAAGAATGTTAAGTTCTAATGTATTTCGTGAAATCCATGTATGTTTTAAAACAATTGCATCATTGTATAGTTTGGATATGGTTAGAATGCTAAGAGTGTGGTTGTTGCCTTGAATTGCATTTGGAGATGCTTTTGGGATTGAGTTATGTTATATGAGGTTGCATGTTGAGTTTTATGCAGGTGGAAGCATTAGGATTGCAAACTGGTTAGTTGCATTTTCAAGGGAAGTGCTGTCAAATTTTCCTAAAAATTTGACAGAACTTTGCTTCAGTTTTAGACCCTCTTAAGGCTTGATTTAGATCGGGGAGTCTTCGTGAAGATTTTAGTAGAAGTTCAGAACTTTCTAAGGGTGTATCATTTGTCTCATTTGGACTTAGGGTTAAAAAGTTATGAGATGAAGAACACATTCATCCTTTATTCATTTAGCTATATTCTGTTACATTGGTCTTTAATGAGCAGTGTCCTTTGAGTGGCTTTTTGCCTTGATTAATGATGGAATTAGCTTTTTCATCCTTCATGAGAGTTGTAGAGAATCTTGTTATCTTTCCATAGAGGTATAGTATGCACATGTTGGAGTTAGGATTAAGAAGTTATGAGTTTTGAAAGATGCTAGTGTCAAGTGGTTTGAAGTTGGATTGAAGAGGAGAGGGTTTGAAGTTTTGAAGAAAGGCGTGTCCGTTAAACGGACACGAATGTCCATTAAATGGACAGCCTCGGGTGCCAAAACACCCCTTACCCTGCCCATGTCCGTTTAACGGACATTTGCGAACCAATTGGTACACTTTCACCCGAACGTGTCCGTTAAAAGGACATGTGTGTCCGTTTAACTGACAGCTACGGGAGAAAGTGAAAAATGGACAATGTTAGATGCCGAATCTCGTTTTGTGGTCTTCATAAGAGTTGTAGATCGAGATGTCTACTTTCAAATGGTGAAAGAACGAACACAATAAGACATCTAGATAAAACGTTATGGCAATCGCGCCAAAAGAGTTTCAATTTGATTTTGGAAGTGAGCATGGTCTATTGTTTTGGGTATAAATCCCTCATCCGACCTCCAATTGAGGTGAGGCTTGAACCATTGGATTTATAAGACATATATTTTTCTTGCTACAAAAATTGGTATCATTTGGAGTTAAATTGAGGAAGTTCACATTAAAGGAAGTGAGAGGCCGGTTAAGAGAGCATGTTTCAGGTGTGAACTCTTTTAGGTTTTTGGAGTGTATCTTGAGTTATATAACTCCGATTAAGGCGATTCTTGCCTCTATGCGAACGTGAGGCTTTAAGATATTTTTGATATGAACAAGTCAATATGTGATTACGATGTTTAGGTAGTGTACGCTCATCACTTTTATGGAACAACAGTATACAGCACTGCAATGTTATAAGCGCAAGGTTTCAGGAATACGAAAGTTGGGCTCCGGGAGCGGGGTCCAATATCTTGTGGTACCAAAGCAATTGTGATAGTGGTAAGTACATGCAGTTGGATCCTGGATCCAACAACTGTGGTATCAGAGCAAGTGTGACAGTGGTAAGTCTAAGCAGTTGGGTCCTGGATCCAACAGATAAACTTTTGTCTCCTGGATGGCTTGTTAGGTAATGTAGCAATTTGTTGTGTTTTTTTATGGTTACTTTGCATGACCACCCCTCAGCACCAGATAAAATACCCTTGATCAATAAATGCTTTTTCATCCTACCAAAAAAAAAAGTTAAGAAAAAATTTACATAAAAATTATTTTGTAAATAGAATAAAACTAAATACACTTGAACAGAATAATCAATATACCTTTTTGCCTGTTTTATATGTTATAATTTAGCCAACTGGAAAATTTCATGGAATATAATATTCCTTATTTTGTGGTCAAATTTTGAAGACTCAAAAGCGCCTGGAATAATTAGAACTTTAATCAATTCAGGAGTTTTGTTCAAAATCAAATATGTGTTTCTATTCCCTATTCAACCTTGAATGTAATAACAAATCTTCTGGGTAAATGTATATATTTTTCTCACTTTGTATTTCTCTAGTGAGATGTTCATGATAATCAACAGTAAAATCATATTTAGTTAAATGATAATCACTCAAGCTCTTCCCCATTTGTTCTAGGGATCTATTAATATCCTGGAGGGTCATCCTTGTAACGTCCTCGAATATATATGCATTATAAGAGGAAGCATGCTGGTAATCAGAATAAAGATAGTCTTTGAATGTTTCCCAAAGTTGCTTAGGATTCGTTATGGTGAATAATAGAATAGGAGCGTAGCAAATAAAAGTCTAAACGAAGTTGGCTTCTAAAATAAAGCAGGCTCCTCTAGAGTTTGTTTTATATAAGAATCAGATGCTAGCAAACTTAATTTTAATGCAACCTCCCTAAAACAACTTGTTTTTTCACCATTAACAGTTAATAAGTGATCAAATGATGTTGGTCCGTTAACGTGCATAAGTAATAACCTTAGGTCATACCTTTCTCTTCTTTAGGGTCAACAGTAACCAACCTTCCTATAACTTTCCTTCGACTCCTTTCTAACCATGTTCTTGTTTTGGGGGTCTAAACAAAACGTTTTGGAAAATCTTTATACAAACATTCATCTCATCAGTTAACATTGTTCTTAAGAAGTCAATTTTCTCAACAAATAAGACAAATCTGAATTTCTATCAAAGGAGATAGACTATTGATCAGGAAGATGAACTTGAAGCATATAAACTAATGGTCTCATCTCTACTATACGTCAAAAAGCTTCAGGAAGTGAAATCCAACGACCTTCTTGGAAATTACTGATTTCATCAATATCAATAGTGGTTTTTTGATCAACAATACTAAAATTAACAAGATCATGGCCTTTGAAGACATACTTATACAAATACTTAAAAAGCTTAACAGTAGAACATATTTCAACATTTATGTGGCAATTAATGAGAAGCAAAAGGTACAGACTATGAGGAACCACCCACCTATTATCAATCTCATGCTTACAAATCTTTACTTTTCAACCATCATCTCTCCTTCTATAACATGCATAACTAACCTCACCATGGAAAGTAAAAAGGAGCAAAATTTTTAGGGTAATGGTTATTGAAAACACCATTTCTCATGCAAGGGTTGTCCTTATTCATATGACCATAAGGATCGTGGATCATGTGTTTAATGACAAGAGAATATAATAGTGAATTTTGAACAGGGTCTGGTATTTCAGCAGATATGCTTTGGTCAAAAGATTCTGGATTAAGTAATTTAGAATGCGGCTTAAATATCAACAACAAATGAGTATGACGGAAACCATGCTTTTGGAACTCAATAATATAAACATATGTGGCCACCTCTCCAAAGATCTGTTTCTTGATTAGTTCATTTTTAAGGATCTCAAATTTAGCTATAAAAAACTCTAGCCAATAAATCAGACCTATCTTGTGGCTTTTCATGAAACTCAAGGTTATCTTGAATCTCTTTCCACATTGGGTTGCAAGTCATGGTGAGGAAAATGTCAGGTTTACCATACTTTTGTACTAGAGCCATTGCATCAAGATAATGAAATTTTATGTCCCTTGGACCACCGACAAATGAAGCTAGGAGCACAACTTGACGGCCAATTCGATAACCTTCATTTTGACCACTAGCAATACTATCCAAAACACCTTGTATTATCTCTGTCCTTATCTCATTTTGTCTCTTTCTATATTAATCAAGTCTAAATGTTTCAATCTTTATATAAGCACCCATAACAAATTGTTGAAATAGCTTTAAGTTATGAAGCAACATTGACTCATCATGTTCTCTTATTTGGAGCCTATAACAATAATACTCTCAAGTAGAAATAGTGTCTTCTTCACAGTATTCTTGACCAGCAACTAAAAATTATATAAACAAATTGAGTAAATAAAAACACAAGATTAGACAACACTATAAAAATGAAATAGGAAAAAAACTTGCTTATATTTTCCATATTAAACAGATCAGATGGATCAACAAAAGAATTGAAATTAATGTCAGATCCCTCATTTGAAGCAGTGTTCCTCATTTTCTTTGAAAACAACCACTTAATTCCATGGTGCCATCTAGATTCACCACGAGGAAATAAAAAGGATACTAAAGGGGATCATAATAGGTATAGTAAGATTAGATTCAATAACTTGTGATTGAATGGCTATAGAATTGGATGTGTGGAGATTTATCAACCCTTTCATCATCCACCTCAATCCATATACTAGCTACTTGTGATGCAATAGGAAGATTGTATACATGTTGATCAAGGCTAGGATAACACCTCAAGACTATTGTATTATTGTCAAGTGTTGGAATGTCCCTAAGACTCCTGAAGAACTTAGCATAGGGATTATGTTCTAGGACTATCATAATCATTTTTAATGTATCCTTATGAAGTTTATCATAACTTTTTGTCCTTCTTGTAAGTTCCTCATCAGTATAAAAACATAGAGTTGGATACCAAACACTCTATTAGCTGTCGAAACTAAACTATCAAGGAAATAATAAACTTGACCTTGAACACTAAATGTATAAACATCTTTCTTATTTTTTTGTTAATTCTCGATCATACATAGCTCCATACGAGTTAAAAGCCACATTATTATCATGGGCATGTTTGGATAACAGTTGATCAACCAATTTTTGGCTAACTGACTAAAAATGAGCTATTTGACTTCATCAACCATCTATTTGTTGTGTTTGGTTGTTGGCTGGTTGAGTTGGCTAATTCAACCCAACCAACCGAAATTAAAAAACTACTAGGATGCAACATTTCAAGGGAATCGGTTGTTTATTGTTCTTATAATGCCAATTTTGCCCTTAAATTTTCTGCCAACCTTATTTAAGCCTCTCTCATGTTCTTTAGAAGGTCTCACTCTCATTTTCTCTACCTTGTTCAGATTACTAGATCCTTGTACCTTGCGACAACGGATTAGTTGCGTTTCCTTTGTTCTTCTTTCCATTTCTCTTGTATTTTACAAGTTTCGGTCCTAAATCTTGTTCTCCTTATCTTGCTAGGACTCTTGGTTCACTTTACAAGGCATCAAGACATGAGGCGTTGAGATATGTGGTTTTATTATTTACTGGTGGGATTTTTGTTTGATTCTCCATTATTGCAAACTTGGTATTTTGTTCCTGAGAAGTTGATGTTTTAGGATATAGTATGTACATGAACACAACGCCTTCTACATGCATCGCAGTTTGGTACTTTTTTTGACTTCCCTGAAGAAAATGCTATGTGTGTTATGTTACTCCCTCCAAAATTCCAACTTTTCTTTCTTTGACTCTCAAAATTTCCTCCTTTATATGGCAAGTTCCTTGATTTACTCTAGGAGGCTCCTTTGTTTGGTCGTAGGAAACCTAGGAACATTTTCGGGGCTGTTCTTTACTGTGTTATACTAGTAATCAAAGTTTCTTTTCTTTTTTTCTTCTTCTTCGTGTCTGAATTTTGAAAAGTTCTTAATTTGATTACCTAGTTCCCTTTTCTAATTGTCTTTGAATTTAGAAGACAACTTATGTTGTTTTAGTCATCGTAGCTCCTTATGTGTTTAATTCAATTAAGAAGTTGATCCCTTCATTGCTTTGTTGTTGCCATGTTTGTGCTTGTGTGTGTTTGGTTAGAAGCATGTTGGTAGGATCTATTAGATTATTGATAATAGCTTGTCCTTTTTCCACTTCATTCAAAAGGACTCTTTTGATAGAAAAGGGCCTAGTCATTTCAACCAGCAAGCTTTATCATCACCCTAATATCAAGAAATTTGTAGCTTCTTGTTTACATTTTTGGACATCGTACTAGTATATTGTTTAATTGAAGTGTTTTTTCCCTTGAAGCTGTTATGAAGGTTGATGAATTGCATATGGAATTCCTATCCATTTCATAGTTTCTGGTGGAAGTGTCTGATGATTTGTGAGTGCTCTCTATTATGTACTTGACAATTTTTGATGTACTGCTTTTGTTGTTATCAATTGGATGAAAGTAAATGAACTATTCCTCTTCTTCAATGAGTGACTTGTGCACAAGACCAAATAAAAAGAAAAACTTTGTCCATGTTCACATCTTCCAAAGTAACATCGGCTTACATGGATTGCTTGCCACCATGAAAGCCTCTGGTAGAATTTTTGAAATTTCTAAATATCTGCTAGCAAAAGAAATTACATTATTAGTATCTCTAGTTTCTTGCATGAACTCTCGACATTCCATGTTTCCTATTTTAAACTGCTCTTCTCTGTGTGATAAGATATTGTTGTGGGTAACTGATGCTCTAACTGACTAATTTTTGGTGCATACGCCAAGAATTACTAGTTTGACTTCTGGGCAACTGACTCAATGATGTAGGTTTGACTATAAGGTATGCTCATCCATTTGTTTGAAGTTAGGTAAATCTGCCTCCCTTAATTTGTTGATGCCTTATTGCATGAAATTTTGTGTTCTTATGCAAGATGATGTTATAGAAAACAATTTCAACACTTTGGGCATGTTTGTCAGAATATATGGTCCTTCGATAGCTCCATCTATGCTAATGAGTAATCCAAGTTGTTTACAAAAGAATACCAACCAATACGACTCAGTGATCACATGGCTATTATTTGGTGGTGATACACTGATATTGGAAGGTTGATATTGGGAGCCATTTAGTTTCTGTTTCTTGTATTCTGATGTGATTTTTTAAAATAGGTACGTACATCAACTACAGGTGCAATGATTTTCTAATAAACTTTTTCGTTATTTAAATTCAGGCAGCATGCAATAGTGATGTTGAAAAGAAGTATGACAACTTGCTGAAAGCCTTGGATCCTCAGCTCTCCTGCAATTACGAGAGGCGATGTGCAGAAGCCACCAAAGAAGGTAAGATACAGTTGCATCCAAGTTTTGGTTGAGAGAAGTTGGTCCTTCTCGTCTTTAGGCTTACCTGCATTCAATCGTGAAACCTAGGTGGAAAGGTTTCTGGACATACACTTGGAACATGGAATATACCACCTCTAATTTTAGACGAAGAATCATATCGATCAAATGCTTCGAGTTCGAAATTATGCAAATACCAAAATTTTCAAGTGATGTGTCTAGTTTTACAAGAGAGAATTATGATATTCACTTTAAGACCTTTCTAGTTGACTTTATTGATTTAGTAAGGTGATTAGTTTCATTTACATTTACTCTAATACACTTCCAATTTTTCACAAGTTTAATACTTATACAATCACATGCTTTCAGTTTGATGATATTATTTATTATTATCCTTACAACTAATGCTTGTATAACTTTTGGGAACTGCTGCAATGCTTTTTGTTATGGAATGGTGCTATTTTTCTATTTCTTGTAGTAGAACTAGGACAGATGTGAAGGGAATAGAAAAATTCAAGTCCTATGAATTACTTCTTGCAAGCAATGTAGGATTACCTTTTAGAGATTAAACTTAAAAGTACACTTATGAAATATAATTTTGGCCATCGAAACTCTTCTGCTTGTGCCTTTGTTATTTTTTCAAATTTTATCTTAAAATTTACATCTCTTTCTACTGTTGGGTTTAGTGAATTCTATATGTTTTTTTTGTTCTGAATAATGTGGATTAGCTTGTTTCTTTTTGCGTTGTCCTCTTGTTGTTGATTGACTGTCCATAATAATTAACTTTGTTGCAACTATCTGTTGTAATTATATGTTGATTTAATAGAACATGCCTGCAGTTCCTCTAACCAGTCTGAAACAAAATCTAACATTTAATGAAAGTATATATGAGGTAGATGTTTCATTAAATGAGAAGTCTAATAGTAGTTGATTGAAGTGGATTTATTGCAGTTGAACAATGAAGTATATTGTCTCTTGTTGCATTAATTTCTTGAGGGCAGTGGGTAGTTGTTTAATTTACTGCTTTTAACTCCACTTATTACTCACAACTGCCCAATATCTTTTTTTCACCTATAAAATGGAACAACTCAACACAATTGTTAGTTGTTAGTCTTTACTAAGTTTTTTCCAGTCATCAGGTTCATTAGGTTCTTCGAAAGTGTGATCTCAGTGCTATTTTGGGGATTTGCAAATCAAGTAATTATTTCTTTTCAATGATATATAAAGTTTGATTCCCTTAATTGAATTTCTTGATGGTTTTGTAGCTTGTTTTTTATCAGATTTTGTATCCTTATTCTCTTATTTGAAAGGCCTTATGTTCTGAAAATTGAATGTAAGGGCTTGTTTTCACATAAAGATCAGTTGCTTTTATATTCAGAAAATTGTTGTACATTCGAAAGTTATGTAGTACACATCAGAGAGCACAATGTCTCCATTATTTCTGTTAGAGATGTGTTGTTTTATCGATAGTGTTATCTGGATATTTGTTTCGGCTCAAAGTAAACTACTTTCATTTTCTATCTATTTGTTATTTGTAAAACTTGGGAAGCAAATAGTATGATCTTTATGTTGAAAAAGAGTATAGCCTTATGTTATGATCTTTCAAGTATTTTCATTTTCTATTTGTTATGATCTTTCGAGTATAACAGAAAATCATGGGATTTACTACTTTTTGGTTGATTTCTTGGGATTCTAGTGGAGGCATGAAAAGGATATTTAAACACTTTGTTTGAGTAGTAGCAGAACTATATACAGGAGGATGGATGATGTTCTTGGTATTGCATTTTATTATTGTTCTTTAAGCTTAATGAAGTAACAATACAATAGAATAAGATGTGTAATAATGTTTGTTGTCTTTAAGCTTAATGTATTTCATTTTCTTTGCCCTCATATATTATGGTTATGTATTGGCCATCTTTGACCTGAACTTTGGGATTTGATTCGCTGGTAAAGCACAATTTTCTTTTGCCCTTGCAATTTTTAATGATGGGGTTGGATTTGATTTGCTTCTTCAAGTTGCCTGATCCTTTTTTTAATAATGAAAAGATCCCTATCTAACTTGTATTCTTAAATTTGGTGTGGAGACTAAACTGACCATTCATGTTACTATCTTTAGAGTAGCAACTTAGACTAATCATCATGCCATAACACCAATGTATCAAGCTTTGACTTGATATAGAAAGGTAATTCTCTTTATATTAATAACATAATACTAATCAAATTATTAATTTATACCAACTTTATCATCTTGTGACTAGAAAGATTTATGTTTGTTTATATTTATCAAATGCTATGAAATTATGTTTGTTTATTATTATCATTTTCTAATATTATGTATGTTATTCTTAGAGATATGATACATTTGGGCATGGAGTTTTACTTTTGTTTATGACAAAGGGCATGTTATTATGTACTACTAAATAAATATTATTTACTATTGAATAAAAAGCACTAATAGTTATTTAATTAAATAAAAATTTTCCTAATTAATAATTTAAAATAACTTTTATTAAAATATGATCATTAATTAAAATATTATTATTACTCATTCTTAATCAAATTTGTGATTAAATATACCGAGAGTTGTTATAAATTTAATATCAAAATTGTGTAAATTGATGTTTGTATGAAAGCATATATTTCTAATTGTGTAGTAATGACTAATGATGTTAATTAAAGACATCATAATTTTTAATTGAATTTTAAATTGATTTTAGAATAAATTTATCAAGATATTATAATTTTCGTATTTAAAATTGTTAAAATATTTAAAATTTAGACATGTGTGAATTAATAAGGTATTAAAGCATAACTTCTTAATCATATATAGTGAATGAATTTAAATTTAAATTATAAAGTATTAAAGCCTAATTTGCGACCTTGTTTTATCCCTAATTCTTTAAGTTTAAACCATTTTGTTTTATCCCTGACTCTCTCATTTTTTCATGTTTTTCCCTAACTCTCTTTTCTTTCTTTTTATTTTCATGTTTATCTTTTATAATATTATTTAATTATTTAATAGTTGCTATGTTACCAAAGAAGTATAATTTTCTTAAATTATTATATATAAACAAATAGTAATTTAATAAAATTTTTTAATAATATAATATTTTAAATATAAATATATTACAATTTATATATTTTTTAATAATACTCACAATTTAATTCTATTTCTCATTTTAAATTAAGAGATAAAATAATTTTAAATTAAGTAATTAATAAAATATTATAATGATAAATAGTAAATTATATATTTATTTTATTGAAGTAGTCTAATTCAAGCTTGTAAAACTAATTAAGTAATGACATCAATTGCAAATTGATTAACTAGCATATAATCTTTTTCATCTTATACGATTAGATGGCTTCATCCTAAAAAGGAAACAACGGAGGAAGTCAAGGGGAAATGATATAGGTCAGATTTGTTAGCCAAAAGAAACTCTTCTTATCTTTTGTGACATTTGTAATCAACATATTGAAAGGAGCAAGGGAAAACACGACGGAGTTATTGGTCAAAGGTTACCATGGAAGAAGGTGGAGGAAAAGTTTCACAAAGCAACCAACTTACCATGGGATAAAACAAAGCTTAAAAATAAGTTTGATTGGATGAGAACTAGATGGAGTCTTTGGAAACAATTGAAAGGGAAAGAAACAGGATTAGGATGGGATTATGACAAAGGAAAAATTGCTGCTAGTGAGGAGTGATGGACTTTGAAGATTAAGGTTATCCACTTTTTTCCAATTCAAATTATTTCCTTTACTCTAATGCTAAATATTTAGTTAAATATAAGTTATTTAATTTTTTTAGGAGAATATCAATTTTAAAACATTTAAGGAGGAAGGGATTGAACCTAAGTTTGAATGTAAGTTGGATCAACTTTTTGGATGTTTGGCTAAAGGAGAAACTACATTTTGTCCTGTAGCTGACCCTCCACAAGGACAACGAGAAGTTAAGGAAATATATGTTCCTTCTCCATCTAATAGTTATAATGTTCATTATCAATTGTCAACCTATCATGATCATGAGAATATAGATGAGCCTAGTGGTCTAAACAATTAGGAAGAAGTGTCGAGAGAATCTACCCCGATCCCTCAAGCTACATATGATGAAGGGAGTGAGATAAGAAGATGCAAAAAGGTTTTGGAGGGTGATAGTTCTCAAAAGAAACAAGAGTGCAAGAACCGATTCTGCTAAAAGGGTAGGAAGATCTGCACCAATGTATGAGAGGCTTGACGATATGATGCAATTGATTGAAGAGAGACATAGTGCAACAATGGAGATGAATAGATCCATGAAGAAATGTTGGATACGACGAATATTGGTGTCACAAAGTACCAGTGCTAGTGTGTCACACCATGATGTTACGAATGCTTTGGGAAAAATATGTACTTTGCCTTGTTTAGAGACTGGTACTCCTGAATTTTACTTTGCTTACATGTTAATCGAAGATCCGCAAAGAAGGTCCATTTTTTTTGGTTACCCAGATGATACAAAGAGGGTTGAATGCATAAAGTTTATGTATGAGTATAACAAACATAAAAAAACATTAAACATAGTTTCTATCTTTCCATTACTATGTTTAGTTTATTGTTTTTATTATTTTTGCATTTATGTTTACCTGCTATATTATTTATTTCTTTATATTTAGACATACAAAATGTGTTGTTTATTTACAATATAATTTTACTTATTAATCTGTAGGTATGGATGATAATGCTATGCAAATTATGCAACTTCTGTAAATGAATTAATTGTTGGACAATGAGACTGAATTTTGGGATTCGATGGCTTGTGTAGTGGGTTACATGACTGTGTATTTTTTTAACTACATATACAAGGAACTATGTATGACTTCCTATCAAACAGGAGAACTATGGATGAATGAATTATTCAATGGTCATGAAAAAAGATGTTTTAATACAATTAGGATAAATCAAAATACATTTTGTCAATTATTTATAGTTTTAGAAAATAATTATGGTTTGAGACCTTCGGATAGGATGTCTATTTTGGAGAAAGTCGGTTTATTCAGGTATGTCCTAAGTAAAGGTTCCTCTAATAGAGATACCCAAGAGCATTTTCAACATTCTGGTGAAACTGTGAGTAGGGTTTTTAAAGAAGTTTTGACTTACTATGGATGGATTTTCAAGGGATATACTCGTACCAAAAGATCCCGAATTCAAGGACATTCTACCAAAAATTGCCAATGATGTTAGATATATGCCATATTTTAAGGTAATTGAATATATTCTTCCTCCTTCATTATATTTTCCATTAAAAAATGTTGTTTTATCATCTTATGATTATTATTTTATATTAGGATTGCATTGGAGCCATTGATGGTACACATATAATGATAATTGTTGCAGAGGAGGATCAAATGAGATTTAGAGGACGGAAAGTGTTGGGACCCGATCCGGGAACCGGATCCCAACCGAAAAAGCAGAACGAAGGAAACGAACAAAATTCGGAATCTAATGCAAATCGAATCAAATACAAAGCGAACGAATTAATCAACCTGAACAAACATCGACATCCGTTGCAAACATGAAGCATAGGAAACTAATCGCGTTGGAAACCCTAAGACGTACCCTTCCGAAATCCGGTATAATTTTTTTTTCTTTTCTTTCTTTATTCCTTGTCTTTTTCATTCTTAATCACTTTATTCCATTACATACAAAATCATCATATGCTTGGATACTCATACAAATCCCAAATCTCACTCAAATCAGAACAAACTTCTTAATATAATACCAATCTCATAAATCCATCTTTCATACATCTAAATTTTATTTTTCTTCTTTTCCAATTTATTTTCTAACGAAAATTCGGCAGCATAACGGCTGCATTTATCCTATCCCAAAAATTCTTGCAAAGGTAAAAACACTTCTAATATCACAACCCAATAACACAAATCATCATCGGACCTCCCGTCCGAATCCAAACACCAATGAAATGCACATCTAAACCTAACACTTCAAAAATCCTCAATCGATCATAAAATCTCAATCAATCCCATCCACATTCAATATCTCAAATCCATATACAAAAATCCTCATTCAATATCCAATTACAAACATAAAGCATAATCATACTCAATTATGATCATAAAATCAATATCCAAATTTCGAATTCATATACATCCCGTAATAAGCGCTTTATATACACAAAAGGCAATTCAAGCCAAAACAATATCAATTCTCAATTTACACAGAAATACAAATGCGACAAAATCAAACTTGACGCTCTTTCATCCGATCTCCTGCTCGAATACCGGAGATTGGGATGAAGAAGTAGCTCGGAAGCTCGTGGATAATATATTTATAAATTGAAACATAAGAGAAAATTATCTTTCAAAATTTCAAACATTTCTCATTCGGAAATTTATCCAAAAACCCATTTTCAAACTTTCCAAAACATTCATAAACAGTTTCCGAAATTTATAATTGAAAATTCACTTTCTCATTTCTCAAATTCTCAAACTTTTACCAATCATGCATGACTTTAAGCATGAATGCATCACATAGCACATAAACAAAATCAAAACCACATAACATAACAGAATGGTTTGATGTTGGACCCCACACCCCACCCGTAGGTGTTTGCGAGTTATCTTTGCATGCGTGTGTTTCAGGTTATACCGCGGCATCCAACACAAATCACAATAACACATTAAATGGTTTGGTTTCGGTCTAATAGACGTCTTGCATTCTCAGATAATGTCATATGCAATCGTGAACAGAGGGGAGTCCAAAATCGAAACTCCTAAGCCACTTGCATGCAAATGGAGAAGGCTATCGGAGGAGACAATTATCGACTCTACTGAGGGACTGACCAAACCCATACAATTCACATATTCATGCTTAAAACAAGCAGATATCCCGAAGGCACTTTTCGAAATTTCATATTTTCATGTCATGTCTTACTAGACACAGTTACATTCACTAAGCACATAATTTCATATGTCATATTGCAAAAATACAAATTCACCAATCAATTTCTTACAAATTCACAATCATTCATCAAACAAGTATGCAACACAAAATAGATAACAACTTTATCAATTCCTTTAAAGCATAATTCTCACACATTTAAAATCATAATACACATTTCTCATCCAAAATTTAAACCACAAATTTCACCTTTTATTCAAAACAGTAAAAAAAAATCACTAATCATTTTAATTTCTTAAATCGATTTCTAAAAGCATTTCTCTCCTTGATTTTCCAAAAAAAAAACATAAATAACAATTTCTTTAAATAATTCGAACATAATGAATAGTAATTTCTTAAATCAATTTCCAAAATCCTTAGAAACAATAAACCTAACTTTTGTAATAATTTTCGTAATTCCAGACATACTCGAAATCTATCAATATTTAAAACCTTTGAAAACTTTCGAATTCCTAAAGTTATTCCAAAAGCAAGGAATTTCATCAAACGAAAATCAAACAGTTACATAAATGATATTTTATACTTAATTCCCAAAAGCATTCGGAAATCATAGTTTTCCCTACTTTCCAAAACAGTCAGAAATCGTGATTTTCCAAACACTTTTTCAAAACAACATTTTATACCTATTTCAAATCATTTTCATAAGCAATATTTTATAACAAATTGAAAACATTCAAAAATCTGAATTTTTTCTTTATAACACTTGAAATGTATTCGAAATCCTTATTTTCAAACCAATCAAATCAATACCAAAATCGATACTTTCTTTCTTTCACTTTCTTTATTTTCGAACACAAATTTAGCTTGTAAATCAAACAAACCCATTTATAATTTCCATAATTTCTAAATTCCATCATTTTTCAAGCATATCAATCCAAAGGATTTTTAAACCTCAAGGTCAATGAATTCATTAATTTTTCATTCAAAACTAAGAAAGTAACAATTTCGTAAATAACTTTTTTTAAAAAATCATTTCTCTTCTTGATTTTTCAAAACATGATTTCTTGAAATAAGTCAAACATAATAAATAATTATTTCTTACTTACCCCCTTTTTTAAAACCATATTTTCCTCAAATTCTTCAATTTTTCAAACTTTTCCTCAAATCTTTCCCAAACAATATATTTAAAACATAGACTAAATTTCTTAAAGCATATCTTATATCATTCCAAGACAATAATTTCATCATAACGATTTGAACAATATACATCAAATAATTTGAAAACAACGAAATAACCATTACATGATTTTATCAAATTCTCAAACAAAGATAATAATATTTTCAAACATTCAATCACAACAAATTTAACGATTCGTAAACCATTCCCAAATCAAAATTCGAAAACACTACTTATAAACAATTTTCCTTTCTTGAATTTTCAAAATCACATAATTAACTTATAATTCAATAAATAAATATATTACCTACCTTATTTCCATGCTAGCATCTTGTCCAATGCTTCAATTTGACTTTTGCTTCTCTCCCTCTTCCAATTTAACAAAACCTAAACCATAATCATCCAAATTCACATCATAAATAACATAATCTTCAAAATTAACTTAGGAATTCACCAATTTACCATAATTCCAAGCTATCTAACTCACCAATTTACAAAAACCCTAATTCACCAATTTGGCCTAAACCAACTTATACAAATTTCATATCATAAATCACAATTTCTTCACAATTGATTTCATATTTCACCAATTCATACTAGTATTGATGATTCTACACCATTAATTCACAAAATTCCCAAATTTCAAATTAAGCCTAAACCCCCAATTTATAATTTTTCAAATTAAACTTCACCTAAAGCATAAACATCAAAATTAACTTAGGATATCTCAACTTCATCTCTAATTCAAGCCATCTAAAGCAACAATTTCACAAAACCCCAATTTTCAATTTTGGGCATAATCTCCAATTCAAAATTTTCTAAAATTAAACACAATCATAGCCTAATCTCTTCAATTAATCATAGATAAACTAAATCCATAACCATTCCAAGCCATCTAACACCATAAACTCATAAAAAATTCAAAACTCAACTTTCTCTCACTTACCATTTTCCACCATTTTTGTTGTTTTTGAGCTTCAATGGACAACTTCCATCTTCTTCCTCCTCTTTGCTCTTAAAAACCACGAAAATCTCTAGGAAAACCCATAAAAAACCTTGCTTCATCTTTCTTCTCCTTCCTTCCACCATAGCCGACTATGCTTCCCTTCTTCTTCTTCATTTCTTCCTCTCCCCTTCTTCTTTTCTTTTTGTTTCCAGAAGACTCATGATTCTCCAGCCAATCCTTGTGTCTTTATGTTGTGTAAAACGACAGCCATAGGTGAGTTTCATTTAATGAGTGGCCAATTACCCAATTGCCCCTCCATTTAAGCCATCTTCCACCATTGCCCCTGCACAGGATTTTGAAAAGCTGACTACTTGCGTCCTGTTTTCAAGCATCTAAACGAAATAATTTGGACAAACTTTCTTCATAAAAATTGTTCCTCTAGATCATAAGAATCCAACGCCACCAACCGCGCTCAATTTGGATCAGAAACGAAGAAGTTATAGCCAAAATACTATTGGACCTTCACAAAATTCGAGACTGAACATTAACATAACTTCAGTCCAGAAATGGACAATCTTAGGAATGAAATTAAATTTTGATCCCTTCATAAGAGTTGTAGCCCTATATCTTAATTTTATTTTTCCTCAAGAATCAACTCAATCGGAGTTGTACAGCTCCCGAAAATCGCAAAATACTGAATCATGTTCAGAAAATTATCCAACTTATAACCTATAACCAAATCTCTTACTTTGGTTCAATCAATCTCTTTCCATTTAATCTCCTAAAAATCATAATATTCCATAAAAATGAAATTAAATATCTTAGGAATCCAACGCTTCTAGAATCAAATCAATCGGATGTCGGACGAAGGAATTATAAGCAAAAGATTACAAAAGGGATCGGATAAAGAAACAAAGTAGCAGAACTTCAAAACCTAACTTTTCAAAAATCATATCTCTCGATCCCGAACTCGGAATTTGACAAATTTGGTGTCAATAAAAATATCAAAGGAAGCTCTACAACTTCCCTGAAGAACTCAAAATCAAAGTAGGTCTCGAAAGAGGTTGAAAACTCACTCAAAGATTCTATCCAAAACAGCTTTTCCTAAACGACTTCCAATTTTTAATCGCTCATAACTCCTAGCCCCGATATCGAAAAATTGCAAACTTCATATCAATGGAAAGATAAAAACATCATCTAAAACTTTCATGAATACCACTTACTCTAATTCAAACTAAATCCATACGACGAGTGGCCTCGAAGCATAGAACACACAAATCTATACTTAATAGCATTTTCAAAACAAAGCATATCTTCAGAAATTCATATCTTTCAATCCCGACATCGAAAAATAGCAAACTTTATGTCTACAAATAGCTCTCGACAGGGGCTACAATTTTCATGTTGATCATTTTCTCGAATTTTGCCTAAATCAAAAAGTCAACTTTTTCCTCAAAAGTCAAACTTCAAGCGAACTTTGACTGATCATAACTCTCACTTCCGATATCAAAAAATATCAAACTTTATGGCTACAGAAAGCTCTTGACATAAACTACAAGTTTCCAGAAGATCATTTTCTCAAATTCTCCCAAAATCAAAAAGTCAACTCTCAAGTCAAACATTTTATCTCCAAAAGTCAAACTTTCTAAATTCTTCAAATTTTTACACTTTTTCTTTTTAATTCTTGCTATTTAACTTCATTTCAATCAATTCATCCACTTTCTTCTCATAATCCATATAAGTTCACTCAAATATCAAAGTCCTCAAAATTAAACAATTCTTTTCTCATAATTTTTTTTTAATTTCATCAAATTTCCTTAAATTTATAATTTTCTCAGCAATTTCTTTCTCACTTAAATTCATTTTAATATTTCTAATTTTCATCAAAAGTTCGGGATCCAACAGAAAGGAATAACAACAACAAATGTATTGGCAGCATGTGACTTTAACTTACTATTTACATATGTTTTAGCGGGTTGGGAGGGATCAGTGCACGATTATCATATTTTCTTTGATACAATTGGTAATCTAAGACTTGCATTTCCAAAACTACCAATAGGTAATTTTAAGATTTGTAGGATCTGTTATTAATGATTTAGACTTTTTTATGATATCATTTATACTAATTATATTGCATCTATGGAAATTTAGGTAAATATTACTTGGCTGACAAAGGCTAACCAGAAAGAGAAGGATATTTGACACCTTACCCAAAGACAAGATATCATCAATCAAAGTTTTGTGGTGCAAATCCAAGAGGATCTTGAGAAGTTTTTAACCGATCTAATTCATCATTGAGAAGTTGTATTGAGAGGACTTTTGGTGTTCTTAAGGGTCGATGAAAGATATTGGAGAAAATGTTTAAGTATTCATTAATAGATCGAAATAGAATAATTTGTGCAACTTTTGCATTGCATAACTATATTAGAAGAAGTACAATTGGTGACCCGACTTTTACCATCATCGATCAAGATCTTGAATTTATACCTCCAAATGTATTTCAAGATGTTGAAATTAACTCTACACAAGAAGACATTGAAGAACAAAGAACTCGGGAGATGATAACTATTTATAATAATATTGCTTCTAGTTTAATGGCAGTTAGATGTCGTTCTTGAATTGTTATAAACCTTTGCTTTAAATGATGATGTTCATTTCTTTTACTTTATTTGAATTGTGTTGTTAAACTTCATCTATATTGTTATATTTTATGTTTGGATGTAACATCATCATCATGATTATTATTATTATTATTATTATTATTATTATTATTGTTATTATTGTTGTTGTTGTTGTTGTTATTCTTCTTCTTCTTCTTCTTTGTTGTTGTTGTTCTTTGTTGTTGTTGTTGTTGTTGTTGTTGTTGTTATTCTTTCTTGTTGTTGTTCTTTATTCTTCTTTATTCTTGTTGTTGTTGTTCTTCTTTATTGTTTGTTATTCTTTATTCTTCTTTATTGTTTATTATTCTTTATTGTTGTTGTTCTTTATTCTTTATTGTTGTTCTTGTTGTTATTATTATTATTATTATTATTATTATTATTATTATTATTATTATTATTATTATTATTATTATTATTATTATTATTATTATTATTATTATTATTATTATTATTATTATTATTATTATTATTATTATTATTATTATATGTTCTTATTAGAGTTATAAGCTTAATTTTGTAGAATTTAATATCTAAAATCTAAATTCCTATAAGAATATTGAACATTAACAGCTAAGATATTTGATATTCATACCCTTTTAATTTTTTTAAAAGTCATGTCCTTAATAGTCATTTTACACATTAACAGCTAATGCTGAACAATTAATTTTACCAAACATCAAATGACAAACAGCTAATGCAATCAGCTGATAGAATTAGCTATCAGCTAACAGCTAATGCAATCATTTGATTGCCAAACAAGGCCTATATGTACGAACATTCTTCCTTAAATGCTTGGACTCTTCATCACTATCAATAAATAATCATTTTAGAGCATATGGCATTTGAGGAGTAACAATGGAAGTCTCTCCTGGTGAACAACAAAATGATGGGGCTCTAAATAGAATCTGTTCACATCACAAGGCTCATAGTTGGGAACAAAAGGAAGTTGTAGAGGTTCAACAGGACAATTCTTTAGGCACACTAATTTTGACTGAGAACGAAGGTGGTTATCCCTAAAAAGATTTATAAAAGGGCACTTTGAGGAGTAATAATAATAGAAAACTACAAAGAATATAGTTAAGAAGATTTATACCTTGATCCTCAACAAGTGCCATTAAGGTGGATAGAATAGAAGAGGAAGATATATTTGTACAATCTAAATTATGATGCATATTATTAGACACTTCAACTGCTAATTATGTATTGACAACTTCTCTAAGTTGAAGATAGGAATGATCAACACTGACATGATCCACGCTAAAATTAGTAGATGGATTTTGTACCCGTTGACTACTGGATGGATGAAGAAATAGTTGATCATTTACACTAATGCTATCAATGGTAGAATAAACAGGTTGATCACGAACTAGTTGACATCAATATTCTCGTATAGACAACTCAGGTCGATGTAAATTATCTATCATGTTAGGGAGATCAATTTTACACCTTTTCTTTCTACGACCAGATAAAGGCATAGTAGCATTACTCATTTTTGCAGCATAAGCTTCTCGACGTCGTTGTAGAAGCTCACGTTTTTCATTTTATGGCATTTCAACATACTTTTTATGCCTCTTGGCATTCCTATCCATCTTTGAAAGTAGACAAACCTAGAACGAAGGGAAAAATAACCAACAATTATACACGCTAAAAAGATCTTGGAAAAAACGAAGAAAAATAAAGCTATACATTAATAAAATAAGATAAAATTATCAACATGTAATTTTTGTATTTCATTGTATAATTATATAATAAACTTTTTATATATGTGTACTATTTAATTGTATAATAAATTTAAGTAGTGAATGATAATTTAGTTTAAAATAATTTTATACTATGTTGGTAAATTTTAATATGTAATGTAAATTAACGTAAACTAGTTATTGAAATGAATATAAATTTTCAGTTCAAAAGAAACTATTAATTTTGGAACAAAATATCATATATACAACGCTTTTGATAAGTTTTTATTACTTGATTTATCAAAGTCTCTCATGATATAATTTAGGAAGTCATTGAAAGTAACTATTTGTCATTAATTATTGATTAAAATATTATTAAATTATCAATAATTATCAAATTATAAATATGATATAAATCCATAACAATAATTTCTAATTTGTAATCTTTTAAATAAAAATCAAAATTTTCACTTATTATAAATGGATTTTAATTTCTTGACTTTTATAAGAAGATTTAATCATTATAGCAAAGCTTCATTTGACATTTAAACTTAAAATCATTTTAAAATAAAAGCATTTTGAGAATTGTTTGTTAAACTCAATCATAAAATCATATATTTACTAAAAATGGTGAATTTCGTATATATTTAAAAGACATTAGATGTTAATTTATTTTTAAAATATTTAAATTTTTATAAAATAATAGATGATTTTATAATGTATCACGCATTAGTCTAAATTTTAAAAATTTTACATAACTTTTAAGATTCTAAAAATAAATATATGCATATGTAATATTGTCTCTATATATTTTATGCGCGAAAATGTATTATGATCATATTGAATGAATAAAATAAATATATTTATTTTAAATTGAATATAGGTTAGTATTTTAAAATAATTTAATATATTTGGTATTTAGTCATTGTAGTAAAAGTAATAAATACTTGTATATTGTATATGTAACCATAATCAAAGTTTACGATTAATTCAAAAATGCTATTGGAATAATTTTAAATTTTGTCAGCTAGATACTGTGATGGCGTAATTCAAGTCGTAGTTTGGGGTAAAATATGGGTCTTCGGTGACTAGTGTTCTATGACGATGAAGAACTAATGCAATGGTTCGGGTCATAATAATAATTTTTAATTTTAATTTTTAAATAAAAATCAAACTTTTCACTTTTTATGAAGGGATATTAATTTCTTGACTTTTATAAGATGTTTTAATTATTATAGAAAAGGTTTATTTGATGTTTAAACTTAAAATCATTTTAAAATAAATACATTTTGAGAATTGTTTGTAATAACTTTACTATAAAATCATATATTTACTTTAGTTTCTTGTATATTTAAAAGACATTATATGTTAATTTAAATTTGTAAAATATTTCAATTTTAATAAAATAATAAATGGTGATAGTGCTTAATTGATTATGAAATTATCCTATAACATTTAGCGATTATTGACATGAAAATGTTTAAGATATTTACTTTAATTCATATATGATTTCAGGTACAATTTAGAAGTAAAGAATAAAAGTGAGTCAAAAGTTCGTACATGAGCTATTTTTCAAAGATTAATAATTACTTGCCTTAAAAAGATAAGAAAAAAGAACACAAAGAAGAAGAGACCAAAAATGATACAACAGCAGGTGGAGTAAAACGTTGCAGCAGGTGAATAGAATGTCAAGGCAGAAACGGTAGCGCAGCAGACTGGAACGTCTGCATCCAACGTAGATGCTTATGTTAGATGCAACAGACGGATGTTATGCATTTAACATATGTGTTTTACTTAAAAGCGTAGTAACAGTGTGGAGCCAAAAAAAAAAGGAAGAAGGGTGAATAGTAATGTGGCCAATATACTTATTTGTCACATCAGAGCACAGTGAAGAGAGGAGAAGGGTAGTGTAGTGAGGTTGGGCAAAAACAAAAGGAGACGTGAACAGTAGAGATGGACTACCATATTTATTTGTCACATCAATAAATAGTGAGGTTAAAAAGAGAGTAGCGTTAAAAATAAGGAGGAGGCGCAATGAAGAGAGCCAAAAAGGGGTTTCGACTATGGACATTGAATGGGAGCTAAAGTACACTTTCGAGAGAGATTATGGAGAGCTAGACACCCCAAAGCCGGTTTAGAGGTGACATCAATATTGACGATTTAGGTTAAGTATTTTTTATTGTTTTGTTGTTTCTTTCTCTCATTAAAAATTGATTGTGTTATCCTATGCTAATTAATTTCGGTATTGTGTATGGATAATCAGATTTTCGTTATTGTTGAGTTATTTGTGTATGAACCTATTGGATATTATGAAAAGATGATTTAATTCGTTCATTGAATTGTTTAACAAACCCATTGCAAAAATTTTCGATAAAATCTATAATTTTTATGTTGAAATTCATGTGTAGCGACTAATGATTCGTAATCATTAAGAATTACATGACCTATGTTAATTGACACATCGTATGTGGTTATTGTCTTGATTAATCTATTTTTCTAATTCGTAATGTTATTGTCTAATTAAATATAGAGATCGTATCCTAGGTTATTCGATGGTTAGGTTTAATTAACGATCATATCTTGATTAAAAAAACCTAAGGAAAAACTCGGATTAATTATTAACCCACAATTAATAGTTGCTAGGAGAGGTTAGAGAATAACAAATCAATGAAATATGCTTAAGTAAGATGTAGTTGAGATTGAACCAAAGAACTAGGTCCTTACTAAATTTCTTAGTTTTATCATTTTTACATGTTTTCTTTAATTTGTTTTTATTAGTCTAGTTTCATTTTATTTTCATATTTAAAAAGAATCCAAAACCCCCCATTAAACCTAAACATCAATTATTTTTATTTCAGAAACTTTACGCACACTCTGTGTAGAATCAATCTAGACTCATCACTACTATAATAGCAGTCTAATTTTTATTTTGACTAGCATAACGACACACAATCGATGGTTTCATAATGTATCACGATCATCAAAATTTTTTAAAATTTATGTGATAACTTTGAAGATTCTTAAAATAAATATATGCATGTATAATATTGTCTATATATATTTTGGTGTGAAAAAGCGTATTATGATCATATTGAATGAGTTAAAACAACTATATTTATTTTAAATTGAATATAGATTAGTATTTTAAATTTATTTTAAATATTTGGTATTTAGTTATTGTAGTAAAATGAATAAATACTTGTATAATGTAAATGTAACCATATGAAAAGTTTACAATTAATTCAAAATGTTATTAGAAAAATTTTTAAGATTTTTTTTTGGATCTTGTGATATTATGATTCATGTTGTATTTTTGGGGGTAAAATATGGGTTTTTGATGACTAGTGCTCTGTGTCGATGAAGAACTAATGCAAAGGTTTAGGTTTTGTCAAATTTTAATTACTTGAAATTGACGTTGCATGACTAGAGGGCAGGTTTCACACTAATTAATTGACAAAATAATAATAGTAGTAACATCAACTAGAAAATTTGATATATTAGAAAGTAGTTGTAGATGCCACCCAAATATATGAGAAGAAAATAACTTATCTACTGGAATAATAAAAAACATTCATATGCATGGGCTGAAAGTACTTAAAAGACATTTGGAAGAACCGAATAAAAAACTAACATACCAAAACTTCATCCCAAAATATCAAAGCACCAAATAAATAAAGTAAAACTTGATATAATGTTTTATAAGAGAAAAGTAAAAACATACATCAATAGCACAAAGCAAATGCAAGGCAGACAACAACACCTTAAAAAAACAATTTAAAAAAAGACATACACCAATTCAAAGTCAGAAACTATTAATAAGAGAAAAATATATCAATGTTTTGTTCATTATTCATTGTGCACTGTCTATATGTGTATGCACGTGTGTGTGAGGTGGAGAGATGGAAGAAAAGTGATTTTGACATAACTTATTCATAGAGAAAGCATACTATGTAATATAATTTGTGGAAAGTGGATTTTGTAGGAAAATCCCGATGCAAGCATTATATATATGCGGTGCAGAAAAAATTATGTTCCGAGACTTTCCCGAAGTTTAGGATCTATGTGCCTATACAAGGAAATACCATAAAACCTAACTAAATATTCACAATTCACATACATGTTTATAACATATATATATAGGAATTCATGACATTTACATAAATCAATCATTCATAGAATAACCATGTACCTTGTGTGTAGTCTCCTTCATTCTTTGATATTCTACTTGTTGGGCCCGGGTCCCGAATCCCTATCCCCGAGGCGGCGCCCCGGGCTACGCCAGCGACGAGCTCCCAAACCTATCGGACCCGATCCCAACATCTATGTATAATTCGATTCACACAACATACATACACACATTCTACACATGCATTCCATCTATGAATTAAACACCCCATAAATCAAGGGGCTTCATGTCATTACAATCCAAAGAAAATTCAACAAATATTCTCAAAATAGCATAATACAAAATAAAGTGTAAATCCAAAATACATGAATGTGCTCTATGATGATATGTTTGGCGGGCTAACCAAAATACTAACTTAATGCAAAGCTCCTAACTAGCTTGAAGTTTCCGATGCCTTGCAAGATCAGCGATCGTCTCGTTCTGCACCTGAGGAGGGGAGATAATGGGGTGAGTTGCGAATCTCAGTAGCATATACATTTATAGCCATTGGCAACGAGCCACACATTCAAGCATATATATGTAGAAAATTAACACTTATCAATTGATTCACATTCATATAACCATCAAGAGAATATATCATGCAATTCCTGCTTCACAACATAACAATTATTATGCATAATTTCCAACAAATCAATTATGCTATGCACAACAAATGGCTCGAGAGTTTCGTAAAACGATCAGGATAAACCGAAGTTTATACCGTAAACAAAACGAGTCCAATTTCTTAAGGATCTCGTGGCCTCAAGCGGGCAGCCGGGAGAAGGCTATACGTCGACGGGCACGTGACTCCATCCGTTACTCTCTCACCCAAACAAAGCACATAGCCATTCAATTTATGCTCGAAGCATTTTATCAAAGCTTTCACACTTTTTGTTCTTTTCATTCTTACACAATGCCATAGTGCCTATCAAGGCTGTACATAATCATGCTTACAATGCATTTTCAATCTTTCTTATCATTCAACACAAACAGTGTCACACACATGCAAGCAAGCATACACATATTGCCCATACACACAACAACTATAAATATATTACCCACCTAATATCGCTTGAGTATCAGACTCACTGCTGTCCTTCCTCTTGCGATTGGATCAGGTCGGCTTGGTTTCCTAAAACAAACCAAGTTTACATTCAATTAACATTCAAAAGAAATAATCAAGAAGCACTAAAAGTAAAAGCACTAGCGTTAAAAGTCTACATTCGACTTCCATCTAACTTCCCGAACCCTTATAGGCTAATTCTGAACTTCCTTTTTTCATACAACTTGTAGCCCTTTATTTCTAGTTCAAAACGAATCCAAAATCACCTCAATTGGACATCTATAGCCCAAGATATGCCCAAACGACTAAAATTTTATCACATTGAAAAGCGGGGCTCGCCATGGGTAGCTCCGCTCGTCTCGTGAACGCCACGCTAATAGCGGCGTGCACCATCCTCTCGCACGTCGCGGCGTGCTCCTCACGCTCGTCGCGATGTTGCCCTTCCTACACGTCACGACGAACCTACAATGTGCACGTCGCGACGTGTGGGCCTGGAGAATGACTCCGAACCTGATTTTCTAACATTTTCCAACTTCAATCCTTTTCTTTTTTCAAATACAACCCACTTAAACCTTGATTCAAGTCTTAGACTACAGTTCTAACCCATTAACAACTGAAAAACAGGCACAAACTCAACAACCCAAAGAAATCGATCCATTTTTCCCTTAAAACCCTAAACCACCGATTCTCACTCACCCAATCGATTCTAGACTTTAATCCAACTAAAACAAGATGAAAAGAAGCTAACTTTCCTGGAATGAGCTTCAAATCTGTCGGAAATCACAAAGATCGCAAACTCTCTTTTTCTTCTCCTTCCTCCTCACCCACGACACTTTCCTCTTCTCTTCTCCTCTTCTTTTTCTTTTCCTTCTTTCTTTCCTTTCTAATTCTCTCTTTTAAGCTTAAGACAAAGACTATCCTACCCTTCCTAACAAAGCTTTAGCCTATCCAACTCAAGGGATCTTCCTATTTTACCCTTACACATTTTTATCCTTTAATACTCACATAAACTTACAAAAACTCAACTTAATCTCAATCATCCACTAATACTCCCAAATTAAATCAAACCAAGCCTTAATCACACAGTAAACGCAATTCATGCTGAATAACATAAATAAGAAAAAAATTCAGGGCCCAACATTTCTCCCCCTCTTAAAAGAAATTTCGTCCTCGAAATTATTACCTGAGTCATCGAAGAGATACGGATACTTCTCCTTCATAGTTTCCAATGGCTCCCAAGTAGCCTCCTCTACCGAATGATTCCTCCACAGAACTATGACTAGCTGAACCGTCTTGTTTCTGAGGACTTTTTCCTTAGTATCCAAAATCTCCACTGGAAGCTCTTCATAACTTAGATCATCCCGCAACTGAACCACACTAATCTGAATGATATGAGAAGGATCCGATCTATACCTCCTCAACATAGAAACATGGAAAACATCATGAATCTGAGACAATTCCGGAGGTAACGCCAATCTATAGGCGAGTGGTCCAATCCTCTCAAGGATCTCATAAGGACCCACATACCTCGGACTCAACTTACCCTTCTTTCCAAATCTCATTACTCCTTTCCAAGGAGATGTCTTAAGGAACACTTTTTCATCGACTTCAAACTCCATCTCCTTTCGGTGCGCATCAATGTAACTCTTCATCCTATCCTGTGCTGCTTTAAGCCGTTGCTTAACCAGATTGACTTTCTCAACTGTCGTCTGAATCAATTCTAGTCCTACCAGTTTCCTCTCTCCTTTTTCATCCCAACAGATCGGAGTTCTGCACCTCCGCCCATACAAAGCCTCATATGGAGCCATTTGAATACCAGAATGGTACGAATTATTATAAGCAAATTCGACCAATGGCAAAGGCTCATCCCAAGCTCCTCGAAATTCCATCACACAAGCCCTAAGCATTCCTTCAAGAGTCTGAATGGTCCTCTCAGATTGACCATCCGTCTGAGGGTGAAAAGCCGTACTAAAATTCAGCTTAGTACCCAAAGCTTCCTGCAAACTACCCCAAAATCTCGAAGTAAACTGAGGGTCCCTATCAGACACAATCGAATCCGGGATCCCATGCAATCTCACTACCTCATCAATGTACTTCTTTGCTAACACATGCAAAAAATCAGTCTGCTTAATCGCCAAAAAGTGAGCTAACTTCGTCAACCGATCCACAATAACCCAAATTGCAGCGTGCTTCCTACTAGTCTTAGGCAATCCCATCAGAAAGTCCATGGTCACCCTTTGCCACTTCCATTCCGGAATAGGCAACGGTCTCAACTTGCCTGAAGGTGCCTGGTGTTCAGCTTTGACTTGCTGACACACTAGACACTTACTCATAAACTCTGCTACATCCCTCTTCATGCCCTTCCACCAAAAGTGCTCTCGCAAATCCCTGTACATCCTGGTGCTACCTGGATGCATGGAGTAGGGCGCATTGTGTGCCTCATCCATAATCTCATCCTTAACCTCTTGCACATTTGGAATACATAACCTGTTCTCCACTGTCATAAGTCCGTCATCCCTCACTACTACTTCTGAAACCTTACCATTCTAAATTTCCTCTCTGAGCTTGCTCAAATCTGCATCTTGTGCTTGCAATTCTCTAACTTTCTCCTTGAGTATCGGTCTCACTCGGAAGTTAGCTAGAAGACAATTCGGCTCCTCCTGCTTTAAGCTTATCTTAATCTTGGCCATCTCTTCCAATAGAGGAAGATAAACTGTCCTAACATGAGAAATCGAAGACTTCCTACTCAAAGCATCTGCCACTACATTGGCCTTGCCCGGATGATACTCAATCAGCAAATCGTAATCCTTAAGCAACTCGATCCACCTTCTCTGCCTCAAATTCAATTCCTTCTGGCTCAACAAGTACTTGAGACTCTTATGATCGATAAAGATCCTCGTCTGAACTCCATACAGATAATGCTTCCAAATCTTCAAAGCAAAGATCACAGCTGCCAACTCCAAATCATGCGTCGGATAGTTCAACTCATAAGGCTTCAACTGCCTCGAAGCATAAGCAATCACCCGGTCTCCCTGCATCAAAACACAACCAAGACCCTTCCTTGAAGCATCACTGTACACGGTATAACCCTTATCACCCGATGGAAAAATCAGAATCGGAGCACTTGTCAATCTGTACTTGAGCTCCTCAAAGCTCATCTGGCATTCCTCACTCCAGATAAACTTCTGATTCTTCCTCAGCAACTTCATCATCGGAGCGGCTATCATGGAGAATCCCTCCACAAATCTCCTGTAGTAACCTGCCAAACCCAGAAAACTTCTCACCTCTGCTATATTTTTCGGTGCTTCCCACTTCACCACAGCTTCTACTTTCTTTGGATCCACATGCACCCCTTGCTCTGAGATCACATGTCCAAGAAATGAAACTTTTCTCAGCCAAAATTCGCATTTACCGAATTTGGCATACAACTCATTCCTTCTCAAAGTCTCCAAAGCAATCCTCAAATGCTCTTCATGCTGCTCATCACTCTTGGAATAAACCAATATATCATCAATAAAGACAATGATAAATTGGTCCAATAATGGCTTAAAAACCCGATTCATTAAATCCATAAATGTTGTAGGTGCATTTGTCAATCCAAAAGGCATAACCAAAAACTCAAAATGTCCATACCGCGTCCTGAAAGCAGACTTTGGCACATCCGACTCCTTTATCCTCAACTGATGGTAACCCGATCTCAAATCTATCTTGGAGAAGACTTTCTCTCCTTGCAATTGATCAAACAGATCATCAATATGTGGAAATGGATATCGGTTCTTCACCGTGACCTGATTCAGCTTCCGATAGTCTACACACATCCTCAATGATCTATCTTTCTTCTTTACAAAGAGAACCGGAGCTCTCCAAGGTGAAGAGCTCGGTCTAATATACCCCTTTTTCAACAACTCCTCCAACTGCTCCTTAAGCTCTTTCAATTCCGCCGGAGCCATCCGGTAAGGCGGAATTGAAATCAGCGCCGTACTTGAAAGAAACTCAATGGGAAACTCAATTTCCCTAACTGGCGGTAGTCCTGGCAATTCCTCGGGAAAAACATCCGAGAATTCCCTGACTAATGGAATGTCCTCAAGCTTCCCTCTATCTGCCCTGGAATCTACCACATAGGCCAAAAATGCCTCACACCCCTTCCTCATCATCTTCTCTGCTGTCAAAGCTGAAATGATTCTAGGCGGACTTGCTTTTCTATCCCCTGAAAACACCACTCTCCTGCCGTCATCCAATTCAAATTCCATTGTCTTCCGCTTACAATCCAAACGGGCATTATACCTCTCTAAGGTATCCATCCCAAAAATCACATCCAATCCTCCCATCTTCAGTGGAATCAAATCCGCCACTAGAAGTTCTCCACCAACACATATCTCACAGCCTCTATACACTTGACTAACAATAATATACTGGCCGATTGGAGTACTCACCATCAGCGGAGTATCCAAAGGGCTCACATTTCTATCACAAACAGGTCTACTCGAGGAAGGAAATGAATGAGTAGAACCCGAATCAATCAAAGCAGTCACATCATCAAAAAATAACTTAACCGTACCAGTGACAACATCTGGAGCGGTCTCTGTATCCTCCCGAGTCATTGCAAACACCCTAGCCGGTGCCTGCCCCCTCGGTCTCCCTGGAATGCTCACTCTCTTAGCCGCATCAGAACTGCCCACTTCTGTAGCAGTCCTCTGACCTACAATCTCTGCTCTCCTAGAAGCTTGCATATGGCTTCTCTCTTGCCGCGGAGGCTGAGGACACTCTCTAGCAATGTGCCCCTTCTCCCCACAGTTAAAGCAAGCTTATGTCAATCTGTAGCACTCTCCTCTATGGGATCTCCCGCAATGCTCACACTTCGGAATGAATGGCCTATCCCCATCTCCCCTTTTACTGCCGCTCATCGTTGAGGCTTGGTGAGAAACAGTAGAAGTCCTCACCGGTCGAGATTGACTTGCACTACTGCTCCTTTCCTCAGACTGAACAGGGAAGCTCCTATCACTCCTGTCAGGCATAGGAGTACTAGTACTACCTCCCCTCTTGAACTGCTCTCTTCCTTTTCTCTTCTTGTTCACTGCACTCTTGATGTTCTCTATATTCTTAACTCTCAAAGCTGCCTCAACCAACTGCTGAAAGTCACAAAAATTATGCACTATCACTTTCTCTCGGATGGCCAAATGCAGACCTGACTCAAACTGACGACATCTAATAGCCTCACTCAGCATCAGATCTGAAGCATACCTCGCCAACTGAGTGAACCGCCGCTCATACTCACTAACCGTCATCTCCCTCTGAGTAAGATTGAGGAACTCCCTCTGCTTCTGCTGAATGTATACCTCAGACAGATATTTCTTCCTGAAAGCAGCAAGGAAGTCCTGCCATGCCAACCCTACTGGTCTCATCTGACTCCCTGGCACCGTCTCCCACCAATGTAGAGCATCTCCCTGAAGCAAACTGGCAGCATACACAACCCTCTCATCATCCTCACACTCCATCTGATCTAGCACCCTCTCGGTCTTTCTCAACCATGTCTCAGCTTCTTCTGGATCAGTGGTCCCGTAGAAGTCCACTGCTCTATACTTCCTCAATCTGTCGAACCGTCTGCCCTTCTTAGTGGGGTGAAGGTATAAAGGCGTGGTATCGACCCATGCTTTGAACAAATGCAGGTGAGCGCTGAAATAACCTCGGATCCAGCGAAGGCACTTGCTCCTGCATAACCGGTGACTCCTGAGTCTGCGATGGAAGGGCTCACTACCTAGCCCTACAGAAGCCTCAGTATTTTCTAGGGCTACCGACTCATCAGTCCTCTCCTCTCCAGTCGGAGAGTCAGGTGCAGCAGATCCTTGCAAAACTCCTCGTGTCCTTCTACGAGGTGGCGTTGTACTCCTTCAAAGGTAAACACTAAGGATTAGCTACATGGCAATCTTGATTCCTACATGTATGTATGATATGCATGTCACTTAAGGCAATCAACCAATGCAACAAGTAATCATATAGCACACAATTCATCCTACTATGCATTCTAAGCCGAGGACACTAAACCTAGGCGCTCTGATACCAAACATGTTGGGCCCGGATCCCGGATCCCTATCCCCGAGGTGGCCCTCGGGCTGCGCCAGCGACGAGCTCCCAAACCTATCGGACCCGATCTCAACATCTATGTATAATTCGATTCACACAACATACATACACACATTCTACACATGCATTCCATCTATAAATTAAACAACCCATAAATCAAGGGGCTTCATGCCATTACAATCCAAAGGAAATTCAACAAATATTCTCAAAATAGCATAATACAAAATAAAGTGTAAATCCAAAATACATGAATGTGCTCCATGATGATACGCTTGGCGGGCTAACCAAAATACTAACTTAATGCAAAGCTCCTAACTAGCTTGAAGTTTCCGATGCCTTGCAAGATCAGCGATCGTCTCGTTCTGCACCTGAGGAGGGGAGATAATGGGGTGAGCTGCGAAGCTCAGTGACATATACATTTATAGCCATTGGTAACGAGCCACACATTCAAGCATATATATGTAGCAAATTAACACTTATCAATTGATTCACATTCATATAACCATCAAGAGAATATATCATGCAATTCCTGCTTCACAACATAGCAATTATTATGCATCATTTCCAACAAATCAATTATGCTATGCACAACAAATGGCTCGAGAGTTTCGTAAAACGATCCGGATAAACCGAAGTTTATACCGTAAACAAAATAAGTCCGATTTCTCAAGGATCTCGTGGCCTCAAGCGGGCAGTCGGGAGAAGGCTATACGTTGACGTGCACGTGACTCCATCCGTTACTCTCTCACCCAAACAAAGCACATAACCATTCAATTTATGCTCGAAGCATTTTATCAAAGCTTTCATACTTTTTGTTCTTTTCATTCTTACACAATGCCATAGTGCCTATCAAGGCAATACATAATCATGCTTATAATGCATTTTTCAATATTTCTTATCATTCAACACAAATAGTGTCACACACATGCAAGCAAGCATACACATATTGCCCATACACACAACAACCATAAATATATTACCCACCTAATATCGCTTGAGTATCAGACTCACTGCTGTCCTTCCTCTTGCGATTGGATCAGGTCGGCTTGGTTTCCTAAAACAAACCAAGTTTACATTCAATTAACATTCAAAAGAAATAGTCAAGAAGTGCGAAAAGTAAAAGCACTAGCGTTAAAAGTCTACATTCGACTTCCATCTAACTTCTCGAACCCTTAAAGGCTAATTCTGAACTTCCTTTCTTTGTACAACTTGTAGCCCTTTATTTCTAATTCACAACGAATCTAAAATCACCTCAATTGGACATCTATAGCCCAAGATATGCCCAAACGACTAAAATTTCACTACGCTGGAAAACTGGGGCTCGCCGTGGTGAAGCTCCGCTCATCGCGGCGAACACCTTCGCTAGCTGCGGCGTGCACCATCTTGTCGCACGTCGCTTAAAACCCTAAACCACTGATTCTCACTCACCCAATCGATTCTAGACTTTAGTCCAACTAAAACAAGATGAAAAGAAGCTAACTTACTTGGAATGAGCTTCAAATCTGTCGGAAATCACAAAGATCGCAAACTCTCTTTTTCTTCTCCTTCCTCCTCACCCACGACACTTTCCTCTTCTCTTCTCCTCTTCTTTTTCTTTTCCTTCTTTCTTTCCTTTCTAATTCTCTCTTTTAAGCTTAAGACAAAGACCATCCTACCCTTCCTAACAAAGCTTTAGCCTATCCAACTCAAGGGATCTTCCTATTTTACCCTCACACATTTTTATCCTTTAATACTCATTTAAACTTACAAAAACTCAACTTAATCTCAATCATCCACTAATACTCCCAAATTAAATCAAACTAAGCCTTAATCACACAGTAAACGCAATTCATGCTGAATAACATAAATAAGAAAAAAATTCGGGGCCCAACACTACTCATCAGGTTGTCATAAACCAACACGACCAAAACAGACTGTCTCCAACGGTATCCATGCAAAAATTGGAGAAACTAACCGAATCAAACTCTTTGATCCGTAAATGGATAGAATAAATACAAGAGTGCTAGCTCTCTTCTTTGTTCTAAGGAGAGAAAAAAAATGTGAAGATGGCTTTAAAACTTGTAAAACAATTTTACACGATCATCATCCTTTATTTGCTTTCATTGTTTTGTCTTTTATCATTTTTTTCTTTTTATCATTTAAAGATAATAAATGTAATAAGACAAAAATGCAACACTTTTAAAACACCTTCTCCCCATCTTACACGTTATATACATCTTATATATATATATAAATGCTAAGGTGGTCCATTCACACTAGGGTTGTGGAAAAACACCAGTGACCTATTTTAGCAATATCGATGTTGCGATCTCATTGGAATCCATTTGGTTCTATTACTCTCCATATAATGGATCTCTGTCTAAAACCATTTTACAAATCCTCCGAGTCACTCTTATGCATGTGACCCATTAGGTTCCCATTTATGTTGGCCACTTAGAATAACACTTAATTCAAGCAGTCATGAGTGGCATCTAGCAACACATCATGACCCCCGACTGACCAGAAAGTATCTGATGATTTCTACTGGAAATTATATGAAATGGCAATGAGTTTTGAAAATAGTTTTTGCTTATTTTTCTGTTATAAGCATGTTACCCACGAGCTGTAAACCTCACCCCCCATTTCATTCCCATCTCCAGGTAATGAGAAGGAGATCAGGTGAAAGAAAGTCAAGATATTACTTTGGATTTGTATGTTTTGGTTGTGTTTTGAGTAGTTATTGTAAAACAAGGCTTCAGTTGTACTTCGAGTAATTTTGAGAATTGGCATCTTATGTTGTATTTTTAAGTTAGATTGTTGTAAGAATAAGTCCTTAGACATATGTTGAGAATTTTTGAGATTTTGTATCTTGTGTATTTTAGATTTTGATATTGATGTTGTAATATGGCTTGAAATGCCATTAAAGTTTGTATTGCATTTATTTTATGAAGTTAATGAGTTATGGATTTGTGTATGGAATTGGAATGTAAATATGTGTATGGATAAGTCATGTGAATTGTATATGGACTAGATGAGTTGAGTTCAATTGTGATGTATTAGAAAAAGTTTCCGACTAAGTTGATGAAAATTGTATATGACTTGTTGATATATATATGAGTGGAAGATTTCTATGGAAAAGAAAGATAAGTTTTATTTAAAAATGAGATATGAGATGTGTTTGAATAGGAAGAAGCAAATGAATTGAGGTGGTGGGATTGATGAATACCAATTGGAAATTGAAGTTGTTTTGAATGATGTTGTAATGAAAAAAAACTATACCGTTTTGGATTGGTTTAGACCAAGTGTGTCTTCCTAGTTTTCCAACATTTTTTTAAAGTATGTGTTTTTGGAGGTCGGAGTTAAAAGTTTTAACCTTAAGCTTTTGTTTTTAATTACTTTGGTTTTCAGCCACGCTTTATGATTTCAAGATCTGTATTTCGAAAAATTCTGTACACACGCTTTATGATTCCGTATAAGAGTTAGATTCCGGAAACAAGCAGGATCCAACACAAGGGATAATTTAGATACTGATATAATTGCACATGATGGGAATCTCAGTAGTATGATCACATCATGATTTCCTTCATGCTATAACATATATTATGGAATTCATTAATTTGCTTATAAATCAATATCAATTCATATATCATGAACACCAAACCAATGAAATATGCCTTTTTTATTATTGAAAATAAAGTTTATACACAACTTTGTACAAAATGCGCTAAAGGCGATTAACTTTAAGGCACTAATCTAACAAATCTCCTACTTGATCTAAAGTCAATCGCCTTGGTATCTAATACAATAGGTGAGTACATGAGAATCAAAGTTATTATGTGACAATGGCTTCATCAATGGATCAACAATATTTTGTTCAGTGGGAACTCTCTCTATCTGTACATCACCTCGTCTAATGATCTCCCTAATCAGATGATATCTGTGCAGTACGTGCTTGGACTGTTGATGAGACCTTGGTTCCTTCACCTACGCAATAGTCCCATTATTATCACAATACAACAGTATGGGCCCATTACTACTAGGAACCACACCAAGTTCAGTAATGAAATTATTGATCCAAACTGCATCCTTTGCTACGTCTGAAGTGGCAATGTACTCTGCCTCAGTTGTTAAATCTACAATAATCTCTTGTTTGAAACTCTTGCAACTAACCACCATGTCATTCAATGTGAATATATAACCTGATTGGGATTTGGAATCATCCTTATCATATTAAAAATTGGCATCTGTATGTCTACTCACTTTTAGATTTTCATCTCCATATATTAGGAAAAAATCTTTCATCCTACGCAAGTACTTAAGGATGTTCTTGTTGAGTCAAAATGACTTTATATATATATGATTTTGATGAACAAAAAGAAGGAGTAAAAATAGACGTAAAATAGAAAACAGACAGACGGAGATTAAAGCACAGACGCAGACGAAGAAATTTAGACACAGATTAAAAAATGATTTGAGAAAAAATGTATTAAGAAATTGAGGCGAAGATTGAAAAATAGACGGAGAAAAGCGATTTGCAGACGAAAATGAAAAGCGTATGCATTTAAAAACACAGACTAAAAAATAAAAATGCGAAAATACGCCTTGAAACACGAGACGCAAAAATACAGGCGCGTAAACACGATTTAAAAACACGTATTTAAAAATACAGACGGAGAAAAGAAGATGCAAAAGTCAGTTCGAGTTAGTTACAGAACTCAACTGATTAACCATTTCTTTCAAGATTCAAGAAACAAGATTCAAGAATCAAGATTCAAAAAGCAGTTGCAGACGAAGGCTATAAATATAAGTCGAAGTCAAAGATTGCAAAGTTAGAAAAAGCAAAAGCAAAAATTGAGTAAATTGATTTACGTACGCAAACGAAAAAGCTTGTTTGTAAGACAATTGTGCAAATTAGCTGAGAGCTAATTTTACTATAACAGGTTTCAAATACTTTTGTAAGAAAGTAGTGCAGATAGCCTGCAGAGGCTAAGTGTGAAAGAATACTGAGTGTAGAGGCCTGAAGAGGCTTCGAAAGAATAATTGTAAACGTTGAAGAGATAGTGAAATCTCAGAAAGAACTATGAGGACTGGACGTAGCCCACGGTTTGGGGTGAACTAGTATAAAATCGTTGTGTCAGCTTCTCTCTACCCAATTTCTCTTAAAGTTCAAAGTTTTGTTATTACTTAAATTTCGAAACAAGTTATCAAAGTTTTGATTAATTCGAGTTTGCTGAAGTTTCGGTAAAAGAACTTGTTTTTAAAAAAAACCGTTTTGAAAGAGTTTTCAAAAAGGGGAATACACAATTCAACCCCCCCTTCTCGTGTATTCGTTATTGTTCTATAAGCTTTGTACTAACGTGTGATTTACTTCAATTGGTATCAGAGCTTGGTATCCAAGAATCACTGTAGCAAAGTGTGGATTAAAGATAATGGCAAAATCACATATATACACTGCAGAAGGTGCCTCAGTCACTAGACCTCTAGCATTCAACGAAGAAGACTATCATTACTGGAAAGATAGAATGCGGTTGTTCATAGAATCTACTCATGTCGACCTGTGGGATGTGATAGAGAATGGACCATATACACTAGTAGACGAAGATGGAAATCTTATTCCACGGACCAGATGGACGACTGACCAAAAGGCGAGAATTCAGCTCAACTCTAATGCGAAGTTTTTCTTGACGTGTGCCCTAAGTAGGAGTAAATATGACAAAGTTCACGGATGCGACATTGCGAAAGAGATGTGAGACACACTGTCCATTGATCATGAAGGCACAAACCAAGTCAAAGAATCCAAGATAAGCATTCTTGTGCACCATTACGAGCTTTTCAAGATGAAGGAAGAAGAATCTATTGATAAGATGTTTGAAAGATTCCAGACAATCGTCAATGGATTGAAAGCCCTTGGAAGAACGTACAATAACTAGGATCACGTAAGAAAGATCTTAAGAAGTCTTCCGAAGAGGTGGAGACCAAAAGTTACAGCGGTGCAGGAAGCGAAGGATTTGAGCGTGCTAATGCTCGACGAGTTGCTTGGATCACTGAAGATTCATGAAGTAGAGCTCAATGCTGAAGACAAGTCCAAACGAGAAAAGTCAATAGCACTGAAGGCCGGGTAGAAGAACCACAAGACTCAAAGAAGGAGAAAGTTATCAAAAGCATTAAAGATAGAAGAATCGAAGAATGGTGACTGAAGCGAATCAGAACAAGAGTCAAGTGAAGAAGATGACGAATTATCGTTCATTTCCTGGAAGATAAGACGGATGTGAAAGAAGAAGTCCAAAGGAAGTCAATTCTTCAAGAAGAATAGCAAAGATGATGGCAAAGCAGAAAAGACATCTATCATATTCTACGAGTGTAATCAACCTGTACATTACAAGTTCGAATGTCCTACTCTAAAGAAGAAATCAAAGAAGAGTAGAGAAGACAAGAAAAGCATGATGGCAACATGGGAAGATCTAGATTCATCAGAGTCAGATACAAATTCCGAGTCATCTGAACATGCTAATATTTGCCTAGTAGCCGAGGAAGAAAGTGATGAGGAGGTAACTTCTGAATACGATAACTTGCATGAAGCTTATTCAGAATTATTAGAGGATTCTCATGCTATTCTGAAACAGTACAAACTGTTAAAGAAGAAGTATGTAGAAAATATTAAACATACAGAAGAAATAGAGAGAGAAAATATTTTTTTAAAGAAACAACTTAAGGAGAAAAAGAGAGTTGTAGATAAATCCGAAGAGATAAATCAGTTGAAGCTTAGAATTAAAAGTCTCTCATCTGATTTAGCTACATTCACTGAAAGTACTAAGAGAATGAATGAGATGCTAGGAAAATGTAGACACCCGAGTGATAAAACTAGATTAGGGTTTACGGGTAATAAGTCTCATAATCATATAAAACCACCTTCTCAAAATAAAAGGCATTATCAAACACGTTTTCATCAACAGATTAGTAAAAGGCATCAAAGAACTCATTATATGCATATTACTAACTAGAAAGGACCGAAGAAAATATGGGTACCAAAGAGTAAAATAGTTTCTCCTGCAGATATCCTTTCTTGGAAGATGCGACAAGCACCGTTGGTATTTAGACAGTGACTGCTCGCGACATATGACGGGAAGAAGGTCTATGTTCCTAGATCTTCAGTATAAGAAGGAAGGATCGGTGACTTTTGGAGACAACCAGCAGGGCAAGATAATTGGAATCGGTAAGATAGGTAAAGATTCCTTTGCATGCATAGATAATGTACTGCTTGTTGATGGTCTGAAGCACAATTTGATTAGTGTAAGTCAATTGTGTGACTCTGGTCTCTTAGTCATGTTCAATCAAAATCTTTGTGAAGTCAGAAACAAAGATGGGTCTATATTCTTTACTGCCAAGAGAAGAAATAATCTTTATAAAATTGACTTAGAAGATTTTCAAAATCAAAACGTTTCATGTTTTCTATCTTCTGAAGAAGAAAGACTAATCTGGCATAAAAAGCTAGGTCATGTCTCTTTTAAACACATTTCAAAGTTGGCAAAATATGATTTGGTAAGAGGTTTACCAAAAATGAGTTTTGATAAAGAATTTTTCTGTGAAAGTTGTTTGAAAGGAAAACAAGTTAAAACATCATTTTCTTCTAAAAATTTTGTAACATCTTCTAGACCTTTAGAGTTGTTACATATGGATTTATTTGGTTCAACTAGGACAATAAGTCTTGGCGGAAAGAAATATGGACTTGTTATTGTTGATGACTTTACTAGATTTTGTTGGATATTATTTTTGTCACACAAAGATGAATCCTTTAAGTGTTTTAGGACCCTTTCCAGAAAGTTACAAACTGAAAAAGGAGTACCTATAGCCAGTATCAGGAGTGATCATGGTGGAGAGTTTGAGAATGAGAAGTTTAGATTATTCTGTGAGGAGAATGGAATTTCCCACAATTTCTCTGCTCCTAGAACTCCACAACAAAATGGAGTTGTTGAAAGGAAGAACAAGAAGATTCAAGAGATGGCAAGGACTATGCTATGTGAGATGAATCTTCCTAAGTACTTCTGGGCAGAAGCTGTTAATACGGTGTGTTATATTCAGAACAGAATACTGTTGCGACCACTGTTGAGGAAGACTCCCTATTGTTAGCGATCTAGAAGGGGGGGTTGAATAGATCTTTAAGCTTTTTAAAAAATTCTACAATAAAATCACGGAATTAATACACACAAAACAATTTAATCAAATTAAATTAAGAGCATAGAGAAGAAAGGCAAACGTTGTTTTTATAGAGGTTCGGTGCTAAGACTTACGTCCTCTACCTAAGCTCCCACTTAGGATTTGGCAAACCACTTTACTGCACACATTTTAGTTTAGTGTGAACTCTTACAACATCACTTGATTTCCGGCTCAAGCTACCTTTACACTTGATTTTTCTTCCGGCACAAATCCTACCAACACCACTTGATTTCCGGCTCAAGCTACCTTTACACTTGATTTGTCTTCCGGCACAAATCCTACTAACACCACTTGATTTCCGGCTCAAGCTACCTTTACACTTAATTTTTCTTCCGGTACAAATCCTAAATCACAAGTGACTTTTCACTAGTCACTCAAATTGTAAGAGAAATAATATAAAGATTGAAGAAAAAAGCTCAATACAATGGTGTGACAAGATAAGAGCAATAGTGAGCAAAATATGAAGCAAAAGTGGAGTATTTTTCTTGTAGAACTTCTCTAATCTTTTTCTCTGATCATCCACTCTTATATTTGAAGAAAAATAGCTGTTGGGAGCCTATATAGCCGTTGCCTAATTGTTATGACCGTTCCTTAACATCCTCCTTTCCATTTGTGGCTAATTGAACCGTTGGAATTAATTTACTGTACCCATAAGTCGACTTGTCGAGTGTATAAGTCGACTTGTGTCAACGATTTACGTAAAATTTCATCTCCGCTCTTCAATAAGTCAACTTATGCTGTGTAAATCGACTTGTGTCCTTCGATAAGTCGTCTTATGGACTATTAGTCGACTTGTGTTGACAGATCTTCATATATTAGTCGACTTATGATGTTCTAGTCGACTTATGTTGGCTTCAACGATTATATTGCATGAAATCTTGATCTTTAATTGTTGGGAATCATATCTTTGAAGTTCCTTATCCATAATCTTCATCCTTGAATATCTCTTTGCACATTTAAGGTAATTTCCATCTTGATTCCACAATGATTAATCTCTTTCCCATCAAAGATTAATGCTATCTTGATTTGCACAATTCTTTTATTGAATATCAATCCCAAAATACCTGAAACAATTTCTTAACCAATTCTATACATTTTATTATTATCAAAACATAAGTGGCATTTAATTTGTCAACCACCATTGGTCCAACAATCTCCCCCTTTTTGATAATGACAAAACACTTAGAAATTGTTTAAGAAATGAAAACAAAGAAACATTGATCAAGGTTTTTATACCTTGTCATTTTGGTTAGAAGTCTCCCCCTCAATCATATAAATCATTGAATTTAATAACCTTGTAAGATCAAATTCATAAAAGTAATTTGAAATCATGATAGACTTAAATTAAAGACAATTATCACATACTCCCCCTTAATCAAGTAACTAAAGAATATCCAATTTCTCATTTTTCTCCCCCTTTTTGTCATAATCAAAACAACTAATACAAACCAACAATAGATGAAATATCGCAATCACATTAAATAGAGAAGCAAGTCATCAAACACAAATAGTCTCAAGTAGCAAGCAAATACAAATAATATGAAATGTTGATCTTGGCTAGATACAAAAACCATCATGGTGGAGAAACATCATCATGAATAAATCTCAAAAGTAGAAGAGAATATATTTTTGGAGATTTTGGGAAAAAGAGAATTTTTAAAGAAGACCCAGATAACTTATATTCGACTGGCAGTTCAAAAGCAAACATAAAAAAATGCAAAGTCATTACATAACATAACAATCCAACAATGGAACCCGTGTAAACATAAGTCGACTTGTTTTACCTCCATAAGTCAACTTATCGACCCTCATAAGTCGACTTGTCGATTTGTATAAGTCGGCTTATCCTAAAATTTCTTCATTTCCATAGTACTGTGTATATCATAGGTCGACTTATTGACCCACACAAGTCGACTTGTTAGCAGACTTGTCACCAATTAGTCGACATCCACTATCAATGTACCATGTGCTTGGTGGATTTTCATTCCTTGCTTGTACCTACAACTGAAATATTCTTTCTACTCATTGGTACCTAGGTCATTTTGGGTCCATTTTGGTTAGTCATATAAACCACATTAGGAGGAGCTGTACCTTTTACTACCCAGATTTTCTTCACATTAATACATCTTCTAATACTTTTGCATGCAATTTCTATATGACCATCTTTTAAGCATCTAGCACATTTAGCAACTTTGCCTTCTTTAGTAAATTTAGAAATCAAAGAACAATCTCTATCAAATGGATCATATCCTAAACCATGTTTAGAAATTGAATATCTTTGTAAAGATAACATCTTTTCAAACTTTTCATTCCCACCAGCAAATTTTTCAACCACATAAGAAAATTCCTTTCTAAGTATATCAAGCTCACAAGTAAGATTTTCTTTTTTAGCAAGGCATGTAGAGTGATCTTCCTTAGTGCAATCTAAATCATCAATAGTCTCATACAAGACACTATTTTCAGCAACTAGCTCTCTTATTTTCTTTCTCAATTTCTTATTGATTTCAATAACTTCTTCAAAATCGATTTGTAAAGCATTAAAAGAATCTATAAGATCTTTATCAATGAAAGTTACCTCATCTTCATCATTACTTGTTGAGGAGCTATTTGCCATAAGTGCTAAGTTTTTTTCATCATTACTTTGGTATGCTTCTTCATCATCACTCCAAGTGGCTACTAGGCTAGCTTTCTTTTTCCCTTTGTCATACTTGTCATTTCCTCCGCCACGTAATTCTCTCTTCCTATTTTTGAGTAGTCCCTCGAATTTTCTCAAGTTTCTAGCTGACATTGCTAGCTCTTCATCTTCTTCCTCCTCATCTAATTTTTTTTATCACTTTCATCCACAAAAGAAGTGTTAGCTTTAAAAGCAATTGACTTTTGTGACTTACCTCTTCCTCTGGATTTGAGAATGATCTCATAGTTGATAAGTGATCCCACAAAGGCGTTGAATTCCAACTGATTGAGATCCTTAGATTCCATAATAGCGGTGACTTGAGAGTCCCATTCTTTCGGTAGTGATCGTAGAATCTTTTTCCCCTTTTCGCTATCCGTCAAATGCTTTCCAAGGTTTCCTAATCCATTTGTGATTTCTGCAAAATGATCAAGCATAGTGGAAATATACTCACCTTCCTTCATGACAAACATTTCATAGTCATGGAGAAGCATGCTGATTTTTGTCTCTCGAACTTGATCGGTTCCTTCATGAGTGATGTGTAGTATCTCCCACATTTCTTTAGCACTAGTACACGAGTTCACTCGATTTCTCTCCTCAATCGTGAGAGAACAATATATCAATTTCATAGCTCTAGCATTGATGTAGGCTTGCTTCCAATCATTGTCATCATATTCTAGCTCCATTTTCACCTCGCCATTTTCTTTTAATGGAACATGTGGACCGAAGATGATAATCTTCCAATATTCTACTCCTTTGCTTATAATATGATACTTCGTAGGATTTTTCCAAGAAGAGTAGTTAGTACCATTAAACAAAGGAGGGCGATAATGTGTGTTACCTTCTTCCGCTAGTTTGTTGTGTGTCAAGCTTAGCGCCATCCCTGGATTTTTCTACTCTGATACCAATTGTTAGCGATCTAGAAGGCGCGGGGGGGGTTGAATAGATCTTTAAGCTTTTTCAAAAATTCTACAATAAAATCACAGAATTAACACACACAAAACAATTTAATCAAATTAAATTAAGAGTATAGAGAAGAAAGGCAAATGCTGTTTTTATAGAGGTTCGGTGCTAAGACCTATGTCCTCTACCTAAGCTCCCATTTAGGATTTGGAAAACTACTTTACTGCACACTTTTTAGTTTAGTGTGAACTCTTACAACATCACTTGATTTTCGGCTCAAACTAACTTTACACTTGATTTGTCTTCCCAAGACAAATCCTACCAACACCACTTGATTTCTGCTCAAGTTACCTTTACACTTGATTTGTCTTCCCAAGACAAATCCTACCAATACCACTTGATTTCCTACTCAGCTACCTTTACACTTGATTTGTCTTCCGGCACAAATCCTACCAACACCACTTGATTTTCGGCTCAAGCTACCTTTACACTTGATTTGTCTTCCGGTACAAATCCTAACTCACAAGTGACTTTTCACTAGTTACTCAAATTGTAAGAGAAATAATATAAAGATTGAAGAAAAAAGCTCAATACAATGGTGTGACAAGATAAGAGCAATAGTGAGCAAAATATGAAGCAATACTGGAGTATTTTTCTTGTAGAACTTCTCTAATCTCTTTCTCTTATCATCCACTCTTATATTTGAAGAAAAATAGCTGTTGGGAACCTATATAGTCGTTGCCTAATTGTTATGACCATTCCTTAACATCCTCCTTTCCATTTGTGGCTAATTGAACCATTGGAATTAATTTGCTGTACCCATAAGTCGACTTGTCGAGTGTATAAGTCGACTTGTGTCAACGATTTATGTAAAATTTCATCCCCACTCTTTAATAAGTCGACTTATGCTGTGTAAGTCGACTTGTGTCCTTCGATAAGTCGACTTATGATGTTCTAGTCGACTTATGTTGGCTTCAACGATTATATTGCATGAAATCTTGATCTTTAATTGTTGGGATACATATCTTTGAAGTTTCTTATCCATAATCTTCATCCTTGAATATCTCTTTGCATATTTAAGGTAATTTCCATCTTGATTCCACAATGATTAATCTCTTTCCCATCAAAGATTAATGCTATCTTGATTTGCACAATTCTTTTATTGAATATCAATCCCAAAATACTTGAAATAATTTCTTAACCAATTCTATACATTTTATTATTATCAAAACATAAGTGGGATTTAATTTGTCAACCACCATTGGTCCAATACCTATGAGTTATGGAATGGAAGGAGACCAAACATATCTTACTTTCATCCATTCGGTTGCAAGTGCTCTATTCTGAATACAAAGGAATTGTTGGATAAGTTCGATTCAAAGACCTATTCAGGAATCTTTCTATGCTACTCATCATCATCTAAGGCATTTCGGGTGTATAATCCTATCTCAAAGACAGTTGAGGAAACCATCCATGTCAAGTTTAATGATCGTTCCCAATCCCATAAGGAAGATGACATGGAGAGTAAAGGTCCTTCAAAGAACTTAGATGATTCAATAGAAACTCTATCATTAGGAACTCAAGTAGATAAGGTTAAGGATATTCCAGAAACTATAGGATTAAAGAGAGATTGGAAATATAGGAGTTCTCATCCAGAAGAGCTAATTATCGGAGAGACCTCAGAAGGAGTAAGGACAAGGTCCAAATTCAGAAGAGAAGCTAATGAGGCTTTCATCTCTGAAATTGAGCCTAAGAAGATTGAGGAAGCTCTTCAGGAAGAAGCTTGGATTTTAGCCATGCAAGAAGAGTTGAATCAGTTTACTAGGAATAAAGTTTGGTCCTTAGTTCCAAAACCTTCGAAGAAATCCATTATAGGAACCAGATGGGTTTTTAAGAATAAGTTAGACGAATCAGGTAGAGTAAGTCGAAATAAAGCTAGATTAGTAGCACAAGGCTATAATCAGCAAGAAGGAATAGACTACAATGAGAAATATGCTCCAGTAGCAAGATTTGAAGCTATTAGGATATTGCTAGCATATGTTGTTTGTCATGATATAAATCTTTTTCAGATGGACGTGAAGAGCGCTTTTCTGAATGGTTTTATAGACGAAGAAGTGTATGTGAAGCAACCTCCTGGCTTTGAGGATGCTAAGAATCCAGAACATGTCTATAGACTTCATAAAGCTTTATACGGCCTGAAGAAAGCTCCTAGAGCTTGGTATGATCGTCTAAGTAATTTTCTCTTAGAGAGTGGGTTTACTAGAGGTCAAGTGGATAAGACGGTTTTCAAAAAGAATTATGAGAATGACTTTATCTTAGTGCAAATCTATGTTGATGACATTATATTTGGTGCTACTTCAAAGAAGCTATGTATGAGTTTTGAGAGTCTGATGAAAAATGAATTTGAAATGAGTATGATGGGTGAGTTAAAGTTCTTTCTTAGGTTGCAAGTTAAGCAAACCGAAGAGAAAATCTTGATCCATCAATAAAAGTATGTGAAAGAATTGCTGTCTAAATTTGCTATGAATAAGGTGAAGCCTATGGCGACTCCGATGCATCCTTCGAACCTTTTGTCGAAAGATGAACTTGGTAAGAAGGTGGATCAAACCCCGTATAGAGGGATGATCGATTCTTTACTGTATCTTACAACAAGTAGACCTGATATTCTGTTCAGTGTATGCTTGTGTGCAAGGTTTCAGGCCAATCCTAGAGAGTCTCATTTTATTGCTATTAAAAGAATAATGAGATATCTCGTAGATACTACTGATCTTTGCTTAATGTTTGAGAAAGGTAAAGATTTCAGGTTAATCGGATATTGCGATGCGGACTATGCCGGAGATAGAATTGAAAGGAAGAGCACTAGTGGAGGATGTCACTTTCTTGGCTCAAACCTAGTTTCCTAGTCAAGCAAGAGACAAAGCTCAATCGCTCTATCAACTGCCGAAGCCGAGTACATGTCTGCCGCAAGCTGTTGTTCACAAACATTGTGGATCAAATATCAACTGGAAGATTATTCAGTTCAAGAAGAGGAGATCCCAATCTATTACGACAACACCAGTGCCATCAATCTATCGAAGAATCCAATACAACATTCGAGAGTGAAGCATATTGAAGTCAGACATCACTTCTTGAGAGACTACGTTCAGAGGAAGGTGGTGTCACTACAGTTCATTGAAACAGAGTATCAATGGGAAGATATCTTCACTAAGCCATTGAGTGAAGATCGGTTCAAGAAAATCAGACAGAACCTTAACATGGTTATATTAAATGACCAGTCATGCTAAGAGATCGTCAAAGTTAACGGCGTCAGAAACAGTAGTTTACAGCTAGTAACTTCTCTCACAAGGAAGTTGTGGAGGGAAAATCTCATAGTCTTAAGGATCCTAATGATTCTAGAACACACTAGATAAGAACCCTACGAGTAGTCTGAAACTAAAATCATTACGATTATACAGACGTTTCATCTCTCTCGAAAATCTCTTGCAATCATCTTTACCTTTGAAGAACAGCCTACCAGAGATAGTTTCGATTCAGAATCAATGGAGTCAGCTATGATGTATGGAAGATATGTGGACTTCGAATCTCTGAGGAGCGACAACATGGATGTTGAACCAGAAATCGCAGAAGCCGGATGGAGAAAATTCTTCCAGGTACGAGAACCAGTGTATACTGATGAGGTGTACGACTTTTGGAAGCATGCGTAACTGGTTGATGAAACTATTGTCTCAATAGTAGATGGAATATCTATTATTGTTACAAAGGAGATAGTGGAGAAGGTAACTGAATGTCCATCAGTTGGAGAAATACTGACAACCAAAGCCAGATGGATGTCCCAGGTTAATATGAAGGAAGAAGATTTGAGAAAACAGCTATATGGAGTGAATGACCCATAGGAGTGGAAGACCTCGAGTCTGGTCCCAAAGGCTAGGGTTCTTCATGCAATTCTGTTCAATTGTATTTTACCGAAAGCTGGGTCAAGGCATTTAGTAACCACCCTGGATGAGCAATGTTTGTTCTATCTGCTAAATCATCGTCCCATAGATTTACCATATTTAATTTTTCATTATATGGTTAAGGGAATGAAGGATACCAACAGTTATCCTTACGACATGTTGCTCACAAGGATTTTTAAGGAATCCAGAGTCCTTCTTCACAGAGGAATCAGAAGGATGGTATCTGTTAAGAGTACTATAAACTCTGATACAGTAAGAAGAATGGGCTTGAAGGTGGTGATAAAAGAAGAAGCAGAATCTACAATGAAAGCTAGAACTGAGGGGGAGCGGTTATTGAAGAAGACTCCTGCCACAAGTTCTAAATCTCAAGTGAGTGTGAGATTGCCAATCGAAGAAAGAAGAAAATTATCGGGAAGACCGTTGATCAAACAGGCGAGTCCTCAAAGAGAAGTGAGCTAAGTCCGGAGGACAAATGAAGGTGCGCAGAAAAGAACAGGGGAGAGTCTTTTGGGTGAGATTTCCAAAAAGGCGAGGAGATCACCAAGGATTCGCACTCTGCGACAACAGGAAGAAAGGAGAACCAGAGAACAGAGTGAGGCAGAAGTATCTGGATCTCGCGTGCCAAAAGTGACAAGATCTCTAGTCTTGATTCTACAAGAAGACTCAGTCAAACAGACTAAAGAGAATGAGAAGAAGAGAAAGTCAGAGTCTGAGAAGGAAAAATCTCAAGTTCAGAAAATTCCAAGACTGACTGAAGCAGAAGAAAAGACTAAGAAGATTAGTCGAAAGAAGAGTGTGTCCACTGCTGAGGAAGTTAGTCAGAAGAAGCAAAGCAGAGTTCAGGAAACTCCTATTTTTATCCAAGAGGAGGAACCAGTGGAGCCTAACCTGGTTCAATCTATTCCCCGCACAGATCAACAAGAGCCAACAGCAGAATTAAACTTGGTTCAGGAACCACAGGAGAAATCCGATGAACCTGGTCTGATCATATACAACTACTCTAAATTTTTGAGAAGAGATAAGTTGAAGCTCAAAATGGTTGAAGTTGTTACCAAGAGGAGGACTGCAATCGCCATCTGTGATCAACCAAGGAGGAAGGTTATGGCTGTCGTACAACCTATTTTGATAAATAGTGACACATGGCATTTACTGAAAGAAGATGAAAAGATTTTCTATGATGTCTTGAGGGATGCTGCTACAAAGCCATACCCTACAAAAATGTCCAGCAAGCCATGTACTATTTATCCAATCACAGAGAAGACGGTAATAAAAGTTGTACCGGATATTCAGCTAAGATATCCTTTGGATTTGAATAAGGGGAAGATGAAGCTATTTCCTGAAGAAATAAGTGATGATCTTTCTGCAAATCAAATTGAAGAAGAAGTGCGTCAAATTGATGCAGTATGCGCTTCGAAAGAGAATAATGATGGAGCTAGTTGTAGCTATACAGATAAGTATGAATACTGTCCAGTAGGAGGACGACTGATAACAGGGATGTTTATTGAATCCCTTTTCCAGACAGTTTTGCGTATTAGGCCTCTATCTGATACACTGTCTATTGGAGCTGAAGCAATACCCCTGCAAGGAAGACAGTTGCTTATGCTACCTGCTCCCTATGATTTAGACCTTTCAGAGTCAAATCTATTCGTTCATCCACCCACATTTGCGATTAGAGAAGATTACAGTCCATCCTCGGACGCATATGCTACAACAATTGCGTTCACAACACCCTCAACAGATAATGATCAACCCTCCTCACCGTTTGACTCTCAAGATGAAATCAGCCAATTACGCGGAGAAGTCATTGAGATAAAGGAGATGATGAATGATATGAAGAAGATGATGACATAATTGATGAATAGTCATCGTCATTGATCATTTTTTATTATAACAAATAGGGAGAGAAGAGAATGGAAAGCAGCAGAAAAGAATGGAAGGAAGCAATCAAAGAATTTCAAAGGGTGTGATTGAAGGAGTCGAAGAAAAGAAAGGAAGAAGAGGAAGAAGATTTTTGAATTTTATACATTGTTTTTTGTTTTCTTTTTATGTATATGATTTGTTATCATCAAAAAGAGAGAGATTGTTGAGTCAAAATGACTTTACATATATATGATTTTGATGAATAACAAAGAAGGAGTAAAAATAGACGTAAAATAGAAAACAGATAGATGGAGATTAAAACACAGACGCAGACGAAAAAATTCAGACGCAGATTGAAAAGCAGACGAAGAAAAGTAGACGCAGAAATTCAGACGCAGATTGAAAAACAGACGGAGAAAAGAAGATGCAGACGCAAAAAGAAAAGCGTATGCACGAAACAAAGACTAAAAATACAGACGCCTTAAACACGAGGCCGCAAAAATCTGAGGCCTTGAAACACAGGCATTAAAAATACAGATCACGTAAACACAGATGCAAGAGTCAGTTCGAGTTAGTTATAGAACTCAACTGATTAACCGTTTCTTTCAAGATTCAAGAAACAAGATTCAAGAAGCAAGATTCAAGAAGTAGTTGCAGATGAAGGCTATAAATATAAGTCGAAGTCAAAGATTGCAAAGTTAAAAAAAGCAAAAGCAAAAAATGAGTAAATTGATTTACGTACGCAAACGAAAAAGCTTGTCTGTAAGACAATTGTGCAAATTAGCTGAGAGCTAATTTTACTGTAACAGGTTTCAAATACTTTTGTAAGAAAGTAGTGTAGATAGCCTGCAGAGGCTAAGTGTGAAATAATACTGAGTGTAGAGACCTGAAGAGGCTCAGAAAGAATACTTGTAAACGTTGAAGAGATAGTGAAATCAAAGAAAGAACTCTGAGGACTGGACGTAGCCCACGGTTTGGGATGAACCAGTATAAAATCGTTGTGTCAACTTTTCTCTACCCTATTTCTCTTAAATTTCAAAGTTTTGTTATTACTTAAATTTCGAAACAAGTTATCAAAGTTTTGATTAATTCGAGTTTACTGAAGTTTCGGTAAAAGAACTTGTTTTTAAACAAAACCGTTTTGAAAGAGTTTTCAAAAAGGGGAATACACAATTCAACCCCCCTTCTCATGTATTTGTTATCATTCTACAAGCATTGTACTAACGTGTGATTTACTTCAGTTCTTAAGATCCACCCAGTGACCCTCACCAAGATTCGATTGGTACCTATTCATGACACTTAGAGCATATGATACATTAGGTCTCGTACATAGCGTATCATACATGATAGATCCTACTGCAGGTGCATACGGGATCATATTTATGTGTACCCTCTCATCTTGTGTCTTAGGACACATAGATTTTAAGAGTGTTATCCTATGATTCATAGGAGATATCGTCTCTTGGACTGCTACATGCTAAACCTCTTTAGCATCTTGTCTATGTTCGTTGATTGTGAAAAGACCAAGTAACCTTTTCGATCTGTCTCTATAAATCTTTATCCTAAGGATATAAGTTACTCTACTAAGATCTTCCAAGGAAAATTGTTTGTGTAACATCCCGTTACTGTTAGCAAGGGTATTATGGTAATATTGGGTCAGACTGATAGGTTTCATTGCATTCACTGAATGAGCATGTTACTGGCCTCTAATTATAGAGGAACAAGTTTATTGCATGGGCATTTATTCATGGGTACATGCATTCATGATTTTTTAACATTTTAATTGTGAGTAAGAATTGATTGGATTGTGAATTGGAGAATGACTGAACTGACTGAATTATGATTAATTGTGAAATTAGGAGTAAGTGGACTCGAATGACTGATTTAGAATGGTCTAAGTGTGATTGACTATTGATAGTGGCTCATAGGAAAGTTTCGGGAAATTCGGGAGAAAATGCCCGGACCAGAAATTTTGGAGTGACCGATGATTGATCAGATAATCTTGAAAGAATTGTCCAATGGCAAAGGAAATATTAGAGTTATACTGTTAAGATATTAAAATGTTGAGCCATTGAAATTTAGAGACTGAAAGTTGGACTGATTTAGAGACATATGCCTATAAATAGCTAGGTTTGAAATTTGGGGATTTACCCTAAGGCTTGAACATTTCTTCTTCTTTTCCTCCTCCCGGCGATCTTGATTCCTCCCACCGTGAGGATTCTTTGATCTTTCTTTATGGTTTCTTCTCATTATGCTAGCCTAACTGGTTTATTGTGATTGATGAAGGTTGAGAAGGATTGAGAGTGGGTTATCGTTGATTTGAAGGATTTTAGGGTTCTGATGATTTTGAGAGATTTGTGGATTGATCTTGATTGGTAAGTTTTAATGGCTTTAATGTTGTTATTAATGGTTGTTTGAGCATTTATGGCATTTATTATGGTTGAGTTGAGTAGTGGAGAGTGTTAACGGTGGTTTTAGAGAGAGAAATAGACGGAAATCGATCGAAGAAGAAGGGGAAATCCCCGCACGTCGCGACGTCGATGCGACCTCGCCATTGGCGAAAAATATTGTGCTCACGGCGACGAAGCGAACGAGATGCGCTCGGAATGGATTGGATTCGCCGACGACGAGCGGTCTTCACGCCGCAAGCAATGACGAACCATTTCTGCCATGGCGAGAGCTTCTTGCATGGCGAAGGATTTTCTGATTGGATTAATTTTGTTTATTGGGTATAATTTATGGTATAGACCTCCGATTGAGGTGATTCTTGATTCATTACGAACTAGAGAAAGAGGTCTACAATTGAGGATAATTATGGGAGTTAGAATTTAATTTAAATGGTATTGATTCATAGAGAATAAGGTCAATTATGGTTCATAGTGTGACCTAAATATTGAATCGAGACAATTGGAGTTTAATTGGGATTTTGAATAGAGGTTTTGACCTAATGGTTATGGAATTGCTATAGGAAGTATGAATTGAGGAAATTGAACTAAATTTTTGGATTGGATCAATTATTGCCTATCAATTGAGCGAAGACTTAGAATGGGACATAAGAGTTCAAAATTGGGTTTTAGCTATTTGGGAAAATCGTGAGCATGCATTGTACATAATTCTCTTGAGACATATGCATTCTTGAATGGCTTATTGAGCATCTAGTAATGGGACCGTGTTTCTTGTTGTAAAGGCACCGTTGGATCGTCATTCCACGGACATTCTTTGGAACTTCGAGCGATGCTTCGGAAGTTACTGGTGAAGTAACCTAGTTGGTTTCTCAAATTCTGATGCCTAAGTGCTCAATGTGAATTACTTGCCAAATGTGAAATTGCATGATTCTTGAAATATACATGATCGAATGGTATGCTTCTCTTGTATTGGATTGGACTCTTGCATGACACCGAGAAATACAATCTTGGGCTTTATAGCCATACACCGAATTATCGAACATCTGCATTGCATGCATAAATGCATGATCGATAATGGATATGTGACCCAAGTTGCTATTATCATTGAAAAGAGCCTCGAGCTCGAACATCAGATTGACCGCCTCGAGCCCGAGGGAGAAATCACAGACGCGTCCCCCATCGAATCTTGATGAGCACTTGGGCACAACATCAATAAGCGGAAAAGAGTCTCATATGCATTGTATACACTTGATGATTGAATTGCAAACTTCTCAATTATGTGATGACATGAGAGATTGCAAATTGTTACATGCTCTCGTAAACTGTTTCATGATTTATTGTAAATTGTGATATGATCTCAGTAAACTATTATATACTATTATAAATTGCTATTTGATATCGCCAACCTTTCATGATCTCTCGTAAATTGTTATATAATCTCATTAATTAAATATTCTTGTGCGTCTTTGACGCAATTTGCGAATGCATGATTTAGTGAACCATCGATGATGGTTTCTCACCGAGTTCATAAACTAACCCAACATTGCAATTATTTTTCAGATTTGGTGAGTACCCGTTAGACAAGCGGGAGTATGATTACAACAAGCAAGTCGTGGTTGGTCGGGATCGATCTTATATGCGCATTTGAGTCTTTCTGATTTATGTGTAAATTTGTATTTTCGCAGAATTGTACTATTATTATAGAGGGCCCCCAACTGATTAATATTGCATTGTGAATTGAATATTGAAAGAGTGTTTTGATTAAAAATGTTTCAATATCGCGGGCCCAAATTGTTTATTGATTTCTACGCACTCGAGTGTTTTGAAAAAAATGTCATAATGAGTTTTAAACCTGAATTGATCGCTTTAGCATGCCACCCTCATGGTCACGGGCTCGGATATCACCATCGATATCGAGGTTAAGTCTCAGCGGGAGTGGGTGCTACATTTAATGTATCGAGCCCGTAGTACAATCTTACATGGGCATTACGAAAAATGTGTCAAGTGCATGCATTTAAGTCATGTCATGGCAGACAGTGACAACTGATCCCCAGTCTAGTATATGAGTCATATGCATGAGTATGTCTCGGTCGTTTAAGTGGTTAGAAACAGTGAAGAAATGAGAATGTGTTAGAATGTGATAAATGGAAATTGTGGATATCGAGGAATCGAAAAAAAAAGTGTATGGTTCGATCTGATAGATGAATATTTAGTGTACTGGTATTGGTGGGTATATTATGAAATACAATATTGGAATTATATGGGATATATTCTTGAATGTGAGATAGAAATAAAGTTATAGTTGTGGATTGATAGGAAAAAAAATGAAAATAGAGATATGATCGAAATGACAAGATTGAAAGTGTATAAGCAAAGTGGATGGAAATAAAATGTCCTATGATCTTGAGAAGTTACAATTGGGTTTGATTTCTTTGATGAGATATATGAATAATGATGTATGACTTTGAGTCAAATTATGTTAGTGGTGAAAAATCAAGAATGATTATATATCTATGATATTGATTTGAGTGTGAACGTACATGGGTATAATAGAATAATGAAAAGATTGAAATGTAAGACAATGAATATGGTAGATGAAAAAGTTGTAAAGGTTCAGATAATTTGCCTATGTGAATGCACACCTGATTATGGGAGCCCCATGGCAAGTGAAAGTATTAAGTCGCAATTGATGAGTTAATGGATAGCGCTAGCTTGAAATTCTTGTAGTTTGAAATCCTATTGAGTTAAAATAAGAAATGAAAGTGCTTATAATGATCAATTGGGAATGAATAGAGATTGTATACGATCCTCACGAGTGAGGACGAGTGTAAAAAGGAAAGTTGTTGAGTTCAGATTATATTGTCACCATAAGCGTACATTGATAGTGGACTCACCATCATGGGTGAAATGGTTCAGCATAAATGAATAATATACGTGAATATGATATAGGAGGTAATCAGGGGCCTATTAAATAAGTTTCGATCATAGTTCTGGTAGCCCCAAGTTCAAGATGAGTTAGAGTAAGGCATGAGAATGCTTGTAATGATCAATTGAGAAAGAAGTGAGACTATTAATGATGTTAGCATCGGTATTGAGCTTGCGAGAATAAAAGAGGGTCATGAATTCAGCAAAGCCCCTATGATCGAGAACTGGTACCAAAAAGAGAAAGGTTATCTAGAATTAAATGAGATTAAGGTGTCTTTAGTAGTATGTGCTATGAATGGGTAAATTGATGTGAATACAATGTCAGATAAGAAGTGATGATTATAGCGATGTATGTCAAGATATTAGAATAAATGAATTTGTCTAAATGCCCTGCAGAGCCTCATTATAAGGGATGTTCTGATTTTGTAAGGTATGGCATGAACTGCTCTTATTGGGATATTATGCATAGTTGAAATTGATTTTTCTCGAGGTATTAAGAGTGACTGATATTTATATAGTGATGAAAAATAGTTGACTGATAAAGTTCTATGAACAGTATTAATGATTGATAAGGTTTAGTTGATCTGATGATTCGAATTGAGAGTAATCATTGAAAGGATAAATCTGAAATGAAGTACAAGTAAATTTAGGAGTCCGAAGTCTAGCAGAGACTCAAGCGTAAGAGATAGAATATATTCTTGAAAAAGTGTATTACGTTGATAAGAGGACTCGATTATGTAAGAGAATTCTCAATATCAAGGAAATATTAATTGCGAATATGAGGAGAATAAAGGTTCGTATATATTTTGTGTAATTATGTTCTAAAAGTACGAGATCGATATAATGATTGTTTACTCAAACCAGAGAGTGATTCATCGTAAATAAATTGGTGTGGAGAAATTAGGGTAAGGAACATGTGTCAGAATATGATATGATGAAACTGAGAAAATTATAAGAAAATTGCTCCTCATTAGAGATGATCGATATTTGACGAGTTAAATGAATCAATTATGTGCACGAGGAGTTTAGTGTCTCAATTGTATTTAAATTGGATGGTGATTATGATCATCAATGATCGATTAATTGCATTTGAAAGGTGAAAAAGGGAAGAAGATAAATTGGCATAGTTAAGGAAATTGGTTATTATGCAAGTTTCAAAAGAGTGAATTTTAATCTGATTTCATGAATAGTGGATGAATTGATATACGAACATGGTCTATTGGGAGACTTAATGAAGATATCGGTATTGATAAAATGCAAAATTTCAAGGGATATGTGTATATGGGATTTGGAGTTAACTAGAATTAGCTGAATGCTGGATACGTTCAAACATTTGTCAAAGATTTTCTGGTTTTAGCAAATTGACAAGAATGTTTGAGGAAAATGTGTGAATGTTATGACCGATGATTGTAAAGGAGACATTTGGAGAAAATTTACAAATTGAGTATTGATCGTATCGCTTTAAATTGAAAATTTTGAAATATATACTGAGGCGTCCCAGTAAAGGTTATGGTACAATCTATTGAAATTGTATAAAGTGAATTTACGTACCTAGGGACAAACATAACTTCATGGGCTGTATTATGATTGATGATTTGAAATCTGTTACACCGAGTGTTGCTTTAAAAGCTTGTAGACATTAATCGTACAGAAATATTTTGAATGATGACTGAGTGTTAATAGTCGAGCTAGCAAAGGGGCAAAAAGAATGTATTATTAGTTATCAGAATTTCCAAATCAGTTGTGCATATAAGGAATTGGCAAAGATCAAATTAAGGTGTGTGAAATAGAATCGAAAATAACTCCCTTGTTGAGGAAAGTGATATCTATAGTTTGATTATGAGATAGGTGCGGTATCCACTACAGAAACTGTCAGAAATCTTTTTTGAGAACCAATTAAAGTGTTATGCTATAGTAAGGGTATATTGATAGAGTAATTGATAGTTTAGACAGTAAAATCGAAAGATTGTATGTGGAAATGATTACATGTGTCAATAACCAACGGACTTGATTGTTGGAAGCATAAGTTAAACTGGTATTTTGTGGTTCTTAGGGATATGAAATTGACGATAATCCAGTGATTGAGGACATAACAATTGTTATATGGGTGATACCATTTGAACAGTGTATTATATTGATGAGTAAAATAAATTTGTAATGGGGATTAAGAAATCCAAGTAAAAGGGTAATGATTTGAGTGGATCGAGGCTATTAGAATCTTATGAGATTAGTGTTTTAACATTAAAGAGATGTAATTTGATAAGTGACAAATGAAATGCTCCGAAGTGCATTGCCTCGGCCAAAAAGGAGACAAAGGTAAATAGGGAAACTAAATTCGTGATTAAATGACCTCTATGAGATTGTGGTGTGATTAGATTGGTAAGACAGTGGAAAACCTAAAAGATGATTCGGATCCAAAACGTTACATAGACAAGATTAGGAAATATTGTTAGGATCCGATATACGTGTTATTAATATTGAAAGTGATAAATTGAGAATATTATGAGAAATTAGTAAGGCAAAAAGTGAGTGGTTCATTGATTGTTATGATTACAGAAATTATTCGTGTATCGAAATAAGTGAAAATCGGAGAGGCAATGATCGAAAAGACTCCCCTGCCTTCTGGATTTAATCGTATATAAAATTTCAAGGATGAAATTTTTATTAGGAGGGGTGAATTGTAACATCCCGTTACTGTTAGCAAGGGTATTATGGTAATATTGGGTCAGACTGATAGGTTTCATTGCATTCACTGAATGAGCATGTTACTGGCCTCTAATTATAGAGGAACAAGTTTATTGCATGGGCATTTATTCATGGGTATATGCATTCATGATTTTCCGGCATTTTAATTGTGAGTAAGAATTGATTGGATTGTGAACTGGAGAATGACTGAACTGACTGAATTATGATTAATTGTAAAATTAGGAGTAAGTGGACTCGAATGACTGATTTAGAATAGTCTAAGTGTGATTGACTATTGATAGTGGCTCATAGGAAAGTTTCAGGAAATTCGGGAGAAAATGCCCGGATCGGAAATTTTGGAGTGACCGATCGATGATTAGATATATAATCTTGAAAGAATTGTCCAATGGCAAAGAAAATATTAGAGTTATACTGTTAAGATATTAAAATGTTGAGCCATTGAAATTTAGAGACTGAAAGTTGGACTGATTTAGAGACATATGCCTATAAATAGCTAGGTTTGAAATTTGGGCATTTACCACAAGGCTTGAGCATTTCTTCTTCTCTTCCTCCTCCAGGCGATCTTGATTCCTCCCACGGTGAGGATTCTTTGATCTTTCTTTATGGTTTTCTTCTCATTATGCTAGCCTAACGGTTTATTGTGATTGATGAAGGTTGAGAAGGATTGAGAGTGGGTTATCGTTGATTTGAAGGATTTTAGGGTTCGGTGATTTTGAGAGATTTGTGGATTGATCTTGATTGGTAAGTTTTAATGGCTTTAATGTTGTTATTAATGGTTGTTTGAGCATTTATGGCATTTATTATGGTTGAGTTGAGTAGTGGAGAGTGTTAACGGCGGTTTAGAGAGAGAAATGGGCGAAATCGATCGGAGAAGAAGGAAAATCCCGCACGTCGCGACGTCGATGCTGCCTCGCCACGGCGAAAAAATATTGTGCTTTCGCCATGACGAAGCGAACGAGACGCCGCATGGCGGCCAATTTATTTGCCGCCGCGGTTCTTCCTTGCCTTGGCCTTCAGAATGGATTGCTTTCATGCGCGGCGGGATTTTCGATTGGATTAATTTTGTTTATTGGGTATAATTTATGGTATAGACCTCGATTGAGGTGATTTTGATTCATTACGAACTAGAAAGAGGTCTACAATTGAGGATAATTATGGGAGTTAGAATTTAATTTAAATGGTATTGATTCATAGAGAATAAGGTCAATTATGGTTCATAGTGTGACCTAAATATTGAATCGAGACAATTGGAGTTTAATTGGGATTTTGAATAGAGGTTTTGACCTAATGGTTATGGAATTGCTATAGGGAGTATGAATTGAGGAAATTGAACTGAATTTTTGGATTGGATCAATTATTGCCTATCAATTGAGCGAAGACTTAGAATGGGACATAAGAGTTCAAAATTGGGTTTTAGCGCCGGGAAAATCGTGAGCATGCATTGTACATAATTCTACTGAGACATATGCATTACTGAATGGCTTAATTGAGCATCTAGTAATGGGACTGTGTTTTACTGTTATAAAGGCACCGTTGGATCGTCATTCCACGGACATTGCTGGAACTTCCAGCGTGCTTCGGAATTCGGTGAGTAACCTAGTTGGTTTCTCAAATTCTGATTGTCTAAGTGCTCGATGTGAATTACTTGCCAAATGTGAAATTGCATGATTACTGAAATATACATGATCGAATGGTATGCTTCTCTTGTATTGGATTGGACTCTTGCATGACACTTTGAGAAATACAATCTTGGGCTTTTTATAGCCATACATTTGAATTATCAACAACGAATTCTCGAACACTGCATTGCATGCATAAATGCATGATCAGATAATGGATATGTGACCCAAGTTGCTATTATCACTGAAAAGAGCCTCGAGCTCGAACACTGTACTGACCGGGCCTCGAGCCCGAGGGGAGAAATCCCTGACGCGTCCCCCACTGAATACTGACTGAGCACTTGGGCACAACACTGAATAACTGGAAAAGAGTCTCATATGCATTGTATACACTTGACTGATTGAATTGCAAACTTACTGAATTATGTGATGACATGAGAGATTGCAAATTGTTACATGCTACTGTAAACTGTTTCATGATTTACTGTAAATTGTGATATGATACTGTAAACTGTTATATACTATTATAAATTGCTATTTGATACTGCCAACTGTTTCATGATCTACTGTAAATTGTTATATAATACTGTTAATTAAATATTACCGTGCCGTGCTGTACGCAATTTGCGTAATGTATGATTTGAGTGAACCATCGATGATGGTTTCTCACTGAGTTCACAAACTCACCCAACATTGTAATTATTTTTCAGGATTTGGCGAGTACCCCGTTAGACAAACGGGAGTATGATTACAGCAAGCAAGTCAGAGTTCAGGTCGGGATAAGTCTCATGTCTGCATTTGAGTCTTTCTGATTTATGTGTAAATTTGTATTTCCGTAGAATTGTACTATTATTATAGAGGGCCCCCAACTGATTAATATTGCATTGTGAATTGAATATTGAAAGAGTGTTTTGATTGAAAATGTTTCAATATCGCGGGCCCAAATTGTTTATTGATTTCTACGCACTCGAGTGTTTTGAAAAGAAAATGTCATAATGAGTTTTAAACTGAATTGATCGCTTTAGCATGCCACCCTCATGGTCACGGGCTCGGATATCACCATCGATATCGGGTTGAGTGCAGCGGGAGTGAAGTGCTTCTGATTTGATAACCAAATCTTCACATATTATAGCATAGAGACATCGTCTTCTAGTAATAATATGTAATCTACATATAGCACAAGGAATGCGATTGCATTCCCACTAACTTTCTTATACAAATAGGGTTCATCCAGATTTTGTAAGAAACCAAACTCTTTGATTATCTCATCAAAGTGGATATTCCAACTCCTGGATGCTTGGTTCAATCCATAGATGGATTACTGAAGCTTGTATACCTTTTCTACATCATAGGAGATGAAGCTCTCTGGTTGTATCATATACATATCCTCGACTAGATTGCCATTTAGGAAAGTTGTCTTCACATCCATTTGTCATATCTCATAATTATAATGAGCGGCAATGACTAGGAGTATCCTAATAGATTTAAGCATTGCTACTGGGCTGAAGGTCTCATTGTAATAAATTCCTTATCTTTGATGGAAACCTTTAGCCACGAACCTTGTTTTATAGGTAATCACATTAGCATATATGCCTTTTTTTTTTTGAAAACCCATTTACACCCTATGAGTTTTATTCTTTTGGGTACCTCAACCAAAGTTCATACTTGGTTTTCATACATGGAATCCAGTTATACTTTCATGGTGCTAAACCATTTCTTAGACTACCCTTCATAACCTCTTCATAGGTAGTAGGCTCATTATCTTCTATGAGCAATACATCATTCTGTTCAATCACGAGAAATCCATACTTCTTGAGAACAAAGCGTATCCTACATGACCTACGAACTTCCTATGTTGAAGAAGGTTGAATTTTTACTTCATCTACATAAGTCACAGTCTCACGTTCAGGTAGTTAATCGATGTCTGTTCGAACATCTTGAACTTCTTCAAGTTCAATTTTGCTCCTACTGCTTTCTTTTAAAAGAAACTCTTTCTCTAAAAAGACAACAGGCTTTGAAAGAAACACTTTTTATTCCTTAGCAAGGTAAAATTGATATCTCATTGTTTCTTTAGAATATCCTATGAACAAACACTTGTCAGACTTCCCATTAAGTTTATCTGATTATACCCGCTTCACATAAGCTAGACAACCCCAAACTTTCAAATGAAAGAGATAGGTTTTTAATTAGTCCACATCTCATATGGAGTAACATCAACTGTCTTTGATAAAATCATGCTTAGCAAGTAAACAGCTGTCTCGAGTGCATACCCCCAAAAGGATTTTGGTAAATTTATAAAGCTTATCATCAACTGTACCGTGTCCAAAAAGGTTTGGGTTCTCTTTTTGGCCACACCATTATGTTGTAGTGTGTAAGGTAGAGTCCATTGAGATAAAATTCCATTATCTCTGAGATAAAATTCCATTATCTCTGAGATAATCTAAAAATTCTTGGTCGAAGTATTCCCCACCTCAATCGGATCGTGGTGTCTTGATACCTTTCCCAAGTTGGTTGTCTACTTTTGTAACACCCCACTCTCGCATGACCCAAACCCAACATTGACGGTGATATTCGAGTTCGAGCCCTGCGAGGGTGGCGTGTTACATCACTTAGTCACAACTCAGTATAAATTTTTTTGAAAACACAAACATACACAATGCTAAAAACAATTAATATAACAATCATTGGTGACTACAATGACCACAGGGCTTTTTATCAATACAAATTAATTCAGTATGTTGACTTTGCAACATGACCTAATCATTTGTACAAAAATTCAGAAAATACAATTTTTTTTATCATACACTAATGCAGACGCGAACTGATCCCGACCTCTTGTCTCGCTCACATGCAGTTGCTATACGCCCGTTGCCTAACAGGGTATTCTTCTGGGTCCTGAAAAATAATTGTAAATTTTGGGTGAGTTTTGCAAATTCAGTGAGGTAACCATCATCGATGTTCACTCAATTCATACAACACATCATTTCACATAACATATAGTCTCATTGTTGTATATTTGATCACATTTCACGATTACACTTAAGAATAGACAATTTATACATTTCATTCGATTAGACATACATAACCAAATGAATTCATGTAACACTCAAGCATAACATGGTCGTTTCATAATTCACCTTCAAAAGTACCACATGATTGGTACCACAGGAGCCTAAGGCATTTTGCCTTTCACTCAATCAAAATGATTAAATCAAATGCATATGACATGCGCATGTGCCACTTTTCTAATTTATTTCGGTGTTATGACCGAGCGGCTAAACTGTCCCAATCAGGGCGCATTAATCGTTGAGCCTGAGGCTCTGAATTACTACTGTCCTAATATGGGCACATTAATTGTTGAGCCTGAGGCTCTGAATTACTATGGGCTCGAAGCCCAAATACATTGAGCTTTTAGCTCTCGGTGGCTGCTCCGGTCATAACCATCATTTACTGATCATGCATTCATGCATGGAATGCATATGTCGCAATGAAGCAATATCAATATCACAATCAATCCCAAATTTTTCCATTCAAACAAATAGTTCACAATTAATCACATTAAAATCACAATCACATTTAATCACATTTAAACACGGAGGTCCCAAATTCTCAGACAAACAACACTTCTATGTCATAATCTCCCAATACCTCGGACCTTCTTTCTGGAATCCATAATCAAAACACAATCCCACCATTATTCACCACAGAAGTATAAGAATAAGCAAATAATAATTGAGGAACCGTCTAGGTCACTCACCAATAGCTTCCGAAGCTAATGCCTGGAAGTCTCAGCAATGTCTGTGGGTTGAAGTTCCAAATGCGCCACTAAATGTACAATTGAGGAACCGTCTAGGTCACTAAATGTACAATCAGAAATATTTAATAATACACATGTAGCAATTAAAAAGAGTACAATGCATGTTCGTGACATTCCTGACACTAATCCTCAATTTCCCATCACAAAATTTTTCTCTAAAAATTAGAAACTCATTGAAACCAAAATCACTCAATTTGGACCTCTATAGGTTCAATTATTAAAAAAATACGGACCAGAAAAATAATTATCTGGTCCCCTCACTTCGACCTAGTCAATTCCCGTCAATTGCATCTATAAAAATTCCCAATTTCACATATAAATGAAATTAAACATTTCACGAATCCGATGCCTCGAGAATCAGGTCAATCGGATGTCGGATGAAAAAGTTATTCACAAAAAAAAGAAATTGGCCAAATTAATTACCAAATTAATAAAATTAATAAATAATAAAAATAAATTAAGCAGGCCGCTCGCCCTCTTTCTGCCTGAAATGCTTTTTTTTTTCAATTTCCACTAAATACGTTCTCTTCTTTCCAAAACCCTAACTTTTCATCCAAGTATCCAAAATTCACAAATAAGTCTCATTGGAAAGATCACATAAAATTCTACAAGTTTCATGCAGGGCTTGCAAACCAATTGCACATCTAAGGGTGTCAAAAATACAATCAAAGTTACTAGGGATGGAAATTGTACCCGAACCCGATGGGTACCCGATAAAATTACCCAAACAAGGGCAGGTATGGGTAGCAAATTTTTACCCGTGGGGCGGGTATGGGGGGTTAGCAAAAATACTCGTCGGGTATCGGGGCGGGTATGGGGATACCACCCCCATACCCGTTTACTCGTTATATAGTAATTACAATTTTGCCATTATACAAACCCAGCAATTACCCAAATCCCTAATTCAATTCTTCCTCAATCCATTCCCCATCAACGCAGTGTCGCCGTCAGCCATCATTCACAACTTCACGCCGCCATCTTCTCCACCGAACCAACCTCCAAATCCACCACAAATCAGCATTTTCCTCAATAGAGAACCACTAGGTCCACTACATCTCCGGTTTGAATCTTCTTCGATTCTTCCTTCTTCAGTCCCTCATTCTTCTTTTCTTTGCAGATCCAATCAAGATTCAATAAGGTTAGTGATCTGTTAAGTATTCGTCTATTTAGATTTTTAATTAGTCTAGTCAATCATTATGATAATGAGAAATAATTTTTCTGGGTAGTCAGTCAATTGTGGCAAACACTGGAACGTGCTATTGTATTGCTAATTCAAGACTTTGACAATGACCGATGGACTAGACTATCATGCACATGTCCATCTGTTATGCAATCCAGCTGAAATATTAAAACTTTGTTTACTTTTTGATGAAACTTGAAAGTGAAAGATCAAACAAGTCAGAAGTAATTAAATAGAGGGAGAGCATATATATATATATATATATATATAGCGTCTGTAGTTTTCATTTATTATTATTATTATTATTATTTTGTGAAAACTCAAAAGAGCTAAAAAAACATAATAACTTTCATTGGTCATTGCACATCTGAAACAAATATAAATGCTACTTACATGATGATCAAAACATTTATAAAATAATTGCTTTGATCCCGTGCACAAGTATGTTGTGGGATTTAATTATTTTTTAATTTCCTTCATTAGATCAAGTATTATCAATACCTTTCGGATGATAATTTGATTGGATACTTGTGCAGGTAATTTGGGTTAATTTTTGTTGGATTACAATGAACTCGAGTGAGAGTATTTCTCAAAATCCTATATCTATGGATAGTCCTCCCATTCCTATTGACCTCTCTCCTTCGGTCGGCTCACCAAATAGTACGAGTCAGGAACCCACTCCAACTTCAAAGGCTGTACAAGATGTTGAAGATACACGTAAAAGAAGATTAACATCGGATGTTTGGAATCATTTCAAAACGGTGAAAATTGAAGGGGAAGATAAGAAGGCCATTTGGAATTATTGTCAGAAAAAACTTTCTGGAAAAAGCTCAAGTGGAACTAAACACTTGCATGATCACATAAAGAGTTGTCCTCGAAAAAAATTTCAAGATGTTCGACAACAAGTTTTGGTGCAACAAACAAATGCGGTGGCAAATTATCTTTTTGATCAACAAAAATCAAGGGATGATCTTGCCAAGATGATTATAATACATGAGTATCCTTTGGTTATGGTCGAGCATCACGGATTTCGCCAATATTCTGCTGGTTTGCAGCCCTTGTTTAAGGTTCCCTCACGAAATACCGTGAAAAGCGATATCTTAAGGATATATGACTACGAAAGGGTGAAGGCTTTGAGTTTTTTGGAGGCAAATCGTAGTAGGATTGCCTTAACTATGGATATGTGGACTTCTAGTAATCAAAAAAAGGGTTTTATGGCTATCATCGCTCATTTCGTCGATGATAAGTGGACATTACAAAGTCGTATCATGAGGTATTAATTTTCTTTCCTCTTTTTTTGAATCACATTTGTCTATGTTTGCTATTTCTATCTAATTGCATATTAATAATGCCAACAATACTGTTTTTAATCATTAATTGACAATATTAATTATCTAATTCTTGTTTATTTACTTATATAATATAGGTTCATATATGTACCTTGCCCACACACTGCTGAAGTTCTTACCAATGTTTTATTTAATACCATTTTAGATTGGAACATTGATCGAAAGTTATCAACTTTGACGGTTGATAATTGTACGACTAATGAAGCTATCATTAGTGATATCACAAAGAAGATTTCTCTTGATTCACTTATGCTGAATGGGTCTTTGTTTCACATGCGTTGTTGTGCCCACATTTTAAATTTGATCGTTCAAGATGGTTTGCTTGTCATTGGCAAGGGTATAGAAAGGATTAGAGATAGTGTGGTGTTTTGGACAACATCTCCAAAAAGGGAGCAGAAGTTTGAAGAAGCAGTGTGACAATTACACATTGCAAGTACCAAGAAATTGGTTCTTGATTGCAAGACCCAGTGGAATTCCACATATTCAATGCTTAATGATGCTTTGATATACAAGGATGTCTTTAATCATTTGAGACAACGTGAACCATTATACAAAGATTTTCCAACTGAAGAGGATTGGAGACTTGCAGGAATGGTTTGCAAGAAGTTAGGATTGTTCCATTCTGTGACTGAGATGTTCTCAGGTACAAAGTATCCAACGACAAATATTGTTTTCCCTAAAATTTGTGAAATCATAAGCTCATTGGAAAAATGATGTGAGTCTCCAATTGAGGTGATTCAAGTCATGGCAAGAAATATGTTTGCCAAGTATAAAAAGTATTGGTCTGACATTCATGGAATCATGGGAGTGGCAGTCATATTGGATCCAAGGTATAAGACCAAACTATTATAATATTGTTTTAAAAGAATTTATGGAGAGTACTTATATGTTGATGAAGTCAAAAAAACTATGAATGTTTGCTATGATTTGTTTGAAGAGTATACAATGAGGGATTCACCTTCTTATAATGGTGAAGTTTCATCTACTTTAGGGTATGATAGAGATGCTAATGAAGGATTTCTCCAAAGTTTTGATAAGGAAGTTGCTCTTGAAAGAGAGAGTAGTTTGTTTGCGAAAACAGAATTGGATCATTATTTAGAGGAAAAAGTGTTACCAAGAACAGAAAATTTTGATATTTTAAGTTGGTGGAAAACTAATGGGGTAAAGTATCCACTCTTGATGAAGTTGGCAAGAGATGTGTTAGCTATACCGATTTCAATCTGTAGCTTGAGTCTGCTTAGCACAAGCGGAAGGTTGGAGAGTCCACACCGTAGTCGGCTTCATCCCAAGACTTTATAAGCGTTGATGTTTGCACAAAGTTGGTTGTGGAGTGAAATAAAAGGTGATTCTTATCTTTATTTGAATGAAATTCAATGAAATAATTAAGTTATTATATATATTAATTGAATCCTTTATTTTGTGGTTGTTTTTATAGTAACATGTTCTGATGAGACGAATGCATATTGTCGCACTATTGAGTATGATGAGGATGTTAGTGAGGTATTTTTAGCAATTCATAATCCATTAATTTAAATAATGATTTTTATTTTTTAGTGTGAATGACTAATAATTGTTATTGTTTAATGATAGGCAAGTGGTCCAACAAATGCTTAACGTTTAAGAAATAGTGCAAATGCAATAAAGAGGTAACACACTTTTTTCCTTTTATATACAAATTGCATGGTTAGCTTTAAATCAGAAACAAACATTTCAATTAAAGATATGCTAATTGATTATTTCCAAAAGAAAAGAAAAGAAAAGAAAAGAAAAAGTAACTAAGTGCTAGTTAACATGTACGTGTTGTTAAATTTAATTTGTGCAATTTATGCTCTTCAAGTACAATGCAGAAATTTCAAAGCATCTGTCGATCTGTCAAGTGTCATGGCATCCTCGAGCAGAACCTTCAATTACAATACAAGGATCTCATCAAGTTCTATTGCTTTTTATGTTTTGGAATTTCCATTAAAATTAATGTATGTTATTTTAATTTGTTGTCTTTTTTTTAATTCACTCTTGGATTTGTACTAACTATCAATTTATAATCTCTGTTTACTCGTTTCTTTTATGTTAAATTCAGTATGTATGTATGAATGTAACATGAAAATTTAAAAGAAAAACAAATAGTCTATTCATATTAAATAAGCTTATCTTTAAAAAAGAGGCGAAACGCAATTTTGATGGGGTCAAACCCCAATGGAGTACAGGTATAAAGTGCAAAAATCCCAGCGGGGATGGGGTGGGTATGGGGTGGGGGCGGGTTCATGGGGCGGGTATGGGGGATGGCATACCGCCCCATACCCGCCCCGTTGCCATCCCTAAAAGTTACTGCTTTCACATTACCCTTCAAAACAGTACAACATTTTTCCAAAAATCATATCTTCCCATTCCCTTTGCCAAACATTCCAAGTTTTATATCAATCAAAAGACCAAAACATATTATACAACTTCCATGAATAACTTGGAAGCAAATTCAATCTCTAAACAGACCAATTTCTCAATCAAAGTTTCTGCCTATATAAATCATCCTCAACAGTAACACAATCTTCCAAAATTCAGAACTTCCTATTCCATTCTCCAAAAATTCCATACCTTATAGCAATGAAAAGATCAGAAAACATACTATAATTTTAATGAAGGACTTCGAAGCAAATTCCACTTCTAACTAGGTCAAAATTTTCCCATTATTGTGGCAGCCCTGTTAAGCTTGTTAAATCAACCATTTCACCTAAACCATATCCAAACTTTCAAAATCCATAACTTACAATTCCTATATCCAAACTTCGCATACTATACCTCATTATAAAGCTAAGACATTCTTATACAACTTTTCATAAGATCACTTGAGCTAATTTAAACCATAACAGTCCAGTATTAGCTTCAGAACACAGAAATCACAAATCCTATACACTTAGAGACATTTGCACACAAAACACATCATGACCTGAATTACCATCTGAACATTAATAAGCCATAACTTTCAACCTAAAAATAAAAAAATGTCATACTTAATGGCGATAGAAAGCTAACAAGAAACTCTTCAACTTTCATGAAAACCAATTTCCCAAAATCTGTCTACTTTAACCTAGAAAAATTTTCCAAAGTTTCTGGTCACAAAATCATCAATGTTAGCATCACCACTATTCACCCTACACATATATCTCACTTTCAAAGCACAATTCAAAACCTTTCAAGCCACAATTAGATAGAACTTCCTTCATAAGAATTCTAGCAAAACTTCTTAAGTTTAATTTAAGCTAAACCTCAACTCAATAGCATAACCATATCAAAAGTTATGATCAAATACTTGAAACATACACAAAGTAATTTTTTCCAGAATTGATACCTAACCCTACTCCTTTCATTCCAACACCATTCCTACATCAATAAGCATCCAATTTATCCAAGAAATCAGCCACAATGTAATCAAAACTTTCACTTGAACACTTAGCCACAATTTGGCAGCACACACACACAATTTTCTTTCTTTAATTTACCACTCATCTAACATCATAAAAACCAATCCAAAACACACAATTTAACTATACTTTACATGTTATATCCTTTATCCTTACACAAACATAAATTTATACCCATACAAGCTAATCCCACGTACCATGAAATTAATGTTCAAGACATCACAAATAAAGCATCAACTACCAATTTAAGACCATAAAAACAAAATTCTCACTTAACAAGCCTTTAATGCTTTAATTCATCACCAACTCACCAATTCCTCCTCTTCACTTCACATACACAACACTCACCATTTTTAAGGGATATAGAAGGCTTAAGCTTGAACACATGAAGAGGAAGCACTTATGATAAAAGAGCTTTAGTTGGAGGAGAAGAGTAGCACCTTACAAGGAGAAAAGCACTAACGAAGGAGGAAAAGAGAAGCACCTACGGATGAAAGAAAAAGCCACTCTCAAAGCCTTTTCACTCTTTCCAAATGGAAGTGTCATGGAAGCTTACAACAAGTGAGCTAATAAGATAACCATGAAAAATAAGACTAAGTAGGCAAGTGACAAGTGTCACTTGCCACTTGTCCTGGTTTTAAGTAATCTTCAGGTCCTTTTTCCAAATACAAATTAATTTCTACTCCAAATTCCAATGGCTCAACAATCATAATTCCTCAAATCATGTATCTATTTTTTCAGTGTCATTGGACAGTCATTTCTAGTACTGAATATCCAATCAGTCCGTCACTTGGTAATTTTTCGGTCCAGACATTTTCTCCGAAATTTTTCAGAAAAATTCCTAAAATTTTCCAAAAATGTAAAACACACAAAAATCTACTCCAATTCATTTTCAAGCATAAAATCATTTTTTTTTACAATAAACACATATGTCGGGAAATGTCATAAATGCATGTACAAGCATGTGCATATACAAAAATTACAATTTATGTAAATATGGAGGCCATCTTATGCATAAACATGCTGAGACTAGTTTACACACTCATAACCCGTCCCGAATTACCATTTTACGCTTCCCATCAGTGATGAGATGTTACAACTTCACTTCTGAATTGTTTGAATTTTTCAAATGCATCAAATTTGTATCTCATCAAATACAGATACCCATATCGAGAATAGTCATCGATAAAGGTAACAAAGTAAAGAAAACCACTTCTGGCCTGGATGGACATCGGACCATATACATCTGAATGTATTAGGTTTAGTACTCCAATCGCTCGTTCACCCTTTCCCTTAAAGGGTAACTTATTCATCTAGCCTAGTAAACAAGATTCACACATTTCATATGATTCATAATCAAATCACCCTAAACCACCACTCTTGTGGAGCTTAGCTATGTCTCTCTCATTTATATGGCCAAGGCGACAATGCCATAAGTAAGTTGATTTTAAATTATCTCGTTTATGTCTTTTCATGTCATTGATATTTATAATAGGATGCAACATATCTAATATATAAATTCTATTACATAATGTACCAGTACCATAAAGCATTCCATTCAAAATAACAAAACAACCATTACTATTTAAATTCAAATGAAAACCAGTTTTATTTGAACAAGAAATAGACAATATGTTCTTTGTTAAAATAGGTACAAAATAACAACCATCTGGTTTAATTACAAGCCCACTGGGGAGTGAAAAAAAGTGCCTACAACTAATGCAGCAACTTTTTCTCCATTGCCCATGCACAGGTCTAGTTCTCCCTTCATGAGCTATCTACTGTCCTTGAGGCCCTGCATATCATTACATATGTGTGAGCCACAACTAAGATCTAATACCCATATTTTTTTATCATAAGCAGTATTACCTCAATGATAACCATACCTGAAGGAGCTGGGGGCATCTGATGCCTACTTCTTCTTTAAGGAGTCCAAATAGACTTTACAGTTTCACTTTTAGTGGCCAGTCTTGCTACAATGGAAGCAAGTTCCTTTCGACGCAGTTTCCTTGATTTTCTTTTTAGCTACACTTCCTTTTGGTTTCTTAGACCTATTCTTCTTTAGGTTCTTTTTTCTTGAACTAGAAGAAGAAGAGTCCACCACTAGTACTGACTTGCTATCCTTCTTGATAGCTTGCTTTGCTGTCTTAAGCAGATTGATCAACTTAGGGATTGTCGTAGAGATTTTGTTCATCTAATAGTTCAACACAAACTGTTAATAGCTATCAGAAAATCCAACCAAAATTAAGTCAACACTTAATTCATAATCCATAACAAAACCCAAGGTGACCAACCTCTCAATATAACCATTCATCTTCAATGTATACTGCACTGCAGATGTCCCCGGAGTCATCTTAGTAATGAAGAGCAGCTTCGAGGTCTCAAACTTTTCAAACTGAGCTTGCCAATCAAAAATGTCTATAAAATGAAACATTATGGTATTAGCATCCATAGATTCATGCTGCTTTTACACCTTTCGCGACATAGAGGCTAGCATAATATAGGTAGCAAAGTCACTATCTTTGAGATGCTTACGATATGCTCTTTGATCCTCCTCAGAAGCATCAGTATATGTATATGTATATGTATATATGTATATGTATATATGTATAGGTATATGTATATATGTATATGTTTATGTATATGTATAGGTGTGTTTCTTTAAACTGATATGTTTATGTGTGTGTGTATATATATATATATATATATATATATATATATATATATATATATATATATATATATATATATATATATATATATATATATATATATATATATATATATATATATATATATATATATATATATATATATATATATATATATATATATATATATATATATATATATATATATATATATATATATATATATATATATATATATATATATATATATATATATATATATATATATATATATATATATATATATATATATATATATATATATATATATATATATATATATATATATATATATATATATATATATATATATATATATATATATATATATATATATATATATATATATATATATATATATATATATATATATATATATATATATATCTATATATATATATACATATGTATATATATATATAGATATATACATATATATATATATATACACATACATATATATGTATATGTATATGTATATGTATATATGTATATATGTATATATATATATGTTTATGTATATGTATAGTGTGTTTCTTTAAACCGATATGTTTATGTTTTGGATTATTAGTTGAATTAGCCTTTTTATCTTACTCTTGTATAATTATATTACTTGGTTGAAGATATTTGAAGGATGGATATAGAATTTAAAGTATTAATGAGAAAAAGAAGATTTTTGAAAATAGATAAAGAAATAATTGAAATACAAAAACGATAATTTATTATCGATGAAAAATTATACAATATTGTGAGCAGATATCTCTTAATTTAGAAACACTCATAAATAATAAAAAACATGATTAACAATAAAGAAAAACAAATAATAACAATAGAAGAACATGAGGAAAGAAAAGAAATAGGTAAAAATCCTTTTATTCTTCATCTAGAAAAATTAAAAGATGACCGAAAGTAGTTCAGATAATGAAAGCTATGTTATACCAAAAGTAGATAATTTAATAACACAAATCGGGAATTTAGACCTTCAGGATAACTTTATAAATATTAAACCTATCGGTATGAAAACTGAAAATCCAAATATAACTGATATTCCTAGTACCAGTAGAGAACCTCAAATTAGATCTAGACAAAGTCAAAGTTTTGATAAACCTGTAACAGGGTATGCTGGTTTAATGCATGCTGGTATTAATATTGATAAATATACACCTTATGAAAAGATGAAAATAGACACAATAAATCCATTTGGAATTTATCTTGACTTAGATTGTATTGCTAATATTGAAGAAGCAATAGATAAATGGGAAACTGCTTTAAGAATAGCTGTTGTAAATAAAATGGATTTTGAAGCTGTTAAAGGATTTATGGAAAAACATTATTAAATAGTGCCCAAAGATTTTGGCAAAATATTAATGAAGATACTAAGCAATCTATCTATTACGATCCAAATAATTTTATAACAAGAATAGTAGAAACATTTAGATTAAATTTCATGGTGAAGGTAAATATGTTAAAGATCCTAGTACTATAACTCGATATACTCTTTTGCTTTAATGCGTTTACAATTATGTGATATATGTGAAATAGAAAGATATATTTGTGTGTTTCAAGATTATTATTATCATATTTATAATCAGGTCACAGATACTAGTAATTATTTACCTCTATTCTTTGCTAAAATTCCAGACCCTTGGGGATCAAAATTAATAGAAACTTATAATCCTGAAAATATAGATACTTTAGGCATAAGAATAGAACATGCTAGAGAAAAATTAAGTAACTGGTGTGCTGATGCAATATTAGCTAAAGCTACTAAAGGACTAAGAAAAAGAATTTCTTTATGTTGTGATAAGCCAAAGATGCCTATAATGATAGGTTGTGATAGTCCTTATTATTACGGAAAGATAAAACGAAAATATAAAAAGAAGAAACAATATAAGTGTCGAAAACCCTATTTTAAAAAGAGAAAAGCAAGATATTATAAAAGAAAAGGATATAAGAAGAATTATAAACCTACTTATAAAAGAAGGAAAACAAGCCCTAAAGAATGCAGATGCTATTATTGTAAGCAGATAGGTCATTATGCAAATAATTGACCTAAAAGAAATGAAAAAATTAAAAAGAAAATAGAAATCGACAGTGAAATTGAAGAAATGATAAATACAGGAGAATTTATAAAATAGATGATTTCAATATTGATTACGATGAAAGTATCTTATCATAATCGATCTTGAATATACTTACGAAGAAGAGTCATAATAACTTTATCATGATACAATTAAGTTTTATTTCTCTTTGTATTTATGTTTTACTCCTTATCTATACATATTTAGTTGGCTACAATCTTTACTTTTGTTTTATTTACTTGATTGTATGAATTAGATGATTACTTCTTCTCATGCTATCAATATGGTTTTACTCCTCTCATGTTTCAACATTTATTAGATAAATTATTTAATCTAGATATAGCTTATGGACTTAAATAATTTGATTTCTAGTAATTTTGGTCAAATGAATATAGCAAATACTCCAAATCAACATATTGAACCTTTAATAGATAATCAAATAGAACAAACTGGAGAATTTAAACAAGAAATATTATTAGATAAAAGAAAATTAAAAGCATTCAAAATGAAAACTTTTCTTTATCTAATTATTCAGATTTAGAGTTAGCACTCTTGAAAGATTAGGTATAAAACCAAGACATCATAATTTATTTTATGGATTAAATATTCAAGAAAGAGCTTTAGAAGTCTCTATTACTTCTAATAAAATAATGATACCTCTCTTAACCAAAAAGATATTCTAGATAAATTACAAAAATTAAACCTGAAATAAGAAATACACTTGGATGGATACATATAGGTGCAATACAAATAATAATAAAATCTACTTTTAAAGAAGGATTAGATACACCGATAGAATTAGCAATTATGGATAACCGAATAATAAATAGAGAAGAAGCACATTTAGGAATCCTTAAAGGAAATCTACAATATGGCAAACTAAAATTTAATATTTATCCTCGAATATCTTATTGCATACAAGATAGAGATTTTGATAAAACTCTAAGTTTAATACAAGATTTTAAAAGAAAATATTTCTTTAAACAACAAAATAGACCATACTCGATAACATATGTAATCTCCTATGCCATATCAAATACACATCATTCTGATTGTTTTGTAGTAAAGGATACTATAGATTTTCCTTACTTATTTAATGAAGTCTGTCAGATACAAATGCCTACATTGCCCAAGATAGAAGAAATTGAATCTAGACCATTGAATTTAGATTTACAAGATAAACCTTTACTATTCTCTAATAACTTACCACCTTGATTATCTTTTACTAATAATAGTGTTAGTAGTCATCCTTTAACTAGACAACTAAGTACTCATAGATATAATAATAATTTAATATTAGCTAAAGAAGATAGTTTAAAAATTATAAATTAAAAGGAGAATATTATGATGGAACAACTTTTGTCCTATAAACATTTTGATGAATCTTTGGAGCAAATGGAAATTATATAAATCATAAATTGTGTCTTGGATTACAAAGATACAAGTTAAATGAAGTACATCAATATACAAATTTTAATGGTGAATTACACTCGATAGATGAAGCTATAGAAACATTAATAAGATTTGGACAAGATATATTACCTATTAGATTATTAATAGAAAATGAAGGATTTAATAATACATTAGAAATAATGTTAGAATAACATTTCTTGAGAATGTTAAACCTTACCATATTACCTCTTATGGATTAAAGATAACTCATAATGGAAAATTAATTTACATTCCTAAATGACAAGTCATTATAGCATATATATTCCCATAGGCTTAACCTATAGGGAATATAAAGCAGAATATTTTGCTGCCTTTATTGATAGTGGATCAGGAATATGTTTGTGTAACCTTGAATGTTATCCACAAGCTTATCATAAAGATTTAACTAAAATTAAAGGAAAAGATATATCAACTAATATCATTGAAATTAATAAAGGAATAGAAAAACCGATAATTTTATTAGGTTCCTTCTTAATAAAATGTCCACCCTTTTATTTCTATAATACGGGTACTGATATTTTATTAGGAAATAATTTTTTACAGTTATTTCATAAAGTAACCTTTGATACAGTTGCGAATCAGATCTTATTTAAAACACCTTGTCATCATTTGATAATAATTAAAAAACTTAAACATGCTTATGCTAAACCATTTCCTATTTCCTTTATCCCTCACCCAGCCCCGCGTGGTGATTTAGGGTATACAGAAAAACCGATTTTTCCAAAAACAAAGCCTTTATTACAATACCAGATTGAATTAAGACAGCTTGATTTAGCCATAGATAATGTAACAACAAAACTAGAAAGATGTTATACTGAAAATCCTTTACAATTTTGGGATAAAAATAAGATATATGCTAAATTAGAAATGATAGACAAAACTAAAATTACAAGAGTAAAACCAATGAGATATAATGAGGAAGATCGGAAGGAATTTGATACAAATAAAAGAATTATTAGATGCTAGATTTATTAGACCTAACGATCACCTCATGGTTCCCTTTTTATAGTCGAAAACATGCGGAACAAGTTAGAGGAAAAGCTAGAATGGTCATAAATTATAAAAATTAAATGATAACACAAGATTTGGTGGATATTTTCTTCCCATAAAGAAACTCTTATAAATAAAACGAGAAACAAAAGATATTTTCAAAATTTGATTGTAAAAGTGGATTTTGGCAGATAAAAATGCATCCTGATAGTATTAGTTATACTGCTTTCTCTACTGCTCAAGATCAATATGAGTGGCTTGTTATGCCTTTTGGATTAAAAAATGCTCCCCAAATATTTCAACGAAAAATGGATAATCTTTTTAAGAATTATGATTTTATATATGTTTATGTTGATGATATTTTAGTTGCCTACCAGAATATGCCTACTCATTTAAAAGAGTTAGATAAATTTGTTGATATTTGCATATTACATGGATTAGGATTATCAAAAAACAAATCAAAGATTTTACAAAATAATGTAGAGTTTTTAGGCATGAAACAAGATGGCCAAGGAATAGAATTACAAAATCATATTTTAGAAAAAAATTCTCAATTCCCTAATAAATTAATTGATAAAAAGCAAGTACAAAGCTTTTTAGGACTTTTAACTTATGCTTCTGATTTTATAAATTTTTTAGCAAAGCTAAGAAAACCTTTTCAAGATTTACTTAAAAAGATAAGATATTTAGTTTTACACTTGAGTTAGAAAATCAAGTAAACAGATAAAAGAATTATGTTGTACATTACCCAAATTATATTTACTAAATGAAAAAGAAGATTTAATATTAGAAATTGATGCTTCTGAACTCTGTTTGTTAGCCCCAAATTTTTTTTTAAAAAATTAAGCATGATTAGATTAATTGAGTAAGTTATGTTATCATAAATTGAGTTGATATTAATTAATGTGTGATAGCATTAATGAGTTAGGTGGTGAATTAATGAAATTAAATGAGTTAGTTGGGCCTTAATGAGGTAGGAAAGGAAAAGAGAATAAGATGGGCTTTAGGCCTTGGGCTTAAGTAGTTAAAGAGGAAATAAGAAGGAAGGAAGGAAGAGAGTTGGGCTTTAGGGCCTATGGGCTTAAGTTATTAAGTAAGTAGTATAAAAGAGAATGAAAGTAAGTTAGTAGAAGAGGAGAGGAGGATTTACGAAAATTAGAGGAGAAGAGAAGGAGTTCGTGGAAGTGGAGGAAGAAGAAGAAAAAGAGAAGAGACTTGGCTAGGGTTTAAGATTCCAAGAGTTCAAGTGAGAGTTTGAAGAAAGTTCAAGAAGGAAAAGTGTAGAGGAGGAGCTAAGCTACATTTTGAACCAAGAAACTCTTGGGTTGAGTCAAGAACCAAGGTAAGTTATGATTTTAATTGTTAGATTTTAGTTGGGTTTTGGTGTAGAAAGCTTAGAAATGAAGTGGGTTTAGTGATTTTAAAGTTGATTTCATGAAAGGGGTTATGTAGAATTTTAATTGAATTTATGTTGAAATGGGTTCTTGTTTCTCTTGAAGTAGAGCAAGAGAGAGGAGAAGAGCAAGGAGAAGAGCACTCCTAAGCAAGGATTAAGCAAGTTATAAGGTGGGTTTCATTTTTATCTTTATGTTAGTAAGTTCTAAATACTATCTCAACTAAGGAAAATTAATGTTTTTCAATTACCTTGGGTTGAGCATTGATTGAGCTTTGGTTGTGTATTAATTGATTTATGATAGCCATTATGTGAGAGTTTGATTAGTATATGACATTGCTTGCTTTTGCTTGACAATTTCATGAATTGAATGAGCATGAATATTAGTGAAATCATGAAAGGTGATTTAAGCATGAAATACAATTTTCAAGAATCAGCTATTTGGATGCATGAAAATCCAATTTAAAATCAGCCAATGGACAAGAACGATCTAGATTTTAATGCATGAATTTGTGTTATGTGGGTACTTAAGTCCACCCAAAGAAAGTCATGTGTCGTTGACGATATAAGTTTCACTTTGCCCAATTGTGGCATAGGATGTTCCTTTTGGACTCCTCGACATACGACTACACTCGTGTAGTTAAATCGATTATTGTGGACTTATGAACCATCAGCTATGTGTCTATGTGTAGCATGTATGTGCCAGAATGAAAGATGCATGAATCATGAAAGTTATGCTTTTATCTTGATGAAATTATGAGAATGCAAGTTGTATGAATGTTTGATGAGAAAATTGCTAACAGTATGAATAATGAATAGATTCAGCTTATTTGCATAAATATAAACATGTTACCTCTGATGACTCACCCTCTCCAATCCGTCCCATCTCCAGGTGAGGAGCACGAGATCGACCATCGAGCTTAAAGGCATTACTCCAGAAATGATGATTTTGTATTTTCAAGATAGCTTTTGTAAATCAATGCTTTAGATGCAATTTGGGCAAGTTTACTTTTGCAAGTTGTATTTTGGATTTTGGATGCAAGTGGCTTAAAATGCCTCTAAAGCCTTGTAATAACTCATATTTTTCATATGAAAGCAATAATGTTAAGTTCTAATGTATTTCGTGAAATCCATGTATGTTTTAAAACAATTGCATCATTGTATAGTTTGGATATGGTTAGAATGCTAAGAGTGTGGTTGTTGCCTTGAATTACATTTGGAGATGCTTTTGGGATTGAGTTATGTTATATGAGGTTGCATGTTGAGTTTTATGCAGGTGGAAGCATTAGGATTGCAAACTGGTTAGTTGCATTTTCAAGGAAGTCTTGTCAAATTTTCCTAAAATTTGATGAACTTCGCTTCAGTTTTAGACCCTCTTAAGGCTTGATTTAGATCGGGGAGTCTTCGTGAAGATTTTAGTAGAAGTTCAGAAATTTATAAGGGTGTATCATTTGTCTCATTTGGACTTAGGGTTAAAAAGTTATGAGGTGAAGAACACATTCAGTCACTATTCATTTAGCTATATTACTGTTACATGGGTCTTTAATGAGCAGTGTCCTTTGAGTGGCTTTTTGCCTTGATTAATGATGGAATTAGCTTTTGCATCCTTCATGAGAGTTGTAGAGAATCTTGTTATATTTCCATATAGGTATAGTATGCACATGTTGGAGTTAGGATTAAGAAGTTATGAGTTTTGAAAGATGCTAGTGTCAAGTGGTTTGAAGTTGGATTGAAGAGGAGAGGGTTTGAAGTTTTGAAGAAAGGCGTGTCCGTTAAACGGACACGAATGTCCATTAAAAAGATAGCCTCGGGTGCCAAAACACCCCTTACCCTGCCCATGTCCGTTAAACGGACATTTGCGAACCAATTGGTACACTTTCACCCGAAGGTGTCCGTGAAACGGACATGTGTGTCCGTTTAATGGACTGCTACGGGAAAAAGTGCAAATTGGACAATGTTAGAGGCCGAATCTCGTTTTGTGGTCTTCATAAGCGTTGTATATCTAGATGTGTACTTTCAAATGGTGAAATAACGAACACAATAAGACATCTAGATAAAAAGTTATGGCAATCGCGCAAAAAGAGTTTCAATTTGATTTTGGAAGTGAGCATGGTCTATTGTTTTGGGTATAAATCCCTCATCCGACCTCCAATTTAGGTTAGGCTTGAACCATTGGATTTATAAGACATATATTTTTATTGCTACAAAAATTGGTATCATTTGGAGTTAAATTGAGGAAGTTCACATTAAAGGAAGTGAGAGGCCGGTTAAGAGAGCATGTTTGGTGTGAACTCTTTTAGGTTTTTGGAGTGTATCTTGAGTTATATAACTCGATTAAAGCGATTCTTGCCTCTATGCGAACGTGAGGCTTTAAGCTATTTTGATATGAACAAGTCAATATGTGATTACGATGTTTAGGTAGTGTCGCTCATCACTTTTATGGAACAACAAACATACAACACTGCAATGTTATAAGCGCGAGGTTTGAGAATACGGAAGTTGGGCTCGAGGAGCGGGGTCCAATATCTTGTGGTATCAAAGCAAGCTGTGATAGTGGTAAGTATATGCAGTTGGGTCCTGGATCCAACAATTGTGGTATCGAGCAAGTGTGGCGATGGTAAGTCTAGCAGTTGGGTCCTGGATCCAACAATTGTGGTATCGAGCGACTCTAGGTTTATGATTTCCTAGGAACCTAGTGGGTAGCCTCGAGGTAGAGTCGGATGCATCATATTACATGAACCCTATGCATTGTTTTAAATACATACATGCACTATTGGTTTTGAATTGTTTTACATGATTTGAACTGGTTTCACAAAGCATGAGTTAAAGATTTGAAATGGTTTTCATTTAAAGGAGTAATATATCGCCTCGAAGGAGAACTCGAGGAGCTCAATCTCGATCAGGCTCTCGGCGGGAAATGCGGATGAATCCCATATTCCCGGGATGCGAGGACCATCCTCATTTAAGATTCAGAGGCACCAAGTGTGCAGCGTGAAGTGCCTCTCCACCCCTCCTATACCTCAAGTAAATCCAAGTAGATCCCAGTTCTTTCAGGGCCTTCGCCTGAGCTTTCACTTATGCCATGGGCGAAGGAATGCAAGCTCGATGCCAACTCCAGCAGATCGAAGCGGGCGATGATGACAAGCTTGAAGTATGGGGCTGTCGATTTCAGCGGGACTACTAATCCCGAGGAAGCTGAAGCATGGCTGAAGCGGACCGAGAGGGTCCTGAATTAGATGAAGTGCTCAGATGAGGAGAGGTTAGAATATGCAGCTAGTTTATTGCAAGGGGATCTGTTGCCTTGGTGGAAGTCGGTGCCCATGATCAGCGATACCTCCAGTCTTGACATGGAGGGAGTTTCTGGAAGTATTCCGGAAGAAGTACTTCTCGAGGGTTTACGTTCAAGAGAAGGTCAGGGAGTTTCTGAGCCTCACGCAGAGGGAGTTGAATGTGAGTGAATATGAGCTGAAATTTACTCAACTGTCACGATATGCAGCAAATATTGTGGCGACTGAAGAGGATAAGTGCCGCAAGTTTGAGAGTGGATTGCACTTAGGGATCAGGGAGAAGGTGGTGATCCATAATTTCCATGACTACCAGCAGTTGGTAGATGCTGCTCTCCAGGCAGAAAAGTTAGAGAACATAAAGTCAGAGGTAAACAGAAAGAGGAAGACCAGGGTGCAGTCTTCCAGGAAGGGAATGAGTGCTCCAGCATCTGAAAGGAGCACCAGGATTTTTCATTCTCAGGGTGGTATGGGCAATAGTGGTCCTGCCAAGAGCCAGTGATCAAGGCGGTTTCGGCGGTGTCTCTAGTGTGGGAGGCCCATGGAAGACATGAAAAGGCAAGTATGCAAACCCTCAGTGTGATCAATGTGGGAAGTTTCATCCGGGGAAGTGTCTCAGGGGGTTTGGTGGTTGTTTCCAATGTGGAGAGAAGGGGCACATGATGAGAGATTGTCCTCAGAGGTCAAGGCAAGAGGGCTCTCAATTTCAAGTCCAGAGGCGACGGAAGCAAAGAGGAACTGCACCGATTCTGAGGTAGGCGCTTCAGAGGCGTGAGGAAGGCAAATCCTGCAGGGAGGCCAAGGGCACAGGGTCAGACACCAGCTAGAGTATTTGACATGACCAGGGAAGAAGCCGCAGCTGCTCCCGAAGTTGTCACTGGTATGGCTCAATTATTTAATTCAGCAGTTTATGTTCTGATTGATACTGGCTCTACACATTCATTTGTGTCCTCAAGTCTGAATATGCATGCTGTGAATCCTGAGATTATGGATAATTTTCTGGTTGTTAGTACTCCTTTAGGGAGTAAGGTGGTGATCAGTCTAGTCTATAAGGAGTGCGAGCTCAGTATCGATGGTGCTAGATTGGTAGTAGACTTGCTACCTCTAGACCTAAAGGGACTAGATGTCATACTAGGTATGGATGCCATGGAAAAGTACCGAGCAAAGTTAGATTGTAGCAGTAAGGAAGTGGAGTTTGACCTAGGAGATGGAGAGAAAGTGGTCTTCAAGGGGGACAGGAAGATGCCAAGACAGAGGATCATTTCACTTTGCTGGCGACGGGATGATGGGCGGGGGCGAGGCCTTTGGCACATGTGGTGGATCCAGAGGTGAAAGTAGGAAGGTTGGAGGATTACCCTATAGTGTGGGAGTTCCAAGTATTTCGGAAGAGTTACGGTTTTGCCGTCGGTGAGGAATTGAGTTTGCAATTGACTTGATTCCGGAACCGACCATTTCAATACCACCATCTGGATGGCTCTAATTGAGTTGAGGGAGCTTAAAGAGCAATTGCAGGAATTATTAAGCGGTTTATCGTGCCAAGTTCATCATCTTGAGGAGCGCCAGTTCTATTTGTTAAGAAGAAGGATGGAATGTGGCGGATGTGCATTGATTACGAGAAACTCAACAAGGTGACGGTTAAGAACAAGTATCCTCTGCCGGGATAGATGACTGTTTGATCACCGCAGGAGCAAGGGTCTTTTCAAGATAGATCTCAGATCGAGTTATCATCAACTCCGAATCGAAGTCGATGTTAGTAAGACGACTTCGGGACCTTCTGACGCACTATGAGTTCGTGGTCATGCCATTCGGATGACCAATGCTCCAATTGCATTCATGGACCTTATAAATGTGGTTTTTCAGAGTTTTAGATCGGTTTGTCATAGTATTTATCGATGACATTCTGGTCTATTCCAAGATGAAGGGAACATGCAGAGCATCTCGAATAGTGTTGCAAAGATTAAAGGAAAGAGAACTATATGCCAAATTCAGCAAGTGTGAATTTTGGCTGCGTGAAGTGGTTTTCCTTGGACATGTGATTTCAATGAGAGGATCCATGTTGATCCGAGAAAAGTAAAGCGATGGTTAATTGGCAAGAGCCTAAGACGGTAAAAGAGGTGCGGAGTTTTCTAGGCTGACGGGTTATTACGAAGGTTTGTGGAGGATTCTCCATGATAGCTGCTACCGATAACTAAGTTGTTGAGGAAGAATCGCAGATTATCTGGAGTGAAGAATGTCGAAAGAGTTTTGAAGAACTCAAGCATAGATTAACGAGCGCTCAATCCTAATCACGCCTGATGGAGATTAAGGGTATCTGATGTCAATGATGCTTGAGAAAAGGCTTAGGTTGTGTGTTAATGCAGAACGACATAGTGATAGCCTATGCTTCACGACAGTTTAAGCCATATGAGTTGAATTATCCTACTCATGATTTAGAGCTAGCAGCAGTAATTTTTGCCCTGAAAATTTGGAGACATTATTTGTATGGGGTGCAGACTAGGATCTTCACGGATCACAAGAGTCTTAAGTATTTACTGAGCCAGAAAGAGCTTAATTTGAGGCAGAGAAGGTGGATTGAGTTATTTAAGGACTACGATTTGATGATTGAGTACCATCCAGGCAAGGCAAATGTAGTAGCGGATGCATTGAGTAGGAAGTCATCCATAGCTCATGTCCAGGCAGTTTACTTGCCTTTGTTGGAACAGATGGCTAAGCTTAAGATAAGCTTGAAGCAAGATAAGTCAGAATGCATTCTTGCTCAATTCAGGGTGAGGCCGATACTTAGAGAGAAAGTCAAGGAGTTGCAGGAGCAAGATGCAGAATTGAGTAAGCTTCGTGAGGAAATCCAGAATGGCAAGCAGTCTGAAGTGGTAGTGAGAGATGACGGACTTATGGTAGTCGAAAGAAGATTGTGTATTCCGAATATTAAGGAAGTCAAGGATGAGATCTTAGATGAGGCACATAACGCGCCTTATTCCATGCACCCAGGTAGCACCAGGATGTACAGGGACTTGAAGGAGCATTTCTGGTGGAAAGGCATGAAGAGGGATGTAGCAGAGTATGTGAGCAGATGTCTAGTGTGTCGGTGGTCAAGGTGAACACCGTGCACCTTCAGCTTATTAAGGCCATTGTCCATTCCTGAATGGAAGTGGCAAAGAATCACTATGGATTTTCTGATGGGTTTACCCAGAACTAGTAGGAAGCATGATGCCATATGGGTTATTGTAGATCGGTTAACCAAGTCAGCCCATTTTCTGGCAATTAAACAGACAGATTTGTTGCATGTGTTAGCAAGGAAATACATTGATGAGGTAGTAAGGTTACATGGAGTTCCAGATTCCATAGTATCCGACAGGGATCCTCGATTTACGTCAAGATTCTGGAGTAGTTTGCAGGAAGCTCTAGGGACTAAGTTGAGTTTGATCGATATTTCATCCTCGCACGGATGGTCATCGAGAGGACCATTCAGACCCTAGAGGGAATGCTCAAAGCGTGTGTCATGGACTTCAAAGGAGCATGGGATGAACATTTGCCGTTGGTCGAATTTGCCTATAACAATTCGTACCATTCGAGCATTCAGATGGCTCCTTATGAAGCGCTGTATGGCAGAAGATGCAGGACTCTAATATGTTGGGATGAAGAAGGTGAAAGGAAACTGGTAGGACCAGAATTGGTTCAGATGACAATGAACAAGGTTAGTTTGATCAAGCAACGACTTAAGGCAGCTCAGGATAGAATAAAGAGTTATGCAGATGCTCACAGAAAGGAGATGGAGTATGCAATAGGTGACAAAGTATTCCTAAAGACGTCTCCATGGAAGGGAGTCATGAGGTTTGGCAAGAAAGGCAAGTTAATTCCTCGGTATGTGGGTCCGTATGAGATTCTAGAGAGGAACGGCCCGTTAGCTTACAGATTGGCATTGCCTCCAGAGTTGTCTCAGATCTATGATGTTTTTCATGTTTCCATATTGAGAAGGTACAGATAAGATCCTTCTCACATTATTCAGAACTCGGAGTTTCAGCTGAGTGATGATCTGAGCTATGAGGAGATGCCAGTGGCAATTCTGGATAGCAAGGAGAAAGTTCTCAGGAACAAGACAATTCAGCTAGTTAAAGTCCTTTAGAGGAATCATGCAGTTGAAGAGGCGACGTGGGAACCTTTGGATGCAATGAAGGAGAAGTATCCACACCTCTTCAATGGATCAGGTAAGAATTTCGATGACGAAATTTCTTAAGGGGGGAGAAATGTTAGCCCCAAATTTTTTTTAAAAAATTAAACATGATTAGATTAATTGAGTAAGTTATATTAGCATAAATTGAGTTGATATTAATTAATGTGTGATAGCATTAATGAGTTAGGTGGTGAATTAATGAAATTAAATGAGTTAGTTGGGCCTTAATGAGGTAGGAAAGGAAAAGAGAATAAGATGGGCTTTAGGCCTTGGGCTTAAGTAGTTAAAGAGGAAATAAGAAGGAAGGAAGGAAGAGAGTTGGGCTTTAGGGCCTATGGGCTTAAGTTATTAAGTAAGTAGTATAAAAAGAGAATGAAAGAAGTAAGTTAGTAGAAGAGGAGAGGAGGATTTACGAAAATTAGAGGGAGAAGAGAAGGAGTTCGTGGAAGTGGAGGAAGAAGAAGAAAAAGAGAAGAGACTTGGCTAGGGTTTAAGATTCCAAGAGTTCAAGTGAGAGTTTGAAGAAAGTTCAAGAAGGAAAAGTGTAGAGGAGGAGCTAAGCTACATTTTGAACCAAGAAACTCTTGGGTTGAGTCAAGAACCAAGGTAAGTTATGATTTAAATTGTTAGATTTTAGTTGGGTTTTGGTGTAGAAAGCTTAGAAATGAAGTGGGTTTAGTGATTTTAAAGTTGATTTCATGAAAGGGGTTATGTAGAATTTTAATTGAATTTATGTTGAAATGGGTTCTTGTTTCTCTTGAAGTAGAGCAAAAGAGAGGAGAAGAGCAAGGAGAAGAGCACTCCTAAGCAAGGATTAAGCAAGTTATAAGGTGGGTTTCATTTTATCTTTATGTTAGTAAGTTCTAAATACTATCTCAACTAAGGAAAATTAATGTTTTCAATTACCTTGGGTTGAGCATTGATTGAGCTTTGGTTGTGTATTAATTGATTTATGATAGCCATTATGTGAGAGTTTGAATAGTATATGACCTTTGCTTGCTTTTGCTTGACAAGTTCATGAATTGAATGAGCATGAATATTAGTGAAATCATGAAAGGTGATTTAAGCATGAAATACAATTTTCAAGAATCAGCTATTTGGATGCATGAAAAATCCAATTTCAGAAATCAGCCAGCGGACAAGAACAATCCAGATTTTAATGCATGAATTTGTGTTATGTGGGTACTTAAGTCCACCCAGCAAAGTCACGTGCACGTTGACCAGTATAAACTTCACCCGCCTGATTATGGCATAGGATGTTCCTTTTGGACTCCTCGACATACGACTACACTCGTGTAGTTAAATGGATTATTGTGGACTTATGAACCATCAGCTATGTGTCTATATGTAGCATGTATGTGCCAGAATGAAAGATGCATGAATCATGAAAGTTATGCTTTTAGCTTGATGAAATTATGAGAACGCAAGTTGTATGAATATTTGATGAGAAAATTGCTAACAGTATGAATAATGAATAGATTCAGCTTATTTGCATAAATATAAACATGTTACCCACGAGCGAAAGCTAACCCCCTCCAATCCCGTCCCATCTCCAGGTGAGGAGCACGAGATCGACCATCGAGCTTAAAGGCATTACTCCAGAAATGATGATTTTGTATTTTCAAGATAGCTTTTGTAAATCAATGCTTTAGATGCAATTTGGGCAAGTTTACTTTTGCAAGTTGTATTTTGGATTTTGGATGCAAGTGGCTTAAAATGCCTCTAAAGCCTTGTAATAACTCATATTTTTCATATGAAAGCAATAATGTTAAGTTCTAATGTATTTCGTGAAATCCATGTATGTTTTAAAACAATTGCATCATTGTATAGTTTGGATATGGTTAGAATGCTAAGAGTGTGGTTGTTGCCTTGAATTGCATTTGGAGATGCTTTTGGGATTGAGTTATGTTATATGAGGTTGCATGTTGAGTTTTATGCGGTGGAAGCATTAGGATTGCAAACCGGTTAGTTGCATTTTCAAGGAAGTCTTGTCAAATTTTCTAAAATTTGATGAACTTCGCTTCGATTTAGACCCTCTTAAGGCTTGATTTAGATCGGGAGTCTTCGTGAAGATTTTAGTAGAAGTTCAGAAATTTCTAAGGGTGTATCATTTGTCTCATTTGGACTTAGGGTTAAAAAGTTATGAGGTGAAGAACACATTCAGTCACTGTTCATTTAGCTATATTACTGTTACATAGGTCTTTAATGAGTAGTGTCCTTTGAGTGGCTTTTTGCCTTGATTAATGATGAAATTAGCTTTTGCATCCTTCATGAGAGTTTTATAGAATCTTGTTATCTTTCCATAGAGGTATAGTATGCACATGTTGGAGTTAGGATTAAGAAGTTATGAGTTTTGAAAGATGCTAGTGTCAAGTAGTTTGAAGTTGGATTGAAGAGGAGAGGGTTTGAAGTTTTGAAGAAAGGCGTGTCCGTTAAACGGACACGAATGTCCGTTAAACAGACAACCTCAGGTTTCAAAACACCCCTTACCCTGCCCATGTCCGTTAAACGAACTTGCATGTCCGTTTAACGGACATTTGCTAACCAATTGGTACACTTTCACCCGAACGTGTCGGTACTTACAGCTACGGGAAAAAGTGAAAATTAGACAATGTTAGAGGCCGAATATCGTTTTGTGGTCTTCATAAGAGTTGTAGATATAGATGTTTACTTTCAAATGGTGAAAGAAAGAACACAATCCTACATCTAGAAAAAAAATTATGGCAATCACGCCAAAAGAGTTTCAATTTGATTTTGGAAGTGAGCATGGTCTATTGTTTTGGGTATAAATCCCTCATCCGACCTCCAATTGAGGTGAGGCTTGAACCATTGGATTTATAAGACATATATTTTTATTTCTACAAATATTGGTGTCATTTGGAGTTAAAATGAGGAAGTTCACATTAAAGGAAGTGAGAGGCCGGTTAAGAGAGCATGTTTCAGGTGTGAACTCTTTTAGGTTTTTGGAGTGTATCTTGAGTTATATAACTCCGATTAAGGCGATTCTTGCCTCTATGCGAACGTGAGGCTTTAAGCTATTTTTGATATGAACAAGTCAATATGTGATTACGATGTTTAGGTAATGTGCGCTCATCACTTTTATGGAACAACAGCATACAACACTGCAATGTTATATGCGCAAGGTTTCAGGAATACGGAAGTTGGGCTCCGGGAGCGGGGTCCAATATCTTGTGGTATCAATTCAACTGTGATAGTGGTAAGTATATGCAGTTGGGTCCTGGATCCAACAGCTGTGGTATCAGAGCAAGTGTGACAGTGGTAAGTCTAAGCAGTTGGGTCCTGGATCCAACACTGTTGGAGTGGAGTATTAAAGAAAATAGATTATAATAATAAAGAACAAATAGGAGAAAGTTTATGTAGATATTGTTCAGGAATGTTTACTCATACTGAAACTAGATATCATATAAATGAAAAAGAATTACTTGCTGTAGTAAAAAGCTGTAAAAAATATATTTACATTTACTAAAAAAGATTCTTAAGAATCGATAATACTCGGTAAAGGCCTTTATTAAAATAATTTGCCAATGAGACTGAATATAAAAGATTAATTAGATGGCAAACATTACTTTACGAATATATTTTGATATTGAAATTGTTAAAAGCCGACAAAAATATTTTAGCGATTTTCTTACTCGGGATGGAAGACCTTGACTTGAGATATTGAAAGAAGTTAAATAAATTGGATTATGAGATACGTCATATCAAAGATAATATTTCAGACTTTATCGATATTACTAATCTTCCAGGTATGTCTCGAGAAGTTTCAAGGCTCTTAAAATGAGGAAGTGAACTTATGTAGATGAATATTAAAAATTGTGAAGATATAAGCCTCAAGCTTACTGAATATGTCGCTGGATCTTGCAGTTCAAAAGTTGATACACCCATAACAAAAGAAACACCTAAACAAATATTTCTTAAAGAAAACAAAGCAGATTTAAGACCCAATCTTTCCCCTAGACCCTCTACTACACCACAGATAATAAAAGAATTAGCTATGATCTCACCAGATGTGGAACAGCAACAGAAGATGATGAGAGACTTATTTCATCTCTCAAATAATGAAACCAGATATATTGATTTCTCAGGAATTTACCCAAGAATCAATTATTTACAGGAATCAGACCCACAAGAAATCCGATACTGGTATGATTTTGGAGCCCTCAATTCGATTTATCTATCTTCTCCAAATTTTTCAGAAATAAACTTTCTGCCACAATGGATAAAAGATGGGGTACGAGATTGTTATCTCAATAATCCCACTATAACCACAAAAGATATTTTAGTATTAAAATTTTTATCAGCAGGACCTGATTTTGATACTAATGGTAGATATCCAGCTTATCATTTTATTCAGCTGGGAAAAGCAGATTCTTTCTCGATATCTGTCAATCAGAATAAATCCAAAGATTTTATTAAATTTGAAGACAAAGATATTCACTACAGAAGAGCAATTGGGATAAGGATAGTCCTTCAAGGCATAGAAGCCAGTTTCAAAAAAGGATTTCACTCATATAGCGGTCAAAAGATACATTCTGCAGTCATGATATCTCCTGCAAAAACTACACCAATAGCAGCACTCAGCTATATACAAACAAAAATGAAATTATTAGAGACTGGAGTTATCAGATCAAGCTTTCCAGCTATACAAAAGATTTGTCAGTTCCGAAACACCAAAAAGATATTTGCCCAGCATGTATCACAACTCAGGAAAAAGATAAAGCAAAGAAAACGACTACCGACAAAAGAGTTAGTGACTGAAATGCCAGCACAAAAGATACACCCAGCACATACAGTATACGTGTTCGGTTAAAAATAGATGTAATCTTTTATCATATAAATATCTAGAATAGTAGTTTGCTTTTCCTTCTTATAAATATGTAAGCTAGCAAACCACAGGAGGCAATCCTTACAGGCCTTCTCCTCTCCACTCTCTTATATCATTACATGCAAAATAAATAAACTCTTCCCTTTCTTATACTATTCTCTACTTCCCAGAAACAAAGTCTAAACCTTTCTTACGTCCTTCTTACGCCTAGAGGTAGGAAACGAAACTAAGGTCAGAAAGTTAGTTACTCTTGAAGGAACTTGGAGAGTTACCTATGTCTATAGGTTGGGGTGGACAGCCGATAAAAGCTCAGTGGTGCGACCCGTAGTATTACGTCAAAGCGAAGTTAGGTAAGGAAGCATCTTGGACCCTCTTATATTTTACTTCGGGTATAGTTGAGAATAAGTATAAGAAAACTCTCTCATCTATCATGAATGTTGAAGCTTATGGAGAGCATCTAGTACGATTAGATTTATCCACAAAAGATAGCATAAACAATATAATCGATGAGTTAAGATTATATTATGCTGCAGAACTTGAAAATAACAAGGATATAGCACATAGAAGACCAGATTATAAAGCAATGATGTATTTCCTGTCAAAACAAATCCAGATATTGGAATTCATCATAAATACTCGACATGAAACAAAAACGATAATAGACTTTACTCTCTTAGAACTATAAGAAAATGAGGAAGGATTTGGACCACCTTCAACTCCACCTGAATTAGATTAATAAGACCCAGAACCAGATTGGACCGCACTTAGGTGCATAATCGCATAATCGCAAATCTGATTGGACCAAGATTACCAATACACCTTATATGGACCACCTGATATATATACATAGCTACATACATACATACATACATATATATATATATATATATATATATATATATATATATATATGAGATGGCCCAGTCATACTAGGGTCAGTCCTATCGGGTTCCAATTGCAGAAAACATGGGAGACCTATTTCAGCAATGTCGATGTTGCGATCTCATCGGGACATATTCTGATCTTATCGGGATCCATTTGGTTATATTTGTCTCTATATAATGGATCTCTATCTAAAACTATTTTACGAATCTTTCGAGTTACTCTTATGAGTGTAACCCATTAGGTTCTTAGTTATGTTGGCCACTTAAATTAACACTTAATCCAAGCAAGTCATGAGTGGCGTTTAGCAACACATCATGAGCCCTTGTTGATTGGAAAGTAAGTGGTTTGATGAACGAACCCATGCTCATCACGAACCATCTCATGAATCCTCCCATAGACAATTGTTGTACAATTCATCCTTTCACCCTGTAATACCCCACTTGGTTATGAGTATGAGCAAAGTATCAACTCTCACTATACTGACTATATCAAATCTAGTCCAAGTGATATCACTTCTTTTCTAGGGACTCATTACTCTATATGTCAATGAAGACATTCTTCATGACATATATACTCCGGCTAGAGATATTTTAAGTAATGACCCCGACAAGAGGTCGTGGGTATCATCTTCTGCTATCACAGAAGTGGTGAGTACTCTATTAGCTACTTAGTTACCTTCGAATACCTCAAACTGTACCCAATCACCACCCTATAAGCGACCTCTGCAATGCAACAAGGAACGGAGTCAAAGCACAAAATTAGTATCCAAGATATCCTTGAGTACCTCAAGTCTAAGGATACTTGCACCATTGCTATGATCAGATTATCACTAACATTAGAATAGAACATCCATGTGATGATCTCATGGTAGGTCATCCAATGTACTTACTACCTTTAGTAAGCATCCATATCTTAGCTTTAACATCTTATGTTTACAGTTTCTAAGATCCACTATTTGATCTAACCAAAGAGTTTGACATATGCTAGTCTATCCGGATTAACGATGTCCAATCTCTTTAATCCTATTATTAGGGATAATTTAGATACTGACATAATTGCATATGATAGAAATCTCAGTAGTATGATCATATCATGATTTCCTTCATGCTATGTCATATATCATAGACTTCATTAATTTGCTTATAGATCAATATTAATTTATAAATAATGAACACCAAATTAATGAAATATGTCTTTCTTTATTATTGAAAATAAAGTTTCTACACAACTTTGTACAAAACGTGCTAAAGGCGATTGCCTTTAGGGCACTACTCAAATATATTGTAAATAGACACTAAAATGTTCATAACAAAGCTAGCATTTTGGGGCATGTCACACATGTTATTCCTTTTGTTTGTACTACATTAAACACATATAATTACTAAATTGATAAAAAATGGAATTACTCTGCAAGTATATTACGAAGCAAAGTGAAGAACTTACGAATATTACATAAATGAAGCTTAAAACTCTTATTTATAGAAAGATGGAGGATTTGATGAATTCAATGTATATGTCATTATAATTCGGGGCTTGACCAACATCTTTAAATATATTCACTAGTGAACATATATATAGGTAAAGAACAAAAGACAGGGATGATACAAACCCACCTCTTCAATAATTGATAAATAATTTAAAAAACTCATCATGTCTTATCATTTTAAATCAAACTAATCGAATCCTGACACCTAATAAGTCGTTTACATATGATGGTTTTAAATGGATAGCGTACGACCCACAAGGTTTTGTCATATCATTATAAAAGGCTTAGCATTAATCATTTTCTTTTTATTGTTTGCTTTAGCACACAATATCTAGGTTTTTTCTCAAGTTTCTTTCCTTTTGTATATGAAGGTCCCACGTTTAACAAATAACCATCAATAAAATTTTGTTGCATTGATTGACTTAGTAAGTGGGGTTCATTATTGATCTAAAGAAATACTCCCTCTGGTTCATAATAAGAGTCATTTTAGAAAAATACACGCTTATTAAGAAAGTTAAAGAAATTATAGATATACCCTTGCAATAATTAGCATGTGAGAGAAATTGCATATTAAATTACCTTGAAATTGTGATCTGTATAATTAAGATGAGAGAGAAATGAAAGGTTAATTTTGGAAGAAAAATTATAAACATGCATACAAAGTTAAGAATGACATTTATTTTGAATAATTAAAATGTATCTAAAACGACACTTATTATGAATCGGAGGGAATAGTAAAATGCAGGTGCAATCATTTCATTTAACTAAGTCCCTTAAATGAGTGACAATAGAGGTATCAGTTGCGAGGTATTCGGTGTAGTTGTCGAGATAAAAGAAAAGGTGCATTTAAATTAAAAAAATAACCATGTCCTATCAGTTAAAATCAAACTAATGTAATCTTGATAGCTACTAAGTCATTTATATATGGCAGTTTTAAATCAATGGCTTACGACACACAAATTTTTGTTGTATCATCATGAAAGACCTACCATTAATCATCTTCTTTTTACTGTTTTCTTTAGCACACAATATTTGGCCTCTTTTTCCAATGTTGAGTATGTTTCTTTATGTCCATCAAAGTTCCACGCTTAATAAATACCTATTAGTAAAATTTTAGTTGGTGGTTCTTTTGTAATGCATTTATTGACTTAGTAAGTGGGGTTAATTAATGATCAAAAGAAATAGTCAAATGCAATGTTAGGAAGGTGCTAGTCATTTCATTTGATTAAGTCCCTTAAATGAATAATAATAGAGGCATCAATTGCGAGGTATTGGTGTAGTCATCCAGATAAAAGAAAGAGTGCATTTATATTCAAGTTAAAACTAACGAGAGTAAGAGATTGATCAAAAGTGTTGGTTAATTGGGGATCTTGGAGTTCCCTACATAGTCTTCTTTTGTTAAACAAATTAACTAGCTTTTACGTATCTATTTTTTTATCTTGATTTTCTTAAACGGTCCAGTTTCGTTTGTTCTTCCCAATTTCACTATCCATTTCTTCATAACACTTACAATAAATAAAAAAGTATACATTCTTAGTAAAATATTTAATAAATATATATATTAATTTCAAAAACTATGATTTTTTTATATACTTTAAAGGACCAAAATTGTGTGTATTGAGTTGGAGATATATTCTATTTTTGGAGGTACAAAGGATGACGTAGTATCATGTTTAAGTAGCACAGGTTAGGCACTTTCTTTATCATACCCCATGTCCTAGTGTGGCCATATCTTAAATGTTTTAAAATGAGATTGAAAAATTAAAATTTTATCATAGAGCCATTCCTGGGTTTGTGTGTGTGAACTATTGCAATAATTTTAATTAATTAATTAAATTATATATATATATATGTTAATTATATTTTTACTAATCAATCAATCGATTATATTTAATTAATGCATGGTGAGAAAGAAAAGAATACATGAGATGGTAGGACTTTTTCAGTTACATGTAATCATATCCTTTTGGAAAGTATTTTCTTTGACAAAAACTATCAACCTCTGAGTGTTAACTCTTTAATTTTAGATCGCAATTAGAAGGAGAAAGAAAAAACCGGTTAAGGATGCGACTTACTTAACGGTGACTTTGGGAGCTTTCGTGTTCTAGCAATATGTTTCATCCTTAATTTAAGGATATGCAAAATAATTAAAGAAGTAATGAAAAATACGAATTTAAGCACTTCTCTCGCATTGTTAAAATAAAAAAGGTTAGATTTATTAAGGGAACTTATAATGTCGACAACTCTACCGATAACTTTTTTTTGCTTAGTGAAGAAAGTGTAATTGACCCTAGCATCCAAGTCCTCCTGACACATTTAATCAAAAGTTTGCAAGTTACTAAATCAGCAGAAAACATAAAAGAAGCTTTTCTTCTTTGTTGAATCTCAAATCATATTGAAGTTTTTGGTTGTTAATGGACTTAACTCTTAACTTAAAACCTTTGTGATATCGACACTTGGTGTCGCTTGAGATGAGGTGGTAAAATAGAGATGAGACCACCAAGTGGGGGACGCATCTTTGAAAGGATATTTTCGTAGGGCCTTCTGCAAAATCTCAGGAATGGTAATAAAGACAGACGAGCCTTGACAGTATTGTAGTTCTTTTTAAAAAACATGGCTAGTGATTGGAGGAAAAAGGGCCATGGAGTCCACATTAGGCTAATTTTAACCGGCTCACTTGTGGTCATATGGTGCGACATCGGAGTCGACAAGAACAAAGTTTTGTTGGTAGGCCTTATGTAACTATTGATGCTTCGATATGACATTCTAACAATCGGTGATGCGAAAGAGATAGACCTCGCATTGAGTGGGGAGATTTGTGCCACGCCTATAGGATATTTACTGGTGGCCCACACTTTTAGACCAGTTAGGTTAGTTAAGGCAAGGTACCATGGTTTGAGTGAGTTAAAACTTTCTGACATAACAAACGAAAACCTTGAAGATGAGCATGAACCATCCTTAGTTGTTGGTATAATCAATGAAGACTCAAATTGGGAGGAAGAAACTTGTGGGTAACTGCAAAAGTCACAGAATTCTAATAATTCTTTGAAGTCCAGTGAAGATACCACCATTGTGACTGCAAATAGCTCAACAAATGGTCGAACACCTTGTAATTGTTAGCATTCCATAATTATTAAGCAAGCAACATTTGACTTATGAGTTAGTAGAAGACCCCGCTATAGAAAATTAACAAAAAAAAAGTTAAAAGAAAGGAACAAGAGTAAGCCAACAGTAATAGCCTCTTGCAAGTCCTACAAGTGAAAGAGTTTGACTTATTTATGGTAGAGAACGAGACAAGACATTAAAAGATAGGAGAACTAGTCGGATAAATTTGAATTTTACCATCGATAGATAAGAGAATAGAGATCATGGGTCGATTAAAAAAGCCCTGTAAAGCCTGCACAGGTAGTACTCCGCCACATTCTCAATGCTAGCAAAAGAAGATTTATAAAAGCTAAAGCATACTTGAAGAAGCCTGAGAAGGTAAAATGAACAAACTATAAGAAAGTAGATGCCAGTGCAACACCCAGATCCAATTATCAACTTAAATCCAACTATAAGATTTTTAAAAAATAAAGAAATTAGGCAATAATATTAATTGTATTATCGACACAACATATTTTATAAACATAAAGATTTGAAAAGGTCAAGCTAGAGATCAAGAATAGACTATATATGATTGCAATATCCTGTGAAGTGTGTACAACTTTAGAAGAAACAAAAAGATGATTTATGTCACTGTGATCCAACTGAGCATATTAAAATCATGAAATTTTCCATGTAAACTATTGTTCTAACAATTCATCAATTAGAACAATTATGTGTAAATCAAGAAAGAAGCTCACTTTTATAATATCCAAAGGTTAAATTTGGTATATTCTTGTTTCTACATTCCAAAACAAGAATCAGAAAACAAAACGTAACAAAAAAATACAACAATTGATATATTCTGAGCTAACATTTATTCTTTATTTTGAACTTGTAGCTAATGGAACAAAAAGGAAAATGAATGATTATGAAAAAGAGAAGACTGAGAAGTAGCAGAAAAAGTGCAAGAAAAAACTTATCTACAAATCTAGTAGTAGTAATCATATGATAATGGAGGTTGTTATTACAATATCAATTACTGTGTTGTCTCTCCAAGAAAGGCAAGCCCTTAAACTCTTTGCAACCTTCTTCATGTTATCACCTTTAGCTCTAAAAACCTGTCCAACATAAGCTTCGTTGCAGTATATCTCCTATTATTAGGTAGGGCATATTGTTAATGGAAATAGTTATTCCCTCTAGTACTAATATAATCTTGATGATAATGACAATATGAACACGAAATGCTTTTATCTAAAATTGAACATTCCAAAAATTTGACGTCAAGCACTCAAATTGCAAAAGGAAGTATTCATAATTATGATGGAGAAATGAAGTAGAAATATAGAAAACTTGAATCTTGATCCTTGAAAGAAAACTAAGTATTAACGGTGAAAACACACAAGACCCCTCCTGCTTTAATGCGAGAGGAGTTGGTTTCCTTAGAAGCTCTAACACAACTTCATTTTTCTCATTGAGTTGATGACATGTTTCTTTCTTGCCCATTTAGAAAAAAGAAGTAATATCAAGGGAAAGAAAGAAGGGCAAATAAGTTGGAAACCTTCTGCTTTACCCAACAATTGAATATATGGGGATATAAAAATAAGTTTAGTAGGTGGACTACAGTATTAATATATTTCAATTTGGTTTTTTTCTTTGTTTTCTTGGACAATATGATTTAATTGCTTGGAATCAAATAAGGGGACTTGATATGATGTGCAGGCTCCTATTTGTTTGTTCATGTCCCTGAGAGAATAATTATGAACTCTCTTTATAAAAGCATAAAATGTGGATTGATAGGAAAATCATAATTTAATATTTAGTCAACTGTGTCAGGTAATCTAATGTTAATAGTTATATAATCATCTGAAATGTCCTCAAATTTTGTTGAGCTCCTCAGATTTTAAGGATGTGAGTAATATTAGCTTTCTTAATAGAATAGAGCTGAAGTTATAAATGAACTAACAACTTGAGATGAGTGAATTTATGTCAACGCAATTACAGTTGTTATCTAATATTTATATTGGATTTTCCCACTCAATTACTCCACTCAATAATTGTCAATCACTGCATCTTTCCACTCAATTATTGTGAAGATTTGTGTCAAATAATCTAATATTATAACCTATTAAATGATGTTGCATCTCAAACTCGGCAGTGTACGTATTTGTTGCATGCGACTCTTTGTGTTTTTATGCAAGTGTAGATTTTGGGTTGATAAGTTACATTGTTCGGTCAAGTAAAGACAACCAAAATTTATTACTCTGAGATTTAGTGGGCTTCCAACTCAATAACTCTTAATGTTTATACCATTGATGTCAAATTTTGGCATTTTGGTTTATTTTAAAAAGTTCTGAAGAGGATGAATTGATACATATTTCTTCATTTTCATATCAGAAACAAACAAGGAAAAAAGAACAAAAAATAAACATACCAATCAATGGCCGATGGAACAATATCCCTTTTAAAATAGCAATAAAACAAACAGTATTATTTTTATATAGTTTAACAATCAAAACGAAAGTGGTATTGCTAAAATAAAAATATAGCAAAAAGCAGCCAGAATGCAATTCTCGTCTTGATTTCGGAGTAATTCGAACAAGGTTTGTGGGAACCAATAAAATAGGAACCTTGCTAACTTGGACAACATCATGAAACCCATTTGCAAAATTGAACGCTGGACATCGATCAATCAAGAAAAATAAAATTTTGACTTCAACCCCATTCACACTAGAATATGAGACAACAATTATTTTTAATGGAGCTTACCAAGCATATTAGGAACAACAAATCTAAAACTGTGTATAGGTGAGATGATGATAAAGAAGGTGTTGTGGCAAATGCTGGAGAAGGTGAGGGGACCAAAGTAGGCGGTGGCAGATGCATCTACTCCTATTTTTCCATCATTCCAATCACCAAATTTTCTAAGAAACCTTCTAGATTTTTCTTTAATTTTTTTTCTTGTTCTCCGACTTGCAGATTCCTTTGTCGCCTTTAATGAATCACGGCCACACAATGGCATAATGCTGCATCAGAAAAGAAATAACATATCATTAAATCAAACTCCAACATCGAACAATCACTGCATTTCTTAAATACTAACATTCTTCCCAATAAGAAACCAAATATTTGGTATTATCATCAAAACTTCAGTAACATAAGGTTGAATTCGACCTTGAACAACAAACTCTTGCAATATCAACACCTCTTCCTCAACGTCAAACACCAAACCCAACACATTACATAATGTTACTAATAAAACAAACTAAATAAAATAATGTTGAAATTATAAAAAACTGATAAATGACCTGTAGCATTCGACCAAATTCCTCATCAGACTTCAAAAAATCCTCGCTACATGATTCTTGCTCTTCATTTCATTCTCCCTTGTCATTGATGCAAAGCAACTTGATTCGGTCAATGAAATCAGATCCATCCAAAACGGTTTTACTATCATCTCTCAAAGAATCTACACAAGCCTATAAGATCGTTAATAAAGCATAATCAAAGGAAAAAAGGCAAACAAAGAAAGGAAAAGGAGACCTTTTGTTAAAGCTAAAACTTGAAGGCTTCGAAGCCATTGTTGAGGTCATAATCGATGTCAAAAGTGGAGTTGCGATGACTAATGTGTATTTTTCGACCAATCATGGTTTCTCTCTCCTAGACTTGTTTGTCAGTCTTCATCATTGAGCGATTTTTCTTTCTTCACCACGTATGTGTCCAATAACTCCTCTATAGTGTCTAATCTCTCGTGCAAAAACTGATTATTGATGATTAGACAGCATGGGTTTGAGAGAGGGAGAAAGATCAAGGACTATGTAAATATGGTAGAAACTGACTAGAACTGATGGGAGATGGTGTGTTCAGCAAGATGCAAGGGAGAGAGATTAGAAAAAGGTCTCCAATTTCTCTATCGCCAATTTTATCAAACCCTAGATAATGATGGATGTTTGAGGGAGAGCTTCATGGTTTCCACTTGAGGGTGGGAGATGGTGTGATGGATGGTAAAGGAGTGTGTGATGGACAAGGAATTAGTGAGGGAAACGGCCGGTGTGATGGCAGAAGATGCAGGTGATGGTAAAGGTGATGATGATGATGAAATGGGTGTTAGGACAGATGGTGGGGAAGGTGAGGGGGCAGAAGAAGCCAACGATGGAGAAAGAAAGGAAACTAGCGACGGAGAAGGATAGGAAGCCAGCGGCAGAGAGAGAGAGAGGAAAGGCTTTGATATGTATCTCAATTAAACGAAGGTTAAAGTGAAATTGGAGCTGTCAGATGGATTGGATGGTTCGATGACCATATGTGATCGTCATCCCATTCGAACTTAGTATATAGTTGTTAATAAAAACTATAATGATATGGAATTTTATTTTTGTTTCTAAAAGTTCATGTCTACCACATTAGTGGCTAATGTGAATCCAAAAAATAAGTGTATAATTTAATTTGGAAATTTTAGGATTTTCATAAGCCCTAAATCTCCTCAATAGATCCTTTTATCGACGTTTATCATTGTTTTTCCATGTCTCTAGACTTGGTTATTCCCTAGATGCAATCTCTATGAACTTGTGTGTAGTTTTATTAAAAAAAATTTCCCATGATCATCCCTTTACTTACTTTCCAGCTACTAATTTCATACACCCCTTACTTGCTTTAAGGATGGAAGCTTTAAATCAACTTTCATGTATGCTTCACTATGATATGATGGTCCTGTAGGTGAAACATAAAGAAAAAATGGAATAACATTTTAATTTGAATGATGAAATGGTCAAGCAAGATGATATCACCTTAGCTATGATTATTGGATTTCAACATGAGAATATGGATTTGAAAGGAGTGATGGTCTTAACAAATGAAGTTGATATACAGATTAATTGATTGAGAGTGAATGATGAAAAAATAGAGTTAGTTAGATTCAGAGACGAAATAGAGAATGTCTTTTAAGGTGTTAACAATGAATCAAAAATTTCGATTGATCACTTAGCTATTGAGAGGGGCATTGAGGATGTGATTAAAGTGGCATTTTATGTGGAAGTTAGGGTTTTCAAGGGATTTGAATTTTTTGAAAATCCTAAATTCCCATATTAAGTTAGAATTTTTTTAGGTTTATGTTAGCTATGCACATGGCAAGGGTAAGCCCTTAAAAATAAAAATAAAAATTGCAATTTAAGAATAATTGACATAATTAGTTCCGTTAACCAAAGGGGTTATTTTAAATAATTTTTAACTTTTGGGTCTTTCTTATACATCTCAAATATCAGGATCTAACTGAGATTTCAAATGAAACGTTAAGGGAAAAACATACCTTCAACCATCAAACATACTATATAATCAAACTATCAATTTTTTTTAAGTTACGAGGAAGACGAATAGCTAAAAAAAGAAAATCTAATTATAACACTATCGATCGATTTAGTAAATAAAACCCCATATAAATCATTTCTCAACAATCTATTGATGCCTATAAGGGACATATTAAACACATATATTCTCATCTATTAAATATATATTATCACTTTTAAAACTCCTACAAAATTCTCCATCCAATTCATTGTCACACTACCTTTTTTATAGCTATGTCGCACATTAATATTTAGTTTTTGTTGCTTCTACAAGTTAAATATGTGGGTGTGAGGGTGACATTCCTTGGACAAACCATTTAATAGCAATACGAAAATCGTTTAAACTTCAACTCAAGTCAATTTAAGACCAAGATATGGTCCCCATAACTTTGTCAACATTGTCATTTTGTATCCCAAATTAATTGCAAAATGACATAAGTATTTACCCCTAAATCCTTGATTAGGCCCCTTACACTTTCCATCCTTAGATTGCTCTTTAAGGCTCCATCACAATTCACTTTAGCCTAACCTTTTATTATCATATTCCACCTACTAAAACTTGTTAGTTATTATTTATATCCAAGTAGCCTCTATAATGCATATACTTCTTACATTATTTTTCTTTTTGTACCACAACACCCGCTTTTTCACTACACCACTTCTCCTGTTAAAAATAGATTCATTTTGCTACTTTTATGACCATCAAATAGCCAAAGTGAAAAAAAAATGTGACTCACATCCTTATACTTCATATTCATTATGAAATTCAGTAGCAACCAATATTTTATTAAGTTTTATAATAAGAAATAGTTGTATTTACTTATATTAATGTTGTTCCGAAAAACTTTAGTCACATAACAGTCTCTGAGAATGTGCATTATGGTTTCTTGTTAAATACCACATCTACCACAATTTGGGTCTAAAGAAAATCCTCTCTTCTACCTATTAAAGTTCCTTGTCAGGCAATCTCTAGAAGCCAACCAACATAAATGTTAGACCCTGAATTTTTTTATACGATGTCATTAAGCATGAATTGTGATAATTGAGTGATTGTGCCTTAGTTTGATTAAATTGGGAACATTAGTGGATAATTACGGTTTAATGTGGTTGAATGGGAATTAATAGGTAAAAATGTGTGAGGGCATTTTGGGAAGTTCATTTAAGTTGGAAGGGACTTAGGCTTATTAAGAGGGGTATGATAGTCTTTGTTACATGTCTTAGGTTAAAAGAAAAGAAGAAGAAAAGAAGAGAAGAGGAAAAGAAAAGAAGAAGAAAAGAAGAGAAGAGGAAAAGAAAAGAAGAGAGTGCGCCGTCGGGGAGAGGAAGAGAAGAAGAAGAGGAGGTTCGGTTTTTGGAGACCTTTGACAGTTGTGAAGCGTTTTTCGGGTAAGTTATGCTTCGTTTAACTTGTTTTGGTTGGATTTAAACCTAGAGAATGTGGAATCCGTGAGAATCGAAGGTTTTAGGGTGAAAACGGTGAGATTTCTTGGGTTGATGCATTTGTGCTTGATTTCTGAGTTGATAATGGGTTAGAAATGTAGTTTGAGACTTAATCTATTGTTTAGATGTGTTGGATTTGGTTAAGGGAAAGAATCGAAGTTGGGATATGCAGGAATCTGGGTTTCGGAGTCGTTTCCTAGATCCACACGTCGCGACGTGCGTATGAACACGCCGCGACGTGCGAGGAAGGAAGGCAACGTCGCAACGAATTAATATTTATTCGCCGCGACGTGTGGCAGCTTGCTCGTCGCGACGTGCAGCAGCTTGTTCGCCGCGACGTGCAAGAGAGGAGCGTTCGTCGCGATGTGCATGGGGATGACGTCGCGACGTTCGAAGGACTTTGGCTCGTCGCGACGTGCGAAGGCCTACGCCGCGACGAACGTCCGATTGGCTAAAGTGAGATTTTGATATTTTTGGGCATATCTTAGGCTTCAGATGTCCGATTGAGGTGATTTCAAATTCATTGTGATCTAGAAATAAAGGACTACGAGTTGTATGAAGAAAGGAAGTTCGGAAATTATTTCAAAGAGTTCGAGATTTTCGATGGGAGTCGGATGGAGACTTTTAACGCTTTACTTTTTTCTTTTCAAGCTTTATTGAATATTTGCTATGGATATTAATTGTATGAAAACTTGGTTTATTATAGGGAACCAAGCTGATTTGACCCAATCGCAAGAGGAAGGACAACAAAGGAGTCGATACTCAGCGATACTAGGTGGGTAATATGTTTATGGTTATTGTGTGTATGGGCAAATTGCCTTGTGTGTGCTTATTTGCTTGCATGATATGACCTTGATGGTATTGAATGATATGAGAATTATGGAATGTGCATTTTGATTATGATTATGCATGGATTGATAGGCCTTTATGGCAATGGACAAGAATGAGAATTGAGAAAATATGAAAAATGCTTTGAGCATGAATCGAATGGATTATGTGATTTGTTTGGGTAAGAGAGTTACGGATGGAGTCACGTGCACGTTGACAGTAAAGCCTTCTCCCGGTTGCCCGCTTGTGGCAACGAGATCCTTGAGAAATCGGACTCGGATAGTTTACGAATTTACCTTTTGGTTATCCGGATCGTTTACGGAACTCTCAAGCCAATTGGTTGTGCATACATGATTGATTTGATGAGCATATGAGCATAACATATGATGGATTTGATAGATTTGTTGCATCATGATTGTTATGTTGAGAAACAGAAATTGCATGACTTACGAATGAATGTGAATAAATTGATGAATTATGACTTCCTAGTGATATGTATATTGCTTGATTGCGTGGCTCGTTGCCAATGGTCATGAACGATATGCCACCGAGCTTCGCACTCACCCCATTACTCTCCCTCCTCGGTGCGGATCGAGACGATTGTCGACCTTGCAAGGCATCAGAAACGTCAAGCTAGTTAGAAGCCTTGTATAAGTTAGTACTTTGGTTAGCCCACCAGTATTTCATCATGGAGCATACTTTTGTATTTTGGGATTTAAATTTCTTTTTGTATTGTGTTATATTTTGAGAATACTGGTTGAAGTTCTACGAATGTCAATGACATATGTTTTATGAATTTGAGATGATTAATGCATGTTTTGAATGCGTGTGAAGAATGTATGTATATGTACGAGTATATGTATGGTGTGTGTATCGAATTATGTGTTTGTATGGATGGTGGGATCAGGTCCGACGGTATTTGGGTGCCCGATGCCGGCGCGACCCGAGGGGCTGCCTCGGGATTCGAACATACGGGGCCCGGGCCTAACATGTTTGGTATCAGAGCGCCTAGGTTTAGGTGTCCTCGGCTTAGAATGCATAATAGGATTGTGTGATCTATGGTTATGTGTTGCATTGATTAAGTAACATGCATATCATGCATACATGTAGATTGACATATAGCTAATCCTTAGTGTTTCCATTTGAAGGAGTACGATGCCACCTCGTAGAAGGACACGAGGAGTTATGCAAGGATCTACTGCACCTGACTCTCCGACGAGAGAGGAGAGGACTGATGAGTCAGTAGCCCCAGGGAATGCTGAGGCTTCTGTAGGGCTAGGTAGTGAGCCCGTTTTGTCGCCGACTCAGGAGTCGCCAGTTCCACGGGAGCAAGTGCCTCCATTGGATCCGAGGCTATTTCAGGCGTTTACTCAGGCATTCGTGCAGGCTATGGGTCAGATGCCACAGCCTTCTGCTTCAGCCCCAGTTCAGAAGGGCAGACGATTTGATCGATTGAGGAAGTATGGGGCAGTTGATTTCTTTGGGACGTCAGATCCTGAAGAAGCTGAGACTTGGTTGAGGAAGACTGAGAGAGTGCTCGACCAGATGGAGTGTGAGGATGACGAGAGGGTCATCTATGCGGCGAGTTTGCTTCAGGGAGATGCACTTCACTGGTGGGAAACTGTACCAGGGAGTCAGATGAGGCCAGTAGGGTTGGCGTGGCAGGATTTTGTGGTTGCTTTCAGGAAGAAGTACCTGTCAGAGGTATATGTACAGCAGAAATAGAGGGAGTTTCTCAGTTTGACTCAGAGGGATATGACTGTCAGTGAGTATGAACGCCGGTTTACACAGCTATCCCGGTATGCTTCGGATTTGATGCCGAGTGAGGCTGCCAGATGTCGTCGGTTTGAGTTAGGTCTGCACTTGGCCATAGAGAGAAGGTGATCGTGCAGAACTTCAGGACTTCCAAAGCACTGGTCGAGGCGACTCGAGGTTGAAAATATAGAAAATATTAAGAGTCTTTGAACAAAAGAGAAAGGGCAGAGCATCCGGAGAGGAGGTAGCACTAGTACTCCTATGCCGACAGAGTGCTAGGAGCTTCCATCGAAAATGAGGAGAGGAGCAGGTGCGGCCGACCGAGGTCGATGAGGACTTCTACTGTTTCTCACCAAGCTTCAACGGTAGGTGGCAGTAGAAGAGGAGATGGAGACAGATCGTTCGTCCCGAAGTGTGAGCACTGCGGGAGAGCTCATAGAGGAGAGTGCTTCAGACTGACAGGAGCATGCTTCAACTGTGGGGAGAAGGGACACATTGCCAGAGAGTGTCCTCAGCCTCCAAGACATGAGAGAGGTCAGATGCAAGCTCCGAGGAGGACAGAGACCATGGGTCAGAGAACTGTGACAGAAGTGGGCAGTTCTGATGCGGCTAAGATGGTGAATCTTCCAGGGAGACCGAGAGGGCAGGCACCAGCTAGGGTGTTTGCGATGACTAGGGAGGACGCTGAGACCGCACCAGATGTTGTCACGGGTATGATTCAGTTATTTTCTGATGATGTGATAGTGTTGATTGATCCAGGTTCTACTCATTCGTTTGTTTCTTCGAGTAGACCCGTGTGCGATATGATTGTGAGCCCTTTGGATACTCCGCTGATGCTGAGTACTCCAATCGGTCAGTACATTGTGATTAGTCAAGTGTATAAAAGTTGTGAGATTCGCATTGGTGGAGAACTTCTAGTGGTCGATTTGATGCCACTGAAGATGAGCGGTTTAGACGTGATTTTGGGCATGGATACCTTAGAGAGATACAATGCCCGTTTGGATTGTAAACAGAAGACAGTGGAGTTTGAATTGGATAGTGGAAAGAGAGTGGTGTTTGTGGGGGACAGGAAAGCGAGTCCGCCCAGAATTGTTTCAGCATTGACAGCAGAGAAGATGATGAGTAAAGGATGTGAGGCATTCTTGGCTTATGTGATAGACTCCATAGCTGATAGAGGGAAGTTAGAGGATATTCCAGTAGTCAGGGATTTCTCGGACGTCTTCCCTGAGGAATTGCCAGGACTACCGCCAGCTCGAGAAATTGAGTTTCCCATTGAGCTTTTGTCAAGTATAAGGCCGATTTCAATTTTGCCCTATCGGATGGCTCCAGCGGAATTGAAAGAGCTTAAGGAGCAATTGGAGGAGTTATTGGAGAAAGGGTATATCAGGCCGAGTTCTTCGCCTTGGGGAGCTCCGGTCCTGTTTGTAAAGAAGAAAGATGGATCCTTGAGAATGTGTGTGGACTATAGGAAGTTGAATCAGGTAACGGTGAAGAACAAGTATCCGCTTCCTCGCATTGATGATCTGTTTGATCAATTGCAAGGGGCGAGAGTCTTCTCGAAGATTGATTTGAGATCGGGTTATCATCGATTCATGGATTAAGGAGTCGGATGTGCCGAAGTCTGCTTTCAGGACTCGGTATGGACACTTTGAGTTTTTGGTGATGCCCTTCGGCTTGACTAATGCGCCTGCAGCGTTTATGGATTTGATGAATCGGGTATTCAAGCCATTCTTGGACCAATTTATCATTGTCTTTATCGATGATATCTTGGTGTATTCCAAGAGTGATGAGGAGCATGAAGAGCATTTGCGGATTTCTTTAGAGACTTTGAGGAGGCATGAGCTGTATGCCAAATTCGAGAAATGCGAATTTTGGCTGAGAGAGGTGTCATTTCTTGGACACGTGATCTCAGAGCAAGGAGTTCATGTGGATCCAAAGAAGATAGAAGCTATGATGAGTTGGGAAGCACCGAAGAGTGTAGCAGAAGTGAGGAGCTTTCTAGGTTTGGCAGGCTATTACAGGAGATTCGTGGAGGGATTCTCCATGATATCCGCTCCGATGACGAAATTGTTGAGGAAGAATCAGAAGTTTGATTGGAGTGAGGATTGTCAGAGGAGCTTCGAGGAGCTCAAGCTCAAATTGACGAGTGCTCCGATTTTGATTTTGCCTTCGGGTGATGAGGGCTATTCGGTCTACAGTGATGCTTCGAGGAAAGGTCTTGGTTGTGTTTTGATGCAGGGAGACCGGGTGATTGCTTATGCTTCGAGGCAGTTGAAGCCTTATGAGTTGAACTATCCGACGCACGATTTGGAGTTAGCAGCAGTGATCTTTGCCTTGAAGATTTGGAGGCATTACTTATATGGAGTTCAGACTCGGATCTTCACCGATCATAAGAGTCTGAAGTATTTGTTGAGTCAGAAGGAATTGAATTTGAGGCAGAGCAGGTGGATTGAGCTACTTAAGGACTATAATCTGTTGATTGAGTATCATCCGGGCAAGGCCAATGTTGTGGCAGATGCCTTGAGCAGGAAGTCGTCGATTGCTCATGTGCGATCAGTTTATCTTCCTTTATTGGAAGAGATGGCCAAGCTTAAGATAAGCTTGAAGCAGGAGGAATCGGATTGCCTTCTAGCTCACTTTCGAGTGAGGCCGATTCTTAGGGAAAAGGTTAGGAAATTGCAGGTTCAAGATGCAGAGTTGAGTAGACTCAGAGATGAGATTCGGAATGGTAAGGTTTCTGAGATAGAGGTGCAGGATGATGGGCTTATGACAGTGGGGAACAGGTTGTGTATTCCCGATATGCAGGAGGTTAAGTCTGAGATTATGGATGAGGCACACAATGCGCCTTATGCCATGCATCCAGGTAGCACCAGGATGTATCGAGATCTGAGAGAGCATTTTTGGTGGAAAGACATGAAGAGGGATATAGCAGAGTTCGTTAGTAAATGTCTAGTGTGTCAGCAAGTCAAAGCTGAACACCAGGCACCTTCAGGCAAGTTGAGACTATTGCCTATTCCAGAGTGGAAGTGGCAGCGAGTGACTATGGACTTTTTGATGGGATTGCCCAGGACTAGTAGGAGGCATGATGCCATATGGGTGATTGTGGATCGATTGACCAAGTCAGCCCACTTTTTGGCGATCAAGCAGACTGATTCTTTGCATGTGTTAGCAAAGAAGTATATTGATGAGATAGTGAGATTGCATGGGATTCCGGATTCGATTGTGTCCGATAGAGATCCTCGGTTTACTTCGAGATTTTGGGGTAGTTTGCAGGAAGCTTTGGGGACGAAGCTGAATTTTAGTATGACATTTCATCCTTAGACGGATGGTCAATCGGAGAGGACCATTCGGACTCTTGAGGGGATGCTTCGGGCTTGTGTGATGGATTTTCGAGGAGCTTGGGATGAGCATTTGCCGTTGGTCGAATTTGCTTATAACAATTCGTACCATTCGAGCATTCAGATGGCTTCATATGAGGCTTTGTATGGGCGGAGGTGTAGGACTCCGATCTGTTGGGACTAAGAAGATGAGAGGCAATTGGAAGGACCAGAATTGATTCAAACGACAGTTGAGAAAATCAATTTGGTTAGCAAATGACTTAAGGCAAGACAGATAGGATGAAGAGTTATGTGGATGCTCACCGAAAGGAGATAGAGTATGATGTTGGTGAGAAAGTGTTCCTTAAGACATCTCCTTGGAAAGGAGTATTGAGATTCGGCAAGAAGGGGAAGTTGAGTTCGAGGTATGTGGGTCCTTATAAGATCCTTGATAGGATTGGACCACTCGCCTACAGATTGGCGTTACCTCCGGAGTTATCGCAGATTCACGATGTCTTCCATGTGTCGATGTTGAGGAGGTATAAATCGGATCCGTCACATGTCATTCAGACTAGTGAGATTCAGCTGCGAGATGATTTGAGTTATGAGGAGCTTCCGGTGCAGATTTTGGATACCAAGGACAAGGTTCCCAGAAATAAGACGGTTCAGCTAATCAAAGTCCTTTGGAGGAACCATTCTGTAGAGGAGGCTACTTGGGAGCCCTTGGAAGCCATGCGGAAGAAGTATCCGCATCTCTTCGACGATTCAGGTAAATTTCTAGGACGAAATTTCTTTTAAGAGGGGGAGAAATGTTAGACCCCGAATTTTTTTTATGATGTCATTAAGCATGAATTGTGATAATTGAGTGATTGTGCCTTAGTTTGATTAAATTGGGAACATTAGTGGATAATTACGGTTTAATGTGGTTGAATGGGAATTAATAGGTAAAAATGTGTGAGGGCATTTTGGGAAGTTCATTTAAGTTGGAAGGGACTTAGGCTTATTAAGAGGGGTATGATAGTCTTTGTTACATGTCTTAGGTTAAAAGAAAAGAAGAAGAAAAGAAGAGAAGAGGAAAAGAAAAGAAGAAGAAAGAAGAGAAGAGGAAAAGAAAAGAAGAGAGCGTCGTCGGGAGAGGAAGAGAAGAAGAAGAGGAGGTTCGGTTCTTGAGACCTTTGACAGTTGTGAAGCGTTTTGGGTAAGTTATGCTTCGCTTAACTTGTTTTGGTTGGATTTAAACCTAGAGAATGTGGAATCCGTGAGAATCGAAGGTTTTAGGGTGAAAACGGTGAGATTTCTTGGGTTGATGCATTTGTGTTTGATTTCTGAGTTGATAATGGGTTAGAAATGTAGTTTGAGACTTAATCTATTGTTTAGATGTGTTGGATTTGGTTAAAGGAAAGAATCGAAGTTGGGATATGCAGGAATCTGGGTTTCGGAGTCGTTTCCCAGATCCGCACGTCGCGACGTGCTTATGAACACGCCGCGACGTGCGAGGAAGGAAGGCAACGTCGCAACGAATTAATATTTATTCACCGCGACGTGTGGCAGCTTGCTCGTCGCGACGTGCAGCGGCTTGTTCGCCGCGACATGCAAGAGAGGAGCGTTCGTCGCGATGTGCATGGGGATGACGTCGCGACGTTCGAAGGACTTTGGCTCGTCGCGACGTGCGAAGGCCTTCGCCGCGACGAACGTCCGATTGGCTAAAGTGAGATTTTGATATTTTTGGGCATATCTTGGGCTTCAGATGTCCGATTGAGGTGATTTCAAATTCATTGTGATCTAGAAATAAAGGACTACGAGTTGTATGAAGAAAGGAAGTTCGGAAATTATTTCGAAGAGTTCGAGATTTTCGATGGGAGTCGGATGGAGACTTTTAACGCTTTACTTTTTGCTTTTCGAGCTTTATTGAATATTTGCTATGGATATTAATTGTATGAAAACTTGGTTTATTATAGGGAACCAAGCTGATTTGACCCAATCGCAAGAGGAAGGACAACAGTGAGTCTGATACTCAAGCGATACTAGGTGGGTAATATGTTTATGGTTATTGTGTGTATGGGCAAATTGCCTTGTATGTGCTTATTTGCTTGCATGATATGACCTTGATGGTATTGAATGATATGAGAATTATGGAATGTGCATTTTGATTATGATTATGCATGGATTGATAGGCCTTTATGGCAATGGACAAGAATGAGAATTGAGAAAATATGAAAAATGCTTTGAGCATGAATCGAATGGATTATGTGATTTGTTTGGGTAAGAGAGTTACGGATGGAGTCACGTGCACGTTGACAGTAAAGCCTTCTCCCGGTTGCCCGTTTGTGGCAACGAGATCCTTGAGAAATCGGACTCGGATAGTTTACGGATTTACCTTTGGGTTATCCGGATCGTTTACGGAACTCTCGAGCCAATTGGTTGTGCATACATGATTGATTTGATGAGCATATGAGCATAACATATGATGGATTTGATAGATTTGTTGCATCATGATTGTTATGTTGAGAAACAGAAATTGCATGACTTACGAATGAATGTGAATAAATTGATGAATTATGACTTCCTAGTGATATGTATATTACTTGATTGCGTGGCTCGTTGCCAATGGCTATAAACGTATATGCCACTAAGCTTCGCAGCTCACCCCATTACTCTCCCCTCCTCAGGTGCAGATCGAGACGATTGTCGACCTTGCAAGGCATCGGAAACGTCAAGCTAGTTAGAAGCCTTGTATAAGTTAGTACTTTGGTTAGCCCACCAGCATTTCATCATGGAGCATACTTTTGTATTTTGGGATTTAAATTTCGTTTTGTATTGTGTTATATTTTGAGAATACTGGTTGAAGTTCTACGAATGTCAATGACATATGTTTTATGAATTTGAGATGATTAATGCATGTTTTGAATGCGTGTGAAGAATGTATGTATATGTACGAGTATATGTATTGTGTGTGTATCGAATTATGTGTTTGTATGGATGTTGGGATCGGGTCCGACGGTATTTGGGAACCCGACGCCGACACGACCCGAGGGGCCGCCTCGAGATTCGGACATACGGGGCCCGAGCCCAACAATAAACTTCTAATTCTTTTCATTACTTTTAAATGCAAAATGTCCCCCAATAGGAAGCTAAATTGTTCTCTTCATATGAGATATCTATCTTGATACAACCATCACTAATAGGATAGCAAGATCTAATACCAATATGAATAAGTGTCAAGGATCGTTCCATCAAGACAAGTTTGATTATAGAATAACGAACTCAAGACACAAAATAAGAATATGAATCATAATACTTATAAGAAAAGATAGGATGGAGTGATGAAATTATAGGGTTGATTGCCACTATCAAATTAGAGAAGATTACAAGTTATTAAAGAACCTAAAATTAGAGTTTCTATAATCAAGAATACAGAAAAATCTCTTCAAATGTTTTTTTTTTAACAATAATAGTGATTTCTTCTTTTATTACCTCCATAAGATACCCTTTTCTAGCACAAAATCCCAAGGGCATAAAAATCATAATAACTAAAATCTAAAAAAAAACATTGCAAAATTTTAAAATCCTAAATAGCTAAACAACGAGCTTGACACATGTCTAGGAAACACATTGGTTACTTTTTTTTCTAAAACTTTACAAATGCTTTAAAGATAAGTCTGGCATTGCTCATAGAATAACTCTGACGTAAGTTTCCTTTTGTTTCTCCAAAATGCAAATCTAGTGCAAGATCAAGGCCCGATGTTAGTATGAAGCATTGATTACAATTTGTTTGTCAAACTTTGAAAATTCAATACATAGCTTATGCTAGTTACTAATATAAGTAGATGATTGATTCCTATTATTTCTTCAATGCTCAAAAGGATTTGCCCTCAAACCAGTATCTTCATTTACGAACTTCAAAAGAGATCAAATCAACAACATTGAAAGTAGTATAAACACCATTTTCACCTGACAAATTAATCTTGTAAGCATTGTTATTCACCTTTTCCGTAACTTAGAAATGTCCATATCATCTTAGTTGCAACCTGGGCTTGAGCTTGCTCAAAAACCTTTCCTTTCTCATGTGTATGCAAACCCAATCTCCAATCTCCAAAATCAAATATCATATGTTTTTATCCCTTTTTTAACTTACATTATGTATTGTTATTCATATAAGCTGTTACTATATTGTTATTCATCTAAGACATTACTATAGACAATAATATCATCAAATTACTCAACCATAAACTTGTTAAAAAACTTACGCAAAACATAGTTCATTAATCTCATAAAAGTTATATTTGCTACCGAAGATGATATTCATCATTTGTTATTAATAATTAAGTGGATTATGAAGGGTTTTAATTGTCTTACTTTCCAATATTGATATAATGTACAAACTCATCAATGATCAAATGTTTTGAAAAAATAAATTACATAAATTAATGAGTTGAAACTCTATGATAACCTTAACCTTTCTATTATGATAAACAAATAAGCAAAGTAAATTAGCCTTTCTATTATGATAGAAAAATGATCCAAGTAAAATAACATTAACAAGAAGCTTACGAATCTAAAAATCAATGGGCAAAGTAGCATATTTATATTTGTAGAGTAACTTAACAAATAAGTTTCATTCTTCAAAGTAAAAATGTTTTAAATGATCCCTTACGTTTTTTTCCCTAAATGATCCCTTCCCTTGAGCAATATCCAATAATATGATGAGCTTAATGGAGAAGCAAAGCAGATATTTGGACATTATAATTTAGCTACTAGCGAAGTGAAATTAGAAGTAGATATCTTAGATCACCACATCAAATTATATGGTGTAAAATATGTCATTATAGAATCCCCTACTAAAATAAACGTTCAATATTTAATAACACTTTTTGGTGATAAATTTTATCAATCTTAACCAAATACGTTTTGATTTTTTTATCAAATTAGTTTGACACAAGATACTTTATATTATGCATTTTGGTTAATATATTTTTTAATGATTCCAAAAAAGGGAGAAAGTTTGTTGATATTAGATTTAGGGGGAGTGAAAAAATTAGGTAGAGTTATTGTTTTGTCTTTTTGAAATTTTTTGCACTTTATATGATGTGCTTGAGTAAACAATATTTCTTTGATTTTATGCATCTCTTTTGTTCTTGATATTGAATTTTCTCTTTATATTGAATTATGTTCTTTATGTTGAATTATGTTTTATTCATGAATTAAGGGGAGCAAATCACTATCTTGATATTCATTTGTGTACTTAATTTTATTATTATTGGTCCGTAATATCATAAGTGTTTTGGCATCATAAAAGGGGAGATTATTGCACGAAAGGAGGCTCCATTTGATATTTTGATGATATCAAAACATAATTACTACTAATGTGTATTATTTTGATGAAAAGAAGTATTAGAACAAAATGAAGTAAAAAACTCAAGAAGATAATGTGTAAAGTTGATAAAGAGAAGTTGTAGTTTGCAATCGATAAACTAAAGATCAAAATAAGAACAAAAGAAAATCAAAGCTCATCAAGGTTATTTCATTTATTATTATTATTTATAAACTTACTTTGTTTATTTAACAATCTAAAAGGCTCACCATGCATAATCATTTTATCTTACTTTATTGTATAAGTCTTTACATTTATCAAGAGATATTGAAACTTTTGATTTTAATATAAAACCTTTTAATCTTTCAAATAATCTTTAGAAAAAATTTAGGGATGTGCTTTGATTACAGTTGGATTAAACAAATTGGTTTTGAGTATTTGAACTTATTAAAAATCATATTTTTTGGGTGATTGGTTGACATATATGGGTTAGTGGTCAACTAATATAGGTTAAAGTTATTAAATTTGATGTATTGTAAGTTTATAATATTATTAGTTGATGTATTAGTCCATCAATGCCCTCAAGGGGTGTGACTCGATGGTTGAGAGCGGGGCTTGACTTTGGTTAGGTCCCAGGTGTTAGACCCCGAATTTTTTTATGATGTCATTAAGTATGAATTGTGGTAATTATGTATTTATGCCTTATTTTGATTAAATTGAGAGGATTATTGGATAATTAAGGTTTAATGTGGATTAAATGGAAATTAATGGGTAAAAGTTTATGAGGGCATTTTGGGAAGATTGCTTGAGTTAGATAAATTTAAGCTTTGTTAGGAAGGGCATGTTGGTCTTTGACTTAGGCTTAAAAGAGTTAAAAAGAAAATAGAAAGAAGGAAAAGAAAAGATAGAAAGAAGGAAGAAGAAGAGAAGTGCCGTAGGTGGAGGAAAGAAGAGAAGAGAAGAGGGATTGCGATCGTTGAGGATTTCCGACAGTTTGAAGCCATTTTCGGGTAAGTTTTGCTTGTGTTAACCTTGTTTTGCTTAGATTAAACTTAGAAGAATGAAGAATGTAGAGAATCGATGGTTTTAGGGTTTTAAGGCAAAAATGGTTAGATTCTGTGGGTTGATGCGTTTTTGGCTGATTTTGAGTTGTTGTTGGGTTAGAAATATAGTTTAAGTCATGATCTAAAGTTTAGAGGTGTTGCATTTTGTTAAGGGAAGGATTGAAGATCGGAAAATGCAGGAAATTGAGTTTCGGAGTCGAGCTCCAGACCCGCACGTAGCGACGTGCGTATGAACACGCTGCGGCGTGCGAGCAGGGGAAGCAACGTCGCGACGAATAAATGTTTATTCACCACGACGTGCGAGAATGTCGTGAATGTCGCGACGTGTGGCATTTTGTTCGTCATGACGAGGGTATCTTTGCGGCGATGTCTTGTGCCATGGCCCCCCCCTGCTTTTCAAATGAAATGTTTAGTCTTTTGGGCATATCTTTTGGTGTAGATGTCCAAATGGGGTGATTTTGGATTCGTTGTGATCTAGAAATAAAGGGGTACAAGTTTTATGAAGAAGGGAAGTTCGTAATTTGCCTTGAAGGGTTCGGAATTTTAGGAGGAGGTCGAATATAGACTTTTAGTGCTTTATTTTAGATTTCCAAGCTTTGAATATTTTTCTGTGGACATTGATTGAATGGAAACTTGGTTTGTTTTAGGAAACCAAGCTGACCCAATTCCATCGCAAGAGGAAGGACAGCAGTGAATCGAATTCTCAAGCGATATTAGGTGGGTAATGTACTTATAGTTATTGTGTGACTAGGCAATTTCTTGCCTATGTATGAATATATGTTATGTATGTTTAAACATGATGATTTGAATGATTTTGTTTTCATATACTTTGAAAGAAACATGGGAATTGATAGCATTAAATTTTGATTCTGAGCATGTTATGCCTCGACTTCGGTCATGGCATTTTGACTAAATGCAAAGTATGGAAGCATACCATACGATAAAATGATTATGTGCTTTTGTTTGGGCGAGAGTGGAACCATTTTGTTCGTCACGTGCACGTCGACAAGAGCCTTTTCCCGGCTGCCCGCTTGTGGCCTATGAGATCCGAATGGACTCATTTTGTTCAGGGTGTAAACTTCGGTTTCTCCCTTTTGCTTCCATGGAACCTTCGAGCCATTGTGATGCGCATTGCATATGCGAATTATTCATTATAAAGCATACTTTGTGACATATTTGTGAGTTGAATTAATTATATTGAATGTATAAATTGTTTGATTAGCATGTGCATGCTTGAATTGATGCCTGTATACATATAATGTATATACGTACATATGCCTGAATTTGTGCTAGTTGCCGATGACTATAATTATATTAGCCACTGAGCTGTGTAGCTCAACCCATTACTTTCCCTCCTCAGGTGCAGAACAAGCCGATCGTTGATCTTGCAAGGCATCGGAAACTTCAAGCTAGTTAGGAGCCTTGTATTAAGTTAGTAATTTGGTTGGCCCTCCGAGCATATTATTATGGAGCATATTCATGAACTTTGGATTGAAACTTTATTCTGTATTTTGGATGATTTTGAGTACTTGTTAAATTTCTTCAGATTGTAATGGCATGAAGCCCCTTAATTTATGGGGTGTTTAGTTCATGTTTTAATGCATATATAAGCACTTGATTGTATGGGAATGTTCGTGTGTGAATTATGAATCGATCTGTGTATGGATGTTGGGATCGGGTCCGACGTTTTGAGGCGCTCGTCGCTAGCGCAGCCCGAGGGGCCGCCTTGGGAATCAGGGACCCGGGCCCAACACCAGGTTCGATTCCATGCTAGCTCCTCTTGTAAGAGCCCGGGGTAGTCGAGTTTTACCTGTAGATGGAGAACTAGTTAGGCCCTCAATGATGAGGTGCGCCCGCTTGGTCCGCATGTGGGGTGGTGGGCCAGTTGGGCCCTCAGAGAGGTATGCCCGCTTGGCCAGCCTACGAAGTTTCCTCGAATCCAAAAAAAAAAGAGTATTAGTCCATCAATGTGCCATATTGGTTGATCAATATGTACTAGTCAACTAGTATCCAACAACTAGTGAATATGGTACTATAAAAGTATATAGGGGTTAATCAGTGCATTGTATATAACTATTATAATGACTACTTTTTGGCTCTAATTGCTAATAAGGGATCTAAAACACTACAATAGGTTTTTTTCTCATCGGAATAACATCAAAAAGGGTTTGAGTGTTATATATACACATTTTAAAGAGTTTTTCAATCATTTGACCACAATTGTGTAATATTTGTATAAGTGAGCTATATTGGAGTTATCAAGTGAATAAGTGAGATATTTTTTGATTGTAATATTTTTTTGAAGATTGAATAGTGTACATGAGAGTGTTCCAAGTAGTATCAAGGTTTCTCTTAACCTTGTAAGAAGATTGTAAAAAAAGTTTTTCTTTACTGAAAAAGATTATATAAAGGTTATTCTTTACTTTGAAAGAAGAATTAAAATATAGTTACAAGAAGAATCTTGAGAGTGGATGTAGGCAAGAGTTGTTTACCGAATCCCTATAAATTAGTTTACATTCATCTTCCATATCATCTTTAAATTATTGATTAATTGTTTAAATATTTTATATTAAACAAATTTCTTATCCTTATTTATATTGATTGTTATTAATCAAGTATATTGATTAGACAAAATTGTTCAATTTTATAAATACCCAATTCACTTTCTTTCTTGATTGTTGTTAGAGACTAACACTTTTAGTTTTGCCTTTTGTCATGCAAAAATTTTAAAAAATAAAAGGAAGAAAAAGATTGTGTATAAGCATTGACCTTAGGCCATACTTACATTTCTACTAGAGCAATAAGCATCAAAGACTTGAAATGGGACACTACATGAAGAGGTCATTTTCTCGTAGGAGTCCAACAACTGAGTGAAGTCCAATTACCCATTTAAACGACAAAATGTTCTAAATGCCATAAAATCAGAGAAACATAAGTTTAACCATTTTTCAGTTTCTTGATAAGCGTGAAGAGTTACCATGAAAATTAATGGTTCAAATAGAAAAAAAAAAAGGAGTATAGAGCAAAAGGCAAGATATGAGATACGTTAGGGTCGTTTGATTCCATGTATGTTTTTTTTGTTGCGGTTTTCTTTTAAATAAAATCAAAAACATATTTATTTATTAATGTTAATATAGTTTTATTTTATCATCGATAATAATTACATACTAGATAAAATTTAAAGATAAAATATTTTAATCAAATAAAATTATTTTAATTTCTTATATAATATTTATTAACAAGTTGCTAATAAAATTAATTTATTATATTAAAATGAATAATTCAAAAATAATTTTTATTCAAAAATAATTATTTTATTGTTAAATTAAATTTTATTTGAAATATATATATTTTAAAGATATTTTAAATTTAATTATATTTATCAATAATTATTAAATTTAATTTAATTTAATTAAAATAAAATAAAATTGTTAAGTAAAATTAAATTATTTATAATTTATATTAAAATTAATATATTAAATAATATATATTTAGTTGATAGTAAATTAGATTATAAAAATATAAATAGAAACTGAAAACTATTTTTTATGATTTTTATAATTTTAAAACTGAAGAAAAATAGAAATAAAAATTCAAAGAAACAAATTTCTTATTAGATTTGAAAACAAAAACAAAAAATTGAAAATAAAAATGAATGGTGTGTGAAAGAATGAAGGAAATGTATTGTTGTGATGTAAAAAAAAAGGATGGGGGAAATGGGGTGTAAGGAAAGACGTCGGGTGTTTTTAGTCTTTCACCGGCAAGAAGTACATTATAAAAGTCCTATTGCATATAGCTATAGGTGTTACTTTATATACGTATTAGGTTTATAGCTAAAGGCTTAGACAATTAAAACTTAAATTTGTTAGTTTCATACATCGAAGATAACAATGTCACATTGTCTATCAATGCCGTTGCCATGGAATAAAACCACGTATGTTTTTGTTCCAGAGAAATGATTCTTGAAAAAGGTCCCTGTTTCCTTCCGCAATCTGAAGCCCAGCCCATTCTCATCCCAATTTCTAGCTTTTCTTCTCTTTCCATCTACGATCCTCTCAACTCTCCCTTTCACTGCTTGCTGGTGCTTACTAAGTGGTGGTCGAGAAGAGAAGGTTGAAGAAGTGCATGTAGTGTCTATATGTATATAATGCAAGTGACGCGATTGCTGGTGGGACCCATTCCCACGGTACCTTGGACGATCGACGCCTCTTCCGCTCTCTCCTCCTCTTCCATCATCTACCACACTTCCCTTATCGGTTGGGCCAACCATAATCGCAAGAAGTGGGTCCCTGCATCATCTTCTTACTCTTCGTTGTCGGCCGGCCAACAAGATCACTATGCTGTGCTTGGTCTTGCCCGGAACGCCTCCTCCGCCGATATCAAGAAAGCTTACCGTCTGCTTGCTCGGGAGGTAGGTAACCATTGCGCGATGTTGTCTCTTCTTCAAGTAATTTCTTTTCTTGTTTAGTTTCTTATTTTGTCGAAGAAATTAAAAAAAAAAAATCTTTGTTACATTTTAATCGTTTTCTTCCCTGCACACAGATTGATATTATCTACTCGTGAAGAACGAATGTAGAATTTGAAATCTGCATCATCATGGTTTGGTATTTGAAAGAATTTCCCAATGTACAATTTGGGTTGATTTTTCCATTTTTATCGTTTTTGGATAAAAGTAAAATACTTTTACTGTATCTTTAATGGCGCGTTCAGGTGAACTTCACATGGAAACTTTAGGTCTGTTTAAAATTGAGTTTCTTGTTGTTGTAATTGAGTGTTTGATCACCCATTAATTTAGGGATTATTAATTTTGTTTTAGAGTAATAAGTTTGGCTTTTAAACTTTAGATTAATAAGTTTGGCTTTTAAAGTTTGCAGTTATTGTTGAGTTTTTCTTTGTTTTTTTTTATGGTTTGGGAAATTATATACATATAAGTCGGATAATTCATGCAGACACGTTGACGTTACTGCTATTGCTACCTTGGAGCTACCTTGGGGCACAAAAACATTCTCAATGTTAGTTGAAGTAAAGCAAGAATATTGATACATACCTACAAATCTGACAAACCAATACAAGAAACATGAACTCATAGCATAATGGTACCTTGAAATGGATTTTCACATACGAAAATCCCTTGAAGGCAACAACATGTTTACATCTCTGAGTATGTAAATTATTTACATTTGATTCATTTCTCTTATGCCGTTAACGCCCCTAAATGTTAGATTATAGGGACACCTTGTCCTCAAGGTGAAAATCTGGATATTGAGTAGCCAATAGGTTATAGTCTTCCCAAGTAGCATCTTCAAGAGGTCGACTTCGCCAAGCTACTAATAACTCCAAATCCTATATAGAAGTCCAGCGATGGTCAAGCTCACATTCTGGTTGCAATTGTAGTTCCCAATAAGCAGAAATGGGTAGTGGAGCTGGTGATGATGGTGGTAGTGGTAGAACACCATGAGCAGGGCGAAGCAAGGAAATATGGAAAATTGGATGAATCCGTGTATCTGGTGGAAGTTCCAACTCATAGGCTACTGAACCTAGCTTTCACAGAGCCTTGTAGGGCCCAAAAAACCAAGGAGATAGCTTCTCATAGCGTTGCTTGGATAGAGATTTTTGTCTAAATGGCTGAACGCGTAGCAAGACATAATCGCCAACATTAAAAGAAAGTTCCTTACGCTTCTTGTCATGCTGATATTTCATGCGTGCTTGAGCCTTAATAAGATTATCTTTTAGCAGTTTCAGCATTGCATCTCTCATTAATAATTGGTCTTCTAATTGGGCATTAGCAGTCTCACCTTTCACAAATGGATGTAGAGGCGGTGGGTCCCTATCATAAACCACCTTGAAAGGTGTAGAGCCTGTAGAAACATGAAAACCAGTGTTGTATGAATATTCAGCCCAGCATAAGTAGGAACTCCATTTTTTGGGTCGTTCATGAGCAAAACAACGTAAATAGGCCTTTAAGCATTGGTTGACAACTTCTGTTTGTCCATTGGTTTGAGGATGGTAGGAAGTACTCATCCATAAACGAGTTTGACTAAGACGAAACATCTCCTGTCAAAAAGAACTTGGGAAAATTGAATCTCGATTAGAAACTATGGAATGAGGAATTCCATGGAGACGAACAACTTCCTTGCAAAAGATTCCAGCCACTATTTTAGCTATATACGTATGAGAAAGTGGCAAAAAATGGTTGTATTTACTCAAGCGATCAACTATTACAAATATAGTGAACACCTTGTGATTTAGCAACCCAGTTACAAAATCAATGGAAATAACTTCCCAAATTTTTTCTGGAATGGGTAGTGGCTATAAAAGACTATTAGGTGCAAGAGTTTCATATTTGTTGCGTTGACAAGTCAAGCATTGTTGAAAATGAAGCTTGACATCCTTCTTCATGTGAGGCCAATAAAACTGATTGGAAAGCCTCTTTAAAGTCTTCAAATAACCTCCATGTCCACCAATGAATGTTTCGTGTGCTTCTGCCAAAAGAGTTGCACGTAAGTTGGAGTTAGAAGGGATTGCCAACTTGCCTTTGTAAAAGAGCTTATTGGCTGAGCATTGAAAATTAGAATGTGAAGATGGATCTTTCTGTAGGTCTGAAATGAGATTCTTGGTGTGATTATCTTGGAGATATGCTTCCTGCAAATGTTTAAGATTGCTGTGAATTCGTAGAAATCCTCTGCTCAAGCAAATGTTTAAGATTGCTGTGATCAGTCTTGACATAAAAGTGATGACCAATTAAGTAATGTTTCCACTTTTGGACAGCAAGCACAAGAGTAGTAATTCACGATCATAAGCTGACTTATATCGATTAGAGTAAGAGAGTCCCATATTGAAATACGCTATGGGGTGCTCTTTTTGCATGAGAATAGCTCCAATCCCTTCCATAGAAGCATCACATTCAATAGTGACAGACTGTTGAAAATCTAGTAGTTTCAAGACTGACACTGTTGTCAATGCATCCTTAAGCTTCTGAAATGCAATTTTAGCCCGTTCATTCTAGCTAAATGCATCCTTCTTGGCGAGATTAGTAACTGGCTTAGCAATGACTCCATAATTTTGCACAAACCGTCTATAATACCTTGTGAATCCAACGAAACCATGAAGTTTTTTGATAGTAGTTGGAGAAGGCCACTGCTGTATAGCCTCAATTTTCTCCAGGTCAACACCAACACCACCTTGTGAGACAATGTGTCCCAAAAAATTCACTTGTTGTTGGGCAAAATTGCACTTCTGAGTGTGAGCATAAAATGCATGCGAGGGTAATGAATTAAAGACCACTGCCGATTGAAACTTATGAAGATGAAGAGGTGTGCTATAAATTAAAATATCATCAAAGAACACCAAGACAAAACGCCTCAAATGGGGACGGAAGAGATCATTCATTACCACTTGAAATGTGGAAGGAGCATTTGTGAGGCCAAATGGCATCACAGTAAATTAATAATGGCCGGAGTGTGTTTGGAATGCCGTTTTATGAATATCTTTAGGTTGGACTCGAATTTGATGATAACCTGAGTGAAGATCAATCTTTGAGAGGTAGGCAACACCGTGGAGTTCGTCGAGCGACTCATCCACATTGGGTATAAGATACTTATCAGAAATATTGATGTGATTGAGTTCCCGATAGTCTGTACACATTTTCCATGAACCATCCTTCTTCTTGACTAGAAACACAGGGCTCGCGAACGGACTAGAGCTAGGGCGAATGAATCCTTTAGATAACAAGTCAGCAACTTACCTCTCAATTTCATCCTTCTGAAAATAAGGATATCTATATGGCCGTATGTTTGGAGGTTGAGCATTAGGATGAAGATTGATGGCATGAGTACGACTGCGGAGAGGTGGCAGAGAGTTAGGTTCGGGCGAATATATCTGAAAAATCTTGAAGTAGGCCACCAATATCAGTGAGTTTCTGACACAAACTTCCTGAAAACTCCGTTTGCTTAGTCATTACCTTCAGCTCTATACTAAAAGTTTAATTTCGAGGTACCCCCTGCAATTTGTATCTTCAGCCATCAACCCAGAAAATCATGAACATTTGCTGCCAATTTGCTTGCACGATGTTTAAGAAAGCCAACCATTCAATTCCTAAAACCATGTCAACACCCGCAAGAATGAATGGAATGAAATCACCCACGATTTGCAAATCTTGAATTTGAATTTGAAGCCATCTACACACCTTATTGCCGTGAATCAATGACCCATCTACAATCTGGACCCCGAAAGAAGCGATAGATTGAGTGGGTAACTTCAATTCTGAAACAGGTGTTTGAGCCACAAAATTGTGGGTAGAATCACTGTCTACAAGAATCATTACTGTCCTTTGATTTAGTATCCCTTGTCGCTTCATAGTTGAACCCAAGTTATTGCCCAAGATAGCATGGAAGGAGATTTCGGCCTGCATCTCTGAATCTTCTTTATTTTCAGATTCAAAATCAGCTACCGGTTCTTCTTCAGTGATTTTCATGATTTTTAAAGTACTAGCCTTGCAACAGTGACCCAGCTGAAATTTCTCGTTGCATTGATAACAGAGTCCCTTATCCCGTTATTTCTATTTCTCAACATCCCATGAACTTGCTATCAGACTTTGCGCTGAAGAAGACGTGTTCGCGTTTGTTGCTAGCCGAGTTTTTGCTCCAGAAAAACGTGAATCACGTGCAACCCAGGTGGTATTGGGGTTGGGTTGGGTCTAGTTGGGTGAGCCACTCGATTTAGGCCCACGCCCGATCTAAATTTTGGCTTCATATTCAATCGCCAAGCTCATCACTTTGTAAATCGTTCTTGGCTTATGGATGCGCACATCTGCCTTGAGTTCCTCCTTCAAGCTGTTGAGAAAAACAACTAAGAGACAGTGCTCTGGCCAATTCTTCACTCGTGCAGATCGCTTAGCAAATTCCTGCCAATACTCTTGCATTGTTCCTGACTGTTTGATGCCACAGAGATACTCGTCCAGGTTCTGAAACTCTGCTGGACCATAATGCTCTTGAAATGTCTTCATGAGTTCCTCTCAATAAAGCAAAGTCCGTTCGGTGTTGATTCATGTGAAGAGATCGAGAGCGTCCCCTTCAAGGTACATGGCAGCGATGTCGACCTTCATCTCATCAGGGGTGTGATAATAGCGAAAGTATTTTTCAGCCTTCAAAATCCATCCTCTTGGGTCCTCACCTTCAAACTTGGGAAACTCAATCTTGGTTGATGGACGCTTGGACGGATTTTTCAGCCACCATGGTGTGTCATCAGAGCTCCGCACATGTGCTTTGCCCCTTTCTTGATTATCGAGACTGCCTTCAACATGAGGAATCTTACTGGAGGATGTCTTTAGAGCAATCATCTCTGAGTTCAGATTGCTCAATTGGGTAGTCATGTCAGAAAGTTGCGACAAAAGAGCTTCAGTTAGGTTAGGAGTAGGATTCTACAGGTTTTGTGGTTATTGTGGGTTCTGGGTGTTTTTTGGGTTTGGTTGACCAGAAGAAGAAGATGAGCGTGTGTTCACCATATTCGAACCTGCTCTGATCGTAGGGACAGATATTTTAGAAGGTAGTAACGAAATAAAAATCTGTTAAGCTCTCTATAAGCAATAATCTCACGTAAAGAAGGAATAATAGCCAATGGGAGAATCTCCACAATAAAAGGTTCGTATTAGTTCTTATTCATATCTCTGCATGCATAATATTTATAGACAATTAAAATAACTAATTGCCTAGAATGACTGAATACATAGCTGACCCCTATCTAGAATACGTAGAACAGTCCTAAAACAATTAAAACTACTTAGAATGTGGCTTCCTTTTGGAATACGTAATCAGGGGTTTATCACACATCCATGAGATGCTTTTAATGGTCTTGACGAGCGTAGTATAAATAACAATAATGGACTATGGTCTACAAAATGGGGTTGGTGTAAGCACACTGAAAGAGGAGATAATCATTCCTCTACATTGTGTAGGATACATGCTTTGTTAGATTTGTAGCTTACTCTATCATTAGTTCTCAACTTTTGAAGTGGAACCACTCAAAATACAAAGCTTACCTTTGGGATTTGATGTTTAAACCACACATACCAGTGACCTTTTGCTCTTCAAGCCCAAATAACGTCCAAATTGATTTATTGTCAAACTTTTGGATGAGTGAAGTGCCCAAATAATTTTATCTACTGTGATGGCGTTTGGGGGGAGAGGTGGTTGTTAAGTCTCTAGTAAAATAGGAGAGAAATGGTTAATAGTGTAGGTCATTTATTTAGATGAAAATCAGTAGGAAGGAAATTACAGGCATCATTCAAGAGTTGCCATTCTCTCCTTAGACATTTTCTATCCTATTACATCATGTTTGCCTCCGTTCCACTCCCCTCTGCCAGCTAAATATTCCTTGACAACTAAATATTCCCTGACCTGACCTCTTACCATAACAACCATGCCACATCAACTTTCTAGAATCTTTCTAACAACAAAACAAACAAGTAATAAAGCAGAATTAACAAACAGTAGCCCTTTGGTATCAACCTTATTAATTGTTGGGCTTTTCTTCTAATTGTTTAGCCCCTTTTCTTTATTCTTGAGTAGAAAAGCTTAACTGGAGGTCTATCAGTACCCCTAGCTATGAGTGTCACCTTGCCTCAAGGTTAAATGTTAGAAATTGTTGCTGGATATAGTCATAGGGCTCCTATGATGCCTCAAAATTTGGAAAGATTTTCCATTTGACCAATATTTCAGTGGAGCTAGTAGAGTCCTGCCTAGGACGAACCCCCAAGATAGCTCATGGTTCGACTTTCCGTTCCAAATTAGCTTGGAGTATGGGAGGAATATGTAAGCTAGGGGTGTTAGTACCTATCACATGGAAAATTGGACGGATGGTGGTTGAGTTTTACAGTCCTAATTTTTATGCTACTAGACCAAATTTTTTAATAATTTGTGAGGTGATAACTTCTCATTTGCTCTCTTGGCTAGCAACTTGTTGCGGTAAGGGCAAATTTTCAAGTAAACTAGATCACCGATGTGAAAGTGAACATCCCTTTGATGTTTGTCTGCCTGTTTTTTCATCTGTTGTCGTGCTACACTCAGATGCTCCTTGCTTTCTTTAAGCATCAAGTCTCATTCTGTTAACTGTTCCTCTACATTGGCGTTATATGTACACCCATTTGTGTACTGTAGTAAGGGCGGTGGTTCCCTTCCATACACAATTTTAAAAGGTGTGAGCTTGGTGGTTGCGAAAGGTAGTGTTATACCAATATTCGCACTATGGTGATCACTATTATGTGCCCCTACTTGGGATCGAGTCCAAGGCGATTCTCAGAAAAGTTAATATCTTTTCCCTTATTTCCGTTGGTTCCCTTCCTCGCAGAGCCTATTTTTGATGACGAAAAACTGGCAGCACTTGTTAAGGACAAGGCCTGGCGAGATTGGACTAAATTATTCTACTTCTAAAGCTAATTTTATAACTTGTGCTTACTTTATTGAATAATGTAATAGCCTTATATAGGGAAAAAAACATAAAAGTTCCACCTAAATTAGGACTCCTATTCAAGCCGTTTTAGGACTCTTAGAAAGACTCCTCTTCAAGCTTTTTTTATTAACATAATTATAATAGAAACTAGTGCAGAAATAATCGACTCCTACTAAAATAAAATACTCCTTTAATAGACTCCTAATAAAACACTCCTCTAATAGACTCCTAATAAAACACTCCTCTTTGCAAGTAGTTAGGTTTTTCCCACATTGCATCCATATCAACCACCTACTCTAGGTATGGGACTGTCTTTGTACAAAACATTGCAGATAAGTTTCAAGACTATGGTTGACCATTTTCGTTTGGCTGTCTATTTGAGGATGGTAAGTAGTGCTGCATTGTGACTGGGTTTGTTGCTAGCGAAATAGTACCTTCCAAAAGTTATTTATAAAAACCTTGTCTCCGTTGAACACATTAGATCTTGGAAAGCCATGAAGCTTGATAATATGCTGGACAAATATTTCAGCCACGATGGATGCAATGTAGGGATGTTTAAGAGCGACAAAATGGGCATATTTACCGAGTCTGTCCACTACCACTATAATTGCACTCAACTTTACTAATTTGGGTAGTCCTTCCACAAAAGTCATGGAGATATCATCCCACACTTGTTCCAGAATAGGAAGAGTTTGCACTAATCTTGCTGGAGAAAGTGACAAGGTTTTGTTTTATTGACAAACTGCACAGCTGTCAACATGTTTCTTAGTATCAGCCTTCATCCCTTACTAATAGAGCTTTGCAATCATTCGCTTGTAGGTCTTCATGTAGCTAGAATGCCTTGCCACTAAATTGTCATGAAATTTAGCCAAAATTTTCAGAATTAATTTTGAGGTTTTAGAGAATACCAATTTGTTCTTGTAGCAAAGCTGATCCCAACTAAACTCTAATTTAGATATGCTTGCAAGGCTTGTTTGATTCTGACCAAGTCAAGGTCACAGTCGACCGCTTCTCGAAGAACTGGTACGCCGATGCATTGTGCCACTGTAATATTCAAGAATTTGGGTACGCGAGAGAGAGCATCTGTCGCCTTTTTTTTCCCTTGGTTTATATTCAATCACAAAATCGTATCCCAATAACTTAGTCAACCATCGTTGATACTCCTCAATGACGAGCAGTCAACCATCGTTGATGCTCCTTATTGACGAGCCTTTGCTCAAGTAGGTGTTTCAAGTTGTGCTAGGCAATTCTGACAATTTTTTTTCTGCCTAATAAGTAATGTTGCCACTTTTGGATTGCTAATACTATAGACATGCGTTCCCTTTTATAAACTGACTTCAGGCGAGCACGCCCTTTGAAAGTTTGATTGAAAAAAGCTACGGGTCGATTCAGCTACATCAATACTGCCCTTAGTCCTGAGCAAGGTGCGTGTTTGTTCATCAGAATTAGGAATAGCTAGTATCGGTAGCTGCACCATGACCTTCTTAACTTCTTATACAGTTGTGTTTGCTTCTTTGCTCCACTTGAATGCATCTTTCTTTAAATTGGGTGGCTATCTTACTATAGTCTTTGACAAATTGCTGATAGTAACCCGTTAATCCAAGGAAGCCTCATAATTCTTTCAAAATTTTCGGCATCAGTCACTGTCCCATTACCTTCACCTTTTCAGGATCAACAGTCACTCCCTCCTTAATTATGACACGACCCAAATATTCAATGCTATTTCTATAGAAATAGCATTTTTTAAAATTAGGGAATAAGCGATGAGTTCTAAGGATGGTCAGTAATTCCCTCAATTGTTGCAAATGGCCTTCCATGGAGTTGCTGTAAATTAATGTAAAAAAAAAAACTAAGACCCCTTTTCATAATGTTGGTTTGAACATGGTGTTCATGATAGATTGAAATGTTGCTGGTGCATTGGTTAAGTTGAAGGGCATGACCAAAAACTCGTAATGACCCTCATGAGTGCAAAATGTAGTTTTTGGGATATCCTTGGTCTTTACCTGAATCTAATGGTATCTTAACTTTAAATCCAGCTTGGAAAATAGTTGAGCCCTTCTCAACTCATCAAATAATTCGTCCAACATAGGGATGGGAAATCGGTCAGGAATCTTTGCCTTATTCAAAGCTCGGTACTCTACACAAAATCTCCAGCTGCCATCCTTGTTCTTGACTAGGAGTACCAGGCTTGAAAAGGGACTTATGCTAGGCTGGATAATCCCTACAGTTAACATCTTTACGAACCTTTCTATCTCATCTTTTTTGATAATGGGGGTACCAATAAGGTTAGATAGTGATGACAGTTGTTCTGGGTTTTAAATTGATTTCATGGCTTTTTTCTTACCACGGGGGTAGCTCAATTGACCAATGAGAAATTTCTTGGAATTCTTCTATCAACCCTCGCACCCCCTTCGGAAGTTGATCCCTTTGATCATCCTGTGAAAGAGTTATCCTACACATCTCCTTGGCCTTAGATAATAGTCTTGTCCATAGGTTTTAGGGATATGACTGTTTTGCTTAGACTAATGTCCCCATGCAGCATTATCGTCTCTTCCCCAGTGGGTATCCTCATTGTCATAGAGTGCTGAACGAAGTCAGTGTGTCACTTTGTGTAAGAATTTAGATGTATGAAGAAGATTGTTATATATATCTTTATGCTCTAGACCCATAGGTTCTTATATAGAGCTAGGGTACATAATTTTGGTAGTCTTCTAATTTAGGAAGACTCCTTATTAGGAAAGATTCCTAATATAGCTAGATATTATAGCTAAGACTAATCTCTAAGAGTAAGCCCTTAATACGGGATTATCTATAATTACGTGATTGTCTACACTCTCCCTCAAGTTGGTGCAAAGATGTCTATGATGCCCAACTTGCCAAGTTGCTCTTCAAATGGTTGTCTTAATAACCCCTTTGTGAAGACATCTGCTCTCTGTTCTTTAGTAGGAACAAACGGAATACATATGCTTCCATCTTCCATTTTTTCCTTGATAAAGTGCTTATTAACCTCTGTATGCTTTGTCCTTTCGTGAAGTATTGGATTGTGTGCAATATTAATAGCTACCTTATTGTCACAATACAACTTCATGGGAGGCTTAACCTCCAAGTTTAACTCAGACGTAACTCTTCTGAGCCACAAGACTTCACGCACTCCTTGAGCCATAGCCCTGTACTTAGCTTCTGCACTACTCTGAGCCACTACATTTTACTTTTTACTTCTCCATGTCACCATATTTCCCCATAGATAGGTGTAGTAGCCTGATGTTGATCTTCTGTTAGTGATTGAGCCAGCATAGTCTGCATCTGTATAAACTTCTATGCTTCTTTCTTCCTTCTTCTAAAAAAAAATCCCTTGTCAGGACATCCCTTCAGAAATTTCAAAATTCTGAAAACAACCTCTAAGTGTTCTTCATATGGTGAGTGCATAAATTGGCTTACTAAGCTCACTGCAAATGCTATATCTGGCCTGGTGTGAGATAAGTAAATCAGCTTCCCAACTAGCCTCTGGTACCTTCCCTTGTTTATTGGAACACCATTTTCGAATTGTCCAAGTTTCTTTCCTAGTTCCACTGGTGTATCACAAGGCTTACAACCACTTAAACCTGTCTCTTTTAATAAATCCAAAGTTTATTTTCTTTGAGTCACCATAATTCCCTTCTTGGATCGGGCTACTTCTATGCCAAGAAAACATTTGAGTTGCCCCAAAATTTTTACTTCAAATTCCTTCCCGAGTTGTGCTTGTAGCTTCTCTATCTTCAAAAGATCACTCCTAGTAATTATGATATCATCCATATACACTATTAGGACAAGAATTTTACCTTCCCCAACTCTCTTAGTGAACAGAGTATGCTCTGATTGGCCTTGGGAATACTCCTGACCTGTTACAAACTTGGTGAATTTGTCAAACCAGGCTCTTGGGGCTATTTTAGTCCATACAAAGACCTTCTAAGTTTGCACACCTTTCTCCCAAAGCTTTTCTTGAACCCAGGAGGTGGCTTCATGTACACTTCCTCTTCCAAATCGCCATTCAAGAAAGCATTTTTTACATCTAGTTGGATTAGAGGCCAGTCTAAGCACGCAGCCACTGATAATAAGACCCTGACAGTGTTCAATTTTGCCACTGGAGAGAATGTCTTAGTATAGTCTACCTCAAATGTTTGAGTGTAACCCTTTGCTACCAGCCGAGCTTTAAATCTTTCTATTGAGCCGTTTACATTGTATTTAATGGTAAATATCCACGGGCATCCAACCAACTTTTTTCTGCTTGGCAATTCGGTTCTCTCCCACGTTCCATTCTTTTCTAGGGCCTTTAATTCTTTCAAAATAGCCTCCCCCCACTCAGGAACAACCAGAGCATCATGTACATTATTTGGAATTTTTGCACTGGTTAGTGTGGAAATAAAGAAAGAAAAAGTTGGAGACAAGTTTGCATTAAAGACAAAGTTAGAGGTGGGGTATTGTGTGCATGATCTTTTCCCTTTTCTCTTTGCAATTGGAAGAAAAATATCACCAGGGAGATTATTTGAGTTACCTGGTTGGGTAGTCTCAGATTGTGAGATGTCAGGACTCAGATTCAGAGATGATAATTGGGTTGTATCGAATATTACTTCCCTTGCTCCCCTGCTATATACTGCACTGTGAAATGTTTTTTGCTCTTTACTTCCTGCTTCCTTCTCAACATTGTCTTCTTGATTTTCTTTACCCTCACCCTGACTAGTAAGCTTTTCTACTAGTGGTCCTTCTAGATTCAACTTCTCAGTTTTTTTTCCCACTAGACCTCTCATCTTCCTCATTGAAATACTTCCCCTGAAGATGAGTGTGGCTATCATAAGGTTTACCTTCAAAAAATGTAACATCCATAGAGGTAAAAACTTTCCAGGATGTTAGATCAAAGCACTTATATCTCTTTTGGGTTCCAGAGTATCCAACAAAGATGCATTTGATAGCTTTAGGATCTACTTTAGATTTCTTGGGATCATGGTTATAGACAAACACAGTGCTTCCAAATATTTTTAGAGGGATAGGCAGGTTCAGTCTTGTATTAGGAAAGAAGGAAGAAAAGGTTTGTAATGGGGTTTGGAATTTTAAGGTTTTGGAGGGAAGTGTATTGATAAAAAAATTGGCAGTGAGAACTGCTTCTCCCCATAGGTATTTCAAGACGTGTGTTTGAAAGCTTATTGCTCTAGCCACCTCTAAAAGGTGTCTGTTTTTCATTCAGAAATCCTGTTTTGCTGTGGGGTGTAACTACAGGAGGTTTGGTGGACAATTCCTTTGCTATCTAGGAAGTTTTTTAAGGTCAAGTTCACATACTCCTTCCTATTGTCACTTCTTAACATTTGAATCTCCTTTTGAAGTTGAGTTTTAACCATGTTATAGAAGGACACAAATGTGGCACAAACATCAGATTTATCTCCCAAAAGAAATACCCATGTGACCCTAGAATAGTCATCAATAAAGGTGAGAAACCACCGTTTTCCATTAGGTGTTTGAGTTCTAGAGGGACCCCATAAATCACTGTGAATTAACATAAATGGCTCCGGACATCGGCTGTTTTGAATAGGGTAATGACTTCTATGAAGTTTTGCTAATTCACATCATTCACATTGAAACTTGAAACTTTTATTGATACATAAATGAGGTAACGCAGACTTTAGGTATTGTAAACTAGGATGGCCTAACCTATAATTCCACAATATTATTTCTTCCTCCTTCTTGTTGACAGTAATGTGATAGGTCCCTTCTTCATATTTCTTGCCTTCTTCTTGCAAGATATATAAGTCTCCAGTAACCTTAGCAACCCCAATCATCCTCCCCGATTCTGAATCCTGAAACATACGAGTAGACCAAAAATTAGCTTTGCAATTCATATCTTTGGTCAGTTTGCTAACAGAAACTAGGTTATAGGAAAAATTGGGGATGTGAAGAACATTTTTTTAGTGTTAAGGTATCTGAAATAGGGATTGTCCCTTTTCCTGCAACGGAAGCTAGGGAACCATCTGCAATTCTAATTTTCTGGTTCCCTGCACAAGGTGAGTAAGGGAAAAAAAAATTGGAGCTACCAGTCATGTGATCTGTGGCTCCAGGGTCAATTATCCACGAGTAGGAGGGTATAGAACAAGCAAAGGCCTTTGAAAAGATTATACCTAACTGGACTAAAGAACAAGACGGTTTTGGGGTATTCTCAGTTGGAAGGAATGTGTATAGATGATCAAGTTGTTCCCTTGTGAAAGGAAAGGTCCTCGATGAGCTGGAGGTATCCTGGTTATGACTAGACTGGTTCCTAGGTTGCAAAACTTTCCCGTCTCCTGCTCCACTAGCCCCTTTTTCCTTCCAGTTTGCTGGTTTGCCATGCATCTTCTAGCAGGTATCTTTTGTATGCCATGGTTTTTTGCAAAAATCACACCAAGATTTTTACTTGTTTCTACCTTTCTCACCCTCACTGTCACCATTCTTTGAGACAAATGCTTATCCTTCATTCTAGAAGTCCATGGTGCTATTTTTTCCCAACATGACACTGTTAAGTGACCATTTCATCACAATAGCTTAAGCTGTTGTGTGAGGCCAATTCAATTGGTTTTATATATTCTCTAACACACCCCCTCAAGTGAAAGCCCTTTGGGCTTGAAACTTGCACAGGCCTAGTTTACCTTGTGTTTAATTTAATTAGAATAGGTGGGTGGTAGGATTCGAACTCATGACCGTTTGGTCATAGAGGCTCTGATACCATGTTAAGTGACCATTTCATCACAATAGCTTAAGCTGTTGTGTGAGGCCAATTCAATTAGTTTTATATATTCTCTAACAGACACTCTTCCAAGCTTCCTCTCTTCTGACTTCAGAGAAGACTTCTCGTATTGAGGGTAGTGGCCTACGTCCCAAAATATGTCCCCTGACTTCATCCAATTCTGCCTTCAAGCCAGCAAGAAATACAAATACTCGTCCCCTGTCCACATTCTCTCTATATTGGGCTGCATCTTCTAGATCTTTCCACTTTGTTTCCTCAAACAGATCCAACTCTTGCCATATTATAGTCATTTCATTATAATATGCAGTCACATTTTGCTCACCCTGCTGCATCTTCCACAGTTTTGAATTAAGTTCAAACAGCTGAGCATAGTTTTCTAGGTCTGAGTATGTTTATTTGACGACTTCCCACACATCTTTGGCTATTGGGAGAGAAATAAAGGGTCTTCCAACCCCTGGTTCCATGGAATTGATGAGCCAGGCTGTAACCATGGCATTTTCAAAGCATCACTGGTCAAAGACAGGGTCTTTTGTCTTGGAATGCTCCTGTTATGTATACTAATTTTCCTTTTCCAGTAATCACGAGACGGGTTGATTGGGACCATCTAGGTAGTTTCTTCCATTCAGCTTCTGGATTGAAATTTGTAGGGAATTTTCTGGGTGTATGTTGACTGAATCAAGTTAATTTCCTGATCCAGAGGAAGGGGTTGTGCGATTGGTGGTCTTGAGGGATGAAAATCGAGACCCCACCATTGCGGCTTTGTTATTCATGGAAGAGCGTGAGGTTGAAAAAGACATTTGAGCCCTAAGATCACATCAAATCCACCAAGATTGAAAGGAAGGAAATCTCATACTATTGTGACCTCTTATAGCTGAAGTACGACCCCCTTGCAAATCCCTTTACCAAGTACAGGTGCACCAGATCTCGTTGTTACCCCATAGCTCATTGTCTCTAGTTTTACCACCAACGTTTTACTGATGAAGTTATGGTTAGCCCCACAATTAACAAGGACTATTACCTCTTGGTCCCATATCGTTCCTCGTAGTTTCATCGAGTGTGGAGAGCTTAATCCAATGATTGAATTTAGTGTCAAATGGATTTCCCCCTTACGCCCAACATGATATTTGTCATCACACTTGAATCATAACCTCTTCTCCCTCTTGGCCTGAATTTCAGCTACAGACATTTGTTTGAAAGTTGAATTAAGTTACTAGGTCGAATAATCATGAATTTTTTGGGGTGGGTTTGCTGTGTTGGTAGTTTGGTGGGTGGTTGGATTAATATTAGGGCGGGTTCATGTGGGCTGGGTCTTTTTAACTTCTTGGCTGCATCATTGTGTTAGATTGGGGTCAAAACCAGATTACCTTCTTCTATCCTCACGACTGACTCCATTAATCCTAGTAACCCTAAGCAACTCATCTTCATTAGTTCCCCTTCGACACCTTCATCAAGCCTATTAAGAAATACTGCCACCAATGCGTCATCATCCAGGTGTTTTAGTGTAATGGTTAACGCCTCAAACTCCTTCCGATATTGCTCCACTGTGGATGTTTGCCATAGTGACAGGAGATGATGCTGATGAGTCTCTTTGCATTTTGGCAAGTATCTTCTCAGAAGTTGGGTTAACTCATCCCATGTTAATATAGGCCATCAATTCTCCTCCCATTGTAACCATGCTAAGGCAACACCCCGAAGGCACACCATTGCTACTTCCAACTTTTCTGCCTCACCCAGTTTGTTCACGACAAAGTACCTCTCCATAGGTCATCCTCCCTGTCTTATGTGGGTATCTCCAGTTTACGATCATACTTGTTGTGGCTGACTAGGATCCAGTGTTAGATCCTTCTGCTCCATGAGTTGCCTATATCGTTGGACTCATGGCTGGGTTGGGGGTCCTGTATCCACTTGATTTTGCTATACTTTTCCCCACAGAGATGGTGCTCTTGTGAATGGCATTTGGGACTTCATCCAACTTTTGGTTTAAAGAAGAAACTGAGAAGTCGAGGAGCGACAGATGACTCTTAATTGCCGGCAGCTTCTCTTCCATATTTCTACTCTTGCTTCCATCCTTGTCACTGGGATTCCCTAGGTTCTGAAACTGACTCTAATACCAAATTTGTCAAGTTGCTAGTCAAACAGGAGAGAAATGGATAATAGTGTAGGTCCTTTATTCAGATGAAAATTAGTAGGGAGGCAATTACAAGCAGTATTCAAGAGGTGCCATTTTGTCCTTAGACATTTTCTGTCCTAGTACATCATGCCTGCCTCCTTTCTCTTCCCCTCTGTTAGCTACATATTCCCTAACCTAACACCTTACCTTTACAGCCATGCCACCTCAACTTTTTAGCATCTTGCTAGCAATAAAACAAACAAGTAATAAAGCAGAAATAACAAATAGCAGCCATTCAGGATTAACCTTAGGAATTGTTGGGCTTTTCTTCTAATTGTTTGGCCCGTTTTCTTTCATCTTGAGTAGAAAAGCTTAACTGGAGGCCTACTAGTGGCATGACTTCTTTAATATGTACTTCTTGTGTTTTCAGGAGGCTTTGTTCAGCAATTTTGGTGTATGATGGAGTACACTTTGGAGTTGAGACACCAGAATGCCTCATGGATTGATCTAGTGGAATGTTGGTCATTGGGGGAACACCAGAATGCCTCATGGATTGATCTAGTGGACTGGTGGTCATTGAGAGAACCCAAGTAATGCCACCAAAAATACAAAAGGCATATACCTGCCATTGCCATCTTTATGAAATATTGTTAGCTTCATGACAGTTGTTAGCCTTTGTCTCTTCTTCCAAGACCATGAGCTATTTGCTTTGGGTTGCACTTGTGAGAAGCTTTACCATTTTAGGACACAAGTATGAATCGATGTAACCCATAGAAAAACATCAATGAAGAGCATCCAAGTATGTTTTGAAAGAAGCACAAGGATTGAAGCTTTCAGGATTTAGTCCCTAGCCGTACTACATGAAAAGGTCTGCATATTTCATCCAAGCTTTGCTTTTGGTGTGTATAGTGGATGAACCAGACCATAAAAAATTCTACAGTCCTTTGTTCAATAAGCTAAATACTGTGGATTGCAACTAGAGATGTTATGACCAATGGGTTTGAATGCTACTCAGGACAGCTTTGACCACCCTTAGGCTTTTAGCGTGTGAAAGGTATCTATGGTCCTGCTAGAGATTATGTTTCCAATCTTTTGGAATTTAGGGATGTCAATTTTGGCACGACCAGCCCGGCCTGATTTTGGCCCGGGTTAACCGGGCTATGCGCCAAAATTGGTCATTTTTAAAAAAAATATATATATATAAGATGGGCCGGATTAGCCCGGTCGACTGTGGCTCATTGGGCCATGGACCGGTCAGCCTGTGGTCGGGCCGGGTCAGGCTAGGAGCGCCCCAGCCCATTAACATCCCTATTTTGGATTAGGGGCAAGAATCTGAAACAATGAGTTTCATGGAGATGATAAGAAGGCCTAGGTATTTGATAGGAAGTGATTGTGAAGAGTAATTGCGACGAGTAACCACAGATTGTTTCTGTGTTGTGAGCCAGATTATGAGAATTTGCAGAAACAGAAATGCTAGTTTTGTTGCTGTTAACCTGAAAAACAAAGATGCCTTTATGAAAGTGATTGAAAGCGTTTCAATGCCTCGAGAATACATTTAGATAAGAATTCTCAGCATGGCACAAAATTTTTTATACAAACTTTTTATCTTTTTCTTTTGTACAAGTTTTTCTTGTGGTAATCGTTTTTATGCAAGTCCATTTTAAGCATTTTGATACTGGCTTTGCATATTGAAGATTTAATTCTAAACTCCAACTTGTTCTTGATTTGCGTTTGGTCTTTGAAGTTCACTATATTATCATATCTGAAATTTGACAGTTCTCCCTATGACTTGTGTTGTAGTACCACCCAGATGTCAGCAAACATTCACAAGCTGTTGAACTGTTCAAGAGAATTCGTCATGCATATGAAGTAAGCAACTCCCAGCAATTATGAGAAATGATGACTCTTTTGTTATGACAATGTCATGAGTATGCAATTCCTAACAATTTTTAGAAATGACGACTCTTTTGTTATTTATCTGTTGAGATGCCTCTTCAGTTCAAAATTAGGCAGGTCAATTGTTCTCCTCTTTTTTTCTGAAAAATGGTAATGTATTGATTTGAGCTTATGGATGGACCCATTTGAAGCAGTTGTTAATAATGGAATCTGATTCCTTTCTCTCAATCATTTGGAATAATATGTGGAGAGATGGCATCATAATGCTTTAAATAGGGTGATGTACTAGCCTTTTCTTTACCTTGTTGCTTTTCAAAAAGATGCTAGTGAGACTAAGAAACTTATGTTTCTAAAACAGATTCTATCTAATACGGTGACAAGGAGTCAGTATGATCGAGCTCTAAGATATAAAGAGGGCACAAGGAGGTTGAACCGCAGAAACCACTATTACAGTTCTAGATATGAAAATAGGGCAAGGATATATAGGTGGGCTAAATTGAGGCAGCACATGCAACATGAGAGATATTGGGAACAATACGAAGGAGTTGATGAAGACTCATCTTCCCACAGCGAGATGGAGGAAACAAGAGGCCCCTTTAGTGAAATGCTTAGGTCTGCCTTCATAACTTTGTTCTTATTGCAGACGCTTGGATGTCGATTATCTCTTACATTTAGCAGCCTGCTGGCTTTGTTTGACCTAAAATTGGATGCTGGATACAAAGTAGGGCATTTAGTTGCATGGGTTTTGGGTGGGAGAGTAGGCATACTCCTTACTTTGTGTCTCCAATTTGTGAGTTGGTTGTGTGGTAAGACCAGCAGCAGCATTGTTACTGTGGTAGTAGTAGCAATGTGGATTGGCTCAACTCTTGCTAGAAATGCACCACTCCCGCAAGGCGCACTGCTTGCTCTACTTTACATGTCAATCAAGCTGCAAGTCGACATAAACTAAACCCATTTAGGTACAGCTCATGCTGGTATTTCTAGACCTACTTCTGTCTACTTAAATATCTTATGTACAGTTTTACCTACAATTTTAGGCGCAGATGGACAATGCAATTGTACATATATATATTCAAACACATTTTGTTGATTGACAGAAAAGTAAGAATGTGTCAGCGGAAATTGGATTCAGTTTTGGGCGGAAACAGGTCGGAAGAGAATAATCGGGACAGAATATCTCCCCAGAATTTTTGCCTCATAGTAACAATCAGTTTCATCAAATGCCTCTTAACTCGATGTCTAGGCTACATGTCCCCAGCAGCAGAATCTTCTAATACGAAAAATGTGACACATTCCGTTTCTTCTTTCGCAAGCAAGAGAAGCTATGAGCTCTTACCTTTATCATCATTCTTCATCTCTTTCAGATTACTCCACACGTACCTGCTGCTGGCCATGTCCACAAATACCAAGAATCCATTCTGAATCATCTGCAACGTTTAAAAGGTAAATAAATTAAAATTCGTCATTAGCTCTAATACATTATTTCAAGTCAATCCATGTAAATTAACTGCCCCCCAGTTAGCAAGAAAAATAATATAACACCATTAATGTCAAAAAATTGAAGATACCGCTGAAATCTTTTGTCATGGTCTCATTGTCGATTTCCGGAGATGAGCCCACTGTCCTCCACACAAAGTATCTAGCCTAAACGTCAAAATGAACCTCATAGGACACATACTCTTTGGTACAACCCTTTACAAAAGCTGAATAATTGGCAGCAATGAGAAGAGAATCATACGTGGCGTTACCCCTTGAAAGAGTTGTTGTTTATGTTAGTATTAGTTCTGATTCTTCGTAATTTATGTTAGTGGGTTGTTAATCATAGTTGCTTTTAGTAGCTTAATTTTAAGATTTCAGTTGTATTTTATTTATTATATACAGGACAACCTTTTATCTACCTAAGTTGTAGCCTTTTCAAAGTACAAAAGTTTTCCTTTTTAATTATTGTTGCTCAGTAAAAGCTAACCTTCTCTTGCAATCTATAGTGGCATCAGAGCTTAAGCTATGAATAGTTAGTTTAGATCACAATTCCTGTCATGGATGGGAAAAATTACTTTCGGTAGAGTGCCCAGATGAAAGTCCACTTTGACTACCATGAGTTGCTAGGGGTTGTAGAGCATGGCGTTGCGGATCTTGAGGAAGATGCAAGTGACGCACAGAGAACCTCTCATCATGAGAACAAGAAGAAGGATAAGAAGGCCTTGTATCTGATTCATCATGGCATGAATGATGAGGTCTTTGAAAAGATAGCAGTAGTGATTACATCTAAGGAGGCTTGGGATATCTCAAGGTGCTGAAAGGTTAGGAAGGTGAGACTCCAAACCTTACGACGTCAATATGAACTTTTGCAAATGGAAGCCTCTGAAATAGTTGCAGATTACATTAGCCGAGTGCTTGCTATGACAAAGCAAATGAAAATATATGGAGACGAATGTAAAGAGCGGGCCAAGGTGGAAAAGATTTTGCGTTCAATCACACCCAAATTTGACCATGTGGTGGTGGCGATTGAAGAAGCCCGTAATCTTGATTCAATGACAGTTGAAGAATTATCAAGCAATTTGCAAGCTCGTGGGCTACGTATGAATGAGAAGCAAACTGAGAAACTAATTGCACAAGCAATTCAAGCACAAGTCACAATCAAGGATGAACAAAGTAGTGAAACAAGAAGGAAGGCAGGTAGATCTCATGGAAAAGAAAGAGGAAGAGGTAATTACTACTCCAATAACAAAACCAATCAGAATGATGACCTAGAAACATCAGACTCCAAACAACAACACAACACTAGAGGTCGAGGAAGAGGATGTGGGCGAGGAAGGTATGACAAATCTAATATTGAATGTTATTCATGTCACAAACTTGGCCACTATTCTAGTGAATGTAGAAACAAGCAGTATGCTCAACAAGCTCACTGTGTACAAGGAGACGATAGTGAAGATGGAGGCTATACTCTTTTGATGGTCACCATTGCAAATGAAATGTCAAACTATCAAACTTGGTTTCTTGATACTGGGTGTACTGACCATATGTGCGACAAAAAGGAATTATTTGCTGATCTTGATGAATCATTCCACACCAAAGTCAAATTTGCTGATGATAGTACTATACCAGTGATGGGAAAAGGACATGTTCTTATCAGTTTGAAGAATGGAGTTCACAAATATATTTCTGATGTTTTCTATGTGCCAGGTATGAAAACTAATTTGTTAAGTATGGGTTAACTACTGGAAAAAGGGTATGTCATGAATCTTCGTGATCAACAACTCTCCATTTGTGACAAAAGCGGTACATTTATTATTAAGGCACCTATGACTAGCCATCGTAAGTTCCAAGTTGATATTTCTAGTGGTATATATCATTGCCTTAATACAATTGTTAAAGATGAGTCTTGGTTGTGACATTTATGATTTGGGCATCTGAATTTTCATAGTCTAAAAATGCTTGTTCAGAAAAATATGGTCAAACACATGCCTACGATATTTCATCCTGAACAACTGTGTGAAGCTTGCACACTTGGGAAACATCATAGAAAACCTTTTTCAACAAAACATTAACACCAATCATCCCATCCACTTGAGATTGTTTATTATGATGTTTGTGGTCCTATGAACACCATATTAAATGGTAGCAACAGGTATTTTTTTGACCTTCATTGATGATTTCACTTGAAAAATTTGGATACACTTTTTACAAAGGAAGTCATAAGTCTTTAATTGTTTTAAGAAATTTAAAGTGCATGTTGAAAACAGAGTGGTAGATTTATTAAAGTCTTGCGTGCTGATGGTGGAGGTGAATATACCTCTAATGAATTTAAGAAATATTGCAAACAACAGGGAATAAAGCATGAGGTCACTTGTCTATACACTCCACAACATAACAGTGTTACTAAACGGAAAAACAGAACAATAATGGACATAGACAGGAGCTTGTTAAAAACAAAAAAAATTGCCCAATTCTTTTTGGGCAGAAGCTGTTTCATGTTTAATCTACCTCCTAAATAGATTTCCAACAAAAGGTGTTCAGAATATCACCCCTGCAAAAGTTTGGAGTGATGCCAAGCCAAGTGTAAAACATCTTAAGGTGTTTGGTGCTATAACCTATGCTCATATTCCAGTAGAGATAAGGGGAAAGCTAGATGGTCGAGCTAAAAAGACCATCTTAATAGATTCCAAGAATGGAGGATACAAATTGTTCAATCCTATGACAAAGAAAGTGATTGTCAGCCGAGATGTCACTTTTGCTGAAGAAGATGTTTGGAATTGGAACTTATATCATCATAAAGACTCTTAGCTGAGTGTAATCTCCATCCTTCCTGAAGAAGTAGAAGTTCCAATTACAAATGGGGGAGACTCAAGCTCTACCCAAATTTTTTCTTTGCCACAAGTTCTAGTTGAACCTGTGAGGCCTATACAACATCATCAACTACTAGTCCACTTGCAAAATTATAAGATAACTCGTGATGATCAAGTTGATGATGATGGAGAATTGATACACTTTGCTTTTTTTGCAGATATTGAACCAGTAAACTTGGAAGAGGCAATTTAAGATCTTAAATGGGTGAGTGCAATGCATGAGGAGATTAAGGCAATTGAAAGAAACAACATGTGGGTACTTGTTGATTTACTAGAAGACCATGAAGTTATTGATGTCAAATGGGTCTTCAAAACAAAGCTAAAACCAAATGGTGAGGTGGAAAGACATAAGGCTCAATTGGTAACAAAAGGTTATGAGCAAAGGCTTGGCTATGATTATCAAGAAATGTTTTCTCCAGTTGTACGAATGGAAACTGTTAGACTCATAATTGCCTTGGTGGTACAAAATCATTGGAAGATCCAATAAACGGACGTGAAGTCTACCTTTCTAAATGGACCACTTGAAGAAGAGGTGTTTGTCAAGCAACTTCCGGGATTCATCAAGCAAGGAAGTGAAGAGAAGGTGTACAAACCAATGTATGGCCTCAAGCAAGCACTAAGGGAATTGATTCATTCTTCCTTGATACTGGCTTCAAAAAATGCCCATATGAGCATTCTTTATATGTGAAGGTAAATGACTATGGTAAAATGTTATTGGTGTGTTTGTATGTTGATGATTTGATTTTTACAGGCAATAATTTAAAAATGATTGAAGATTTCAAAAAGTCCATCATGCAAGTGTTTGACATGATTGATCTTGGCTTGATGTCATGTTTTTTGGGCAAAGAAGTAAGTCAAAGAAATAATGGAATTTTTATCTCTAAAAAAAGTATGTTGCAGAAAGTTTGAAAAAATTCAATATGCAAAATTGTAATCCTGTGAGAACCCTAATGGAAGTTGGTACAAAATTGTCTAAGAATGGAGAAGGAACTCCTGTTGATTCAGCTTACTTCAAGCAATTTGTGGGAAGTTTGAGGTATCTCACATGTACCAGACTTGATATCTCATATGGTGTTGGCTTGATTAGTAGGTTCTAGTAGTCTCCTCATCAATCTCATATGCAAGTGGCTAAGAGGATTTTAAGGTATCTAAAAGGTAGTCATGAGTATGGCTTATTTTACTCTTCATCAAGAGATTTCACTCTTGTAGGTTATTCTAATAGTGACTAGGGTGGAGACTTAGAAGATCGAAAAAAGTACTATAGACTATTGTTTTAAATATGGCAACACAGCTTGTTCATGGTCCTCTACGAAACAATCTATTGTAGCTCTCTCAACATGTGAATCAGAATATGTAGCTACAGTAACTAGTGCATGTTGGGACCCGATCTTGAAACCGGAGCTCAACCGAAAAACGAAAACATAAATAAAAAAACAGAGAACGGATCCTAACAAAAGTGGGTCAAAAGAAAAAGAATGAACGGACGAAATCAAAGGCGAAAGTCGGATCAAAAAGCGAAAGAATCCAAAGCGAAACGAATTGGCTCGGAATCAAAGCAAACAAACGGTTCAATCGAACTGAAACAAATTTCCGACATCCGATACGCGGACCTTAAAAAAAAGTGCACTGGAAACCCATAAGACACTTTTGGTCTATCCTTATCCGAAACGGTATAACTTTTTTTTCTTTTCATTCTTTAGTTAATCTCATTCAAAGCAATTCAATTTCTCATTTGGAAATTCATCTACATTCAAAAACTTAATTCATATGATTCTCTTTAATCATGCATATCTCAATCTCATCTTTTTAAAAAAATCTTATTCTTATTTTTCTTTTTCCATAGAAACAATCACACATGTCCATATACTATCAATTCAAACATAATAAGCACTTCAATATCTCAAATCCAGCAGTATCATCGGACCTCCTGTCCGGAAGCCATATCACATTCAGTCATATCCAAGTCACATTCATATCTCAATTCAATACACAAATCCATAATTCATACATATCATGAAATAAATGCTTACAAAACATTAATGGCATTCCAAGCCATATACAAAACCAATAACCAAAATCCAAAATATACAAAACACAAGATAAGTAAAATCAAACAAATGCCTTGACTTTCTTTCATCTGATCCCCTGCTCGATACCTGAAAATGGGGATGAAAGGGGAGTGAGCTTTACAGCTCGCGGATAACATGTTTATAAATAAAAAATAAGCAAAAATCAAATTTTCAAAATTTTTGTCATTCTATAAAAATTTCACAGTAGAAAAATTCATCAAATGCTTATTTTTCAAATTTTCTCAATTTATCAAAATAATTCATGAACATGAATGCATCACATTTATTAACATAAACAAACACATAACACATCAGAAAAGGTTTGGGTCGGTCCAGAAGCGAGCGTCTCGCACATTCCGCATAGCGGTCCTGCGATCGTGAATATATCGTCATTACACCTTCCCACATAGCGGTCAGGTGTAGCCGTGAACTTATGGGAGTCCTTAACGGAGCTTCAATGCCATTAGCGGGCAGGCGGGCGAAGCCTAAACAAGTGCACTTGACCCTCTTATGAGACCTAACTAAACTCACATAACAGACAATTCACACATGACAATCAGATTGCCCAAAGGCAAAATTTGAAAACTTACTTTTTACATCGAGTCATATCAAACAAATTCCATTCATAAATTTTCAAATTTTCAAAATTCACATAACAATCAAATTCACATAGCAATAATTCAATAATTCAAAACCAAAGGATTCTCAAATATCAAAGTCAAAGAATGCAACAATTTTCATAATTAGCAAATCATTCAAAACAATGAATGTAACAATTGTATCAATTTTATCAAATCATCCAAAAATAATTTTAGCAATTTATCCAATCATTCGAAACAATGAATTTAACAATTGTAGCAATTTCTTAAGTCATTAAAAAAACAATGAATTTAATCATTCGAAAATAATAATTTGAAAACCCTTTCACTTTCTTGATTTTTAGAAAACACATACATAGCTTATAATTCAAATTATAAACATGGTACCCACCTCATATCCATGCTTGGAACTTGTTCAAAGCCTCAATTTCTCCATTCCTTCTCTTAATTTCCTTCTTCCAAGACAAAAATTACTAATTCATAAACATCCGAAATTGAATAATTCACACCATGCAATCACCAAAATTAACTTTAGAAATCACAAACCCATTCAATATCCAAGCTATTTAAACCAAAATCTTTTCACAATTTAACAAAGTAAAAATTTCTCTTACCTTAATCTTCTCCAAATTCGAAATTTTTTAGCTCATATGGGAGCTCTCATCTTCTTCCACCTTTTTCCTTCTTGAAATCTACTTCAAATCACTCTTGAAACCCAACAAAAATCGTAACCTAGCTTCTCTTTTCTACTTTCTCCTTTCTCCTTTCTCCATCCGAAGCTCTCACTCTTCTCTCTTCTTTCTTCTTTCTTTTCTTTCTAACTTAACAATTTCGTGCATTGCTTCCTTTCATACGAAGACTCACTCTTCTTATTTCCAAAAGTGCCATTAATGAATGAGAAAAGACCCATTTGCCCTTCCTTATAAGCTTTGAAACTTAAAACCGTAAGTGTTCTTCCAATTTTGCCCCTCATACATTCTTAACACTTTATTTCAATTTAATCAAATAGGTAGAGGGATATCTTAGGAATCCAATGCTTCAAAAATCAAGTCAATCGAATGTCAGAAGGAAAAGATATAAGCAAAAGAGTGAGAGAGGGTCGGATTAGATCGGATAAAACAAAGGGTCGGATCAGTCGGCCAAAACAAATGGTCGGATCGGCCGGCCAAAACAAAGGGTTGGATCTGTCGGACAAAACAAAGGGCCGGATCGGTCGTGCAAAACAAAAGGTTGGATCGGTCGGCCAAAACAAAGGGTCGGATCGGTCGGCCAAAACAAAGGGTCGGATCGGTCGGCAAAAATAAATGGCCGGATCGGTCAGCCAAAACAAAGGGTCGGATCGGTCGGCCAAAACAAAAGGTCGGATCGATCGGCCAAAACAAAGGATCGGATCGGTCGGCCAAAACAAAAGGGTCGAATTGGTCGATCAAAATAAAGGGTCACTTCAAAACACATACTTGACTTTCAAGAATTCATAACGTTTTACACAGAAGTCCAAAATTCACAAACTTAGTATCAAAAGAAAGCTGAACGGAAGGTCTACAACTTCCAGGCAGAACTGAAAAATCAATTCCATCTCTAAAGGGATCAAAATCTTACTCAAACTTTCTGTCCAATTAATGTCTCCCTAAACAATAACTCAACTTAGAAAATTTCTATCTTTCAGCTCCAAGGTCTAAAAATGTCATACTTTATATCAATGAAAAGATCAAAAAGCAACCTACAACTTTCTTGAAGGACAGAAAAATCAATTTAGCCTCTAAGGGAGTCAAAAATCACTTCAAAGTTCCTGTCCACTAATACTCTTCCCAAACAATAACAACAACTTGTAAAAAAATCATAACTTCCTATTTCATAGCCCAAAATTTTCATACTTTACATCAATGGAAAGATCAAAACATAATCTAAAACTTTCATGGAGAACTTAAAAGAAATTTCAACCTCTAACTAGGCCAATTTTTCAATCAAAGTTTTTGCCAGAAATTGTCATCCTAAAACAATATCCAACTTCCAAATTTCATATTTTTCAATTTCCACAACCAAAAATAACATATTATACATCATTGTAAAGCTATAAACTTCCTATACACCTTTCATGTAGAACATTTACTCCAATTCAAACCACATTAGTCCATAATTTTCCTCAAAACACTGCATACAAAATCCTACACTTATGAGCATTTTCAAAAACAAAATAACATGCACTTCAATTTGACTGATCATAAATGTCAATCCCAATATTGAAACATATCATACTTTATGGCGATAGAAAGCTTTCAACAATTGCTCAAAGTTTCATGAAGATCATTTTATCAAAATCTCTCTAGATCAATCCAGAAAAATTCACAAAGATTTCAGACCAAAAAGTCAATTTTTTGTTATTATTTATCTCACAAAGTCAAACTTTGAATTCCGTATACTTTACTCTTTCATTATTTATTTCTTTCTTTTTAACTTCCATTAAATCAAAATATTCACTCTAAATTTCATAACACATACATATTTCCTCAAAACATCAAAGTCATCAAAAACCCAAAAATCACTCTTTTTACATCATTTCTATTAAAGCTCAAAACCACCCATATACCCAAAAACACTAATTTCATACAACCCTAATCATATCAATCCAATTTGCTCAAACTAACCTTACTCAAATAGCACATTAAACACAATCATTTTAATTCTTGCATTTTTCTTTCCTTTGTACATGCATAATTCACCCCTAAATTCTCCTTTAATTGTCATTCAATAATTTTACATTTCAATCAAGGATCGAGGTCCAACATTTCTCCCCTCTTAAAAGAATTTCGTCATCGAAATTCCTAACTAAGTAGTCCTCAAGTAACACATCCTCTTAATAATAGTCAATTTCTTTCTTAGGAATCTTAACTTACTCACCATTTATCACTTCTTGTGTCAATACCATCATATCATATAATGTCGATAATTCTTAACATATGTACACAAATCAATGGTCCAATTTTTAAAGGAACCTTAACATGGACCAAAACCATTCAAAAGCAACCTTTGAATTGCTATACTTATAGATCTATCATTCATCCCTTCTTTCATGTATCTCTTATAGCATCTCGCATATGTGTATTCGAAATCAAGTCACAAAATTGACGAAGCCTAATCATCATGAAATTCTACTCTCATTCATTAACACATTCGGATACAGTTGATCATAACTCATCACCTTAATAAAAAACCACATATGTTCTTCAAATGATTCATGACATACATTCACATCATTTTCACATTCTCACTAATTCAATCATATCCATTTAAACTCTTAACAAACATATGCGCCCATGTAAGATCCTAATACTGACGCTCTGATACCATAAATGTTAGGACCTGATCTTGAAACCGAAGCCCAATCGAAAAACGAAAACATAAATCGAAAAACAGAGAACGGATCCTAACGAAAGTGGGCCAAAAGCAAAAAAATGAACGGACGAAATCAAAGGCGAAAGTCGGATCAAAAAGCGAAAGAATCCAAAGCGAAACGAAATGGCTCGGAATCAAAGCAAACAAACGGTTCAATCGAACTGAAACAAATTTTTGACATCCGATACGCGGACCTTAAAAAAAACGTGCGCTGGAAACCCATAAGACACTTTTGGTTTATCCTTATCCGAAACGATATAACTTTTTTTTCTTTTCATTCTTTAGTCAATCTCATTCAAAGCAATTCAATTTCCCATTTGGAAATTCATCTACATTCAAAAACTCAATTCATATGATTCTCCTTAATCATGCATATCTCAATCTCATCTTTTAAAAAAAATCTTATTCTTATTTTTCTTTTGCCATAAAAACAATCACACATGTCCATATACTATCAATTCAAACATAATAAGCACTTCAATATCTCAAATCCAGCAGTATCATCGGACCTCTTGTCCGGAACCCATATCACATTCAGCCATATCCAAGTCACATTCATATCTCAATTCAATACACAAATCCATAATTCATACATATCATGAAATAAATGCTTACAAAACATTAATGACATTTCAAGCCATATACAAAACCAATAACCAAAATCCAAAATACACAAAACATAAGATAAGTAAAATTGAACAAATGCCTTGACTTTCTTTCATCCGATCCCCTGCTCGATACCTGGAGATGGTGATGAAAGGGGGGTAAGCTTTACAGCTCGTGGATAACATGTTTATAAATCAAAAAATAAGCAAAAATCAAAATTTCAAAACTTTTGTCATTCTATAAAAATTACACAGTAGAAAAATTCATCAAATGCTTATTTTTCAAAATTTCTTAATTTATCAAAATAATTCATGAACATGAATGCATCACATTTATTAACAGAAACAAACACATAACACATCAGAAATGGTTTGGATCGGTCCAGAAATAGAACGTACTGCACATTCCTGCATAGCGGTTTTGTGCAGCCGTGAATAGAACGTACTACACCTTTCCGCGTAGCGGTCCGGTGTAGCCGTGAACTTATGGGAGTCCTTAACGGAGCTCCAATGCCACTAGCGGGTAGGCGAGCGAAGCCTAAACAAGTGCACTTGACCCTTTTATGGGACCTAACCAAACCCACATAACAGACAATTCACACATGACAATCGGATTGCCCGAAGGCAAAATTCAAGTCATATCAAACAAATTTCATTCATAAATTTTCAAAATTTCAAAATTCACATAACAATCAAATTCACATAGCAATGCTTCAATCATTCAAAACCAAAGGATTCTCAAACATCAAAGTCATAGTATGCAACAATTTTCATAATTAGTAAATCATTCAAAACAATGAATGTAACAATTGATGCTTTTTTTTCATTTTATTCATCTTCATTCAAAGCAATACACTTTCTCAATTTGGAATTCATCAATTCCATAACCTCAATTTTTCTACCCTTCAAATGCGAATCATAACTATCAATGTTAACAAAATCTTAATTTTCCTTTGGCCAAAAGGCACCTTATACACACATATCAATATATCCACAAATCATACACAAATTTTTAGCAATTTATTCAATCATTCGAAACAATAAATTTAACAATTGTAGCAATTTCTTAAATCATTACAAAAACAATGAATTTAATCATTCGAAAATAATAATTTGAAAACCCTTTCACTTTCTTGATTTTACGAAAACACATACATAGCTTACAATTCAAATTATAAACATAGTACCCACCTCATATCCATGCTTAGAACTTGTTCAAAGCCTCAATTTCTCCATTTCTTCTCTTAATTTCCTTCTTCCAAGACAAAAATTCCTAATTCATAAACATCCAAAATTACATAATTCACACCATGCAATCACCAAAATTAACTTTAGAAATCACAAACTCATTCAATAACCAAGCTATCTAAACCAAAATCTTTTCACAATTTAACAAAGTAAAAATTTCTTTTACCTTAATCTTCTCCAAATTCAAAGTTTTTTAGCTCATATGGGAGCTCTCATCTTCTTCCACCTTTTTCCTTTTTGAAATCTACTTCAAATCACTCTTAAAACCCAACAAAAATCGTAACCTAGCTTCTCTTTTCTACTTTCTCCTTTTCTTTCTAACTTAACAATTTCGCACATTGCTTCCTTTCATACGAAGACTCACTCTTCTTATTTCAAAAAGTGCCATTAATGAATGAGAAAAGACCCATTTGCCCTTCCTTATAAGCTTTGAGACTTAAAATCGTAAGTGTTCTTTCAATTTTGCCCCTCATGCATTCTTAACACTGTTAGAGTAGTGCCCTGAAGGCAATCGCCTTTAGCGCATTTTGTACAAAGTTGTGTACATACTTTATGAATAAATAAAGAAAGACATATTTCATTAACTTGTTGTTCATTATTTATGAACTGATATTGATCAATAAGCAAATTAATGAAGTCCATGATATATGACATAGCATGAAGGAAATTGTGATGTGATCATACTCATCGAGATTCCTATCATGTGCAATTATGTCAAGATTCAAATTATCCCTAGTCATAGGATTACCGAGACCGGACATCGGTAATCCGAGAGACTAGTACATCTCAAGCTCCTTGATTTGATCAAGCAAAGGATCTCGTGTGTAAATATGAGATATTTAGGTTGAGATGTGGATGCTTACTAGAGGTAGTAAGTACATCGGATGACCTACTATGAGATCATCACATGGATGTCCTATTCTAATGTCGCGATAATCTCATCATAGCAATGGTGCAAGTATCCTTAGACTTGAGGTGCTCAAGGATATCTTGATACCGATTACGTCTTTGACTCCATTCCTTGTTGCCTTACTGAGGTCGCTCATAGGTGGTAATTGGGTACACTTGAGGTATTCAAGGTAATTGAGTAGCCAATAGAGGATTCACCACTTCGTGATAGCGAAGATGATACCCATGGCCTCTTGTCGTGGTCATTACTTGAAGTCTCGTCGGAGCATATATGTCATGAAGAATGTCTTCATTGACATATAAAGTAATGAGTCCTGTGACAAGAACTGAAATCACTGGACTAGATTTGACGTAGTCGATCCTAGTAAGAGTTGACACATTGCCCATACTCATAACCAAGTGGGGTATAGCATGTGAAAGGACTAATTGCACGGTAATTGTCTATAGAAAGGTTCGTGATATGGTTCATGATGAATACATGTTCATTCGTCAAACCAATTACTTTCCGGTCAATTGGGGTCATGATGTATTGCTAGATACCGCTCATGACTTGCTTAGATTAAGTGTTAATCTAAGTGGCCAACATAACCGGAACCTAACGGTCACACGATAAGAGTGTCTCGAGAATTCAGTAAAATAGTTTTGGATGAGTTCCAATATATGGAGGGCAAAAGGATTAAATGGATCCTGATGAGATCGAGATATGTCCCGATGAGATCGCGGCATCGATATTGCTGAAAAAAGTTTTCGGGGGTTTTTCCCATACCGGGATCCGGTAGGTCGGTAGGACCGACCCCAGTGTGACTGGACCACCTCAACATTAATAAACATATATATATTATATTAATTAATTAAATTATATATATATATATATATATATATATATATATATATATATATTGCAACGTGGAAGGAGAGGAAGGAGGCCTTATCATTTAACTTATATATATATATATATATATATATATATAGAGCCTAACGTGTAAGCCTCCCATCTTTTGCATTAAATGTCTTTAAAAAGTTAAAAAGACAAATGGAAAATGTAGGGTGAAGATGAGGATGGTCGTTGGTATAAAGAGAGGCTTTAAAATTCATAAGACAATGTTCTTGGAAAATTGTTTTTCAAGCTTCTCTCTTCATCAACGAGCTTCCTCTCTTCTCCAAGGTTTCCTCTTCTCTTCATCGTTGATTCAAGCTCTCCAAGGACAAAGGTAAGAGCTAGCACTCTTTACTTTGTTCTAGCTATTCCCGGGTCAAAGGGTTTGTCCCGGTTAGGTTCTCCGATCTCTGCGTGGATACCGTTAGAGACGGTCTCCTTTGGCCGTTATGATTTGAGTTTGTTGTATAGACACATGGATCCTGACTTTCGGGAAGGTCCCGGAACAAAAATTTTTGTTTTCCGCACCGTGGGCATGTGATGCTCACACCGGGATTTTCCTACAAACACTTTATTTCAATTTTATCAAATAGGTAGAGGGATGTCTTAGGAATCCAACGCTTCAAAAATCAAGTCAATCGGATGTCGGACATAAAAGATATAAGCAAAAGAGTGAGAGAGGGTCGGATTAGGTCGGGCAAAACAAAGAGTCGGATCGGTCGGCCAAAACAAAGGATCGGATCGGTTGGCCAAAACAAAGGGTCTGATCGGTCGACCAAAAAAAATGGTATGATCGGTCGGCCAAAAAAAAAGGTTGGATCGGTCGGCTAAAATAAATGGTCGGATCGGTCGGTCAAAACAAAGGATTGAATCAGTCGGCCAAAACAAACGGTCGGGTCGGTCGGCCAAAACAAAGGGTAGGATCGGTCGGCCAAAACAAAGGATCGAATCGGTCCGTCAAAACAAAGGATCGGATCGGTTGGTCAAAACCAAAGGTCGGATCGGTTGGCCAAAACAAAGGGTCGGATCGGTCGGCCAAAATAAAGGGTCACTCCAAAATGCATACTTGACTTTCAAGAATTCATAATTTTTTACACAGAAGTCCAAAATTTACAAACTTGATACCAAAAGAAAGCTGAAAGGAAGCTCTCCAACTTCCAGGAAGAACTGAAAAATTAATTCCGTCTCTAAAGGGGTCAAAATCTCACTCAAACTTTCTGTCCAATTAATATCTCCCTAAACAATAACTCAACTTAGAAAATTTCTATCTTTCAGCTCCAAGGTCTAAAAATGTCATACTTTATATCAATGATCAAAAAGTAACTTACAACTTTCATGAAGGACAGAAAAATCAATTTAGCCTCTAAAGGAGTCAAAAATCACTTCAAAGTTCCTGTCTACTAATACTCTTCCCAAACAGTAACAACAACTTGTAAAAAAAATCATAACTTCCTATTTCATAGCCTAAAATTTTCATACTTTACATCAATGGAGAGATCAAAACATAATCTAAAACTTTCATGGAGAACTTAAAAGCAATTTCAACCTCTAACTAGATCAATTTTTCAATCAAAGTTTCTGCCAGAAATTGCCATCCTAAAACAACATCCAACTTCCAAATTTCATATTTTCCAATTTCCACAACCAAAAATAACATATTATACATCATTGTAAAGCTATAAACTTCCTCTACACCTTTCATGTAGAACATTTACTCCAATTCAAACCACATCAGTCCATAATTTTCCTCAAAACACTGCATACAAAATCCTACACTTATGAGCACTTTCAAAAACAAAATAACATGCACTTCAATTTGACTGATCATAAATGTCAATCCCGATATCGAAACATATCATACTTTATGGCGATAGAAAGCTTTAAACAATTGCTCAAAGTTTCATGAAGATCATTTTATCAAAATCTCTCTAGATCAATCCAGAAAAAATCACAAAGATTTCATACCAAAAAGTCAATTTTTTGTTATTATTTATCTCACAAAGTCAAACTTTGAATTCCGTATACTTTACTCTTTCATTATTTATTTCTTGCTTTTTAACTTCCATTAAATCAAAATATTCACTCTAAATTTCATAACACATACATATTTCCTCAAAACCTCAAAGTCATCAAAAACCCAAAAATCACTCCTTTTACATCATTTCTATTAATGCTCAAAACCACCCATAACAAACAATTCACACATAACAATCGGATTGCCCGAAGGAAAAATTCGAAAACTTACTTTTTACATCGAGTCATATCAAACAAATTCCATTCATAAATTTTCAAAATTTAAAAATTCACATAACAATCAAATTCACATAGCAATGCTTCAATCATTCAAAACCAAAGGATTCTCAAACATCAAAGTCAAAGAATGCAACAATTTTCATAATTAGCAAATCATTCAAAACAATGAATGTAACAATTGATGCTTTTTTTTTCATTTTATTCATCTTCATTCAAAGCAATACACTTTCTCAATTTGGAATTCATCAATTCCATAACCTCAATTTTTTCTTTCCTTCAAATGCGAATCATAACTATCAATGTAAACAAAATCTTATTTTTCCTTTGGCCAAAAGGCACCTTATACACATATATCAATATACCCACAAATCATACACAAACAATTTTAGCAATTTATCCAATCATTCGAAACAATGAATTTAACAATTGTAGCAATTTCTTAAATCATTACAAAAACAATGAATTTAATCATTCGAAAACAATAATTTGAAAACCCTTTCACTTTCTTGATTTTTCGAAAACACATACATAGCTTATAATTCAAATTATAAACATGGTACCCACCTCATATCCATGCTTGGAACTTGTTCAAAGCCTCAATTTCTCCATTCCTTCTCTTAATTTCCTTCTTCCAAGACAAAAATTCCTAATTCATAAACATCCAAAATTGAATAATTCACACCATGCAATCACCAAAATTAACTTTAGAAATCACAAACTCATTCAATATCCAAGTTATCTAAACCAAAATCTTTTCACAATTTAACAAAGTAAAAATTTCTCTTACCTTAGTCTTTTCAAATTCGAAGTTTTTTAGCTCATATGGGAGCTCTCATCTTCTTCCACCTTTTTCCTTCTTGAAATCTACTTCAAATCACTCTTGAAACCCATCAAAAATCGTAACCTAGCTTCTCTTTTCTACTCTATCCTTTCTCCATCTGAAGCTCTCACTCTTCTCTCTTCTTTCTTCTTTCTTTTCTTTCTAACTTAACAATTTCGTGCATTGCTTCCTTTCATACGAAGACTCACTCTTCTTATTTCTAAAAGTGCCATTAATGAATGAGAAAAGACCCATTTGCCCTTCCTCATAAGCTTTGAAACTTAAAACCGTAAGTATTCTTCCAATTTTGCCCCTCATGTATTCTTAACACTGTTAGTAGTGTGCCCTAGGCCAATGGATAGTTGTGATTCATGTATTAACATTATGACTTGTTAATAATATATTATGAGGTATTCCTTTCATATATGCATGTATTTCGTTTATGTAATGTGATTTACATTCCATGAATGGTTTTAGACTTATGTCATCAAGTATATGACTTGATAGTAAAACCATAAGCATTATAAGACTATTCTAGACTGTCCCTAGTCAATCATTATTGGTGGAACAATAATGAATTAAGGCTAGTATGTGTTCTTGTTGATGATCACGTTTTACTGATCATGGATATGAGATATCAAATCAGAAACATAGATATATGTTAGAGAACATATATTGGACCGACCCACATAAACAATACTACATGGTTTCATGTCATTAGTGATTCTTAATATGGTTTGACTTTAGTCCTTTGACCTGAAGTCATCATGGTTCCCTACATGAGGAATTCGGTGTTTTGATATTAGACGAAGTTATTCTTAACCGAATAACAAGTAGTCTCATGTTGGACATCAAATGAATCATGCGGAGGGATGTGAATGACGTAGATGGGATTTGTACCTCTCTTAAATGAGAGAGATATCATTTGGGCCTCTTGACAAGTGTGACTGAAGAAATGCATGGCCATACTCAAATGAATTGACGAAGAGTCATCAATGCCATTTGTTATAATCAGTCAACTTGGGGATCAAGAAACTATGATTAATCAAAGGTTGACATGTATCATGCCTTGTGATTAATCTTGATATCGTGTTACAAAAGGACTAAGCTTATAACCATAGTTACAGGTTAAATCGGATTAATGATCCTCATTTGATTTGGGTAGTCATAAAGTCTTGCTAGAGGCCGCTTATGACTTATGAGCCTTGAAGTGTGATCAACCCATTGCCAACATCAAATGAGCCTACAGGGTCGCACACAAAGAGTGAAGTGATCTGGACTTATTCTCTTAGGCCTAATTTATTAGGTATTGAATAAATATATGTAGATATATTTATTGGGCTAGATTGAATTAAGTTGTCGGGCTTTTATTATATAAGATATAATGGGCCGAAACTTATTGCGGCCTCAATGGGATTAGGGTTTCTCTATAAATACAGAAGCTTAGGTCTCATTAGATGAGGAGACACCATTTGTCACACGAAACCCTAGCCACCATCCGAGAGGAAAATTGTACGGCGTTCATGAAGAATTTCAGGACGTGCTAGCACACCATAGCCGTAGCCCGGATTGTGCATACTCGTTTGGATACCGGTAGAGGGCATTCGCGTTTTGCAGTGTCTTGGAATCCGAAAAAGAAGCAACCTATCCACAACAATAAGGTATTGTTGTACATCCTTGGTATTTTCGATTATACTTCATGCTGTTGTATGGTCTTTTTCCGCAGTGTATTGTGAATACTCAGACCATACGCGATCCAACAAACACTTTATTTCAATTTAATCAAATAGGTAGAGGGATGTCTTAGGAATCCAACACTTCAAAAATCAAGTCAATCGGATGTCGGACGGAAAAGATATAAGCAAAAGAGTGAGAGAGGATCAGATTAGGTCGGGCAAAAAAAAGGGTCGGAGCGGTTGGCCAAAACAAAAGGTCGGATCGGTCGGCAAAAACAAAGGATCGGATCAGTCGGCCAAAACAAAGGGTCGGATCGGTCGGCCAAAACAAAGGATCGAATCAGTCGGCCAAAACAAAGGGTCGGGTCGGTCGGCCAAAACAAAGGGTTGGATTGGTCAGCCAAAACAAAGGGTCAGATATGTCGGCCAAAACAAAAGGTCGGATCGGTCGGCCAAAACAAAGGGTGGGATCGGTCGGCCAAAACAAAGGGTCGCTCCAAAACGCATACCTGACTTTCAAGAATTCATAACTTTTTACACAGAATTCTAAAATTCACAAACTTGATATCAAAAGAAAGCTGGAAGGAAGCTCTACAACTTCGAGAGAGAACTGAAAAATCAATTTCATCTCTAAAGGAGTCAAAATCCCACTCAAACTTTCTGTCCAATTAATGTCTCCCTAAACAATAACTCAACTTAGAAAATCTCTATCTTTCAGCTCCAAGGTCCAAAAATGTCATCCTTTATATCAATGAAAAGATCAAAAAGCAATCTACAACTTTCATGAAGGACAGAAAAATCAATTTAGCCTCTAAGGGAGTCAAAAATCACTTCAAAGTTCTTGTCCACTAATACTCTTCCAAAATAGTAACAGCAACTTGTAAAAAAAATTATAACTTCCTATTTCATAGCCCAAAATTTCCATACTTTACATCAATGGAAAAATAAAAAAATAATCTAAAACTTTCATGAAGAACTTAAAAGCAATTTCAGTCTCTAACTAGATCAATTTTTTAATCAAAGTTTGTACTAGAAATTGTCATCCTAAAACAACATCCAACTTCCAAATTTCATATTTTCCAATTTCCACAACCAAAAATATCATATTATACATCATTGTAAAGCTAGAAACTTCCTCTACAACTTTCATGTAGACCATTTACTCCAATTCAAACCACATCAGTCCATAATTTTTCTCAAAATACTGCATACAAAATCCTACACTTATGAGCATTTTCAAAAACAAAATAACATGCACTTCAATTTGACTGATCATAAATGTCAATCCCGATATCGAAACATATCATACTTTATGGAGATAGAAAGCTTTCAACAATTGCTCAAAGTTTCATGAAGATCATTTTATCAAAATCTCTCTAGATCAATCCAGAAAATTTCACAAAGATTTCAAAACAAAAAGTCAATTTTCTGTTACTATTTATCTCACAAAGTCAAACTTTCAATTCTGTATACTTTACTTTTTCATTATTTATTTATTGCTTTTTAACTTCCATTAAATCAAAATATTCAATCTAAATTTCATAACACATACATATTTCCTCAAAACCTCAAAGTCATCAAAAACCCAAAAATCACTCTTTTTACATCATTTCTATTAAAGCTCAAAACCACCCATATACCCAAAAACACTAATTTCATACAACCCTAATCATATCAATCCAATTTGCTCAAACTAACCTTGCTCAAATAACACATTAAATACACTCATTTCAATTCTTGCATTTTTATTTCCTTTGTACATGCATAATTTACCCCGAAATTCTCCTTTAATTGTCTTTTAATAATTTTACATTTCAATCAAAGATCGGGGTCCAATAGTGCATGTCAAGCCATATGGTTATGTAATTTGGTGAGCCTAATTGGTGCTTTAAAGGAGGGTCCTATGAAGATTTTTGTTGATAATACTTCAGCAATTAAATTGGCAAAAATACAATCGCACATGGAAGAAGCAAGCATATTAACATGCGGTTCCATTTCTTACAGGATTTGGTTGAAAAATAAAAGACTGAATTAAAGTATTGTGAATCTAGAAACCAAATTGTGGACATTCTGACTAAGCCGCTGAAATATGACACTTTTGTCAAGTTTCAACGCTTGCTTGGGGTCACTCCGAATTAGAATTAAAGGAGGTATGTTAGTGTTAGTTCTGATTCTCCATAGTTTATATTAGTGTGTTGTTAATCATGATTGCTTTTAGTAGCTTAATTTTAGGATTTCATTTGTATTTTATTTATTATATATAGGACAAACTTTTATCTACCCAAGTTGTATCCTTTTTAGAATACAAGTCTCCCTTCTTAATTATTGTTGCTCAGTAAAAGCTATCCTTCTCTACAAACCTACTAGCTATCTTTTCTTGCAATCTACAGTTTCTCCTCCACTCAGGACCTATGGAATTTTGGGACAATTATAACTAAAATGAAAACGACCCACTTGCCTAAAAGTTTCAATGCGTATATTTTGAATAACTTATACCTCACTTTTTCTTGCTATCTCACTTTCCAAATTGCAACTTGCAAAGAAAAATTAAAAACCATTTCTTTACGTCGCCCAATTTTGCTTTTAAAGCCTATGTGTTGTTTGGTAGTGGAACAGGTTGCCAACTTTTTCTTAATCAATTGAACAAGGGATTTTTGTTTTTGTTTTTGTTTTTGTTTTTCTTATGTGAATATTGTCAACAGGATTGTGATTATTGTCAATAGTTACTTTGGTTAGTTCCCAAATTTCTGTTTCCTTTTTGTCTTTTGTTTTCTTCTTGTCAATGATTCATTGTACTAAGTGGATGTCTTGCAATGTCCAAATCGGTCTAACAACTCTTCTAGGAATCCAACCTAAAGACTAAATTTTGAAATCAGTAGGGAAGAAGTGTTACAAAAGGTTATTAAATTTATCCTTTCTTACATCAAAAGTGTAGCGGTTCTCATTTATTGATAACATACTGTACAATTCATATTCTTTGTTTAAAGTCCATACTTTATCTAAGGAAAAAAAAGTTCAAATCTACTTGAATTCTTGCCTTTATTAATTTAAAAGACATTCCACTAATTATAATTTATACAATAAAAACAAAAGCATATAAAATATTTTTTCTACACTTCTTAGTGAAAGATGTAGTCCAATTAAGGATGATAAGAGCTTATATCAAGTTCAAGTCACTTATAACTCAAGCTTAACTTGATTTTTTTTTCATGGATTGAGACTAAAATGAAGTCACTTTACTCAAACCAATTAGGTCAAGTTGACTCTTCTAAGATCAAGTCTAACTTGAAACATGGTTACTTCAATTTCGCTCGTTAATTTTAGGTCAAGTCAGTTAACACTCCCAAACTAGATCCCAACATGAAGTCTGATTAACTTTAGATCAAATCGAAACCCAAATTACCATCCCTATGTTTAACTCTATTATGGGTAATTGATTATTCATATATACAATAAATTTAAATATATATTTAATATAAAACATATTTTAGATTTATAACTAATAGAATTATCTTTTGATCATGATTAATGAATTGTTATAATTTTGATACTATTCCAAAATAAATTAATTATAACACAGATTTGTTTCTCAATCTTTCTTAAGTCAATCTCAATCTATGTTACTTCAACATGAATAAATAATTATTGACTAAATTATCACCTATATGATTATATAATTAAAATTAACCATTTATAATTACATCAACAAAAATAAAATCAATGCATAGTTTAAAAGCAAATAAACTCAATAATAATTATCTTTTCATCTCAATTTTCTTATGAAGTATATGGATTCATTTCAAATTTGAAATTTATTGCTAGTATGAAAACTAATTGAAAATTTAAATTAGTTATTAGTGAAATCAATTATAAAAGATTTATATAAACTCGATATTATCAATCAATTTTATTTATTAAGAATATAAAACTAGTCGCTTGAATTTCAATATAATAAACTAAGAAACATATTTACTATTAATTTCAATAAAATAACTACTAAGTTTTTGACTATGTAAAATAACTTTGCATCATAATATTCCTTTAATTGCAATATTTTTAAATCTAAATTAGGAACAATAATGTCGTGATTTCTATACAATATGTATTATAGATATAAATTTTGTGTTTGAATTATTTGAAAGTAAGAAAAGTAATACTAAATCAAGATTATGCATATTTGAGTTTGCTTGTGATGTATCATCTAAGTTTATTCTTCATTTTTAGTGTTGCATAAAGTTGCTAGAATTGATCTCACATCTGTAACTTAATTTTTTTTTTTCATATGAGGGTTATGATTTAATGACTTGATCTCAAATTATTGATTGATTATTTGTTGAAGATTCATTAAATGTTTGATTATTGTTATAGATGATGTCAATTTGCTTAATATCTTGAATTTGAAGGTGTAAGGGTTTATGTCTTAGTGACATGTTCTTATGTAGGTGTTGATTTGTTTGTTGAAGACTTACCAAAAATTTAAGTGTTGGTATATACATACTTTGGTGTTATTTTGGTCACTAATGTCAACTTGATGATGCTTCAGTGTTTTTCCTTATAGGTTTCGTGAAGTATTGATAATTGAGTGCATTAGTGTACCTGCAACAATTTATCAGAGCTCTTAATAGACAAACCTAAACTTTTGAGGAGTTTTTAAAACTTATTCCTTCTTTCCCTTTAAATGTTATGAAATCCTCTATTATAATGGTTTAAGAAAGCTTGTAGCATTAATTTGAATAGCAAATGGTGTCAATTAATTATCGATACAATTATTATTTATAAATTTATTCTTGATTCATAAAGTTAACTATAATTATGCTACATGACAATATTTAATTAGACAGAGTAATATTGAAAATGAATAATTTTGTAAACTCAATTTCTTTTATCCTAACAATCTGCAACTAATTCTTAGATACCTTAATTATTTGAGATTTCAACTTAATAATTGTTTGAAAATTTCTAGATCTATAGTTTCACTCTAATTTTTATACCTTGTAGTTTTAAAAGTGTACAATAATATGGATACAATCTTCCACCGATGTTCAACAAATTAATATATAATTTAAATATTAAACAATATGAATACAATTCTCCATAATAAGAAATATATTTATGATAAGCCAATTAGGAAAATAATACAAAATATCTTTCTCATCTAAAATTTAAGATTATTTCTTGCAAAACCATAGTTTAACTTATTAATTTCTACTTGATTTGTATCAATAACATAGTAATTCAATAAAATAAATTAAATGGATATAAGGTACTCAATTGCACTCGATAGATGGATATTTGACTATATTTTACCACCCATATTTGATGTTTTTACTTGATAATTTATATATTTATCATATATTTGGTACTTAATATGCTCCAAGTTTGTTTACAAGTGATAATTACCTTCATAGACTTAAAGGAGAAGAATTCGGGTGAAAACGTGACGTAAAACAGAAAATTAGCAATCTAGAAGGAGTGCACAATCGTGCACTTTTGCGATTTTAGACATTTTTGGACATGTACGGTCTGATAGACAACCGTGTACTAGAATGTGTAAGTCTTAGAAACCTTAGTTTTTAATATAAAAAGACGTTTTCGGCGGCTAATAAAATGGGAAGCCTCTAGGAGATGATTTCCAGACATGGAGAATGTCCATAAGGGACGATTTTGGTCCAAAGAAGTAGGAAACATGAAGAAATCATCGAAAGATGCATCAAAAAATAAGATCAAGCCTCTACATCACAAGAACATTCAATAAAAGACAATCAAGGAGATTGAGAATTATGAACCCATTGTTTTTTATTAATATTTTTGTTTATGTATATTTGATTTCATATTCGATCATGTATAACTAAATGTCCAGTTAGTATTTAGGTTAGATGAACCTTGTGATAATACTTTGACATTTGTAACCATAATCACATTGAACTTTGCTGCACCTCTGTTGATTGGCCTATAGATCACAAACAACTAATGATTGATTTACATTCCTTTCTGGATCATTTCAATCATCATACCAGAACAACTCTATCCATTAAATGCACATTTCTAGGCCCTTATTTTGGGATTGATGCTCTCTTAGAGTCCATCTCTCCTTCTGCTGGATATTGAACTCTAGTTGATCAGTTTACTTTCACTAGTTTTAACATTATTGTAACATCCCATCACCGATGGGAGGGATACAGTTCATTGCATTCGTATTTGACATGCTCATGCATGATTTATTTATGTATAATTGGAAATGATTATATTGACATTCCTACGTACATACATGTATGGCATATTTCTGATTTGATTTGGATAACTTGAATTTGGAGATGATTAGGACATGTGTGATAATTTGGTCAAAATAGGCTCGAGGATTGAATTTGAGTTAGAAATGAAAGTTAGGAAGTTGAATTATGAAATTGGAGTATATGATAATGAGTTTTCTACTTTTTAAGGATTTATAGGAATTTTTCTGGAAATTTTGGAGAAATAGGCCCAAACCGAAAAATTGATCAATGACTAGTTAATTGGATTTTCGGTTCTGAAATTGATTATCCAATGGTACGGTCAGGTTAGAAATTTGAATTGAGGAATTAGGATTTAGCCATTGGAATTCGGGAGAAATTGGAATTTGAAATTAGTTTGAGGTTGTTCGGATTCAGACTTGTGTCAATTAGATTTGCCAAACAAGCCTTTGTTTTCTTAATATATATAAAACCTGTCTTTTGAAAACTTGCTTCCACGATACTTGCTTTCTGAGAAAGAAAACTTTGAAGTTTCTTCCTTCCTCCATCGTGATTTCTTCCTTGATTTGCTTCTTGATTCCTTCTTGCCATTTGTCCCTTCCTTTGCCTTGAATTGATTTGTTGCTTTGGAGTGGGTAAAGAAGAATTGAAAATGGGTTTTATTTGGGTGATTGTCGTGGGTGTGTGAGTTGGAGTTTGGTGTGATCCTTGAAGATTTGAGGTTATAAATCAAGTAAGTCACTTATTTCTCATTTTATATAGTTTGATTGGTTGGTTTATAGAGTTATTTGGATGATTTAATTTGTATATTTGAGGATTTGGTATGTAGGGTTTCCGATTGGGTATTTTCGTTAGTTTTAGGATTGAAATTTGGGAATAATGGTTGTTTGATGAAATAGAAGCTAAAGATTAGTTATATGATGTGTATGGAATTATTTAGGAGTAGTTTGTAAGGAGAAAATCTGGATTTGGAGTGTTATCAGTCGAAAATCTGGAAATTTCTGGGTTTTTTAGGCGTGTCATGGGTCGTGCATGCCTTGTGCAGATGAAGAACACACCGCAAGAAGCAGAATTGTTCCACGCCCGACGACGCTGTGAAGGCGCGCTACTTGCGAGGAGGAGAGAAGACGTCGTCGACGACGCTGCGCGACGCCACTTACTGAAGGTGGCGCGGTTCATCGCAGCGAGGCGTGTATCGCCGCGCGGGCGTAGGAGGGGAGTCGCCGCCGAGGAGCGACGTCATGCGAGGAATGTTGAATTTTGAAATTGAAATTTGAGGTTTTAAACATTTGGGATTTAGGCAATTGATGATTCAATTAGTTATGGATTAAATTCAATTTGGAGATTTTGAATTCGGGAATTAGGATTTGAGATCGGAGAAATTCGGATTTGTGTCGGAAATGCCATAACATGTATAGTACGTACATTATTTGATTCGTATGCATCATTGAACACTGAAATTGATAAAATTAGTAATGTTAATTATATTTTGATTGTTATAGCGGCTCCAGTGGATCGCCGATCGTCCGACGTAGGCGAGACTTCCCGGCAGTAGCTCGGAAGTTCTGAGGTGAGTAACCTGGTTGGTTTGTCAACCTTTATGTGTTTATTTTATGCACCGATGCCATGTGGAGTTAAGGATGGATTCTATGTGTTCGATTTGATTGATTTCGGACCACAGGTGTTCGAAATAATTGGACTGTGCTATAGAAGTGTTAATTGTGTATAAATTGCTATAATTGGTTTCAATTGGTGAGAATTAGGCATATACAGATTTAGTGTGATGCATGTATGGTAATTGGACATATGCATACATGCATATAAGTATGATCAGATAAAGGCAGTTGTGACCGGTGTAGCCACCGTATTAAGAGCTTTAAGCTCAACGTACAGGGCTTCGTGCCCAACGATTTTCAGAGCTTATGCTTAACGTATTAGGGCTTTTGAGCCCAATGTTTTTAGAGCCAATGGCTCAATGTATATGAGCTCAGGCGCATGGTCACAACAACGAAAGAAAATGAAAGAGTCACATGCACTCTGAATATATGAATGTTTACATGTGAATTGTGTGAAAGGCTTATTACCTTGTGAATGTGAAATTGATTGCATATGATTTCTTGTTTATTATATATATATGATATTGTATGATTGTTTGGCTATGCATGAGTTGGGTGGACCATCGATGATGGTTTCTCATTGAGTTCGCAAACTCACCCAACATTGCATCTATTTTCGTGACAACGATAGTTTGACTTCTAACTCCGATCGGTGAGACTTTTCCCTTTGTGAGTGCCGCCGAGAGGAGCATGGCCCATGTGTCTATCACCGGGATCTTTGGGTATTTTGTGGATGACTTATCTAGAGTAGTACTAGTTCTTTTGGGCTTGTACAGGTGTATATATATATGACTGATGATGTACTAATGGTTTTATGAAATGAAATGATAAGTACTATTTGGTTTTAAAATTTAGTGAATGTTATATTACTGCTTTATTATATTGATGCCATGAGGTGTATAGAATTGATCGAATCATAGGCACCTCGTCAGAGGTTATGCATCAGTGCGACCTACGGCGCCCGTGTATACTCTATGGTGAGGGGGCGCTACATTAGGTGGTATCAGAGCATGGTTTGTCATCTTTTGGGCATAGTATATTTTAGGCTTGAATTTCGTAAGAAAAGTAAGAAATTGATTGGAATTGTGGTTTAATTGTAGGTCATCCATCTTTGGTGATCAAGTTGATCAACCAGCTGACCAAGGATCAGTCAGAGCAAGTAGGGAGTCTCCTGTACCTCTGCATGAGGAGCAGCCTCCTAGGGTTCCCATGAGATGGGAGCGGAGGTATGATCGTCTGCGTAAGCAGGGAGCTGTAGACTTCTATGGCAGCACAGACCCTGCTGAGGCTGAGATATGGTTGGAGAGGACCGAGCGGGTCCTAGATCAGATGGATTACGACCCTGAGGAGCGCTTCGATTATGCTGTTTCCTTGCTTCAGGGTCCGGCTTATCAGTGGTGGAAGACCGTCCCGGGTAGTTCTACCAGGCCTTGTGTGTTGACTTGGACTGATTTTATGAGGGCCTTTCGAGATAATTTCATGCCCAAGGTCTATTTGGAGATGAAGATGCAGGAGTTCTTTGAGCTGAGACAGGGGTCGATATCGGTGGCCGATTATGAGGTCCGGTTCAATGAGCTGTCAGCATATGCGTCTGTTTTGATTACCTCCGAGGCTGATAGGTGCCGGAGATTTGAGGGAGGGCTGAATCTGGAGATTCGTACCAGGTTAGCCCGGTCAGATATTGGCACATTTATGGAGTTGAGAGCAGCTGTAGTGAGGATAGAGCAGCTTCTGAGACAGAGCCAAGCTGAGACTGGTCAGGGCTCTGGAGGCAAGAGATCGAGTGACAGTCAGGGTAGCTCTAGTAGGAGCTTGAGCAGACGCCAGAGTAGGTTCAGATCAGCAGGGGGATTCAGACAGTCGGGTTTCGGTCAGAGGGGGAGATTTGGACAGATTGGTAGTGGTAGTAGCAGTGGCGGAGGGGTAGGACAGGTTTTGCCGGTTTGCGTACATTCTGATAAGAGACACAGTGGAGAATGCTGGAGAGTGACAGGAGCTTGTCTAGCCTGTGGATCTATGGATCATATGATTCGGAGTTGTCCTTTGACTTTGGGAGTTCAATCAGCCGCTAGTGGGAGAGCTGGTAGTAGGTCGACGGTGCAGCAGAGTCGTAGCGGTGGACCTGGATTTAGGGGCCGAGGTAGGGCCCGAGGTAGAGGCGGAGATTCCTTTGTGGCGACCGAGGGATGAGGCAAGAGGTCGCAGCCCCTGTGCCGTGGTCTACGCCATGACCAGGCAGGAGGCCCAGGATTCTCCCGATGTGGTTGCAGGTTTGCTTCTACTCTCAGATATTGAGGTGTATGCATTGATAGATCCAGGGTCCACGCATTCATTTATTACACCGCATGTAGCATGTAGATTGCATGTGGATAGGGAGATGTTGCAGTATAGGTTGCAGGTGAGTACACCTTTGGGTAGTACTACTGCTTTAGGTGAGGTCTGCAAGGGGTGTCCGATTCGGGTCGATTCGGCAGTATTGAGTGCAGACCTGATTGTGTTGCCCCTTCGAGAGATTGATTTGATTTTGGGGATGGACTGGCTCACTGCCCATAGGGCTCTTATGGATTGTTATACCGAGGTAGTATTGGAGTCTCCTGGTCAGCCGAGGGTTGTATTTCGAGGTGTTAGTCAGGCAGTGCCAGCCAGGATGATCTCATTCATGAGTGCTCTGAGGTTGATGTGAGGTGGTTGTGAGGCTTATTTGGCGCATGTGGTGGATTCTGGAGTGTAGCAGAGCTTGCAGGATGTCCCTATGATCAGAGAGTTCCCAGATGTGTTTCCTGAGGAGTTACCGGGTTTGCCACCGGATTGGGAGACAGAGTTCGAGATAGACCTCGTTCCAGGTACCGCTCCTATATTTGATACCTCCGTATAGGATGGCACCGGTGGAACTGAGAGAGCTTAAGACTCAACTGCAGGAGTTGTTGGATAAGGGGTTCATCAGGCCGAGTGTTTCACCGTGGGGAGCTCCGGTATTGTTTGTGAAGAAGAAGGACGGGACTATGAGATTATGCATCGATTACAGGCAGCTAAACCAGGTTACAGTTAAGAATAAGTACCCACTGCCTAGGATCGATGATTTATTTGATCAGTTGCAGGGAGCTCAGGTGTTTACCAAGTTGGATTTGAGATCCGGATACTATCAGTTGAGGATCGCAGAGGCCGATGTGCCTAAGAGTGCCTTCAGGAGCAGGTATGGGCATTTTGAGTTCTTAGTGATGCCGTTCGGGTTGACTAATGCCCCGACAGCCTTCATGGCCTTGATGAATAGGGTCTTTCAGCCATACCTGGATCAGTTTGTGATCGTATTCATTGATGATATCCTAGTGTATTCGGGGTCTAGGCAGGAGTATGCGGAGCATCTGAGGATAGTGCTGCAGATTATGAGGGATAGACAGTTGTATGCCAAATTCACTAAGTGTGAATTTTGGCTGGATGAGGTGGTGTTCCTAGGCCACGTTGTATCTGGTGAGGGTATCCGGGTGGATCCTCACAAGATTGAGGCAATGAGGAGTTGGGAGATTCCGAGGAACGTGTCAGAGTTGAGGAGTTTCCTCGGATTGGCAGGATATTACCGGAGGTTTATCGAGGGGTTTTCAGTGATCTCAGCCCCTTTGACAAGACTTCTGAGGAAGGGAGTAGCCTTCAGTTGGACAGATGAGTGTCAGAGGAGTTTCGAGGAGTTGATACATCGGTTGACTACAGCGTCGGTGTTAGCCCTGCCATCTGGAGCAGGAGGATTTGAGGTATTTAGTGATGCTTCGCAGCAGGGTTTAGGCTGTGTGTTGATGCAGCATGGGAGAGTCATAGCGTATGCTTCTAGACAGTTGAGATCCCATGAGATTAATTACCCTGTGCATGATTTGGAGTTAGCAGCAATTGTGTTTGCTTTGAAGATCTGGAGACATTATTTGTATGGGGAGACGTTCCAGATCTTCACTGATCATAAGAGCTTGATGTATTTGTTGAGTCAGCGAGAGCTGAATCTGAGGCAGAGGAGATAGTTAGAGCTGCTTAAGGATTATGACTGCACTATTGAGTACCACCCAGGGAAGGCCAATGTGGTGGCAGATGCATTGAGTAGGAGATCGCATGGTAAGGCACCACCGAGTTTCGAGGTTGCCGTGCTTAGTTCAGTTGAGAGCTCTTAATTTGCAGATGAATTTGAGTCAGGATGGAGCTCTGATTGCGACTTTGAGGCTGAGGCCATTGTTGCATGATCTGATTAGGAGAGTTCAGGATCGGGATCCAGCATTGGTGAGATTGATTGATAGAGTCAGATCTGGATGGCTATCCGAGTTTGGGCTGAGAGATGGTACTCTGTGGATGGGCCAGAGGTTATGTGTTTCAGATGTGGAGGATCTGAGGCGTGAGATCTTAGAGGAGGCTCATTTGGCTGCTTATGCCATGCATCCTGGTGTCACCAAGATGTATCGCACTCTTAAGTTGCATTTCTGGTGGCCAGGTATGAAGAGGCATGTAGTGGAGTTTGTTTCTCGTTTTGATGTGCCAAGAGTTAAGGCCGAGCACCAGGCCCCAGTTGGGAGATTGCATTCGTTGCCCATTCCAGAGTGGAAATGGGAGCGTATTACGATGGACTTTATTATGGGGTTGCCCAGGACGCCAAGGCAGTGTGATGCTATCTGGGTCATAGTGGACCGGTTGACTAAATCGGCTCACTTTTTGCCAGTAAGGGAGAGCAATACCCTCGATCAGTTGGCCCAGAAGTATGTAGCAGAGATAGTTCGACTGCATGGGGTCCCAGTATCGATAGTGTCAGATAGGGATCCCAGGTTTACTTCGAGATTCTGGAGGAGTTTGCAGTCAGCTATGGGTACGAGATTGAACTTCAAGATAACGCTTCATCCTCGCATGTATGGGCGAGGAGAGGACTATTCAGACTGTTGAGGATATGTTGAGAGTTTGTGTATTGGAGTTCCGAGGTGCATGGGATCAGTATTTACCTCTGGTAGAGTTTGCTTATAATAATCAGTACCAGAGCAGCATTGGTATGGCACCGTATGAGGCGTTATATGGGAGACCATGTAGATCCCCTCTTTACTGGGATAAAGAGGGTATGAGGATGTTAGAGGGTCCCGAGCTGATCCAGGATACAGTTGATAAGGTACAGTTGATTCGGAGTCGCATCAAGGCGGCTCAGGACAGGCAGAAGAGCTATGTGGATCAGCATCGAAGAGAGATGGAGTATGTTGTAGGCGATAGAGTGTTCCTCAGAGTGTCTCCGTGGAGAGGAGTTCTCAGATTTGGCCGTAAGGGCAAGTTGAGTCCTCGGTATATCGGTCCATATGAGATTACCGAGAGGATTGGACCGTTGGCCTACAGGTTGGCCTTGCTGAGTGAGATGTCTCAGTTGCATGACGTCTTCCATGTGAGCATGCTTCGGAGATATCGTTCTGACCCGACTCATGTGATCCTAGCTCAGGAGATTGAGATAGCTAGTGATCTGAGTTATGTGGAGGAGCCTGTGCAGATTATTGGATCACGGGTCAAGCAGTTGAGATCCAGGGTGATTCCATTGGTAAAAGTCCTTTGGAAGAACCACTCATCTGAGGAGGCGACTTGGGAGACTGAGGAGCACATGAGGAGGCAGTATCCTCATCTGTTTGATCAGTCGGGTAAGAAAATTTCGGGATGAAATTTTTATTAGGAGGGGAGAATTGTAACATCCCGTCACCGATGGGATGGATACAGTTCATTGCATTCGTATTTGACATGCTCATGCATGATTTATTTATGTATAATTGGAAATGATTATATTGTCATTCGTACGTACATACATGGATAGCTTGAATTTGGAGATGATTAGGACATGTGTGATAGTTTGGTCAAAATAGGCTCGAGGATTGAATTTGAGTTAGAAATGAAAGTTAGGAAGTTGAATTATGAAATTGGAGTATATGATAATGAGTTTTCTATTTTTTGAGGATTTATAGGAATTTTTCTAGAATTTTCGGAGAAATAGGCCCGGATCGGAAAATTGATCAATGACTGGTTAATTGGATTTTCGGTTTTGAAATTGATTATCCAATGGTACGGTCAGGTTAGAAATTTGAATTGAGGAATTAGGGTTTAGCCATTGGAATTCGGGAGAAATTGGAATTTGAAATTGGTTTGAGGTTGTTCGGATTCAGACTTGTGGCAATTAGATTTGCCAAACAAGCCTTTGTTTTCTTAATATATATAAAACCTGTCTTTTGAAAACTTGCTTCCACGATACTTGCTTTCTGAGAAAGAAAAATTTGAAGTTTCTTCCTTCCTCCATCGTGATTTCTTCTTTGATTTGCTTCTTGATTCCTTCTTGCCATTTGTCCCTTCCTTTGCCTTGAATTGATTTGTTGCTTTGGAGTGGGTAAAGAAGAATTGAAAATGGGTTTTATTTGGGTGATTGCCGTGGGTGTGTGAGTTGGAGTTTTGTGTGATCCTTGAAGATTTGAGGTTATAAATCAAGTAAGTCACTTCTTTCTCACTTTATATAGTTTGATTGGTTGGTTTATAGAGTTATTTGGATGATTTAATTTGTATATTTGAGGATTTGGTATGTAGGGTTTCCGATTGGGTATTTTCGTTAGTTTTAGGGTTGAAATTTGGGAATAATGGTTGTTTGATGAAATAGAAGCTAAAGATTAGTTGTATGATGTGTATGGAATTATTTAGAGTAGTTTGTAAGGAGAAAATCTGATTTGGAGTGTTATCGTCAAAATCTGAAATTTCTGGTTTTCAGCGTGTCTGGTCGCATTATCATGCAAGCACATGAAGAACACGCCATGGCGAGTAGAATTGTTCAAGACGCCGCGACGTCTTGCTGGGCGCCTTGTGGCGAGGAGGAGAGGCGACGTCATGACGACGACGTCGGCGCCGCATGACAGTATGCTGTGATTCACGCATGACAGCGTAGGGAAGGGGAGCGCATGTAGGGAGCATACGTCGCGGCGAGGAATGCTGAATTCCGAAATTGAAATTTGAGGTTTTAAACATTTGGGATTTAGGCAATTGATGATTCAATTAGTTATGGATTAAATTCAATTTGGAGATTTTGAATTCGGGAATTAGGATTTGAGATCGGGGAAATTCAGATTTGTGTCGAAAATGCCATAACATGTATAGTACATACATTATTTGATTCGTATGCATCATTGAACACTGAAATTGATACAATTAGTAATGTTAATTATATTTTGATTGTTATAATGGCTCCGAGGGATCGCCGATCGTCCGACGTGGCGAGACTTCCCAAATGAGCTCTAAGTTCGAGGTAAGTAACCTAGTTGGTTTCTCAACCTTTATGTGTTTATTTTATGCACCGATGCCATGTGGAGTTAAGGATGGATTCTATGTGTTTGATTTGATTGATTTCGGACCACGGTGTTCAAATAATTGGACCGTGCTATGTAGTGTTAATTGTGTATAAATTGCTATAATTGGTTTCAATTGGTGAGAATTAGGCATATACAGATTTAGTGTGATGCATGTATGGTAATTGGACATGTGCATACATGCATATAAGTATGATCAGATAAAGGCAGTTGTAACCGGTGTAGCTACCGTATTCAGAGCTTTAAGCTCAACGTCACAGGCTTCGTGCTCAACGATTGTCGAGCTTATGCTCAACGATTAGGCTTTTGAGCACAATGTTTTCGAGCCAATGGCTCAACGATATGAGCTCAAAGCATGGTCACAACAACGAAAGAAAATGAAAGAGTCACATGCACTCTGCATATATGAATGTTTACATGTGAATTGTGTGAAAGGCTTATTGCCTTGTGAATGTGAAATTGATTGCATATGATTTCTTGTTTATTATATATATATGATATTGTAAGATTGTTTGGCTATGCATGAGTTGGGTGGACCATCGATGATGGTTTCTCATTGAGTTCGCAAACTCACCCAACATTGCATATATTTTTCAGGACAGCGATAGTTTGACTTCTAACTCCGATCGCTGAAACTTTTCCTCTGTGAGTGCTTGGCGAGAGGAGCATGGCCCATGTGTCCATCACCGGGGATCTTTTGGGTATTTTGTGGATGAATTATCTAGAGTAGTACTAGTTCTTTTGGGCTTGTACAGGTGTATATATATATGACTGATGATGTACTAATGGTTTTATGAAATGAAATGAGAAGTACTATTTGGTTTTAAAATTTAGTGAATGTTATATTACTGCTTTATTATATTGATACCATGAGGTGTATAGAATTGATCGAATCGTAGTGCACCCTCGTCGTAGGTTATGCATCGGTACGACCTACGGGCGTCCTGGTGTATACTCTACAGTGAGGGGGCGCTACAATTATGGCTGGTGACTTACCATGTCCACCAGGTTTACCTCCTACAGAACATTTGAACTAGGAGAAAGTTCTACAAAGCCCACCAACATTCAACCCAATGAACTACCTAATCCATTTTTAGATACTCAAAGCCTATGGCCCCTAATTTGGTTTGATACAGAAATTGACCGTTTTATCCAAACCATGGACAAAGTTGATGACGACATGGATTTGAAAGAAGATTCTGACAATGACAGTGATGGAAAAGATTCTCTCTCTTCCCCTTTTTAAAAAATTCCTTCTTATCTTGAAAAGGAATCTTTAGGACCCAGTTTTTCGTAATCATTCTTCTTTTACTATTTACTTTTGTATGTTAGTGTGCATTATTGTATCTAGGGAATCTTTTTCTTTAAAGTTGTTTTTCTTTATTCCCTTGCTTAGTTTATAAAGCAAGGCTTTTCCTTCATTGGAATCAAACTTGAAAGGCACTCAAAAGACTTAGATTGGAAAAAGAAATAAAAAATATTGTGTGTTTCTCATCCTATGGCTTCTTTTTAAATTCTATCTCCGGAAAGCTTGATTCTTAAATAATGTAGTCCTTGTCATATAGAAAGACAAGTATGCTCTACACTTGCCTCTTCATGAGGATCCTCTGTATCAAAAAGTCTTAGACCATAGATCCAGTTTAAGGTCGTTGTTAAACGGGGAAAGATTGAAGAGTGTAGATTCCTAAAAGGCAGGCCTTGAGAGTTAATGCCCGTTGATGAAAAAGGGCTTGTGTCTTAGATAGCATACCTAGAATTTACACTACAATCAATCTTTGTTTATCTTTGATCTCATATGGATCTTCTGTTTTAAATTATGAGACTAGTATATAGGCTAGAAACCCGTGGTGCAACTCTAGTAAGGCTTATTGGTGAAATATTCCACAAATCTAGAAACCACAACGAGAAGAGCCTTTCTCAATTCACTGGTGTAAACAAGGCCACATACGTTGGTGATGTTATCCCCATGTGCCCTCTAACTAGGGTAGCTCGAGTGTATCAGAGTCATAAGTGCTATTGATCGTGACTATAGTATTATGGATAAGAGTGAGTAAGGAGTTTTCTTAAGCAATGAGTTAGGAGTTTTCTTAAGCCATTAGTACCTTACCAAGTAACCCTTTTCATCTTTCTTCAACCCTTTCTATTGCCAATCTCTCTTCTCATGTTAAACGTACTATTTCCAATAAAATTGGAAACCTTGTTAAAATCACCCATTTTCTTATAGAAAGTCATATTTATGATAATTCTTTACCTTTGATTAGTCCCTAAAGTATCTACTCCTGTGACCGCTCTTGGACAAGAAGTATAAGAAACATGCTCTTTACACATAGTCCAAAATTTAAAGAAATCATCCAAAGTTCCTGTTTAAAGTAGTGTGGTCTAAAAGCTACCACTGCAGAACAATATGTGAAGCTAAAAATTCCAAAGGAGCTCATCTCTCTTTGGAGAGAACATAATCATACTCATCTTCATATTGGAGTTATTCGTCTTATGCTCACCCTTAACGGAATAGAAGGATTTCCTTCTATAGCTAGCACTACAAGAAAAATTGGTTTTAGCGATGGAAATTATCGATCAAATGAGTCATTGGATAATCGACTGTAGGTAAAAGTTAGCGATATAATTTAAAAGTTTCATTGCTAACATTAGCGACGGACTTATAATCCTGTAGCTAAATTTAGCGATGGAGTTACAAGCTTCCATCACTAATATTAGCGACAGACACTTTAGATCTGTTGATAAATTTACCGACAAAATTTTCTTATTCTGTCGATAAATGTACTACTAAATTTACCTATGGTTTGTGTTTATTCCGTCAGTAAATGTACTGATGACAACTTCAATAACCATTTCTCAATTCCTTTTTGAGTTATCTGTTGATATTCTTTTGATTTTTTTACATTTAATTTCTCTAAAAAGTAAGTTGATTGATAAAATAAAGTAAAATTTATCTTAATTGATAATAAAAAATTATTATTTACAACAATAAGTATCTTGAAAATAAATGTAAATTAAGAATTCTGGCAAAATGAATCTATATTAACTTATCCATCTAAGCTATGCAGTTGATGAAGGTGGATACTCTGATTGTTGTGATAAGGTGTTAACCTTCCCTTTCGACTCATCCACCTCATTACGGAGCTGGGCTATGTAGTCCATCAGCCTCTCTACTGTGCTCTCAATCTGAACGACTCTCAGATCATCACTCAGAATGAGATACTATTATAAAGTCATGCCTTTCAGTATGAAGAAAACAAAGGTTAGTTAACATGGTCTTCTATAAGTAACTACAAGAATATGAAATCCTATGAAAACTATATGACATAAAGACAAAAAGGGAAGAAGATCATTCTACCAAGTTAAGATAATGCTTTACAACCATAATAAAATATGGCATAAGACAACTTTAAAAAATGAACATTCGGGGTAAGGGCAAAGGTAGGTGAATTCCTCAAATTCATGAACACCCATAGGAAAATCAAATTTAATTTATTACAAATATAAGGATATATTGTCCATGGAAACATTAAAAAACCAAATGAATCTTAGTAGACTAAAGAGTGTTAGTTGTCTAGTAAGTCCATTATTGTTATAAACCCTAAGATTAGGAAAATTATTATACATCTATATAGCCATTTTGGATACTTCCCTTAGCTCCGTTTTGATTAGGAAAAAGGAAACAATTAAAAGCTTATATATTATGTAAGCATAATACTATAAATCCTAAAGTTGAAGTATCTAAAATATGAGAAAGTAGCTTATTCACACCATTAAGGTAAGTACTTCACAAAACAAATCTATCAGAAAGACTTGTAAAATGGTCAATTAATCTCGAAGAGTTTGAGGTTAGGTAAATACCCAAAAATTATTTTGCACTTAAAATATTAACACCGTTTTAAGAGAAAGATGAAACCATTGAGAATGAAAAATCGATACGGAAAATGTACATAAATAGGGCCAAATCAGATGGGGTTAGTATGTAGGAATATAATTGAAATAACAATACAATATATAGTTTAACACCAATGTAAAATATCTAATATGGAGGAGAAGTATAAGGTGTTGCTATTTATGATGTAATTAGACTCTGAATTGTAGATCAAGCCCATAACAATAAGTTTAGACTAATCTTATGGTAAAAAAAGTTAAGCAGGAAAAGTATAAAGAGAAGTTTGTGTAGATAAAGAATATACACACACATACATACACAAACACACAAAAACAAATATTAAGTCACCTTGATAACAAAATTTCAAGCTAACTATTTACATACCCAAATTAGGAGTAATAAAGCACTATTGTGTCAAAAGGAAATTTTTTATGAGAAATAGACAAAACTAATGCCAACTCAAATAAATCAAGTAGGTATTACTAAGGAAAATGAAACATATTAGACATATCCATTCAAAAAATATCTATAAAAGGGACAATTGTTAGATGATTCAAAACAAGTGAAAAAGCTCGTAAAATAAGCTCCAATATGAAAAAAAATGTAGAAAGTTTCTTAATATACAGGTATGAAATCTTATTAATAATCATTATAGAAAATGGGGTTAGAGATGGGTCCATGCATCACATACATGGCAAGGTAGCAAAACTGTCGGAATCAAAATTCCAACCCCACGACATCCCCAGAAAATCTAGAATCAATGTGCATGTATAAACAAATTATAAGAACATGAAATTACAACATATATACCTTGTAAATACTCCTCCTTTCTTGAATCTTCTCTTTGTTTGGGTTGTAGCAAACACCAAATACCTTCCTTGGCCTCTAGAGAGCATGTAAAGATGAAGAAAAATCAGTGTGTAAGAGTGGTTAGAGCACCAAATAAGATGAGTTCAAGTAAATGCTCAAGTAAGAGTTAGATCAAAACCAAGTTACATGCAATTAATCTCATGCAATAATTGCTTAAAATTGCATGAACAAATCTCAAAATCACTCCTCTCAACTTTCGGAACTCTTCTAGACCCTTAGCCTCTCTATTGAGTGTGTTTTTGGCTAAAAATTTCGTGTGTACATAAGTGAAGAACTCACTTATGTACCACCTGTCATTAAGTCGGTAAGCCATGATCGTGGCTTGATTAAATGATAGCCATCCACACTTTGATTTTCATCCGATCTTTTATGCACATTTTGTTTTTCTTCCAATCATGACTTGCTTAAATGACAGCCATGCACACTTTGTTTTTCATATGATCTTTTATACGTGTGACCCTTAGGTTCCCAGTTATTTTGGTCACTTGAATTAACTCTTAATTCAAGCGAATCATGAAAGGTTTCATGATGCTAGTTTGGATTAACATTCAAACTCTTCGATAGTTAATTATCTGACTTACAAACCTTTTCATAGTCAATTATTGTGCAATTCATCCCTTCACCATCCTATACCCCATTTGGTTCAAAGTATGGGCTATGCGTCAACTCCCACTAGTCTGATTACGTCAGATCTAGTCCAAGTGATGTCAGTTTTTGTCATGAGGATCTCATTACTTTATATGTCATTGAAGACTCTATTTATGACACGTAATTGCTTTGGCCAGAGACTCCCGAGTAATGACCCTGATAAGAGGCCGTCGATATCATCTCCTTCTATCAGGAGTAGTGAATCATTTATATTAGCTACCCAATTACTTTCGAATACCAATAATTGTACACAATCACCACCCTATAAGTGATCTCATCTCGAGGTTTTTAGAAATGGTATCAAAGCACAAGATTAGTATCTAAGATATCCTTGAGTACCTCAAGTCTAAGGATATTTGCATCATTTCTATGATGAGATTAATTACTGACATTTGATAGATCATCCAAATGATCATCTCATAGTGGGTCATATGATGTACTTACTACTCTTAGTAAGCATCCACATGTTAACTCTAAACATCTCATGTTTACAGTTTATGAGATCCACTGCTTGATCAAATTAAGGAGTATAACATGTGCTAGTCTATTTGGAATAATAATGTCTTGTCTCATTAATCCTATGACTACGAATAATTTAAATACTAACATAATTACACATGATAAGAATCCCATTATCATGATCTCATCATGATTTCCTTCATACTATGTTTTATATCATGGACTTCATCAATTAGATTTAAGATAGACATCAATTCATAAACAAATGAAAATAAAATTAATGAAAATTGCCTTTCTCTTTATTAATCAAAATAAAGTTTGTTCAAAAGTGCTAAAGGTGATTGCCTTTAGTGTACTACTCTAACAAGTAGCACATTACATATATAACGTTTCATAATCATTATAAACTTTCCAAATTACAAATCATGTCTATCATCATCGTATAGAACTTTCATCTAACATTTCATACACTATTTAAAAACAACATTACTTTGTTTCAAAGCTACTAATTCTTATGCATTATTCACTAACACAACCACACAACAACAAATAATGACTCATTAACAACCCAAATAAACATCCCTCACGACTCAATCCATACTAAAACAAATATTACAAACACTAAAAAATAACTTAAAGGCCGAAAATGGATAACCAACCTCTACACGAAAAACCTAACACAATGGAAGCAATGGAAGAATGAAAGGAGATCAACAGTGGGAAGAAGATGCATGGAGGAGAAAACAAAAGTCACAAAAAACTAGAGAATACGATAGGGAGGTTCGATTGTTAGGTTTTTATTAATTATAAAATGATGTCATTTTACCATAAATTTAAAAACACTATCGACGTTGTTTGATTTTACCGAAGGAAAAATAATCCATTGATAAATGTTGTCACTCATTTCTCCCGCCAAACATTGCTGCCTATTTTCCTAACAAATTTTGCTATTCTGTCGCAAAATTTTGTCAACAAAGTTTCCTAGAAAAATTCCCTCCACATTTATTGACGGTTTTTTTTTTTCCGTTGGGAAATGTCATTTTTTCCTATAAGTTTATCAATTGAGTGGAAGTTTCATCGCTAATTTTCTATGGAATAATTTTTTATATTAATTTTCTGTCAGTAATCTTTAATTTTCTTGTAGTGTAGGATATCCCTTCTTGACAATGCCTATACTATGTACCAAAATGCACTAATTGGTACTTTGTTGACAACCCTTAATAATGAAAATTTAATCCTCATTGTTGCCCCTAATTTCAATATCATATTGGATGATCTCACCATGTCTGAATGACTCCAAGTCCAGATCCAAATTACTGGAGCAGAATAAGATCCTACAACCATTATGACCACTCTACACCATCAAATGATCTACCGTTTGCATAATCATACAATAGATCTCAATTTTCATAATTCCACTTCAGATGCCTTGTACATGGTAGTAGACAGAGCTCATGATCAAACTACCATTATTTAGATCCCGAAGCAATTGCCACTGATGGAGCTGGAAAAGTAGATGCTAATTGAATGGATCATTAATTATCAAAAAGTTTTCTATGCTCCTCATAGGCACTCTTTTCTCACTACCACACCTCCTATCATCATGACCCTATGAGATGGATCGGTGAGATCCATTTACACCAGGCCTAATGAAGATCAACTTGGACCATCAACTACATCTGGTCCTATTTTGATGCTTCAACTAGTGTTCTCACATACGGAAGGCAAAGATGGACCTTCAATCCATTATTTCAAACATGATGGAGAACCTGTATATGTTAGCCATCAATGTGGACATTTTATTTGGGATGAAGATTCATCCATGTGTGATCCAGATTGTGAGATTTGTTTGAATTATGAACCAGACAGTAATGATGATGAGCTATATACTTGACATAAGAAGATGAAAAACAAAAAAGAAACAAACCAAAATTCATTGTTGTCAACCTGCTTGACAATTCCACTATCAAAATGATGATGATGATGATCCTGATTCTTGACCTTGGATTGGGATTACAAACCCAAGACCAAGACCCAGAAATCTTCAAGTATTACTTAAAGCTATTGACTAGGAACATTTGTTCCATCCAGAGTCAATCTCCAAACATCCTTAACCAGTTGTTCATTCTATTCTTGTTTTTCATAATCCAAACCCCATTCCTTGCATGATGGTCAAACCATATGAGGAAGAATATTCTTGTTTTTCATAATCCAAACCCCATTCCTTGCATGATGGTCAAACCATATGAGGAAGAATTCCTGCCACTGGAAAGACGCATTGATGAAAATAATAGGGTTATTTCTAACCCTTATGTTCGTGTTACAGGAATTACTGCTCATAAAACTATGATCTCAAATCCTGTTAATGAGACTCTCAACTAGTATACTGATAATGCTTTGGTTCAAAATAAAATCCTTTGAAGAATTCATTCCAAACTTGATGGGATGAATCAACAAACGTAGTCTATTGACCAACGAGTTGATACAATCTATTCATGGATCCAAACGTTATACAAGTCTTTAAAAGATCAAATGGCCCAACTTGATGTTGATATTAAAAGATATGTTAATACTCAAAATTTTGGACCTGATTTCACCCGTAAAAAGCAAGAACTCAGAAAGGTGAAGGAAGTACTTCAATGAATGGAAACCGACATACGAAAAGAATAGTCCAAGACTGTCTATGGAGCTTACCCAACACATTTTCTTGTTATCTAACCTATATATTCTTCACTAACATATCTTGAAGCTATTGATTATGAGAAAGTATTCAAAATGAATTATCCTTTGATTAGATAACATATCCATTCTACCATCACTAAACCTAAATCGACCAAATCCTCAAAGCCCAAACTTGACAAGTGCTCTGAGCCATCACCTTCATATACAAAACCAACTGATCCTTGGAATAAATCCTTACAAATCAAAACCCCACCTTCTTCTCCACCAAGAAGACAACCTTCACAATCCACTGGGAAGGACAAAGCTATTCACACAGATTTCATATCAACTCTTGCACCAATATCCATTCTTGATATATTCAAAGAAGAATGCTCCTTTGTGCATTCTAGCATATCAGAGCAATCTTCTGAAATATCTAAACCATCTTCAAATGAGTCTAAGCAATTTGTTAATCTATTTGACTTAGCTCATATTATAATGACCAAGCCTGAACCTACTAAGGTTGAAACAGACATTAGTGAAGTTGAATCCATAAGAACTAAACTTTTAAGAACCTCACCACCGATAGCACCAGTAACACCACCAACTAGACTTACTTTAGGACCCTAGTTTACCTTTGATGATCTTCCACATAAAAAATGGAGATAGCACCTTCATGATTATATGCTTAGATTGACTTGCAAATGAATTGACCAAATGATCCATTAAGAGATATTTTGTCTAAGTTTACATCTCATTTTACATGCACTTAATGAGAATGGTGGCAAAGTCTAGATGATTATCGACGACTGCGGTACATTCAAGTCACTTATGCTAGATTACTTCCTGACGTAATTTATAAAGAATTTATTGGTGATTTTATTCACATTGATAAACAAATCAAGAAGGAATATTTTGAGACGAAATGTTATTTTCTTGATAGAATAGATCTACATAAACATTTTCAATGTATGACAAAATGTTGTTATCTTTTTAATGGATTCAATGATGTTAACTTTTGTTATACATTCATTTCCTCTCTTTCAGAAGAGTTACAACCTGAATTAAAAAGGACCATTGATACATTATGAAGATATATGAGGGATATATCTCTTAGAGAAATCTATCAACTTGCCTTAGCTTCACTTGAAAAGTTTTGTGAACAACAAATGTTTTTGAAGAACATGATGAAAGGCGATCCTCTGTTGAAAAGCCTTCCAAAAAGGCTTTATTTGAAAATCAAATGTAAGGAGGAAAAAAGAGGTGAGTGTCATACAAAAACAAGCATCACCACAAACAATTCTCCTATAAAAAATTTTGTCAATCCCACATTTCTCCTAGAAGGAATTATCCATCCTTCAGAAGAAAGAAATGATGTAGATTTGTCAAATTCTTGAAATGAAGAAATCTTGAAGCCAAGAAGGAAGATTGATGTTTTATCAATGGCAAGCCAGGACATTATGCTCATCAATGTCCCAATAAGACGAAAAGGAGTGTATATCAGTCATAAGCTGTTTGTGATCTGTAGGCCAGTCAATAGAGGAGCATTAAATTTGAATGTGAGTAAGGGTATTGATGTAGCCTGTTGTTGTCAAACAACAAGGATGATGGATGATGAAGCCTGGATTGTAAGGGAATATCCCAAAGTTGGTGTTTATTCAAGATCTGGGACATTTGAATGCACCATTTTGACAGAGGCTGGAACTATGCAAGGAAGGTCCAGAAGAGAGATTTAGAATTAGTAGGATCCGAAGATGTCTGTAGATATAGAGAGGAGAAAGGGAAATAGGACAGGCATATTGAGCGAATAAAGCCCATAAATGCCACAATGCTAGTTTACTGAGTGTATCATAAAGATGATAGAGCACTCGATAAGGTATGACATAATCAAAATGATGAGGATGAGGAGGAACTTTGAGAGTGATAAGTGTGAGGTGAACATAGTATAATAGACTCTATCAAAGAAGAGTAAGAATCTCTTATAGTGTAGTGTGAGGATTTTTAGAGAGAGGAGGAAATGATTTTGGAGTTTTGGCATACTGAGGAAACTCCATGATGGGAAGGAGGAGTGGTATTGTTTTAGAGAGAAGAAGAGAGATAAACTGAACTAGTTTATTGGGTCGAGAAAGAAAGTCGACAAGAATATTGATGTCCCTTAATATGAAAATTGGTGAATTTATAGCTGGAGAACCATTATTGCCATGAAAGCAATTGACTTTCTAGTAGTGTCTTCTTTTTCGGCTTAAGAATCTTAGGAAAAACGTTGTTGTCCATTTCAGTCACAAAGTGATAAGGGCTTAGATGAAAATTGAACTTTTCAATTCTTTTTTTCACTACCAAAATTTCTTTGCAGCTAGAATGGTAGTGTTTTTTCATATTCTTTGAATTGGCCATGCCTTAGTGTTGTTTCCTGTCAATCACCTCAATAAGGACGACACCCTAATAGTGGTCACTGGCATCTATCTATAGGAAGTGTTGGCCTTTGTTAAGAATCTTTAAAGCTGGTGAATTCTGACAGGCTTTCTTTAAGTATTATATGGCTTTAATCTTTACTTTATGGTGGTAGATTCTTTTTGAACAACTTTGATAAAAGAGATGTATAATCAACCACGTGAGGGATGAAATCCCTAACATAATTGACAATTTCAAGGAACTTTTGAATCTGTTTAGTATTGAGATTTTCATTTGGAAAGTGCAATAGTTCACTGGCTATGTGTAGATCAGGCTGATAAAATCCATCGTGAAAGTTCATACCTAAAAATTCTATTTGGGTCGTCCTAATATGGCTCTTTTTGGTTGAGAGCATAATCCCATGCTATTTTGTCAAATCCAAAAAATATTGGAGTAAAGCTTCGTGTTCTTCATGGGTTTTCGAATATAATAGTATGTTGTCAATGTAGACCAAGGTGTTTGAGAGAATGGGCTCATAGATTTTAGTCATGGCCCGTTTGAAGGGGCAGTCTTGATTCCAAATGGCATTATTATCCATTGATATTGGGTATTAGGAATACAAAAGACTGTCTTGTATCTTTCTTGAGGGTCAATTCCCAATTGCCAAAATCTTGCTTTCAAATCAAACTTGGAGAAAATTGTACCTTCTTTAAGAAAGAGGACTTTATTACTAATCTTTGGCAGGGGAAAGATGTCATCTTGAATGAAACAATTGAGAGGTTTGTAATCAATCACTAACCTCTTTTTCTCGCACTTATGTTCAGATCTCTTGTTCATATAAAAAGTTTAACAAGCCCAGTCATATTTTGTGGGCTTAATTAATCCTTTAACATGGTCATTTGGTAAGGTATTCATGGCTTAAGAAAACTGCTTACTCACTCTTATCCGGAATACTATAGTCACAGTCAATAACTCTTATAGCTCTGATACCACTTGGGCTACCCCTGGTTAGAGGGCAGATGGGGATAACATTAGCAAGGTATGTGGCATTGTTTACACTAGGGAATTGAAAAAGGTTCTTCTTACTGTGGCCAATGTTGCGAATGATGTACCATACTAGATTCTAGTACGGTACTGTATCGGTACCAGTTAATACTAAGTACCATTTCGGATAATTTTTTAAATTTATAAAATTGTCCCTAAACTTTTTTAGAAATTGTATAATAGTTCATTGTCATATTGTACAGTTGTACTGCTATGGTTTATAAGTTTACATAAACCATGTTTCCAAAAATCATAATAATAAATAATAATCATAATTAATATTAAATAACAATAATTTTCAGATATTTTACATATAAATATTAAGCACAATTAATATGAAAAAGACAATTATCATCATATAAGTAAAAATTTAGAACAATACAAAGTGTTTAAAATATTACAATTTTATCATATAATAAATAATAATAACATTAAAACATCAAATAAAAAGAACAATAAAGACCCTCTTTCTAATTATTACAATTTACAACAAGAGTTCGTGATAAGAAAACAACCAATTAGAAGTGAAACCTGAAAAAATTAATTTACTATTAATTAAATATATTAATTATTAATAAGAATTTAAAATTTTTAATTTAATATTACATATTTAATTAATTAAAGTCAATTATTACTAAAATTGTAAACAACTTAATTAAATTTAAATTTGTAAAATTAATTATTATATTTTTAAATATATAAATTTTAAGTAAATTTTGATTTAATAATTAAAATATATTTAAAATTAATATTAGTTTATAAATAATAAAATTTAAATTATTTATTTTAAAATTAAATAATATTTATTAATACTTTATTAATAAATATTATATAAAATATTAAAACAAATTTAATTAAAAATAATTTAGTTTAAAGTTTTATTTAATGTATAATTATTACGAGTAATAAAATAATTTATTTTATTTTAAAATAAAATTAAAAATCACAATAAAAGTTGAAATAAATAGCAAATTTAAAACAAATATTTGAAAAGGGAGAGAGGAGGGCACATGGGAAAGTAGTTTTTGAAAGTTTTTTTTTAATTTTGCTGAAAAGTCCTATTTTTAAAAGTTCACAGTATTAGCCGGTATTTTAAATACCAGCTGGGATAGGCTAGTACCATGCAAAATTGGCTGGTATCGATCAGTGTGAATGATCGATATTTTTGAACATAATTTTGTACCGTTTTTCGACTGATACGGTACGAAATTCAAATATTTGGTTGTAGCTCCTAGACTCGTGACATATTTCACTAAAAAGCCTCACTAGAGCTGCATCATGGGTTTCTAGCCTATATATCAGTCTCGTGATTTATAACAGATCATCCATAAGAGAACAAAGATAAACGGTAATGTAAATTCCAGGTATGCTAGCCAAGATATAAGCCCTTTTTTTTCCAACAAGCATTAACTCTCAAGGCTTACCTTTTAGGAATTTACACTCTCCAATCTTTCCCAGTTTAACAAAAACCTTAAATAGGATCTATGGTCTAAGATTTTCTAATACACAGGATCCTCATAAAGAGATAAGTGTAGAGCATACTTGTCTTTCTGTATGACCAGGATTACATTATTCAAGAATCAAGCTTTTAAGAGAGAGAATTTAGAAAGAAGCCATAGGAAGAGAAACACACATTATTTTCTTTTTCTAATCTTATTTTCTTTTTCTAATATAATTCTTTTGAGAGTCTTTCAAGTCTGATTACAATGAAGGAGAAGCCTTGCTTTTATAGACTAAGCAAGGTGATAAAGACAAACAACTTTACGGGAAAAGATTCCCTAGGTACAATAATACACAGTAACATAAAAAAGTAAATAGTAAAAAGAAGAATGATTAGGAAACACTGGGTCCCAAAGATTCTTTTACAAGATACAAAGGAATCTTTACAGAGGGGCAGAGAGAATATGGGCCACTATTATCATTGTTGGAATCATTTGTCAAGTCCATGTCATCATCAACTTTGTCCATGGCTTGGATAAAAGGTCAATTTCTGTATCAGACCAAATTGGAGGCCATAGGCTTTGAACATCTGCAAATGGATCATGTAGTTCATTGGTGTTAGGCCCCGAATTTTGTTTTCATTTCTGTTATTAAGCACGAATTGTCTTAATTGTGTGATTATGGCTGAATTTGATTTAATTGGGAGTATTAGTGGATAATTGAGGATCGTTTGCGTTTAATGTGGTTTAAATAGGAATTTAGGGTAAAAATGTTTGAGGGCATTTTAGGAAGAACTCTAGGGTTGTTATGGGTTGAGGCTTTGTATGAAGGGGTAAAATGGTCATTGACCATCCCATTTAGACTTAAGAGAAATAGACTTAGAAGAAAAAGAAAGAAAAAGAAGAAGAGGAGAAGAGGAGTATCGTGGGTGGAGGAAGAAGAAGAGAAAAAGAGAGTTTTGTGATCCTTGTGATTTCCGACATATTGAAGTCATTTCCTGGTACGTTAGCTTCTTTTCACCTTGTTTTGGTTGGATTAAACCTTAGAATAGCTTGGTATTATGTTAGAATCGATGGTTTAGGATTTTTCGGTAAAACCTAGGTGAAATCCTTGGGTTGATGAATTTGTGACGGTTTTAAGGTTTGATTGAGTTAGAAATGTAGTATAAGACTTGAATCAACGCTTGGATGTGTTGCTTGTGATTAAGGGAAGGATTGAATTTGGAAAATGCTGGAAATTTAGGTTCGGAATCGTTCTCCAGGCCCGCACGCCGCGACGTGTGAGGAAAGGGAGCAACGTCGCGACGTGGGAATTTATATTCGCCGCGACGCGTGAAGGGGTGTTCGTCGTGGCGAGCCCCTGCTTTCCAGCAAGGTTATATTTTGGTGTTTTTGGGCATATCTTGAGCTTTAGATATCCAATTGAGGTGATTTTGGATTCGTTGTGATCTAGAGACAAAGGGCTACAAGTGTTATGAAGAAGGGAAGTTCAGAATTTGCCTCTTAGGATTCGGGAATTTAGATGGAAGTCGAGTATAGATTGTTAGTGATAGCATTTTGGATTTTTGAAGCTTTTGATTATTTCCTTTGAATATTGTTTGAATGAAAACTTGGTTTGTTATAGGAAACCAAGCCGACCTGACCCAATCGCAAGAGGAAGGACAACAGTGAGTTGGATTCTCGAGCGATATTAGGTGGGTAATATATTTATGGTTATTGTGTGTATGGGCAAAATATATATGCTTGCTTGCATGTGTATGAGGCATGACTTGTTTTGATTTATAGACATCGTTGCAAATGCATCGAGATTGTGATTATGAATTGCCTTTGCAAATTTTATGGCAACGAAAAGTATGAAAGCTTTGATAAAATCCTTTGAGCATAAAACGAATTGTTATGTGCTTTGTTTGGGTGAGAGAGTAATGGATGGATAGTCACATGCATGTCGACGTATAGCCTTCTCCCGGCTGCCCGCTTGAGGCCACGAGATCCTTAAGAAATCAGACTCGTTTTATTTACGGTATAAACTTTAGTTTATCCGGATCGTTTTACGGAACTCTCAAGCCATTTGTTGTGCATTCATTATTGATTTATTGGGCATGATGCATGATGAATTGTTATATTGTGTTATCATATGACATATTCTTGTGAGGATTATAAATTGATAGATTGAGGACTTGCTATATGCTTGTGTATCTATATATGTATATGCTTGAATGTGTGGCTCGTTGCCAATGGCTATAAATGTATATGCCACTGAGCTTCGCAACTCACTCTTTTATCTCCCACTCCTCAGGTGCAGAACAGGACGATCGTTGGTCTTGCAGGGCATCAGAAACTTCAAGATAGTTAGGAGCTTTGTATTAAGTTAGTATTTTGGTTGGCCCTCCGAGCATATCATCATGGAGCATCTTCATGTATTTTGGATTCAAACTTTGACATGTATTATGCTATTTTGAGAATTGTTTGAATTTCCTTCGGATTGTAATGGCTTGAAGCCCTTGGTTTATGGGGTGTTTAATTCATATATGAAATGCATGTGTAGAATGTGTGTGTATGTATGTTTATGTGAATCGAATTATGTATGGATATTGGGATCGGGTCCGAATGTTTAGGAGCTCGTCGCTGGCGTAGCCCGAGAGGCCACCTCGGGAATAGGGATCCAAGACCTGGGCCCAACATGTTTAGTATCAGAGCGCCTAGGTTATGTGTCCTCGGCTTAGAATGCATATAGGATGAATTGTGTGATATATGATTATTTGTTGCAATTGATTGATTGCATTAAGTGACATGCATATCATGCATACATATAGGAATTCAGATTGACATGTAGCTAATCCTTAGTGTCTATCTTTGAAGGAGTACGATGCCACCTCGTAGAAGGACATGAGGAGTTCTGCAAGGATTTGTTGCACCTGACTCTCCGACAAGAGAGGAAAGGACTGATGAGTCAGTAGCCCCAAGAAATGCTGAGGCTTCTGTAGGGCTAGGTAGTGAGCCTATGCCATCGTAGACACAGGAGTCTCCGATTTCGCAGGAGCAAGTGCCTCCTCTGGATCCGAGGTTGTTTCAGGCGTTCACTCAGGCGTTTGTTCAGGCTATAGGTCAGATGCCACAGCCTTCTGCTTCAGCCCCAGCTAAGAAGGGGAGATGGTTCGACAGATTGAGGAAATACGGAGCAGTGGACTTCTACGGGACCACTGATCCTGAGGAAGCTAAGACTTGGTTGAGGAAGACCGAGAGAGTCTTAGATCAGATGGAGTGTGAGGATGACGAGAGAGTCATTTATGTTGCAAGCTTGCTTCAGGGTGATGCACTGCATTGGTGGGAGACTGTGCCAGGGAGTCAGATGAGACCAATAGGGTTGGCATGGCAGGACTTCCTTGCTGCTTACCGGAAGAAATATATGTCTGAGGTGTACATTCAGCAGAAGCAGAGGGACTTCCTTAGTCTTACCCAGAGGGAGATGTCAGTCAGTGAGTATGAGCGCCGGTTCACTTAGTTGGCGAGGTATGCTTCAGATATGATGCTGAGTGAGGCTGCTAGATGTCGCCGGTTTGAGTCGGGACTGCACTCGGCCATCAGAGAGAAAGTGATAGTGCAGAAATTCTGTGACTTTCAGCAGTTGGTTGAGGCAGCATTGAGGGTTGAGAACATAGAGAACATCAAGAGTGCAGTGAACAAAAAGAGAAAAGGAAGAGAGCAGTTCAGAGGGAGGCAAGATTACTAGTACTCCTATGCAGACGAGTGCCAAAACTTCCTGCAGACCGAGGAGAGGAGCAATGGTCTTGCCGATCTCGATCTGTGAGGACTTCTCTTGCTTCTCACCAAGTCTCAGCGGTGGGCAGCGTGAAGGGAGATGGGGATAGGTCATTCATTCAAGTGTGAGCATTGCATGGAGACCCCATAGAGAGAGTGCTAAAGATTGACAGAGCTTGCTTTAATCTGGAGAGAAGGGCACATTGCTAGAGAGTGTCTTGACCTCCACGACAAGAGAGAAGCGGATGTAAGCTCAGAGGAGGACGAGATGGGTCGAGGACCGCAATGTAGTGGGCGCCTGATGCGGCTAAGAGGGTGAACATTCCAGGGAGACCCAGGGGGCAGGTACCAGCTAGGGTGTTCGCATTGACTCGGGAGGATGAAGAGACCGCTCCTGATGTTGTCACTGGTATGGTTCGACTCTTTTCTGATGATGTGCTTACTTTGATTGATCCGGGTTCTACTCATTCGTTTGTTTCTTCGAGTAGACCTGTGTGTGATAGGAATTTGAGCCCTTTGGATACTCCGCTGATGGTGAGTACTCCAATCGGTCAGTATATTATTGTTAGTCAAGTGTATAGAGGCTGTGAGCTGTGTATTGGTGGAGAACTTCTGGTGATGGATCTATTGCCACTGAAGATGGGAGGATTAGATGTGATTTTGGGTATGGACACGTTAGAGAAGTACGATGCCCGACTGGATTGTAAGCAAAAGACAGTAGAATTTGAATTGGATGACAGCAGGAGAGTGGTGTTTTCTGGGGACAGAAAAGCAAGTCCGCCCAGAATTGTTTCAGCTTTGACAGTAGAGAAGATGATGAGGAAAGGATGTGAGGCATTTTTGGCCTATGTGGTAGACACTAGAGCAGATAGAGGGAAGCTTGAGGATATTCCAGTAGTCAGGGAATTCTCGGATGTCTTTCCCGAGGAATTGCTAGGACTACCGCCAGCTAGAGAAATTGAGCTTCTCATTGAGCTTCTTCCAGGTACGGCGTCGATTTCAATTCCGCCTTACCGGATGGCTCCGGCGGAATTGAAGGAGCTTAAGGAGCAGTTGGAGGAATTGTTGGAGAAGGGGTATATTCGGTCGAGCTCTTCACCTTGGGGAGCTCCGGTTCTTTTTGTGAAGAAGAAAGATGGATCGTTGAGGATGTGTGTAGACTACCGGAAGCTTAATCAGGTCACGGTGAAGAACCGATATCCGCTTCCTCGCATTGATGATCTGTTTGATCAATTGCAAGGGGCAAAAGTCTTCTCCAAGATAGACTTGAGATCGGGTTATCATCAGTTGAGGATAAAGGAGTCGGATGTGCCAAAGTCTGCTTTCAGGACTCGGTATGGGCATTTTGAGTTTTTGGTTATGCCTTTTGGATTGATGAATGCTCCTGCAGCATTTATGGATTTGATGAATCGGGTCTTTAAGCCATTCTTGTACCAATTTATCATTGTCTTTATTGATGATATATTGGTCTACTCCAAGAGTGATGAGCAGCATGAAGAGCATTTGAGGTTAGCTTTGGAGACATTGAGGAGAAACGAGTTGTATGCCAAATTCGATAAATGCGAATTTTGGTTAAGGGAAGTTTCATTTCTTGGTCATGTGATCTCAGAACAAGGAGTGCATGTGGACCCAAAGAAAATAGAAGCTGTGGTTAATTGGGAAGCACCGAAGAATGTAGCAGAGCTGAGGAGTTTTCTGGGTTTGGCAGGTTACTATAGGAGATTTGTGGAGGGATTCTCCATGATATCCGCTCCGATGACTAAGTTATTGAGGAAGAATTAGAAGTTTATCTGGAGTGATGAATGCCATAAGAGCTTTGAGGAGCTCAAGTGCAGATTGACAAGTGCTCCGATTTTGATTATGCCTTCCGGAGCTGAGGGTTGCACCGTGTATAGTGATGTTTCGAGGAAGGGTCTTGGTTGTGTATTGATGCAAGGAGACCGGGTGATTGCTTATGCTTCGAGGCAGTTGAAGCCATATGAGTTGAATTATCCGACGCATGATTTGGAGTTGGCAGCTGTGATCTTTGCTTTGAAAATTTGGAGGCATTATCTGTATGGAGTTCAGACGAGGATCTTTACCGATCATAAGAGTCTCAAGTACTTGTTGAGCCAGAAGGAACTGAATTTGAGACAGCGACGGTGGATAGAGTTGCTTAAGGGTTATGACTTGCTGATTGAGTATCACCCAAGCAAGGCCAATGTAGTGGCGGATGCCTTAAGCAGGAAGTCTTCGATTGCCCACGTGCGAACAGTTTATCTTCCTTTATTGGAAGAGATGGCCAAGCTTAAGATAAGCTTGAAACAAGAGGAGCCGGATTGTCTTCTAGCTAACTTCCGAGTGAGACCGATACTCAGGGAGAAGGTTAGAGAGTTGCAGACTCAAGATGCAAATTTGAGCAAGCTCAGAGAGGAAATTCAGAGTGGTAAGATTTCTGAAGTAGAGGTGAGGGATGAAGGACTTATGAAAGTGGGGAACAGGCTGTGTATTCCAGATGTCAAGCAGGTAAAGGATGAGATTTTGGATGAGGCACACAATGCGCCTTATGCCATGCATCCAGGTAGTACCAGAATGTACAGGGATTTGAGAGAGCATTTTTGGTGGAAAGGCATGAAGAGGGATGTAGCAGAGTTTGTGAGTAAGTGTCTAGTGTGTCAGCAAGTCAAGGCTGAACACCAGGCACCTTCAAGCAAGTTGAGGCCGTTGCCTATTCCAGAATGGAAGTGGCAAAGGGTGACTATGGATTTTTTTATGGGTTTGTCGAAGACCAGTAGGAAGCACGATGCCATTTGGGTTATTGTGGATCGATTAACAAAGTCAGCTCACTTTTTGGCAATTAAGCAGACTGATTCTTTGCATGTATTAGCAAAGAAGTACATCGATGAGATAGTGAGGTTGCATGGGATCCCAGATTCGATTGTGTCTGATAGAGACCCTCGGTTTACTTCGAGATTTTGGGGAAATTTGCAGGAAGCTTTAGGGACTAAGCTAAATTTTAGTACGGCTTTTCACCCTCAGACGGATGGTCAATCTGAGAGGACTATTCGGACACTTGAGGGAATGCTCAGGGCATGTGTGATGGATTTCTGAGGAGCTTGGGATGAGCATTTTCCATTGGTCGAATTTGCTTATAATAATTCGTACCATTCGAGCATTCAGATGGCTCCATATGAGGCTTTGTATGAGAGGAAATGTAGAACTCCGATCTGTTGGGATGAAGAAGGAGGAAATTGGTAGGACCAGAATTGATTCAGACGACAGTTGATAAAGTTAATCTGGTTAAGCAGCGACTTAAGGCAACACAGGATAGGATGAAGAGCTACATAGATGCACACCGAAAGGAGATGGAGTTTGAAGTCGGTGAGAAAGTGTTCCTTAAGACATCTCCTTGGAAAGGGGTAATGAGGTTTGGCAAAAAGGGTAAGTTGAGTCCGAGGTATGTGGGTCCTTATGAGATCCTTGAGAGGATTGGACCACTCGCCTACAGGTTGGCGTTACCTCCAGAATTGTCTCAGATTCGTGATGTTTTCCATGTTTCTATGCCGAGGATGTATAGATCGGATCCTTCTCATATTGTTCAGACTAGTGAGGTTCAGTTGCGAGATGATTTGGGTTATGAGGAGCTTCCAGTGGAGATTTTGGATACCAAGGAAAAGGTCCTCAGGAACAAGACGGTTTAGCTAGTCAAAGTCCTGTGGAGGAATCATTCGGTAGAGGAGGCTACATGGGAGCCATTAGAAGCCATGAAGGAGAAATATCTGTATCTCTTCGATGACTCAGGTAATAATTTCGAGGACGAAATTTCTTTTAAGAGGGGGAGAAATGTTAGGCCTCGATTTTTTTTTCATTTCTGTTATTAAGCATGAATTGTCTTAATTGTGTGATTATGGCTGAATTTGATTTAATTGGGAGTATTAGTGGATAATTGAGGATCATTTGCGTTTAATGTGGTTTAAATAAGAATTTAGGGTAAAAATGTTTGAGGGCATTTTAGGAAGAACTCTAGGGTTATTATGGGTTGAGGCTTTGTATGAAGGGGTAAAATGGTCATTGACCATCCCATTTAGACTTAAGAGAAATAGACTTAGAAGAAAAAGAAAGAAAAAGAAGAAGAGGAGAAGAGGAGTATCGTGGGTGGAGGAAGAAGAAGAGAAAAAGAGAGTTTTGTGATCCTTGTGATTTCCAACAGATTGAAGTCATTTCTTGGTACGTTAGCTTCTTTTCATCTTGTTTTGGTTGGATTAAACCTTAGAATAGCTTGGTATTATGTTAGAATCGATGGTTTAGGGTTTTTCGGAAAAACCTAGGTGAAATCCTTGGGTTGATGAATTTGTGACGGTTTTAAGGTTTGATTGAGTTAGAAATGTAGTATAAGACTTGAATCAAGGCTTGGATGTGTTGCTTGTGATTAAGGGAAGGATTGAAGTTGAAAAATGCTGGAAATTTAGGTTCGGAGTCGTTCTCCAGGCCCGCACGCCGCGACGTACGAAGGGTAGCACGCCGCAACGTGCGATGAAAGGGAGCAACGTCGCGACGTGCGAATTTATATTCGCCACGACGTGCGAAGGGGTGTTCGCCGCGACACACGCTTGCGTGCACGCCGACGAGCCCCTGTTTTCCAGCAAGGTTATATTTTGGTATTTTTGGGCATATCTTGGGCTTTAGATGTCCAATTGAGGTGATTTTGGATTCGTTGTGATCTAGAGACAAAGGGCTACAAGTGTTATGAAGAAGGGAAGTTTGGAATTTGCTTCTTAGGATTCGAGAATTTAGATGGAAGTCGAGTATAGATTGTTAGTGATAGCGTTTTGGATTTTCGAAGCTTTTGATTATTTCCTTTGAATATTGTTTGAATGAAAACTTGGTTTGTTATAGGAAACCAAGCCGACCTGACCCAATCGCAAGAGGAAGGACAACAGTGAGTTGGATTCTCGAGCGATATTAGGTGGGTAATATATTTATGGTTGTTGTGTGTATGGGCAAAATATATATGCTTGCTTGCATGTGTATGAGGCATGACTTGTTTTGATTTATAGACATCGTTGCAAATGCGTCGAGATTGTGATTATGAATTGCCTTTGCAAATTTTATGGCAACAAAAAGTATGAAATCTTTGATAAAATGCTTTGAGCATAAAACGAATTGTTATGTGCTTTGTTTGGGTGAGAGAGTAACAGATGGATAGTCACGTGCACGTCAACGTATAACCTTCTCCCGGCTGCCCGCTTGAGGCCACGAGATCCTTGAGAAATCAGACTCGTTTTGTTTACGGTATAAACTTCAATTTATCCGGATCGTTTTATAAAACTCTCGAGCCATTTGTTGTGCATTCATTATTGATTTGTTGGGCATGATGCATGATGAATTGTTATATTGTGTTATCATATGACATATTCTTGTGAGGATTGTAAATTGATAGATTGAGGACTTGCTATATGCTTGTGTATCTATATATGTATATGCTTGAATGTGTGGCTCGTTGCCAATGACTATAAATGTATATGCCACTGAGCTTCGCAGCTCACCCTTTTATCTCCCACTCCTCAGGTGCAGAACAGGACGATCGTTGATCTTGCAGGGCATCGAAAACTCCAAGATAGTTAGGAGCTTTGTATTAAGTTAGTATTTTGGTTGGCCCTCCGAGCATATCATCATGGAGCATCTTCATGTATTTTGGATTCAAACTTTGACATGTATTATGCTATTTTGAGAATTGTTTGAATTTCCTTCGGATTGTAATGGCTTGAAGCCCTTGATTTATGGGGTGTTTAATTCATATATGAAATGCATGTGTAGAATGTGTGTGTATTTATGTTTATGTGAATCGAATTATGTATGGATGTTAGGATCGGGTCCGAATGTTTAGGAGCTCGTCGCTGGCGCAGCCCGAGGGGCCACCTCGGGAATAGGGATATGGGACCCGGGCCCAACAATTGGGCTGAATGTTGTTGGGCTTTATAGAACTTTCTCTAATTCAGATGGTCTTTGGGAGGCAAAGCCTAGTGGACATGGTAAGTCAGCAACCTTAATGTTGAAACCAGTGAAAGTAATCTAATCAACTGAAGTCTAATATCCAGCAGAAGGAGAGATGGGTTATGAAAGAGTAAAATTTCCAGGATAAGGGCCTAGAGATGTGCATTTAGTGGATAAAGCTTTTTTGGGATGACGATTTAATTAATCCAGAAAGGAATGTAAATCAATCATCAACTGCTTGTGATCTGTAGGTCGACCAAAAGAGGTGTGCCAAAGTTGGATGTGCTTAAAGGTACATATGTACCCTATTGTCGTCAAATAGTAATGACAATGGATGTAGAAGATAGAACAAGTTTTTTTGATCTTGTAAGTGAATATCCTAGAGTTGGTGTTTATTCAAAATCTAAGACTCCTGAATGTTCCATTTTAACAGAGGCTGGAACCATTCAAGGAAGGTTCAAAAGAGAGATTTAGAATTGGTAGGGTCTAAAAGATTTCTGTAGATGTAGAGAGGAGAAAGGGAAATAGGCAGGCATATTGAGCAAATAAAGCCCATAAATGCCACAATGTTGGTTAAGTGAGTGTGTCATAAAGATGATAGAGCACTTAATAAGGTGTAAAAAAATCAAAATGATGAAGAAGGGGAGAAAATTTAAGAGTGATAAGTGTGAGGTTAAGATAGTAGAGTAGACTCTGTTGGAGAATAGTAAGAATCTCTTCTAGTGTAGTTTAAGGATTTAGAGAGAGGAGGAAGGGATTTTGGAGTTTTGGCGTATTGAGGAAACTTTATGATGGGAAGGAGCAAAGGTATTGTTGTGGAGAAAAGAGGATAAATCAACTGAACTTGTTTCTTGGGTCGAGAAAGAAAGTTGACAAGAATATTCTGATGTCCTTTAATATGGCGAATGATGAATTTATAGCAGGAGAACCATTCTTGCCATCGAAACAACTGGCTATCTAGTAGTGTCTTCTTTTTAAGCTCAAGAATCTTTGGAAAAGTTGTGTTGTCTGTTTGTATCACAAAGTGATAAGGATGAAATGGAAATTGAACTTTTCAATTCTCGTTTTTACCGCAAAAATTTATAGCTAGAATGGTTGTGCTTTTCAGATTCGTTAAATTGTCTATTGGCATGACCACAGTAGTGTCGTTTCCTGTCAATCTCCTCAATGAGGACAACAACTCAATAATGGTCACTAATATCTGGCTACAAGATGCACAAACCTTTGTCATGAATCTTTAAAGTTGGTGGATTCTGACAGGGTTTCTTTAAGTGTTGTGTAGCTCTAGTTTGATCTTTACTCCATGGTAGTGGATTATTTTTTAGCAAATTTTATAAAAGAGATGTATAATCAACCATATGGGGGATGGAATCTCTAATGTAGTTAACTATTACAAGGAATTGTTGGATCTATTTAGTGTTGAGATTTCACTTGGAAAATGCAATAATTCACTAGCGATACGTGGACTAGGCTGATAATAACCATTATAAAAAAGCATACCTAAAATTTTTATTTGGGTTGTCCCAAAATGGCTCTTTTTTACTGAGAGCATAATTCCATTTTGTTTTATAAGTTCAAAAAAAGGTTGGAGTAGAGCTTTGTGTTCTTTATGGGTTTACAAATATTGTAATATGTCGTCAATGTAGACCAAGGTGCTTAAGAGAATGGGCTCATAGATTTTTTTTATGGCCCGTTGAAATAATGAAGGCGCAACCTTGAGTCTAAATGGAATTACCATCCATTGATATTGGGAATTAGGAATATAGAAGGTTGTCTTCTACCTTTCATGGAGTCAATTCCCAATTGCCAAAATCCTACTTTCAAATCAAACTTGGAGACAATTGTAGCTTCTTTGAGAAAGAGACTTGAGTACTAATCTTTAGCAAGGGAAACTTGTCATCTTTTGGGAAAGCATTAAGAGGTTTGTAATCAATCACTAATCTCTTTTTCCCACGTTTCTATTCAGTCTCTTGTTCACATAAAAAGCCATAGAAGCTTAGTCGGGGTTTGTGGGCTCGATTAATTCATGTTGTAATAGGATGGCACATTCTTCTTGGGCTAATTTTAGATCATTAGGTTTCATATCTAGATAAATAGCCTTTGTAGGATTGATATCCTCATTCTTGTTAGTTGGGCGATGGATGAAGAAGTGAGGATTCTTTCATAAAGGTTGAGGATGTGAGAATTGTGCATGGTTCTCAGGATAATGTTCTTAGAATTGGTCTCGTAGGGGCTCGTATGGAGGTAGCACTTGTGTGAGTTCAAACACATTTTTTATGTCAATGTAGGCACTAAAATTGGCACAATATTTAGTCCCTGAAGGGAGGATTTGTAATGGAGATGCCTTACAATAGACATTCATGTCAATAAGAATATCTGGGTCAGGGAGATGGCTTTCAAGGACTTTAGTCCAAACCAAATAGTCAGGGAAGAAGTGGATTCCTATTTTTTTTATAAGCCCAATTTTAAAAGAATTTTCAACAGTAGTAGTGAAATACTCATCATGTGAACTCCATGCTTCAAGAGGTAAAATGTTGGGCTTCAGAATACTTCGACATGATCTAGTGTCCATATAACCAATAACTTTAATAGGCCTATCATATTTGTCTTATTGTAGCAATTGGATATGGACATAAGGTCAAGGAATTGTGAGGGGTCTCAAATCTACCTTCAAACCCTTGTGTTGTAACATGTGTAACATGTCATCTTCAGTATCATCAGAAATGGAGATATCAAATGATTCAAACTAGTCATCAGAAGAATCAAGTGGAACAACAAATTTGGTCTCTTCGTATTCATTGGATTGTTCTTCAATGAAATCTTCAATGTTTCCATCATCTTGGATAGGCATGATAGCTTCAATGGAATTTAATGGTTTGACATCCCTTTTCGTCTTATTAGGACACTGACAAGCATAATGTCCTAGCTTGCTATAGATAAGACATCAATTTGCCTTCTTTGCTTAAGGATTTTTTCATTTGAAGAATTTAACAAATATACATCGTTTCTTTCTTCTGAAGGGTGGATAATTTCTTCTAGAAGAAATGTGGGATTGATGAGATTTCTTGTAGGAGAACTGTATCTGATGATGTTTCTTTTTTGTTTGACAATCATAGTCTTTTTTTCTCCTTATATTTGACTTTCATATAAGGCTTTTTACAGGCCTTTTTCAACAGAGGACCAACTTTCATCATCTTCTTAAAAAACATTTGTTGATCACACAACTTGTCAAATGAAGCTAAGGTGAGTTGATAGATTCTCTAAGAGATATATCCCTCATATCTCATCGTAATACGGCAATGGTCCTTTGTAATTCAGGTTGTAACTCTTCTAGAAGAGAAGAAATGAATGTATAATGGAGGTTAACATCATTGAATCCATTGAGAAGATAGTAACATGCTATCATACATTGAAAATGTTATGTAGATCTCTTTTATCCAGAGAACATCATTTCATCTTAAAACATTCCTGCTTGATTTGTTTATCAATGAGTTAGAAATCACCAATAAACTCTTTATGAATTACGTCAAAAAGTAATCCAGCAGAAGTAAATTAAATGTATTACAGTCATCGATAATCATCTAGACTTTGAGACCGCAAAGTGCAGGTAAAAAGAGAAGTGAACTTAGACAAAATTTCTCTTAATGGATTATTTGGTCGAGTCATTTGCAAGTAAATCCAAGCATGAATTCATAGAGTCACACTCTCCATTTTTTAGGTAGAAGATCATCGAAGGTAAACCAAGGTCTTGAAGTAGGTCTAGTTGGTGCTAGTATTGGTGCTGTAAGCAGTGAGGTTCTGAAAAGTTCAGTTCTTATGGATTCAACTTCACTAATGACTAGTTCAACCTCAATAGGTTCAAGCATGGTCATCATAATCTGAGCTAAGTAAGATCAAAAAATTGCTTAGACTCATTTAAAGATGGTTCAGATATTTCAAAAGATTGCTTAGATATATTAGAATGCACAGAGGGGCATTCTTTATTAGATATATCAAGAATGGATATTGGTGCAAGAGTTGTTACGATAAACTTTGATTAAGGAGCTTTGTCTTTCCTAGTAGAGGGGGAGGTTATGTTTTTGGTGGGGAAGAAGGTGGAGTGTGAATTTGTAAGGGTTTAGTCCATGGATTAGCTAGTATGAAGGTGATGGCTCAAAGGACTTGTCAAGTTTGGGTTTTGAGGACTTGGTCATTTGGGTTACTGATGGTAGTGAATACTTTCTCATAATTAGCAGCTTCAGGATATGTTAGTGAAGAATAGATGGGTTGGATAATTGGAAAAGATGTGGGGTAAGCTCCATAAACAGTCTTGGACTATTCTATCTGCATGTCGACTTCCATTCGTTAAAGTACTTCCTTCACCTTTCTGAGTTCTTGCTCCTTATGGGTGAAATCAAGTCCAAAATATTGAGTATCAACATATCTTCTAAGATCAGTATCAAGTTGGGCCATATGATCTTTTAAAGACTTGTATAATATTTGGATTTGTGAAGAGATTGTATCAACTAGTTGGTAAGTAGCCTACATTTGTTGATTAAGCCTATCAAGTTTGGAATCAATTCATCGAAGGTCAAAGCATTGTCAGTCTACTAGTTGAGAGTTTCATCAAAAAAAGTTGAGATTATAGTACCATGAGAAATAATTCTTGTAGCATGAACATAAGGGTTGAAATAACCTACTATTATCATTAGTTCGTCTCTCCAATGGAGGCAATTTTTCCTTGTATGGTTTGACCATCGTGCAAGGAATGGTGTTTGGAGTAGGAACAATAGGAATAGAAAGAATAATTGGCTAAAGATGTTTGAAAATTGATTTTGGATGGAACAAATGTTCCTAGTCAACAACTTTGAGTAATTCTTGAAGATTTCTGGGTCTTGGTCTTGGGTTTTTAATTCCATTCCAAGGTCAAGAATTAGGATCATCATCATCATTTTGACAGTGGAATTGTCGAGCAGGTTGACAACTATAAATTTCTATTTACTGTTGTTTTTTTATTTTTTTCTTCTTCCGTCGAGTATATAGCTCATCATCATTACTGTTTGATTCATAATTCAAACAGATTTCACAATCTGGTTCAAACATGGATGAATTTACATCCCAGACAAAATGTCCATGATGATGACTAACGTATACAGGTTTGAAATAATAGATTGGAGGTCCATCATTTCCTGTTGTACGTGAGAATACTAGTTAAAGCATAAAAATAGAACTAGAAGTAGTTGAGGGTCCATGTCCTGTTGTACTTTACTGAGAATACTAGTTAAAGCATAACAATAGAACTAGAAGTAGTTGAGGGTCCATGTTGATCTTTACTGGCTTTGTTGTAAATGGATTTCATCGATCCATCTTATAGGGTCTTGATGATAGGAGGTATGGTAATGTGAAAAGAGTGCATATGAGGAGCATGGTACACTTTTTGATAATTAGTGATCCATTAAGTTGACATCAACTTTTTAAGCTCCATCAGTGACGATTGCTTTAGGATCTGAATAATGGTAGTTTGATTATGAGATCTGTCTACTACCATGTACAAGGCATCTGAAGTGGAATTGAGGATATTGAGATATATTGTATGATTATGCAAATGGTAGATTATTTGATGGTGTAGAGTGGCCATAATGCTGTAGGATCTTGTTCTGCTCTAGTAATTCGGATCTAAACTTGGAGTCGTTCAGACAAGATGAGACCATCCAACCTGATATTAAAATTAGGGGCAATAATGAGGATGACATTTTTATTATTGAGGGTTGTCAGCAGAATACTAATTAGTGCATTTTGGTACGTAGTATAAGCAGTGTCAAGAAGGGGTATCCTGGTTGTAGCAAGAATTCATTTTCTTCTATGGAGGGTGAGCACCAGATGAATAGCTCCAATATGAAGATGAGTATGATTCTGCTCTCTCCAAAGAGAGAAATTTCTAGCTTCACATACTGTTTTGTTATAGTGACTTTTAAACCACATTGTTCCAGACGGGAGCCTTGGATAATTTCTTTAAGTTTTGGACAATATGTAGAGAGAATGGTTCTTATACTTCTTGTCCAAGAGCGGTCATGGGAGTATATGCTATAGGGACATAGCAAATGTAAAGAAGTATCAAAAATACAACTTTCTGCAGAAAGATGGGTGATTTCAACAGGTTTTCAATTTTATTGGAAAGAGTACGTTTAACATGAGAAGGGAAATTGATAATAGAAAGGGTTGAAGAAAGATGTAACGACATCGGCTACTTAATTAATAAAGAAGATAGAAAAACCAAAATGAAGGGACTTTTTATAATGTTGAGTTCCGTAATTTAATGATAATTCAGAGAAGGTTTAAGATATCTAATTTTGCATGACTAAATGGTTAGGTCCTATAAAATTTAAATTAGGAAGTTACGGAGGAAGTTTAAACTCTCAGACGTGAAGCTTTAAAAGAAGGTAAACTAGACCCTTTATTCATAAGGCTTGAATAAGCTGAGGAAAGAACAGTTACTTAATACTCAAATTTATCCAAGTTATTGTATTTAATACCGTTATGAAAATTCTGATTTTAAATCAATCAAGTAATTTATTTTAGATATTTTAAATTTTACAGATTTTTGACAATTCATAAAAGATGAATAAATTTAATTTTCACTAAGACTTGCATTTACATGTCGTTAGATTAAATCCATAAATTTTCTCTTTCTTTGGAATTATTCATTTTTTATGATGATTTTCTTTTTTTCTTCCTTCATCTTTTATTAGGGTAATTGAACTTTTTCAGAGAAGTTAGATCATCAATGTGAGACTTGGAATAAAATTCGACCTCAAAAGGGAAGGGATGTTATTAAGTAATTAAGAAAAAGCACCTCTCTGCACAAATAAATGATTGAATAATCATTTTATTGAAGTCAGGAAATCTATTTATAGTTTATTCGTATTCGTTACTGCTATTTCTTTTGGGCACCAAATCTTCTGTCCCCTCTCCCCTGGCCCAACCCTGGCCCCCTCCCATCCCAACCATCCATCCATGTAGGTCCCACATAGAGCATGCTTTGAAATGTATTTCTATGCATTACTGTATTCTGCATTCGTAATTATCAAACGCCGATCATAAAAGTAAAAGAAAATATAAGATATGAACACTGACTGGACAAATAATTAACGCATAATCCTCAACTTAAACCAAGGATTTAGCTGACGATTGGACCTAACCAGGCATCGAAACAATATATGATGTATTGTCTTACTTTTCATTTCCAAGGACAAGAAATATGTAACTTATTGTAAGATTATTGCTCCTTTTGAGAAAAGAGTATTTTAAGGATTAACTCTACAAATCAAAGATGTATAGATTAAATGGGAAAAAGAGATTTAAACTACTCTAAGAATTAAGAGATTGAATGAACAATGAGGTCATATCTATACATTCAACTACACAGTAGTCCACTGACTTGCAAAACAAGACAGAAGGAGGGGCCTCAACTGCTACTTAACAAATCAAATATGTTTGGCCTCAACTATGTTGCGCTCTTGGCAATCTTGACGGTGCTGTAGAAGCGCTTCAGGTCCTTCATAGCCTTTTCCTCGATCTGAATGGATCGAATTGATGATGGTGTATCAATCTCAGGTTTGAACCAGCGGTTCATCCCAGGAGAATCTGACGGCGATCCCTGGCCACTGGCAACTGCAAACCCAGTCGTTCTCAACTTTGGACTGTGGGAAATATTACCCTGCTGTTTTCCCTCATATTCAGAAAGCAGACAAAAACAGCAGAAATGCATGCCTATGAAGTTCGCACAAATGTACAACCAGAAAAATGATTGAAATGGAAACAGTGCATGATATTGAAACACTTGTAAATCAAGCGAGTCATTTAATCAACAAGAAACGGAATTTGACGAACCGTATACAGGGAAATAAATAATCCTATGAAATCATGGAATGAATATGAGATCCACTTTCCATTTTCAAAAATATTAATGAAGCATCAGCCTATATGAATAGTAAGTAAATCCCCAGAAAAAAGAACAAGTGTTAATATGAATACCTGCTGCATTTGAATATCCCTAAGAGACGGACGAGAAATATGTGGTGGAGTCCCAGAAGCCCAAGTAGGGGTGCCTTTTTCCACATCAGAGTCCTGCGATGGATGTGCTCCGATAACAGGTATTGGTTTGGATGGCAAAAACGAACTTAGCAAAACTTTCCCATCAATTCTGCCATTTAAATGATCCTCCATGTGATCTTTGTTCCTTCTTGGTTGACTAACTTTGACTTTGCTCTGCTCATCCTGAATCTCTCGAAGCGTAGTAGATCCCTTTGAAACCTTAGCCCCACCCCATGCAGGACCCTCACTTTTAGGTGTTAATGGAGGTGGACAAGCTTCTTTGGGGGTATCATCAAGGGCACCACTTAAGAACATGGAAAGCCCACCTTTTCGGTTCTTCTTCTTAGATGCAGCACATGATGCACTTTTACCTTTCGATAATTCAGAGTTGCAATTTTTCTGAACAAAGAAGTCGTTGGGGGCTTGGTTCCCCACACATTGCTCAGACATCCAAGGTTGCTCCTTAAAAATATTGGAAACAACCAAATGTGAGATGTCTTAAACTGAGCTCTGACATCTCAATTTTCTATCCTGGATAACTTGAAGAAAATAACCAATATAATTTCTCAAAATTTGACCTATAACAATACCAAAAACTGTTACTTACCTGTCTAATACCATCAAATACCTAAGCACAATTCATTTGAATATTGGAGGCAAATGATTGTACAGGAACCTTACCTTCTTAGATTCTTCAGAAATCTCAACATTCAGGAGTTCCTTTTGAGAGTTTGATAATTCCTCACTTCCGCTAATACTAGTCACTGCTTCCAATTGTCCCAACTTTTGTTTGCTTCTTCTTTTTTGTTTCTTTGAAACCTCAGCCCTTTTGTTCCCTCTCACGTCTAGCAAAACTGATGCTGATCCTTTTGACTGTGCAGTCCCAGCTGGAACACCAAGCTCTACTAGTGAACTTTCAAGTGCTGGCCTTGTTTTCAGCTTTGCAGTTTGTTGGTCATCAAGAAGATGACCATTAGCTTGTTTTGTCTCAAGTATCTCAATCTGTTGTAACTTCTTTCGCAAAGCTCTAACTTGTTTTGAAACACTTTGAGCTAAATCATCTTTAGGTTGTAGAAAAGAGTCTGATCGCTGAACTGCCTCCGTTATCAAATTACGTTTATTATTATTGTAGTCACGAGTTCTTACAACTTCACTTTGACAGTCTTCCTCTTCACTATTTATAATAGCAGGGAAAGTAGCTGTTGGAGTAGGCAACTTACGGTAACTCCACGGTTCAGATGACTTTATATCTAATAGATTTTCAAGGCTAACTACGAGCTCTGGCGCAGCACTAGCAAATGCATGCGATGAAACAGTTAGGATGTAATCAAGGTTGTGAATGACTATACCCTGCACACCAAAACAGTGATAGATCAATATAGAGTAGGACCATTGCAGCTGCATTGCCTACAGCAAACTAAGCACCAGGAGTACGTATAGCAAATAAAGAATGAAATATGAAAAAAGACAGAACATCCAAGAAAAAATATAACAATGATTTGTGTCAGGAATGATACAAAAACTGTTGAGACTGTATTAGCATAAAAATTATGATGAACCTCTATTGAATGTGAGAAAACCCCTCTAGCCAAACTGACACCATTTTATCTACAATTGGCCCTGGCAGGCTGACTCTGAATCCAACATGTCATGATTAAAATAACTTCATCTGAGGAAGCTTACTTGGGACAGAAATATTTTTTGTAGTTAAGTAATACTGCAAGGTCATCATGCAAAAGCCTTTGAGATTTTTCTTCAGAATTCTACTATCATCTCAAGAAATACCTCACAGTGCTTGCGCAGATCATCAGCTCCAAGAGAATCAGCAATTTCAAGCATTTGAACAGCATTCCGTGGCTCAACAAGGCTTTCAGCTGCAACTTTTTCACAAAGGGCTTTTAAGCTGGGTGGTGCTGGCTGATGCCAACAATTATCGTTCTGGGAAGTTGACAATGCATGGTTAGACACCATGTCATTGAACATCAAATCTTCATCAAGTTCTGCTTCCTCCCCAACTTGTAACTTCTTTATCTGAGAAGTTTTGGTCACATTCGGAGAATATTTTGGATGATAGACCGAACTCAGAATCAGTAGATGTGTTTCACCAACTGAAACTGAGGTAGCCCTCTTCACACCATGTACACGAGTAGGAATTGGCAGCTTATCTTTATCTTTTTTCCCATCCCACATGTAAACATCACCAGAAGCAGTAACAACAGCACTCCAGTATTTCCCAGCAGATATACTCACCACACTTTTTCCACACAGTGAATAGAGCTGCAAAAGAAATTGGTGTAACATCTTTCACAAGAGCTTCTAGAACATAGTCAAAGAGACAAAGTTTCATTCAGAAAAACCTGTTGACATCTAAGATCAGCATCTGCTGAGACCCAATAAAATAATGCACCATCATCTGTGAGAGCCAAGCTATGCACCATCCCAGCAGCAATAGCTGACACATGAAGCCGTTCCATTCGATGGAACTTTAGAAGGGTGCTTCCACTCATCTTTAAATTTCTAGTAACAATGACACGTCTTGGTGTAACAAGTCGATGACCCCAAGTGTAGATCTGTGAACAAGAAGCGTTTAGTATTTAGCTCTATTACAGCTGAAAGGTAACAAGATGTTCATGAAAACAAGACTAGCCCACAAGATGAAATCAAAATCAATAAAATGCCACAGCCTCAATTAAAGCTAAAAAGGTAAGGGGTATGCATGTCTTTGAAATCACTCAAAATTACCTCTCCATCAGCTCCCAGCACAACTGTGTGATACTTTGCCGCTGAAACTTTAGTGAAGACCTTACCTTTCAAGTACTCAACCACTCTTGGAGTGTAATTGGATGCCGAATTAGAGGTTCCATAACCAAGTTGACCTTCTCTGTTACAGCCCCATGTGAGAACTTCACCAGAATCGGAAACCACTGCAGTGTGTTTGTTTGCTGCAGCAACAGCAACAACCCTTGACCGTAGGGAAGTCACTTTCCGCGGTGTGGGTTGAGTATCAACGGTGTAGCCAAGCTGACCCTCTGCAGAGCATAGATAAGTAGCATCTTTGAAATATGCACACAAAGTTGTACATAGCTAAAATTCACCAAAAACAGGGTAGACAATATCCACCTCGCCAAGAGAATCAAACATCATAGAGGTGATATTGAAATTGGATGCTATAGGTTTTAAAATTTTCCTCAGTCAACAGAATCCAAATTTACCTCTATTGGATCCCCAGGTGAAAACTTCCCCACCCTCAGTAGCCAGAACAGTGTGATGTTTAGCAGCTGCAATTGCCTTCACACAGCGGGATCCCAGGCCAAAAGTCACCAGACGAGGAGTAATAACTGCAGCTTGACCACTGAAAAGTAAAAAAGGAAACTCACCATGTTTGTTAACAAGTTAGTCAAACAAATCAATGTTTTCTTATATAGATATGATTTGCCAGGAGTTTCTTGCTATCATTTCACACAAACAGAAGAGCGAGAACAGAGAGAAGGGTAAACAGTTCTTGACTGCTGCAGTCAGAACATGCAGGAATGGAGTAATACTTACTAATAACCAATTTATAGACACTATCTTCTAATTACATAAATACAAATAAAGTTTACAGCTTCCAAGATTCACAATTTATTTGTGGGCATGGACAATGGATCAACAGTAATATTATACCTATGGATATCAAAGTCAGGATGGCCAAGGCGGCCCCCTCTTCCAAATCCCCACGTGTAGACCTCTCCTCGTGCACTAACTGTTACACTGTGGAACTTTGCAGCAGAGACCAATTTAACAAAAGAGCCATGAAGTGTGTCAACCTTACAGGGGAGCTTTTGTATGTGTGCATTTCCAGTTCCGAGCTGAAAATTTGCACCACTTCCCCAACTAAACACCTCGGTGGCTACCAAAGATGGAAATAATAGTAAAAAGTCACCACCACATAAAGAAAAAAAGAGTTTGCAAGAACAATAAGATACCCATCAATCAAGTTGTAATATAGCAGTGTGTACCCAAATCTTGTTTTTCTCCAATGGCCTTTAGTACTGGTCCGGATAGCAGATCTATTGGTGTACGGTATTTAAAGTCTTCTGACAAAATAGAAGCACCAGATTGAAGAAGGAGACTCGCCACTGTAAGATGGCCAAAATGTAAAGCCCTATGGAGACTACTCCATCCTGATTCTCCATCCTAAAATGAATAATTTTTAAATTTCATCAAGGGTTAGGTGAGGTGTTAGTCATATGATCAGAGAATACAAGATTAAATTGCAACGTAATACTTAGAATTGTAGCTAATGAATTTTCTAACTGGAAACAAGCTAACAATAAGAAAATAATGGAAAACACCTTTTGAAGCTTCCCAAATGCAATACAAATTTAGAAAAATGAAGAGCAGTTTTTCCATACATTTTCTACATTTTTCAATTAGGAAGAATATGTGTTGACCAGAAAAATCCATGTCCCTTTACTCTAGAAAGCTTCGAGGAAAATTGCTCACAACAACTGAGCAGACCTTAAGACTCCGATAAGACTCTCTCGGAACTGCAGAGGCTCATCCAATGTGTTCTATTTATCTATTAAACTATTAAAGAGCAGATGAAGTTTCTTCTCTCATTGAATAAGCAAAAAGGGTATAAAAGCATCACAACATCATGCATATATCCACAACTAGGACAACAAAATCAATTATTAATGAGTCTTCAATATCAAAACAAATTGACTGATTCTAGAGCCTATGAAGAATAATTGAATGTCAACTTTAAGACACAATTATATAGATCCATAGTCATTGATTGTCAAATAGAGGTTATAAAGGCAGCTATAAAAGTGAAAGTCAAATAAAATACGAAAATATTTTTACCAGCTCTGCTGTTGACCATTCTGTTTTGGGAAGTGAACCAATTAGTTCAAAAATGTCTTTACTTTAAGAACATTTTAAGAGCAGTAAATAAAATATAAGGAGTGTTACACACCCTAGCATCAGGATCAGCACCAAAAGCAAGAAGCCTCCTAACAATAGGAATGTGATTCCTCCAAATTGCGACATGCAGGGGTGTCAGACCAAACTTGTTTCTTGAGTTAATATTACCTCCATTCTTCTTAAGTTGAGCCAACGCTGAATCTACATCAGCCAAAGAACCTTCTTGCACAGCAATCCATAAGTCCTTTTGGAAACCATTAAGTGAAAATTTCCGAGCATGTGGTTGATTGTTCTGCTTTTGTCCTCGAGCTGGAAACAGCGACTCCATTTTTATTATTATTAATAGTCTAAACTACTCTTTCAATTATCTGCTGATTGATGTTGCTAAACAGACACTTATGTCTTCCCTAGATATAGCCACTCCCACTCTTTAGTCATTACACAGCTACCAAAGTTATCTGGCCCTTGAACAGCATTCTTACATAAACTAAGAAGTATACATAACTTGAACTAATTCCATTCAGAATCCAGTTTTATGTCAACAAACTGTTAAGCCACCATCATCATCTCCATCTGTATCATGAATGCAGACCAGCTCCAACAACCACTCACAGATTCCCATCAACAGTAGAGAATCGTCTAACAAGCAATCAAAGTGAACAGCATTAACAACTGCTGGTTCATAAATATACCTACAGGGAAAGATAAAATAGTATTAGTACATGGAAGAAGAAAAAAACACAATAACAGAGAAGAATCTACCGGACTAGAATTTTCTTTTCTTTTTTTTAACATTTACAAAGTTCTGGAAAGTAAAAAGAAAAAGAACAGGGCTATCGTAAACAGCCTCATGATAAGAAAATGAGTAAAAAGTAAAAACAAATGAAGTGATTCACATAAGGATTACACACTTACGATGCTTCACTAGGAAAATGCACCTGAAAAGGATGCAGCATAAAAGTCAGATAGGCAACAGGTATACTAATCTATCCAGGTAAAATCAACAGATCCACATTCAAGTACATAATTGACAGTAACATACTTCGCAATAAACCACTGATACGTGTTACTAAAGCAAAGAAAAGTTTCAAATTTGAATACCAATTGAATGATTATTCAAATACGTTAAAGCTTCATAACTAATATGCTGGCTTTCATATTTCAGTAAAATGAAAACGCTCCGGATAGGTCTTTTATCATTCAACACGGAACTTACTAAAAGTAACAAGGCCCACTGAGGCAATGCTGCATGTAAGTAATTCCAAAGGCAACTTGGAACGAGAAATCACATATTTAGAAAAGTTCAAAAATAAAAATGCAAACAACCAAGGACTAAATGAGATCCCAACCTAAGCCCCATGGAAGAAAACATTTAAAGATAGTGTCGGCGTTTTCGTATGTCAATCAGCTTCCGCCCGTAAAACCAATCCAAGCAATCGAAAGAAAGACGACCTAGTTAAGCTCAGAATTCAACAACGGAAAGAAAACTTCATAACCAACCAAGTAAGAACATCCCAACTACAGTTAACAAAGAATCGGACCCCAGTTACACACAAAACCTAGATCCACATTGCATGCCTGATCATAAACAAACCTACATAAAAAAAATTGGCAAACTTTAACAACCAAAACAACAAGAATCGGCATCAGAAGCAACAAATCCTACATCTCTCTAACTAATTCATGAAGTCACCCCCAAAAGTTAACGCATATTAGGATTTGCAAAAATTCACAGGAAAAAAAAAAGGAGTCCCAGAACCAGAAGTCGGAAAAGCATTGAACTCAACAAAATTATAACTGTAAGAGGCCACAAAAAAGAAAAAAAGAAGTGAATGGAGAAAGCAATAGCATTTGATTGAAAATGAAGATGTCAAAATCACCTTAGGCCTTCACTCGAGAAACAGAAGTGAAAAGAAAAATAAGGTAAGGATGCCTATATGCGGTTGGTTTCGGTTTCAAAAGAGAATCAAACCGTAGAATATGCCTCGACGATGCCAAACCAAACCAAGGCATCAAAATAAAAGAAAACATGAGAGAGAATGGAGTTCCTGTACTGTATATGAAGGTCCGGAATGGGGTTAAATTCTAGGACTAGAGGTGGCACCGTGCGAGTCTATGGAAAGTAACCACTTGGATTGTACCACGTAAGGCAGAGTGCGTGTACCGGTGATCCAGGGGTATGACACGTGGCAAGCAACTGAGTAGACATGAAACCAAGAGCATCGAGGAAGCGAGAAGTAAAAAGGAAATGTTATTTGGCGTTTGGCGAAGTTCTTGGCAGTTGGAACAGTCAACATCAATGTTATGAATACTAGTATCGAAACGATCGGATTGAGCTACTGAACAAAATCTCACTCTAGTATCGGTCGATGTCGAATTATCGTTCGGGATATTTTTAAATTTATAAAATAGTCGCTAAACTTTTAAAAATTACAAAATAATTATATTGATATATTATACAATTTGTCTTGTATAACATCAACCATACTTTCAAAAATTTTAATAATAAATAATAATGACAATTAATATGAAATAATAATAATTTTAAATATTTTACATATAAATAATAACCACAATTAATATAAATAAAGAAAATTATCATCATACAATTATAAAATTAAGAATAATACAAAGTATTTAAAATATTACAATAATACAAAATATTTTGTAAATTTATAAAATTGTCTCTGAATTTTTAAAAATTACAAAATAATCCATTTATCATAATGTAAAGTTGTAAATTATTTAATTTAGTTTTTTGTTTATATCTTATTCATTTTATTTTATATATATCTTTATTTTATTTTAATTATTTCTTTATATAATAATTATCTATATATAATATATATCAATATATAATAATTATCTAAATATAATAATTAATTGTAAAATAATGAAAATTATTCAAAATTATTAATTATTAAATATTTTATATTTTATCAAAATTTTGAATTATTTTTTAGAATATTGTTTTTCACATTCCATTTCATTTTACATTTAATTAGACATAATCACAATTTCATTTAATATATAAAATTAATTTAATAATTATTAATAAATATAATTAATTTTAAAATATATAAATTTTGATTTAATAATTGAATATATATAAAATAAATATTAGTTTATAAATAATAATTTTAAAATTATTTATTTTGAAAATAAAATATTTTTATTAATACTTTATTAATAAATATTATATAAAATATTAAAATAAATTTAAATAAAATAATTTATTAGTAATTAAAATATTTTATTTTTAAGTTTTATTTAATTTATAATTATTATTAGTAATAAAATATTTATTATTATTTTAAAAGTTTGAAAAAAAAGGAGGGAATGAGAGGAAGGGAAGAGATTTTAAAAATTTTAAAATTTTGCAAAAAAACCCCCAAATTTTTTAAAATTTCAGTCTGATCCAAAGTATTTGACCGATATTTTGAATCTAGGCGCCTGATCGACCGGTATTTAAATCCGGTACCAAAACTTGAATTCCAGAGTCGGATTTGGTAGGAGCAGATGCGTCTTACCGAAATCTTAAAGCGATATTTGATCGAAATCAAAACATTGGTCAACATCGTAGGTTGTATCGGGGGTTATATTTCGAATGCCTTGTTTCTCCTCATCCGCTTTTACGTTTCTAAGTCAATTTTTATTTTCTTTTACGAGCCCTTCTCAGGATATGATTGTCTTTTTAATTAAAATGAATTAATAAATAAGAACCCTAAAAGTTCAACCCCTAGCAAATCTTTTTTGGGCCGCTGCTTTAAAAACTTTTCAAAAATGGCTATCTTAGTCGCAAGAATTCAACCTAAATTCTCTTACTTTCGTGCTAGCTCTTTCACCTGCACTGCTTTTGCTTCTCTTTTGGTATCGTCCTTCCCTTCCCTGCTTTTGCTTGCCTTCCCGATCTCTATAGAACGAAAGAGCTGCCTGGTGAGGAACAGACAGAGGCAAGGAGCCGATTGCCTTCCTTCGTTGGTTTGTCTTCAGTTATCACAATGTACTGGTTCCTATAGGCATTTTAGCGAGTTAATCTTTCCATTTCATAGCGAAATAAAGTACCAAGTTAAAGACTTGCCAAAAAATTAAAGTTATAGGGTTCATCTTTTTGTTCACCATAGGAGGACTCACTGGAATAGTCCCGGCAAATTATGGGCTTGACATTTCTCTACATGATACTTGCCGCCAAAACAAAAACACTTTTGCCTTCATTTTAACAACCCCCCCTTCTAGTTCAAGAAAGGTTCAACGCTTTGATCTTCCTCCCATCCTTATTTGGAGATTCATCCATTTTTGTTAAAAGAATTCAGCTTGGACAGAGACATTACTGTCGAGATTCTGACTGAAAAATTGGACATTCCATGAAGGGAAATCCTCCTTGGGACCTACTTTGTTGAGGTCCTAGAAACCGCTAAAAAAAGATTGAACATGTGGGAGGATCCGAACGAATGATGCTTTCATTTCCCCTGAAGACCGAGAGCTAACTATCGAGACTTTGGATGAACTAACGTACCGATCACTAAGCGGGGATGCTCCCTAAAAGTGCTTAGTTTCGTTGGAAAAACCAACGCAAATATCATATTTACTTTCTCTCGCCCTACTAAAGAAAGATAGAAAAGGTTGGAGAGGGTGACTTTCTGAAATTATCTCCTTTCTAATTGAGCTTGAAGGCTTTCAATTTCTCACCAATTCCCTGGGAAAGGTATCGAAACTGGGGATCGTAGTCTCAATCCTAAGCTTTTAGAATCTTTCCGGCAAACTCCTAGCATGACATGCTATAGGAACTTCTCCCAATCAACGAGTGGTTTCTACCGTCCTTGATTTCCTCCCAGCTATTCACGCATGAAGATCGTCGTATGTATGCTCGACTTTGGTTGCCGATGCTATAATAGGTAGGAGTATATTATGGCGGATCGATCACCCGCAAACCAACCCCTCCAAGAAGAATTGTCTATGCCCTCCGATCCTATAGAGCGAAAAGAGTCACTGGTGATCCCTGTGTTGCGATCACCTCATATTGATAAAAAATCCAGAGAACAATTTGAAATGGAAATCAAGAAAAAAAATTATTGTCATTGGTTCTGCCGGATTTTAGCTGAACTGTATGTTGCCATTCGGATCCATAAGTCGGCTACTTTCTGTGATGAATCTGACGTGAAGATACCTACAAAACAAAGAAGGCTTGTCGAGGGTTGTATCCCGATCAGCTCATCCGGCGCTCAAGTCAGTCTTTTGGTGAATGTGAGGTTGATGAATGCAGAGAAAAATTAGGTTATGATTTGCGTACCTCAATTATGGGAGAATTATACCTTATATATGGTTTTACAGTTAAGTTTAGGTCTTTACGTGTTTGCATGGGAGATTTCCTTCTACGGATGGGCCAAGGAGGGCGTGGGCTGGACTTGGGCTTGACCTAGGCATAAAACTGATCTTTGAAGAATGGACCGATCGGCCCACGGGTCGTTTTGACTGGATCCGGGCCCAATACGACCGACCCGATCATAAGTCCCCTACTCCTCGAGTCTGAGCGAAGAGAAAGGTTGGAGGAATATGTAGAGGTTTCGTAACTCGTACATAGGACGACTCGTAATTGGGGTGATCGGTTGAGCATTGAGGTGTAGCCCGTCCGTAGGTCAGCTAATGAAGTAGTCGATCGGTCGGGCATTGTTGTTGTAGCTCAATCATGGGATAGCTCGGGTAGTCCCGATCGGTCGGATGTCGACTAGTTGTGCGTGATTGCTCGTATTGGGATCGGTCGGCTGAGTGCCCCAACTGGTCGGCCTCGGCACTTATTGCCCGACAGCTCGCGCTAAAGTAGGTCGGGTGGTCATCATTAGCGAGCGCGTAAAGGTACTTGAAGCATTTATTATTTGACGGCGCGTGCTATCTGACAGCATTTCAAAATCCGAAACATATCGTCTTTGTAACCGTTGTGCAGCTGTCCCGTACGTCCTTTCAACTGTTTACGCCACTCCGAATTTCGAGTAACCCTAATTTATTCTCTGCTCGGATCATGTCGCGTGTCCGGGCATAGCTCGATTTTTCTCCACGCTTCGAGTTTTGGCTGGATCGCAATTCGAACGTTTCCCTATAAATGTCCAGGGTCGACAGACGGTTTGGTTTTCTTCACGCTCGTTTCATTCTTGCTTTCATCTTGCTTTCCTCTGCTCTTTCTTATTCTTAGTGTCCGAAAGTTTTCTTCGGCGTTGCACAAATTTTCGATCTCTTACCACTAAATAGGTACGTCCCTTTCCCTCATTTTTCTCTTTTAAATTTTCTCTTAGTGAGCATGTCGTCCACCGGTTCTCAGAGTGGGGTTTCTCCAAGGGATGATGTTGACGAGAGGTCGTCGGAAGTTATGGTTGAGGCGACGGCGATGTCGAGGTTGGGAGATGTTGAAGAGATTACGACAAGAGAGCGAAAAGATGGGCTGGTAGTAAAGGAACTGCCTAAAGGCAAATCGAGGATGTCCACGGCGGAGTTGAGTCGGTCGATTGTTAGGAATGGTATCCCTCGGTCCTGGGAGCCTAGGCTGGCCTCGGGGGATGAAAGAATCGACAACAACACAACTGGGTGGTTTGTCATCTCTGAGTATTTCTTCTCGGTCGATGGCTTGAGACTACCGTACGTGCCGATCGTGGATGAAGTGTGCGTTGATTATCAATTAAAGCCGAGTCAGATTCCTCCGAATGGGTGGAGGTTCATCAATGGCCTTGCTCTGTTGTGCCACCAATTCGGCTGTCTGCCTTCGGTCAATATCATACGCCACTTTTTGATAATGAGCCAGAGTCCGAGCTCTGGGGGTGGGATCCCTTCCCTGATGTATAAGGATGCCCGGTATTGCCCAGCCGGGACGACTTCTAAAATTACCGGCTGGCGAACGAAATATTTCTTCGTGAAGCCACCGGGATCTTCCTCCGAGTCCCAGCCGTGGAGGTATCCCCTAGCCGAGCGATGGAATGACTCGTCAAGTCTATTCCTTTCTAGGGAGGAGCGGGAGGTAGTCGGCCGTATAAAGGAGCTCGGCCAATATAACCGTTCGAACTTATTTTGGGATACGGTGGGGGCCTCGGCCAACTCATTCGATTGACCCCGCCTCGAGTTAGCGAGCTAGGAGAGGAACCGCCTACTGATTGACCCTCATGGTTGAATTATTTTCCATGCTTGTAGGTTTTGGTTCGATTTCTAACTTTGCCGCTGTTGTTTGTGCGACCATGGTCAAAGTTCATGCTTTCCTGCCCACCCAAGTCTGCCAAGGGTAGCCTTAGTCGCGGGCCTTGAAGGCGGAGGACGGGAGGATAGGGAGAGGCCAGTTCGATTGTTGTTCGGCCCATTGCTTCCAGGCAGCGGTATGTTCCTCCTACCGTCTCCGAGCCGTCCGCGGCATCTGCTGTGGTCGTCCCGCCTGGTGAGTGCTTGGTTGTGATTGAGGAAGAGGAGGAGAATGAACGGCCTCTGAAGAGGAGAAGGGGGCTCAGGTAGTCGATCGATCTCCTCAAGTAGTCGACCGACCTTCTCAAGTAGTCGACCGACCTCCTCGTCCCTTGGACCGAAGCAAGGGGAAAGAGAAAGTGAGAGATCGTGTTGCCCCGTCTGCCCAGGGTAAAGGGAAGAAGTCAGCGGGGAGTGCTGACAAGTGGGAGCCAGCGATTAGCCTTGAAAAGACTGCCTCGATCGCCAATGCCGAAGTAGCTCTTCATCTTGCTGAGAGGGTCATTCCTCCTTCGGACGAGAAGCGCTTTGACGCGTTAAGTGTTGAGGAGTTGACGAGCCGTGCCATCCGCAATTCCATGAGGGATGTGGCTCTCACTTTGTCCATGCATCAGCCAATCGAGCTGCTGAATCAGGAGGTCCATTCCCTCCTGGAGCAGGTGGACGGTTTGAAGACCGAGCTCTCGGAGGTCAGAGAGGAAGGAGACTTCTCCCGGGCTCAACTCTCTTCCTTGGAGGAGGAGAAGAAACTCTAGGAGGAGGAGCGTGACGTCTTGAGAGCTCAGCTCGCTTCGGGAGAGGAGGAGAGGAGCTCCTTAAAAGCTCGGCTCACCGCGGAGGAGGTCGAGAGGGTAAGGGCGATGGCAGCGAGGAACAAGCTGTCCGAGGAATGCGTGGTGTTACGGGGGAAGCTGGACTCGGAGATGGCGCTTAAGGAAAAATTCCTCGAGGACCAGGCGCAAATTGAAGATACGCTGAGGAGGGTGCGAGCCTCCATAAAAGAACAAAGGGTCGAGGCGATCATGCGATGGCAGAGGCGATTCTTACAGGAGGAGTGCTTGGAGTACTCCTGCGACTTGGCCCTCATGATCTTGAAGAATTGCTATGACGCCTGCGTTCCTGAGGGGTCGGACAGTCCTTCATTTGAGGGGTTCGCCAAGCCGCTGCTTCCTACCGCCCTTGGCCTCTCTCTGGAGGAAGTAAAGGAGAGAGCCATGGAGGACCGGGGGTTAGTCCCAATTGAGGAGCTGGACCTCAGCTCGATTGAGGAGGATGAGCTTCCTTATGAGGATACTTCCCCGGCCGCTCCCTTGGACCCTGCTCTTTTTTCGACTTTTCCGCCTGCTTCCGAGGCATCCCCTGGGCATCCACCCACTTATCCTTTTGTAGATTTTTGAAGCTCACCTGGTCGGGCTTGTGACCAGGGCAAATTTACATTAATGCAATCTTTACTTTTGCTTCATTTTTTCTGATGTCCTTTTCCGTATTTATGCTCCTTACTTTCGATGTATGGTGAATTTTGATGAAGTTGTTCATAGTCGACCGGCTTCGAGGTCGACTTATAGTAGAGTCCGAACCGAGGTCCCAAGGATCTCATCTTGGCGACCGATCGACCGCAATCGATCCGTGTCGATGTCGAGCGAGGGTCCCAAGAGCCTTGTCTTGGCGACCCGACCGACCGTTGTCAGTTTATATATATGTCGGGCGAGGGTCCCAAGAGTCTTGTCTTGGCGACCTAGCCGGGCAATAGGCTGGGCGATCAATGGTCCCGAGGATTTCGTCTCGGCGACCTGGCCGATCGATAGTCGAGGCCGAGTGGTCCCAAGGATCTTGTCTTGGCGACGCGTCGAGCAATTGGCGATCTATGGAGATGTCGATCGATGGCGAGCGAGGGTCCCAAGGATCTTGTCTTGACGACCCGACCGACCGTAGTCGATCTATGGAGATGCTGAGCGAAGGAGAACGAGGGTCCCAAGGATCTTGTCTTGACGACCCGACCGACCGTAGTCGATCTATGGAGATGCCGGACGATGGCGAACGAGGGTCCCAAGGATCTTGTCTTGACGACCCGACCGACCGTAGTCGATCTATGGAGATGTCGGGCGATGGCGAACGAGGATCCTAAGGATCTTGTCTTGGCGACCCGACCGACTGTAGTCGATCTATGGAGATGCCGGGCGATGACGAACGAGGGTCCCAAGGATCTTGTCTTGGCGACCCGACCGACCGTAGTCGGTCTATGGAGATGTCAGGCGATGGTTGATTGGATTTTTCTCTCTTTGCCACATATAATGAAGCTTTTTATTGCCAAGAAGTCTGAAAACCCCTTTATTGATGATAATGAGGGCGTGGGCCGTTAAAAAACCTGTCTGGAAGGGACAGAAAAAAGGTTTCCACATGTATACAAAAACGGTAATAAGTGAAGATTAACTAAAATAAAACTTATCTATTGGTAGAACGCCTTCAAGTTTCAAGAGTTCCAAGGTCTTGGTAGAACCTTCCCTTTCGCATCGCGTAGGATGTAGGAACCATGCCCGACTTGCTTAATCACCCGATAGGGTCCTTCCCACGTCTGTCCGAGCTTTCCAGGATGCTTCCCGGTCGCTTCGGTCTTTCGCAGGACGTACCCGCCTATTTTTACATCGCTCGGCTTTACTCTTCTGTTGTATAATTTGGTCGCTTTTTGTCTGATTGCTTCCGAACGAGCGACTGCCCTTTCTCTGTCCTCACTGAAAAAAACGAGTTCCGCTCTTCTTCATAGCCCGACACCCTTTGATTATGCAATGCCACTTATACTGGAACCAGGGCTTCTGCCCCAAAGGTCATCCTGAACGGTGTTTCCCCTGTGGCTCCGTTCGGTATGGTTCTGTATGCCCACAACACTTCGTCTAATTCTTCCACCCAAGTCCTTCGTCCATCTAGGCGCTTCTTGAGAGCACTCATTATTTTTTTGTTGGTATTCTCCACAACACCGGCCTCGAATAATTTCTCTACTTCTTTCTCGATCACCTCATCGCTCCTCCTTGCATGCCATCGCTTCTTTTATGCGATCGGCAGTAGTCATGCCGAATCTGGGAGTCGATCGATTGATCGAGAAATTTCAGGCATGTCGCTCGGTACCCAAGCGAAGACCGATCTATTTTCCACCAAACAGTCTGTGATTTCTTTAATAAGGTCACCCTGCAGCTCGGAGCCTAGGTTTGTGAATTTAGAGGGTGGCCGTCGATCTGACCATTGGGTTTCTTCCACTGGGTTCATCCTATCCATCTCCTCGTCGGCTCTCACATCAAGAGAGCTCGTCAGGACTACCGCCCCGTCTAATGTCTTCGTTTCCGCTAAGTAACATTCCCTGGCGATTCTCTGCTGACCCCTGGAGACGACCGATCTGAGGATATTTTGAGTAACCCGCCCGATTATTGCATTGTACGCCCCTTGAAACTTGACGACTAGGAACTCAACGTCCCTTTCTATCTGACACGGCTTCTGCCCGAACTTTATTTTCAAATACACCCGGGTGAACGGGTAGGCTGACGTCCCGGTTATCCCTTTGATGGGGCAGTCTATAGGTAGTAGTCGATCTTCGGGTACCTTCATCTGCTTGAAGGCCTCATAATACAACAAGTCGATCGAGTTGCCCGTATCAATCATCACCCGCTTCACCTCGTAACCGTCCATGTTCAGATTTACCACGAGGGCGTCATTATGAGGGTAACTTACTCCATCAAGGTCGGACTCATCGAATGATATCATCCCATCGTTCTCCCTCGGCTTTTTGGTGGATGAGTCTCTGCCGACCTGTTTGGCATATCTTTTTCTCCCTTTAGCGGTGGATCCCCCTGCTGCATTTCCACCGAATATCATGTTAATGACCCCAGTTGGTCGGTCGTCTTGTTGCCCAGCATTTTCGTCGTTTCTTTCCCTCGATCGCCCCCTCTCTTTTTGTCGATTATCTGTATTCGCATTCTGCCTCCCTCCATCATTCCTGTCATTTCGCCTCCAGGGCGGTCGCCTATTGTCTGGCCGACCCGTCCTGCGCTGATTATCCCGATCGGCATTTTGTTCGTGCTTCACGAATTGGCCTAACCTTCCCCTTTGTATAAGGAATTCGATTTCTTTTTTCAACTGCCAGCAATCTTCCGTATCATGACCGACCTCTTTGTGGAAACGACAATATAGATCCGGGTTCCTATCCTTGTAAGGGGTCTTCATTTTATTGGGCTCTCGGATGGATTTCCCATCCGCTCTCATAGCCGCTAATACTTCCGCATATCGTTTGTTAAGCGGGGTAAAGTCTTGGTGATGCCATTGCCGACTAGTCGACTTCCTCCAGGTCGACTGATCCCTTTGTCTCTTGTGAGACTCATCTGCCCGGCCACTCGGCCTGCGATTATCTGCCCTGTGTTTTGTATTCTTTAATACTTCTTCGAGCTGAATATACTTGTCTGCCCGATGTCTGATCTCCTGAATAGATCGGGGTTGATCGAGAGCCAATGACTTTTTGAACTCCTCATCCCTCGTGTTGCTCATGAGTGCTGCCAACATGGACGAGCACGTGAGGTCGGGGACCTCGACCGCTTCATTATTGAGCAAGTGATGAACTCCGTAAACTTCGTTTCTTCCTTGGGTCGATTGCATTACTTCAATGCAATTTTACGTAATCGCTTGCTTGTGGCGAACTGGTTGAGGAAAAGTAGCCTAAAATCCTCAAAGCAGGTGATACAGCCCGGAGGTAAACTATTGAACTATCGTCGGGCTCCCTCTTGAAAGGCCGTACAAAAAGCCTTGCACTGGATGGCATCCGGGACACAATGTAGATTCATCATGAACTGAAAGTGCTGCAGGTAATCTAGGGGGTCGGTCTTTCCAGTGTATTTTTAGGGGGTCGATATTTTTGTGCCGGGTGCCGAGAGGTTATCCAAGATTTTCGGAGTAAAAGGAGAGTTGTACTGTGCTGTCGGGCGATCTGGACGGAAGCTCATAGCTGCGTTAATCCGATCATCCACGATTTTCTCTAGGGCTTCGGTTGGGTGGTGATCAGTCGTCATCTTTGATGCGTAAGCGCGCTTATCGTGCGAGGCATTTTGTCGTTATCTTTATTGAGATTGCAAAATTTGACGGATCAATAGATCAGTTGCTTCCTCAATCTGTTTTCGGGTGAGGGAGGTGTGTACAGGCGGAAGAGGATCTGCATCCGATCGGTGTCGGAGATTCGGGTGCATATTGAGTGCAGCGTTATCCTCTAAAGCGACACTCTGTTCTTCTTGTTCCAAGTTCTGCGATTCTGGTTGATCGTTAGGATCCGAGGATTCCGTCTTGGAAACATGTAGTGCAGTGGCGAGTTGCGGTGGCTACAAACCCACGCGTTACATCGCCAGAGCCATGACAGCCGCTATATCGAGAGTTCGTCGTCGCTACTTTGATTGATCATGTGTTTGGGCGTGGTGCGAAAGTCGGGCCCCACGGTGGGCGCCAATTGGTTTTGCCAGATTTTGGCTGAATTGTACGTTGCCGTTCGGATCCGTAAGTCGGCTACTTTCTGTGATGAATCCAACGTGAAGATACCTACAAAACAAAGAAGGCTTGTCGAGGGTTGTGTCCCGATTAACCCCTCTGACGCTCAAGTCAGTCTTTTGGTGAAGGTGACGTTGATGAATGCAAAGAAAAACTAGGTTATGATTTGCGTACCTCAATTATGGGAGAACTATACCTTATATATGGTTTTGCAGTTAGGTTTAGGTCTTTACGTATTTGCATGGGAGATTTCCTTCTACGGATGGGCGAGGAGGCGTGGGGGGACTTGGGCTTGACTGAAACATAAAGCGATCTTTGAAGAATGGACCGATCATTACGATTCGTCGCTTTGACTGGTCCGCCCAATCGACCGAATTCAGACCGGTCATAAAAACGGAAAGGCATGAATTGTGAAAGAAATTCTGGTGATCCAAAAGAACATATCGCTCATTTCGAGCATTTAGCACAATTTAAGACACAAGCTTCGAAAGTCTTCTTCAATTAGTAAGAAAAGCCTCCGGAGCTACATTCTCTCTCACTCTCCAATCTTCCCCTGGAATCTGGATATCCTTAAACAATTCAGGTTTCGTCTCGTCCTCGCCCTAACGGGCAGCTTGCCTTAAAGCTCTCAAATCAGACCATTCATTAGACACTGGTTATTGTAATCACTATCCTTGGGAGCTCACTTCATTTGTTTACTTTATATCCGTAACTTGTCCAATAAGATTGGAATATGCTTTCTCTGCGGGTAATGAAATAAGTTGTATTTTCTGCAGTTTTCCCATATTACAACTTCCGTGGCGGGCCCCTGCATTCGAGCGTCGAATGAAATAGGTGGTCGGGCCCATCATATCATGAATCCCAATACATACCGAAACCTAGACAAAGAAATCCAATCGTCAAAATAAATAAAAAGGCCATCGTGGACCAAAATCCAAACAGATCAATTGGCCCCTGCGCCAAATCGATTTAGACAAATCAATCAATAACTAGCAGAAATAGACTGCGCAAATGCATAGTGCCCAGTTAATTTAAAAATAAAGAGTATTCTATAAATAAATACTCTTTATTTAAGGGAAAGATGGAATTGTAGGATTGAACTTAAAATTTAGTAAAAAGAAAAAGAAGAAAATATACTAATTGAATTATTTGAATGAATTAATAAAATAACTAAGTTAAAATAAGAAATTGTAAATTTTAAAATCCTTGAAATGTATAGTAAAGAATGAATAAAAAATTAAATGGTTGAATGAATTAAAAGATCAATAAATGAAATATGTGAGCAAAAATTGTGAAATTTATACAAGATGAAAAGATAAAATAATTTGATAAAGTTTATAATTAAAGTTCTAAATAAAAGTCTTATAATATTTTAGTACATAATTTAAAAAATAAACTTATAATTTGAAAAATGTATATAAATAATATGATATTTTATGATTGGTTAAATATTTGTAAATAAATATTGTTAATTTTAAAATTTGTCGAGAAAATTGTTAATGTTGATAAATTGTTTTGGAGAAAATAAGCGAAATCATAATATTTGAAATGACTTATCAAAATAAAATTGGTAAATGTATATAAGTCACATGTGTTATAATATTTTAGTACATAACTTAAAAACTAAAGTTATAATTTTAAAAATGTATACAAACATAAGGCTTAATATGTTATTTTATGATTGGCTAAATATGTATAAATAAATCTTGTTAACTTAGAATATTTGAAATGAGTGAGTAAAGTCGGGTAGTACAAATTACGAACGAACAAAATGTAAATGTATAATGTGATGTAAATTAGTTAGCTTGGAAGGTTAACTTAGGAAGAAAGTACTCTCTTATACATTATAAAATTAGAATTCTATAATCTATTGAAATAAATTACATAATAATAATAATAATATTTTAATTTAGATCATAAAATAAAGGAAAAATAAAATATTAATTTTAAAGTTTTTGATTAATGTAGCATATTATTAATTTTAATATATTAACAATTTTGATATTACTATTGAAAATATATACTAATTTTGCTTGCACAAAATTAAATTATTTTATAAAAATAACTTCTATAATATGTCCAATTTTAGCAGTGCTTAAAAATAACCAATTTATTGATTGTTTCCTAATGGAGATAATCTAATAGAGAATTAGTTTAATACTTATAATCGATCGTCAAATCGGCGTTAATTATTTTCGATGAAATCACTATCATAAATATGAATTTAAAGCGTATAATTCACCTTATTATAATATTATAAGATTGCTAAACAAAGTGATACAAAATAATACATTTGTATACAAAAAAACAGAATTGTATCATGGGCTTAAAATTGTTGATATATATATACGACTTTAAAAATAGTTAAATATATAAATATATATAATGAAATTTAAGTCAATCTATTAATTATAATGTAATTAATAAATTAATTATATAAAACTAAAATTAATTAAAAATGAAATATATGAGCTAATTAGTCAAGAATACTGAATATTAATTAATCTATTAATTATATTAATTTTAGGTAAATCATAATTTATTATTTTATAATTAACAGTTAAATCAAAATTACCTAATTAGTTAATTAATTAATTATATTTTAAAGAACAATTTTTTTTGAATGGTGTTACATATATTATAATTAATATTACTTAGTAATATATGTATTTTAATTATATATATATATAATAACAAAATAGTATTTACATAAATATATAAATTAATACTAATTAGTATAATATATATTTGTTATTATCCTATAATTAAAAATTTAAAAGTAATAATAATTATTAAATTATTTAGTATATAAAATATATATACATATATATAACATTATTAAAGTCACCAAAAAATATTTTACATAATAACTATTAGAAATATAAGGATCTCGAAAAAAATTTCTCCCTCTCCATAAAAGAAACTGATCATTAAATCTCTATAGGTTGTAGAGATTGGCAATGAAAAGACAAAGGCTATATAGATATTAGGACCAGCGGACATAAGATGGATTGCTTTTGAATAATAACAAAAGAAAGCATTACAGCGTTACACGTTTGTACTATTATTCAAAAGATAACTCAAAATAAATAATCACCAATGAAATCATTATTTTAAAAGGGGAAGCATCAACTCAATTAACTTGAAGTCACCATAAAGTAATTTCATTAGCAACTCCAAGCAATTAAAGACATCGAGATTCCAAATTTTCAATTTAGAAAACAAAGATGCAACCAAAAGAAGGTAAATGGACTGTAAGAACTCTTCGATTTCCAATCCCAGTACGAAAAGATATCCATTCATCGGAAGTATCAACAAATTTTGCTAGATCATCATTTGAAATATGAAGAGTTAGCACAATGAGCCACACCAACTAATTTGCATCCTTCTTGACAAGATGTTGAAATAAGAATGTAAGATTCTACAAGAAATAATGTTAAAGAACTATAAAATTTCTAACCTTTTTTTAAACCATTCCAATAAGTAGAAACTTTTGTCTCAAACCTTTTAAGTGTTCAAAATTCAATTCCATAAACTTGGACATAAAACAAGTATCCGAAAGGACAAATCTCAACCATTTTTCAAACCAAATATAGCCTTAAATGAAGATCATCCTTCGTTATTGATATTTTGACTAAATCACCACCTTTTTCGCAACCCCATAAGCAAACGAAAATGATAATCAAGACCTAAACACAATTATCAATTGAAGTACTAACTTCCCGCATAAATGACATAAAAAGGAGAAAATTTGAAACAAATTTATTTCACAATAGTATATTCTTCTCCTAGAAAATCAACAACAGCATTTCTACTGGAAAATCAATAAGAGCTCAGGTATCCAAGAATAACAGCAGGGGAGAGCAATATAATGGTTAAAATTGTTAGTACCAAGCAAACAAGACACAAGAGTTATAAAGTGATACAATCATGAAAGCTTATTCCTACAACCTGTCCTTTTGTAACATTTTGCAGGTAAGATTACCATTCAGCTATTTTAATAATTTTTCATTATCACCACCACCAATGTTTATTCTCCTTCATTGCTAACATAAAAGAACCCCATCTGACATCCAGTGCAACTAATATAGCTTAGGATTGCTGCATCAATTTTTCAAATCATTGTTCATTAAAAATTTAAAAGCGGCTGAAACTCAAATCTTAGACAAACTTTATCTTTTCATCCCCAAATTAATTTCAATGTTCCTAATTCATATAATAAGTTTCACTAACTTCAGGATCAGCTGAAAGGATATATATATATGTGTGTGTGTGTATATAGGAGAGGGAGAGAGAGAGAGAGATGTTTATGCACACTCTTGCAGATCTTTAGCTCCATCGATCATCGATAATCTACAAGTCTAGTATAGATTAGTTTCTCATTTTAGCTTTCTTTAGCCTAATCAAATCAACAGATACCACACTGTAAATTTAAGATATGATTGAATCGATACCCTCCCCAAAGAATGTTAAATTCAACCTTTTAATCAACTTTAGCTCTCGTGCTTTTAAAATAGAGACACACACCATCAAGGCCACACATGTGTGTAAATGCTAAAAATACTTTGGTTACTGAAACCTTTTGTGGCTAAAAATAATCATACAATGCCATGTGTTTGACTCAAATATGGAATATATGATTGAATGCCAAATCGTAGGATCTCTGTAACTACATAAATAACTTAAATAATAAAAATGCAACGTCAAAATCACAAAAAGGAAGATGGCAAAGCACCTATTTCCTGAATAAAAGTACTATCATCCTTTAACAGAGACAAAACCTACATCAGAAAAAGATCAGTAAAAAAATGCCACTCCTGAAACAGAATAGAAAAGGGTTTAAAACAATAAAGGCTTGCAATGCTTAGGAGAGAGCAAGTTTAAATGTTTACAATAGCATTGTTCGTATGAATAATGAAATTGAGGCTTGTAACTGTGACCTCATCCAGTACCCTAGCCAAAACAACATCCTGAAAGCAATGAATGAAGATAAGAACTCCCACATTCGTAGAAAGACAAAAATCAGCCTACACCAACAACTAAGAAAGTTAATTAAAGCAGAGTACACCAGCAGAATTTCCAGTATTCAGTACCCAACCTTTAGATAACCAACTCTATATGTCTGGAGTATTTTTGACAGGACAAGTGGATCTGTGATTGGTATGGCCTTACATCAAAAAAGAGACAGAGAACGCAAGTCAAGACAACTGATGAATCATTCATTATACAAGTTCTATCTCGAAATGAGCAACTGCAATTTACCTCCTTGAAAACATGTTCTTTCAAAAAACTACGATGATGTTGGACATGAAGAACCTCTGGATCATCTGCAAGCATAATAAAAAATTCAGTATCAGTAAAAATGAACCATTACTCTAATTAAGGCAGCCATAATCATCCAAGTACAAAACAACCATACAGATAACCTGTTATGGACATGTGGAGTGGATAGGTGGGTTGGTCCATTGACAGTGCAATGCAACAGGTAATGTCCAAAAAGTCCACATTAACATGGGTTGGATGTTGAATAAATGTTCAAGAATAAAAATTCCTGAGAAGCTATTAGGCACCTTCTCTATTGAAAAAGGCACCAATTAGACAACACTCAGTGGTCAAACACATACTGTAGAATCACTACAATCACATACATCAGAAGTGATTGCATATAGCAGCTCACCAAAACCACATTGCATATAGAAATAGAAAAACATCAACCAAAATCAGAAAACTAAAAAAACAATCAATTACTTAAAATATGCATTTGAGACAATGAGCCAATTATGCACATTACACAACAATTAAAGCACCAGAGTTCTACGACTACATTAGCCATTCAAATATATGGAGGTTAAAATTACTTGGATAATGGGAAAATGGCAATTAGCATGGGAAGAGAATTTAGTAAAATTATGTTAATAATGCAATAGTACCGCTGCAGACTTAGAGCAATCCCCTGACAGGTCATGCAAAGTAAGATCAACAGAAGGGGGAAAAATATTCTCTACACAAATAGCTACTAGAAAGAAGATGACAACTTACACTCGAGAGCACCAATAATATCCATGATCAATTCATCTCCAAATACTTTCTAAAAAATTTGAGGAATATTAAGCATTACTATAAGTAAAGGAAAAGATCCCATTACAACCTATCAATAGTGCATAAAAGATGTATATAACGAGAGAACATGATACTCATTGATCCCTCGACTATTTTGAATATCGTATGCGGACCATCAATGTTTTCTAGGTCCTCACATATCCTAAAGATCCATTAGCTTCGAAAAACTCTTCTTTGCATTAACAACGGAAGTTACTTAGAAAATTCCAAACCAATAATGGATAGAAACTAGATTCACATATGACGAAATAATACATCACACTACCTCCTATCCCGAACCGTTAGAAAGGATTAAGCTGCATGAATATGTCATTTTCTAAATATTTAAATTTATAAGCGACCACGTTGTGAGACATTACTTCATAGTCATAAATATGCACTTTAAAACAAGTGAAAACCGAGGTTAAGAATTTATGATAAAACTCGTCAAATTATAAAACTATAACAACTTCAATAAAAAGCTGAAATAAAAAGAATTCATACAAACACAAAAGATAGAGAAATTACAAAGACAAGGACATGCAGCCAAAAGGCGAGAAAAGGAGGCAGAGAGATGTCTTAGATTGATTAACGATCGGTCACGTTAAGAGGAAAGCTAGTCTAACTAGTCAATGCAAACTTTAAGATTAAAGTTTAAAAAAAACACATACATTGTTCAATATAAGTTCATCGACCTCATCGATCCATGATGTCACTCTCGGACAAAGTCTGCAACCTGATTAAGCTTTGTTACTTAAAGCATGACATGAATGAAAAGGGGATGCAAAATAATCGGGCATATGGACTTGCGAGTGGCGAGATGGTTTCTAATTGCGCGAAATGAGTGGGAGCATTACCAAATGCAATCGAGAGCAAGAAAGGATGCGCCCATTAAATAAAAGTTCCAAACAACACATGGCCTCAAAGGAAGATTTGCATCAACACCCATAAAAACCCTATGAACATGTGGGTTTATACATCCCAAAACTTACAAAGAAAGTATCGTACCCTCCCAAGAAATATTCAACAAAAGTAAGATCTTTTATTTCTAATATAAAATATTTCTTAACGTTTACAATTTACGTCCATCTGAAATGATGAACTAAAACCCAAAAATAATAAGGAGATAAAAGTTGGTTTCTAGTATTGAAATTAACTTTTCAATCTAGTGCATGATGTTATGATATGTAAAACTTCATTTTAGAAACCACAAAAGGAAAATTTTGTAAAAAGAGTGAAATAGTAGTTAACGAATATCACATTCGAGACCTGATATTATAAATTTATCACAACATTTCATTTCAAACAAGCAATGTTGATAATGATCTAAAAGACCTAAATGCACCACATAAAATGAAATCAAGCTTGAGTTTCAAATACCTCGAAAAGAAAAATAAACTAAACACACCAAATTCCAAAACACTTAAAAGAAATCATATTTGAGTTGAAACCCTCGAAAGAAAATGAACTAAGAATACGAGAATCCAAAACAATAAAATGGAATCATGATTCAAGATTCCAAAGCCCTCAAACTGCATCCACAAAGGGGATATAGAGAATAGAGAAGGATATAGGAAGATAAAAGGGTTCAACTAAATGATCCATCAATTAATACACACACACACACACCATGTTGGGAGCAGAGAACAAGAAAAGTACACAAGGAAATAAAAATAAATTTGAAAACTAAGCATACTCAAGACCTTCAATATCAAAGGGTGTAGAAAGTTCTCTGCGAGCGGTTCCTCAATTCACTCTTGATATTGTGAAATGTCTCATCTGCAAAATTTAGAATGATTATCAATGATCATCTTCACATGTAAAACAAACTGCGTTATAACATATATACACTCAACACTAAGGTAGCTATAAGTGTGTCCCTAAATAATAAATAATTCCTTAAGGAAGAATTTAAGGACATAACAAAGGTGCTTCTTGTTAGGTGTACTAAATCATGAGTTCCTTTGCACATTACATATATGATCCACAAGAAAAACAACAAATTTTAGCGATGGCGTCATATGACGATAGATGAAAAAGCTTTACGAATCACCAAAATAAAAGAGAGAAAATTCTTGAGAGAACATTTGTTATACCATATATATGAGCAACTTTGTGGTTTCTTGAAAGCTTAGTGCTAACTTCAATGACATAGTCTGGATCTCTCCACGAGAGAATTATATCTGAAAAAGAAAATGAAGTAAATTGGACACTAAAAAAAGTCATGCACACCTTACTTAAATCCCACCCAATAAGTACACCATTAGATAAACTTTTGAAGGCATCTTGCTTTCGATGATGGCTTAGCAAACAAAAGATTATAGTACCTTCTTGCTTTACAGACATGTCTTACGGTATGATTGGATGCAAAAGTAATGTCTCATTATACTCTTCATCAATTACAAATAAACCCATTTCGTCGGATCTCGCAAATCATCTTAATTTGAAAATGTAATAGGTCTACCAATTGGATAACTCACCAAAAACTCATACATTGGCAACAAATAGATTTCTTTCAATTCTTAGAACTGGCCTCCAAATAGTCTACTGTAACATGACTAGTCCCCTGGTCATCCCATTTGCCATCATCATTTAGATGGTAAAACTTTACTCATTGAAAGTTAGAAAATGTCGGAAAATTAGCGAGAAAAAAAACGACTCAAATTAGCGAGAAAAAGAAAGCAGCTCCATCGGTGACTTTAAGCTCATGCTAGCAAAATAGAAATCCAAGAAAATTAAGAAAGAGAGTGCTCCGCTCAAGGTTCATATTTTGTTGAGGAAAACCAGAAAAAAAAAAGGACCAACAGTTAATATAATGCAGGATGAGCCAAAAGAACAAAAAATTAATAGGAAAGATACATTTGAAAGAAATAAGAAAATAATAAAAGTACAACTTACAACTTAAAACCAAAACTAACAAATAACCATTCCACTACACTTCCAAACAAAAGCCAGCAAGCAAACCAACCGTATGCCATAACCAATACATCTTATAGAGAACTTGTCCAACCCGTTCACCAATTGAATATTACGATTTGAGCAAGCATTTGCTACTTCCACATGAAGCACCAACATTTAAATGTACATAACAACAATTCTCTTGAAATTTATTGTCCAATAGCTTCTGTAGATCCTAAACTTAGCCACAATGTGGATGTCAAGAATACTCATACCTGAGAAGAAAACTATCTCGAATCTCTAAAAACACGGTAGTTGTATCGAGTTCAAACTTGAAACAACCTTGAAAGTAAAATACCACTTCCAAAGATATCTCACTCTGGAACCATGAGTATAGCAAATAAATTCAACATTCTCCTCCATCACTAAGAGATTTAACAAAGAAATAGAAAAGCACGACATAGCGGACCCAACATCACCCAACCCATAAGGACATCAACGCAAAACTTCAAATCGAAAGTTAAAACATCACCCTCACACTCACAAGAGCACCATTTTCAAACCCATGACAGACCCAACATGATCGCTACTTTTGCCAAACAATCATAGATAAATCGATTACACGTCACGACAGCTACATCGCAGATCAAGATTAGTAACTAAAAATAACCATAAAAGTAGAAAAAGATTCAAATCAGTTGCATGAAAAAAAAAAGTAAATCGAAAAAAGAAAACATATCAAAAAGAAGAAGAAAAAGGGTTTTATCAGATCTAAAGCAACAGGAATACAGAGCAAAAAAATTAGGGATTCTGTAAATAAGACAAAGATTGACACAGGGGTAGGTAATTACATTTTCTATGAGAATCCAATCTCAATATTACGTCATAGTCAATCCATATACATGAATATAAAAGTACAAGGCGAGTTTTTGCCATACCGAAACAGTTTGGCCAGTTCCACCACATTGAGTACAAATGCGTTGAATACTTAAAAATCCATTTTGCATAAACGTCTGCAAATATAATGAAATGATACATCACAAAGAGAGAGCATCACTATTTTCCACACTAAAGGTTTCATATCCTAAAACTCACCATTCCTGTGCCTATACAATGCTTACAAAGTTCACGTTTTACTCCAGGAGGGACTCCTTCACCACCTGGAAACGAATCAGAAAAAATAATTAGATACGTAACTAATATCCAACTTTGCTATAATGGAAAGAAGTAATATCATAACAGATATCAACATACGACAAGCTTCACAAGGCAAATCAGTTTGGAATGTTATAGTTTTGTTGCAACCTTGAACAGCCTCCATGAAAGATATCTCAATGGCAACCTAAATGTCATCAAGAGAAGAAAAAGGTAAATACACCTTAACAAAGAACCTCAAAGCACAAATCACATTACAAACAAAGAGAGCGATTATAAGCACCTTCACATCTTGACCACCAAGCTTTTGATTGAATATATTTTGAAATATCTAGATCCATCATGCAAAGAGTATTAGTACAACATAAGCAAAGATAAACTTCAGCATCAAAGTCAAAAGAACAAGCACCATTCCTTTCCTCTTATGGTTAAGATTTAAAACTCATCACAACATGAAGTGCATATTTTTGAAAGCTGTAATATAAGCGAAGTTTATACAATGATAAGGCCCTAAATACTATCTTCAACAACTTAAAGCTAGATACGGTCACGAGCATATGTATACTTATTATAAGAAATGAATTAAACTAAATTTATAGAAAAATAATAATAAGAGGAAGTTATTACATCTTCTCAGAAGAAATCGGGATCAAATGGATTATGGAATCCACGATCACTCATAACAGATGTACTTTGGTGTTCAAATGCGGCGTGGCCGAGCTTCAAAAGTGGAAAGGAAAGTCATTAAAAGCCCGAGTATGAGTATAAGAGAAGGTAAAAGCGATGCAAACATAAAATCTAATTTGACATCTAATGGATAACTTTTTAGTATATGTCTAACAAAGATGAGATACTTATCGAACAACGCTTTCTGTAATGAGCAAAGACACTTTCTAAAGTCCCGTCCATCTTATCCTAATACTGATTGGATTATATCTTGCATAACTGCATATTTTGATGAAAATAAAAGGTGTATAAAACTAAAATTTACATTAAACCTCATCATATTGTGCGCTTCTCTTCATCTTTCAACACCTACAACAACAAAAGAAGAAGAAATTGCATTAAATATATAGAGAATGGGAAACAGTGGCGGTGATTGCGGTCTTCACAGTTCACCTCATATGCCTTTGAAACTTCTTGAAAGTTCTTTTAAACCACGGATCATCTTTATTCATATCGGGATGCGACTTCTTTTAGTTCAAATGAAAATTGACATTTAGTCAACAAAGTAGGAACAGGTTTCTAGCTATCAATGAAGTAAATAACTTCATTTGCTATAGTATATAATATGGAAGAAAATATTCTTGTTTTGAACTTTACCACATTGCCACATTTCAGCCTAAGATTGAAAAGGAAAAGACAAGCATATATAAGCGAAGTAATATGCGAATCTATATCTACTTGGAGCTTATCCCAACTCTTGATGTATCCCAACGACATTGTTCAATGAGAAGCATCACTTTTGAGCTAACCAAACTCCAATTACATGATAATTATCATCATCGAGCAAATTATACATTAGCAACACCAAGTACATAGCGAGTATAGAAGTTTACCCCAAAGTTAATTCCTGTCACTTCCATCTTCTGAATGTCCTCGAGGCCAAAATCCTCCGGTGATAAAGATTTGGCCTTCTCCTCTACAATCTTAAAACTTCGCTTCCTCGCCTATATGGGCCTCATCATCACTTGATTGCAGTGGAAAATAATATGCAAACTATATCACCAATTAAATATTATGAAACTTTAGAACAATTAACTTGCTACACGACTAGGAAAAATCATTTCACCCATGAAAAATGGTTAGTTAACAAAACAGAAAGCAAGTAATTTGATAATATAAGAGGGATATTATCTTTAAAATAAATATGAAGTCCTTCCCTCGAAATCATAATTATCGACATTGTAATATTGGTCCTTTTCCCACCCCATACAAGGCCCTTTTCCCTCCTCTTGACATCATCATCGGTATTTCATCATCAACTCCACCAAACTTTGCCTCACAGGAATTTTTGCTGCCTTGCAATTGCAGATTACAAGTCTCAAATAGAAACTGCACACTATATAGGATATTGCTAAGTGTCAATCAAAAATTTTGAAGATCTTGTGTTAACCAACTAACATTGTATTGGTGTAATAGTACCTTAAAACAAAGCGGACAATTATGGTGCATAACTCCTTCCGCACAATGATGTGCATCTTTGATTGAATTTGAATAGCAAAGACTGAAAAATTAAATCATTAAAATCGTTACTAAACAATGAGCTATCAAATTATCCGAATTGAATTTCATTTTCTAATTTAGCTTGTCCTATAAATCACTCACCACATCTTATACAATGGAAAAAGTTATCCTTTCCTCCGATTACGTAAAAGAAATCACAAAAGAAATGAATCGGTTCACGACGACACATAGTGATTAATTTGGAGGAAGCAAGCAGACATCGAACGTTGTTTTAGTTAAGTAGGTACATTCATCACAGTGATATTGGTTCTTCGAAACGTGAAAGAAACAATTGGTTTTAAGTTACTACTCAGTTTCAATTCATTATCCATTAGGCGAACTTCAAGAAAATATATTTTAGCAAAGTTATAAGAAATAAAGAGTATCAATTACTACTTAAAGAGTTCAGACCCAAGTTACCAAGTCAACCCTTAAGTTTAACTTCAAAAAGTTCAGTTTTGACAAACCTAGATCAAGGAGGATCAAGAACCAATTTAGCTTAGTTGATTCTTAAACTTTAGCTGTCAATGGTGCATTGCACAACTCAAAATTGGCTATTACTAAATATCAAGAAATTACAAATTCTTCAACAAGACACTTAATGAAGTGCCATATATCCACGTCTAAATCTAATAAATAGATAATGCATCAAACAACAAAATTCAATCTATTCAAGGAACTTTATTAATTCTAATCCCTTAACTTTTAAAATATAATGGAAAATGCAAAGAGCTTACACCTAAATTCATTTCTAGTGAAAATTTCATCAACAACATGAGTTCAAGGAGTGTGGTAAAAAATGCATATTACAACATAGATTAAACTAATAGACAAGATGAATTTAAAAGAAGCTAAGCAAATCAAGTTGCACTTTAGCATATTATTAACTTGTATCATAAATTAAGAGGGTAGACAAGAAAACGATTCTATCGACACATAGATGGTGGATAGTAGATGTAACACCCAAATACCCCCTGGGAGGATAAATGGATGCCACCCAAGACAGGACAAACAAATCAAAACGTTTCACACATGCATTTTAAAAACTAAGCGTAACACATATAATACATCTCATAATTTCAGAAACAAATCGAAAGAATATTTACAGCCCAAACAAACCAAACAAAATACATTTTAATGACACAAAACTCGACTCTTTTGGCCGCTGCGGTTGACTTGTCCCGATCCTTAATCTCTTAGCTTCGAACCTACACGGGCAAATCCATCGTACTAAGCATATAACTTAGTGGTAATAACTAATCTATATTAACCGATTTGAAAAACAGAAAGAATGCATTTGAGCGATTTTTATACTAAGCGAGCAATCGAACACGGAGATCCTTCGAATCGAATAATCAATCGATATCATAATACATAACAAATCAAACTATAAATCCATGAGCGAAGTGGGTAGCGGACTTATACAGGAGATACCATAATTAGTATCGGCGGAGAGACATATGTCTCGATATCGAGACACCAAAGTGTCAAATAACGAGAGCATTGCAGACCCTTCTAGACATGCCTATTTACCTGTTAGGACTTAACGGTTGTAAAATGAGCAAGGTCATTTCGGTCATTTCATATGCGGGCAAATAGCACTTCCAATAAATCAATCCTAGACATCATCTAGTGTACCTAAAGTATTTACACTGAAATTTTCTACCTATATTACGTCTCAAATTACTCGACTGTACACTTACCTAAATCGCCTTAGTGTTTATTGTCTCGATAATATCTGGCGTTGGTCTTTCCTCTATCATAGGAACACGGACACAAATTATTATTGTGCTTAATTACTGTATGATAACTGAGTATGATGCATGTTCATGACAAATTTCGGGATTAATCAACAACTCATAGTACGAAATGATCCGTGAAGTTTCAGGAAATTAAGCGATCTGCGAGTATTCAAATGAAAGCAAGTCTTTACCAATTAAAGTGAAAGCGTACAAATTACATTAATTCTCAAATGCTATGCCAATAAGTAACATAAAGATTATAGGACATGCTAAAAGAGAAAAGAGTGCGAAATTTGAATCATTTAGCTCTACCTAAGAATGAAACAAAGATACATAATAATAAAGTAGACAAAAAAATGAAACAATGGACAACATTTGAAATTTGGTTTTCATCAAGAATCACTTGTGAGGTAAGGGATAAAGTAAATGATGGAGGAGTGGTATCTATTTAAAGAGCATTTTTGTAAACTAGCCGTTTTTGTACCGTTAACTAGCCGTTAGACATTTTTGGGTGCAAAATACGTATGACTCATCGCTCACAAATACATACTGATTCTTCGTTCACAATACGTGCGATTCTTCGTTCACAAATCTGATTCTTGTTCACGGATTGTAGTATTCTTGTAACAAGACACTGCTCATCGACAACGACACTTTATTCACAATTCACTATTACGCACTGCTTCACTTGTCTTGACCTTCGACTTAGGCTACGAAACTTTTTTCACCTTCCTTTAACTTCTTCACTTTACAACTAACCTATTTAGCAATTCTAACCTATCAGAATTATCCTAATCTTCAAACATGATAAATCTAAACAAAAACAAAAACAAAGATATAACTCGCGTATGATAAACTAACCGTCAAATTTTACTGACCAGCTTTCCAAAGAAACCTCCAATAGCAGGTGGTGGTGAGTGAATGACTTCGCTATCTCTACTGATGGACGGGTAAATGAGGCATTCGGTGAGGAATAAACGATAATGTTCGATTTATATCGTTGCGTTTCGGTTTGGATGCGATACAACTAATAAACAGCTAATAGGTCCAAATAATACTAAATAACCAAAAACATTGTTATGAATTCTTAGTTGTAATAATTACCCAAAATTCCGAAAACTTAGAAAATTTACCAAAATTCATGTAAAATAATGACTCTCAAAATAAATTGGCAACTAAAACTAATCCTCCATTAATTTCTAAAATATTTGAAGTATGCAAAATTACGAAAATTATAATATCTTGTCCAAATCAATCCAAGTTTCATTAAACCAATTAACCCGGAAAATGTCATGAATGCATGCCAAAATACTTATGCATAATTTAAGCCAATAGTTAATAAACAAATAATAAACATATTTCGTACGAAATTCCTTTAATATTCTAACCCCTAATGTGGGGCGTTACAACTCTTCCCTCCTTAAGAAATTTGGTCCTCGAAATTCATACCTAATCCGAATAATTGCAGATACTGGGCCTTCATGATTTCCTCTGGTTCCTAGGTTGCTTCCTCAATTCCATGATGTTGCGGAGGACTTTACCAATAGTACTGTCTTGTTCATAATTGTTTTACTTCTCGGCTAATATGGAAATTGGCCCTTCTTCATATGACAAATCTGTTGTACCGAATCTCTTACACCTAATCTTATGTGAGGCGTCGGATCGGTATCTCCTCGGCATAGAAACATGAAACACATCATACAATCGGCGATTCTCGGGAAGAGCTAGCGATAAGCTACAGGTCCAACCCTCTTGAAATTTCATAAGGACCAATGAATCGCGGACTAAGCTTACCTTCTTCCCAAACCAAGTATATGCTTCCATGGTGACACTTTCGAAACACCTTATCACCCACTTGAAACTCAATATCCTTCCTTTTAGATCGGCGTAAGATTTACGCCGATCCTAGCGACTTTAATCTCTATTGAATTATCTGAATCTTTTCTTACGTATCTTTCACAATGTTTGGCCCGATCATCTTGTTTTCACTCTACTTATTCAACATCTGGGTTCTACACTTCCTATCATCTGACGCTTCATAAGGTGCCATGCCAATGCTCGTCGATAATTGTTGTTATAAGCAAACTCCATCAAAGTCGAGATAATTATCCCACTCCCGGAAACTCTAACACACAACCCTCAACATATCTTCCAAAATCAGTATAACTTCGTTACATTGTCCATCATGCAGGGATGAAAAGCAATACTAAACTTAAGTTGAGTACCCAATACTTCCTGTAAACTTTTCCAGAATCTCGAAGTAAATCGAGGATCACGATCAGAAATAATCGATAATGGTACTCCATGCGATCTTACAATCTCATTCACATACAAATCTGCAAGCCTATCCAATGAATAGTCGGAATGAGCAGTAGAAAATGAGCGATTTGGTGAACTTATCCTGATAACTCATACCGCATCATGTTTCCTTTGAGTAAGAGGAAGTCCAAAGACAAAGTCCATGGTAATGTTATCCCATTTCCATTGAGGAATAGGAATAGGATTTAACAAACCCAATGGAACTCGGTGTTCAACCTTAACTTTCTTGGCATGTCGGACATTTTGCTCATAATCCACAACATCCGTTTCATACCCGACCACCGATATCTGCTTCAAATCTGATACATCTTGTTTCCACCCGATGCATAGTAAAGACTGATTATGAGCCTCAAACAATATCTTCTTCTTGAGTTCATCATTTGTTGCACACACAACCGGTCCTTATAATACAATTCACCATCACCACCGCATATAAAAATTAGTCTACATTTACCTTCCCGAGTAGCAAGATAAGTTGTTGTAACTTATCATCGACTCTTTGAGCATGACAAATCTCTGTCTCAACGTGGGCCTTGCTATCAATTGAGCCATCAAGGCTCCATCGGATCCCAACCGCCATCCAATATGCTTCAGTGATAAAGCCGAGATAGTCTTTCGACTTAAGGCATCTGCTACAACATTAGCCTTACCCGGATGGTAGTCTACAATACAATCATAGTCTTTAAATAATTCCAACCAACTCCGTTGTCTCAAATTAAGTTCCTTCGAGTGGCGGATACTTTAGACTCTTATGATCTGTAAAATTCTACACCTTTCACCATACGAGATAGTGTTGCCAAATTTTTAAGGCAAACACTCTCGCTGCAAGCTCCGATCATGAGTAGGGTAATTATATTCATGAGTCTTTAGTTGCCGAGAAGCATAAGCAACTACCTTCCTTCCTCGCATCAAAACACAACCTAACCCAATCCCAGATGCATCGATATCTGAACATACTCCTTACGTAAGTAGGTTGAACTAATACAGAGCTTCATGGCATACATTTCAACCGATCAAAGCTACTCTGACATCTATCAGACCATTCATACTTCACTCCTTTCCGTAACAGTTTAGTTAAAGGGGATGCTATCACTGAAAACCCCTTAACAAACCGACGGTAATAACCAGCCAGACCCAGAAAACTTCTCACCTCTGTCACGTTCCTTGGTGGCTTCCAATTAATAACCACCTCTATCTTACTAGGATCAACTCTAATTCCTTCAGATGAGACAACATACCCTAAGAATGATACCTCCTAAAGCCAGAAATCACATTTACTCAACTTCGCATACAACTGCCTTTCCCGCAGGGTCTGTAATACAATTCGGAGATGGTCAATATGATCATGTTCATTCTTGGAATATACCAGGATATCATCAATAAACACCACAACAAACTGGTCCAGATAAGGCCTGAATACTCTATTCATCAAATCCATAAATGCTGCTGGAGCATTAGTTAACCCAAACGGCATTAATAGGAATTCGTAATGTCCATAACGGGTCCTAAATGCAGTCTTCAGTATATCCACATCCTTTACCCGAAGCTGATAATACCCCGATCGTAGATCTATCTTCGAAAATACTCCTGCATCTCTCAACTGATCAAATAGATCGTCAATCCTTGGCAGTGGATACCTATTCTTCACTGTGACCCTATTTAACTGCCGATAATCGATGCACATGCGCGATGTACCATCCTTCTTCTTCGAGCAACACCGCGCACCCTATGGTGATACACCGGTCTAATAAACCCTTTATCTAGAAGTTCTTGTAGCAGAACTTCAACTCTTTCAACTCGGTGGAGCCATTCTATACTGGTGCTCTGATATCGAGCAAAGATTAGGCATAACTTCGATAGATAACTCCACTTCTCTCTCTGGAGGAAGCCCATGTAGTTCCTCAGGAAAAATATCTGGAAACTCATTTACTACAAGAATATCAAGCAGTTTATCCTTACCACCTTCCTTCTGGGAATCAAGTACAAACGCTAGATAAGCTTCACACCCCTTTCTTAGAAGCTTTTGAGCTTGCATAGCAGATACTACATTAGTTAAAGCACTTGTGCAACCACCATGAAATACAATTTCAGACTGGTCGGGCCTCCTCAAGAAAACTATCTTAGCCTTACAGTCAATTACTGTATGATGTTTAGACAACTAATCCATACCCAGAATCAAATCGAATTCGTGAAACGACACTCTAATCAAATCTGATGCATACTCACTGCCTTGAATCATAACTGGACAATTCCTAACCACCTGATTCACCAACACACTACTGCCCAGAGGATTAGTTACATGCATGTCATATTCTAACTGATCTATAAGTATCTCCTTATCAAACATTTCTCCAGCACAGATATATGAATGTGAAGATCCAGGATCAATTAATGCATACAATTCAGAACCAAAAAGAGAAACCATACCAGCAATGACATTTGGTGCATCCTGATCCTCACGAGCTTTCAGTGCATAAGCTCGAGCTGAAACAGAAGGCACAGCTGGTCGATTCACGTTTTTGGAGTGCGAGCTCGGATTAGCCCTGTTCGATTATATCCGCCTCGGCCTCTTCCTCGACCTCTGTTCCCAACTGAAGCATGCGAAACCTCTCCACTAGCTTGTGCCATCCCAGACTGTCTCAGAGGGCAATTTGCAATCATATGCTCCGTACTACCACAACGAAAACATGCACCTGTAGCTCTCCAACAGACACCCCAATGGTGAATAGAGCAGTGTGGGCACTCTAGAGCACTAAAACCTCGACCCCCAGAGGAACCCCTACTAGAGGCAGTCGGTGTAGGAAAGTTTTGTTCCTTTTCTCTCATCACAGATCTCTGAGCAACTCTCGGTGCAGATGAACTACTTTCCCGACTTCGTTTCCCCGAAGACTGACCTCCTCTATTAAAGCCTCTTCTCTAACTTCTTTCTTTCCTGATCGTCTCTTGTCTTTCTACTTTTATTGCACTGCACTAACCGATGGTAAGTAGCGTGTTGTAACATAAAAACGCTGCCAGATGCTCCTTGATCGAATCATGCAATCCCTCCTCAAATTGATGACATCGAAAGTCTTGATCGAGACTGATTCAGGGCATATTCTTGAGCCGATTAAACTCCCGATCATACTCAGCAACAGACAAACTCCTCTGCTTAAGATTCAGGAATTGCTTCCACCGATCCTTTCTGTAAGCTTCCGTCATATACTTAGTTCTAAATTCTTGGGCAAAGAATTCCCAAGTCAGAGGCACCGGTAACTGAGGACTCCGTAAAACAAATTTCTACCATTCATAAGCAGCTCCCTGAAGAAGGGAAACAAGCCACGATGAACCATCGCTTTCTGCATGGACAACTAATCTCATCCAAGACCCTCTTCACCTTCTCAATCCGTAACTCGGCCCTTGATTCCTCCGGAGATGTCCCCAAAAATTCTTCAGCCCCATACTTCCTCATTTGATCAATCGGAGCCTTAGGTGTTGTCATTCGATGCAACAAGGTTATCATATCCTGGGATAACTTAATCAAAGCTTCTCCTTGAGCTAGAGGAGGAGGTGGAACCTCAGCTTCTCCTCGATTGACCCTTGATGGTCTGGTGTTTCGAGCGTGTTTGCTCCGATGATTACTCTCGAACTTTATCAACAATCTCGTGAGATCCTTCCATCGTGCTTACTATAGACAAAACATGGGACACCGCATTAGGCCATAACACAACGTAAACACTCAACAATGAAACAATAGGCAAGTATTTGTTAAACCGAACCGCTTTAACCAGACGCTCGATACCAAAATGTAACACCCAAATACCCCACAGGAGGATAAATGGATGCCACCCAAGACAGACAAACAAATCAAAACGTTTCACACATGCATTTTAAAAACTAAGCGTAACACACATATAATACATCTCATAATTTCATAAACAAATCGAAAGAATATTTACAGCCCAAACAAACCAAACAAAATACATTTTCGCAAACACAAAACTTCGACTCTTTTGGCCCTGCGGTTGACTTGTCCGATCCTTAATCTCTTAGCTCAACCTACACGGGCAAATCCACCGTCTAAAGCATATAGCTTAGTGAGTAATAAATAATCTATATTAACCGATTTTAGAAAAGCAGAAAGAATGCATTTGAGCGATTTTTATACTAAGCGCGGCGCGAACACGGAGATCCTTGAATCGAATAATCAATCGATATCGAATACAAAACAAATCAAACTATAAATCCATGAGCAAGTGGGTAACGGACTTATATAGGAGATACCATAATTAGTATCGGCAGGAGAGACATATGTCTCGATATCGAAAACACCAAAGTGTCAAATAACAGAGAGCATTGCAGACCCTTCTAGCGTGCCTTATTTACCCACAACTAGGACTTAACAAATGTAAAAGCGTAACAAGGTCATTTCACTCATTTCATGTGCAGCAAATAGCACTTCCAATAAATCAATCCTAGACATCATCTAGGTGTACCTAAAGTATTTACACTGAAATTTTCTACCTATATTACGTACTGAAATTACTGACTGTATTACTTACCTAAATCGCCCTTAGTGTTTATTGTCCCGATAATATCTGGCAGTGGTCTTTCCTCTATCATAGGGAACACGGACACAAATTATTATTGTGCTTAATTACTGTATGATAACTGAGTATGATGCATGTTTATGACAAATTTAAGGATTAATCAACAACTCATAGTACCAAATGATCCATGAAGTTTCAGAAATTAGCGATACTGCGAGTATTCAAATGAAAGCAAGTCTTTACCAATTAAAGCTGAAAATGTACAAATTACATTAATTCTCAAATGCTATGCCAATAAGTAACATAAAGATCATAGGACATGCTAAAAAGAGAAAAAGAATGCGAGCTGAATCATTTAGCTCTACACTAAGAATGAAACAAAGATACATAATAATAAGAAGTAGACAAAAAATGAAACAATGGACAACATTTGAAATTTGGTTTTCGTCAAGAATCACTTGTGAGGTAAGGGATAAAGTAAATGATGGAGGAGTGGTATCTATTTATAGAGCATTTTTGTAAACTAGCCGTTTTTGTACCATTAACTAGCCGTTATTACCTAGCCATTAGACATTTTTGGGTGCAAAATATGTATGACTCATCGCTCACAAATACATACGATTCTTGCTCACAAATCGTGCAGTTCTTGTTCACAAATCTGATTCTTGTTCACGGACTGTAGTGTTACTATAGCAAGACACTGTTCACCGACACTAACACTGTTCACAATTCACTATTCTCAGACCGCTCACCGTCTTGACCTTGACTTCCGACTCAAAACTTCTTTTTTTCACCTTCCTTTAACTTCTTCACTTTACAACTAACCTATTTAGCAATTCTAACCTATCGAATTATCCTAATCTTCAAACATGATAAATCTAAACAAAACAAAACAAAGATATAACTCGCGTATGATAAACTAACAGTCAAATTTCTTGACCGACTTTCCAAAGAAACTTCCAATAGCGGTGGTGGTGAGTGAATGACTTCGCTATCTCTCTCGATGGATGTAAATGAGGCATTCATGAGGAATAAACGATAATGTTCGATTTATATCGTTGCGTTTCGGTTTGGATGCGATACAACTAATAAACAGCTAATAGGTCCAAATAATACTAAATAACCAAAAATATTGTTATGAATTCTTAGTTGTAATAATTACCCAAAAATTCCAGAAAACTTTTGAAAATTTACCAAAATTCCGTCAGAAAATATTGACTCTCAAAATAAATTGGCAACTCAAAACTAATCCTCCATTAATTTCTAAAAATATTTGAAGTATACAAAAATTACAAAAATTATAATAATACTGTCCAAATCAATCAGAAGTTTCATTAAACCAATTAACCCGGAAAATGCCATGAATGCATGCCAAAATACTTATGCACAATTTAAGCCAATAGTTAATAAGTAAATAACAAACATATTTCGTACGAAATTCCTTTAATATTCTAACCCCTAATGTGGGGCGTTACGATGAGATGCAAAGAAAGAGTAAATAAATATGAATTTAAATAAGAATCATCTTGTCTCATGAATCACACAACTTTTGCTTTTCATTCAACCATTCATAACTCAATTTCTTGTTGTTAGCAATATTAAGAAAATAGAAGAACCATAAAACATCAAGTTATACCGAGGAGCACTACCAAAAGATCTTCCGGCGTAGATGAGCGAGAACAACACCATGTCTACATCATCGTGGTCAATCTACGCCATCTGAAGAGCTCTCCTTGATGCTTCGCTAAAGAAACTAAGCTTTCTTTTCACGAAATGTCATCGATGGAACCAAGTTAGTAATCGTTAAAATATAAGGATCTCCACAAAAAAACCTTTAATTCTTCTCCTCCATAAAAGAAACTGATCATTAAATTCAACTCAATTAACTTGAAGTCACCATAAAGTAATTTCATTAGCAACTCCAAGCAATTAAAGACATCCAGATTCCAAATTTTCAATATACAAAACAAAGATGCAACCAAAAGAAGGTAAATGACTGAAACTTTTTGTGCCTAAAAATAATCATACAATGCCATGTGGTTGACTCAAATATAGAATATATGATTGAATGCCAAATCGTAGGATCTCTGCAACTACATAAATAACTTAAACAATAAAAATGCAACGTCAAAATCACAAAAAGGAAGATGACAAAGTACCTATTCGAGTAACCTCAAACCCAACTATGCGAAAGCAGATTACCTCTCGGCATCCACGTGGTACATCACCCTAAGGCTCGGTGGTTATTGATAAAATACTTACCTTGGACCGTAAAAGGCACGAGTAATTCAATCGATAGTAGCGAAAAAAAGATTAACCAAAACATACCACAACATTATTCCCTTTAAAGCCAATACTAAGCTATGTTCATATGTTGTGATCGACCTCCATCCCTCCCGTGTCTAAGAACAGCAACTGGAAGATTATCATGGGTAATAAAATTCATAAAACAAAAAGATAAATAACCAGGACATGACAACACGATCAAACGATAAAAGAAACAATCTTTTTCTTCAGGTGAAACAAAAAAGAAACAACCTTTAAGATTTATAAGACATAGAGAGAAAAATAAATAAATAATGAAGAACCAAGAGACAATATACTCACAAACACGAAACAAATCAGAAATCCTTATAACAGCCACCCAGAAACCAATCAATCAACTCGCAATTGCTCGCTTTCTTCAACCTTTCGTTTATGTCCTTCAACAGTGTGCATTCAATGTTGAAAAGATATTAAAACAATGACAGCAACAAGATTTCCAATTTCAGATGTTGGGTCAGCTTATAAAGCTTGAGGCAGAACATTAAGGGCCTAAAAAGTTATGTATTTGATGTGATACCAAAAATTTCTAAAGATACATTAGGCAGGATCATACACAATCCACAAAGAATTACCTTCTTCATACCCTCTATCTTGTTGTCGTCTTGATTGAGAATAAGAAGTGTCATCTCCAGAGATTTCATGTTACTAGATATTGTCATTGAGACTATCATTAATACACTAAGCACAATAAAATATCTAAACTTGAGATAAGTGCTAAAGTGAAGCCCCAGATCAGAAGAAGATGATGTCATAGAAATAATAGGAAATAACTTTAACCAGAAGAGAAATTGAACAAAACATATCAATTTAATGGAAGAGCAATTATGACAAATGAACTAAAAGAGAACTAAAATTCCACAGGTCATATACTTCCCAACTTAGACCTGGATGTGGCTTCAAGCGTTGCCAATTCTGCTTCCCTAAATAGAGAAAAGGATGAAAAGTATCAATTGGAATGACAAAATAAATCACGGTATTTTATATGCCATGCCAGACTGATTCAAGAAAAATAAATTATGACAATATGCAGAGACTGTTCAAAAAAATTAATTATGACATTATGCAAAAAAATGCGAGTACAAAAAACTTAATCATTTTGCAGGTGATAAATCAGTATGATATTAATACAGCAACAAAAGTTATGGTAGTTAGCATAAAGTTATAACCTCAATCTGCTGAAGTTTGGCTTCAAAAAGTTTTCTTTTGTCCTTCTCCTATCATAAGAAATGTAGAAAGTCAAAGACCAATATGAAATTCAAAACCAGAGGAACAGAAGAGATTTATAGTTGTAAAATAGCAAATATCATCTTCTTACTTTTAGAGCGTGACCATCCGTAGCAGGTTGAGCAAGAATGAAAATGCGATCAATGAGAACAATAACTAGTTCTTTGCCTAAACTTTTCCATGGAACCTGTCATCATAAAAGAAAATGGAGAAAAACAATTCAACTAAAGACATAAACATGAAGGAAAAAGATTGAAAAGCACACTATAGAGCAGTGAGAAACAAAAAGAATAAAGTAGAGATCATGATTCTTATGCAACTTCTAGTTTGGGAAAATTACAGTCAATTTATATGGTCATTACACTAATTATCAACCATTCCAAACTCATTCATTAGCTCAACTCACTACCAAACCTCAATAGTCACTCGAAAGACACCAGTCATGAAGCAATCAACACAGTTATAAAAATGCTACAAGAAAAAAAAAGATGAAGGAAGAACAACTCTTCTGACTTCTGCCCTAAATTGAAGTCAAACTTGGTAGAAAATTTTGAGTCTATCTTTGGTAACTAAAAGTTCCAGTGGTTGATAATTTAGCTACCTTTAAAGTGATGGTCCCAACAAATCCAGCTTTAACAGTGACTGGAAGTTTTAATGCATTTAATGCTTCTACCTCCAATTTCAAATCCTTTAGTATAACATCACCTGGGAAAGAGAAGGAATTCTTTAGAAAAAGTTAAAAGTACCAAAGGGATGACAAGAATGCCATCAAGTAACATAATATAAGGTTCAAAGGCATAAAGTTGGATATCTGAGATTCACAAAAAGATAAGAAACTAACACAACATATGGAGTTTAAGGATTAGGAGACAAAGCTTTCCACACACTGATTCTTAAGGCATCTAGAGAAAGCCCGTCAACATATTCACCTAAATATCTCCGTAGAAAATGCAAAACCTACAAATAATAACGACACTTCTTAAGTCTATATGATGTAAACTATAACAATCACCATAACAATTTCCTCCCCATTTTCAGAACTTGAACCCAAAGTTAAACCCAAAAAAAATCCCATCTTTTCACGCAACAACAATCCCTGGAAAATTAATTTAAAAGTCACAAACTTTCTACAACAGAATTAACCGAACACAATCGGGAAAAACATATATACCTACGCATCACCTCCATCTCCAATTCCACTCTCCCCAAATGAGAATGGCGAATATATCTGGAGAGAGCAGATCTGGCGATACCCATTGAAACTTGGTCAAAACCCAGAAACTACAAGAGAAAGAGAGAGCTAAATATCCCAAAAATTAGTCGTTAAGCTCTCGAACTAGACTGAAGCAAGAGAAGAGATAAAAACTGAGGAATCGAGACTAGGAAGAGAGAATTAGAGAGCGAAAATGTATCGTATATGAAGATCTGAGCATGGAGAGAGCAGATCTGGAGAGAATCAGAACACGTACCTAGAAAGACATTTCGGCAAAGCTAAAAACTGAGGAAGAGAGATGAGGAAGAGAGAATCAGAGAGCGAAAATGTACTGTGTGTGAAGATCCGAGCACGGAAGAGCAGATCTGGAGAGAATTAGAACATGCAAACCCCGTCGTCTCAAGAACTTTGGCGCTCTACCAGATCCACGATCACAGTGGAAACAGTGAAACATCCCCTTCACCTCACTTTCGTCGAATTTCCTTCATGGAACGCCTTGGCTTCATAAACCTGTTTCCGGTGAAAAGGGAGAACATTCGAGAGTGTGTGTGTGAGCTGCATAAGAGAGATGATGAAAAGGGAGAACATTCGAGAGTGTTTGTGTGTGAGATGCATAAGAGAGACGAGAAATAAATATTAGCCAACCGTTGGATTAAATGAACGGAGGGAATGGATTGCGTGGTCGTCCATCCCTTTTGCCCTTAGTATATATACTTAAAGAGAGCTACGAGGTGTATTTCTAATCATCACAGCACATCAAAGAGTTTTGTTCTCCACCAGGTTAGCCTCCATGAATATAACAACTATAATTTCATCCTTTTTAACAATATTGGCTTGGGGTTCAGATTGAGCAGCAGGCTTCCAATCTTGGCCTTTACGATGACTGCACTCATATACTTTATAGCCTGGTTTGCACATATATAGCAGACCTTCTTTTTATAAATTCCTCTATCACCCTTCTTAAATTGGTTTGGCTTTTTTTACTACCTATTCTTTTGATTCTTCTTGTTCTTACCTTTGAACCTATCCTTAGAAGTACCAACAGAAGACTCAACTAAGTCAACTTTAACAAAAATAGAAGAAACAAAGTTGAACTTATCTTTAAGGTGATTAGCCTCCTAAATTCTTATGTGACTAAAGAGCTCTTAGAGATCCATGTCTTTCTTCTTATGATTCAATTGATTTCTATAATCACTTCAGGGTGGTAAAAACTTCTCTAACAGTATATTTTCTTGCAATGTCTCACACATCCTCATTCCCTCACTTAACATATCAGCTACCAAGTTCTAGTACTTATGAACTTGCTCTATCACTGGTTTGTCATCCACCATCTAAAACTACAACCATTTGCCTATCACATACTTTTTCTTCCTAGCATCATCTTTCCCATACTTCTTCTCTAGGATGTCATAAATGACCTTGATAGATTTCTGATTTATGAAGAGATCAAATAGAGAGTTGGTTATATGGTTTAGTAGATGTTCTTTGATTGTTTTAATATCTTTTTCATGATTCATCTTAGATTCTTCTTTAATGGGAGTGCTACGAGTTTCAGAGGTCATGAATTTAAAAGACAAAAGATAAATGAATAACGCATAATATACTTCTAGTTGTTTAAAGAAAATAAGTAATTTTTGGAATTAACATTTGAAATTGGTTCCATCCAAGGGTTCGAGTTCAAAGAGGTCAAGTAAGACTTTGTTCCATGATATGACCATTATAGACTTCTATTATCAAATTGTTCTTCCAATATGTAAGAAAAATAAAGATGTAGTGAAGAATAAAACTTATCGAATAGTTGCATTAGTTATAAGCACTGCCTTGAAATCAAAATTTGGCACAATGTAGTGCAATCAATGATGTCGTCTGCTCTCCAAGGTTAATTTAATTAGTCCACCAACTTGTGTGCTCGAGGTTGAAGACTTAGAACTCGTAGAAATATAGTCGCCTAAAGAAGAAATCTTATCTGGTTAGTAAAATTCTCAATATTTAAAAAGACAATGAGAAAAGGCCAATATACAAAACCAAATCAATTGTTGGAGAAGAATTCATCGAGGAGGCAAAAATCATAGAGAAAAATCTTTAAAAAAGTTCATAACATTTCTAGAAAGCATTTACAACCCAAACCAGTGACCCATACCCATGTTCAGATCGAACCAGGTGAACGAGCAGAGTATATGCGAGCAAAGTTAGCCTAAGTCTAAGCTCTTACCAAAGTACTAATGGACAAGTTATTCATGCCTTAACAAACACTTATTTCAATATAAAGACTAAAAGAATAATGTTTATACCCTCCCATATAGGACAAGAATACAAAATATTTAGTAAAATAAGTAGCGGAGAGGGTCATTTATCTAATAGATTGTATGATTAAGAGTTAAGTTAAAAATAAATTTCTAATTATCTTAATTAACTTTTAGATTGCATGAATTATTTAATCAATTCTTCTTCTTCTAAAATTTCTCAATCTATATTTTTCTAATCCAAGAAAATTTCTTCAATGATCTCTGCCAGTTGATCTTGAATCGCCTGAAGGTCAGCTTGAGAAACTTCACTCCGCTGCATGTTACTGGGTCTGGAACTGCTAGGGCGATCAATTGCCCTCTTTGAACGCTGCCTCTTAGGTGCTTGCTCACTCTCCAATGTCAGACCTAGCTTCTCCACATGATAGGAATAAACCCATCCTTTCTCCACTGTTTTGACCAGTTTCATGCTGCGGAGATTATATGGAGTGAATCTCCAACTCTGAGGATAGGGATAATGATCATAGGCCTTGAGATTGCATTTTTGGAGCTTGGCCATGTGAGTGATCAGTGCTCCATAGGGCATGCCTTTATGCTTTGTAGTTTTGCCCTTAAGTTCACCCCTTAACAAATTGGCTTTCTTTCTCATCATTTGTATGATCAAGCTTGGAAAATTTATTTTCCGTCCTTCTTCCAAGTGCCAAAGAATCTCCTTATCCAAGTTTGTGATATGATTGTTGCTTGCCTTCTTGGGATATACCACACGATTGATAGCATAATGTAGTAGTCTATAGTTTAAAGGTAAATCCATTGCCTCAAAAGGTGGTGAATGATCTGAACATAATCTTGCAAGCAAATCATCACCTTTGGCTTCATTGTAACCAAAATTATCCTCAGCCTCCTCATCCGTCTCACCATCCTCATACCTTAAGATATCCATATCTAGCAAAGAGGCATTAGGCCTAACTCCACCTTTAGGCAATTGAAATCCTCTAGACAAATAATCTTCACAGATAAACATTTCTCTGCCTTGAATATGTGATTTCAAGTGCATTCCCGTATCTACATTGCTTTCAACTACCACGAGATTAGAATAGAATTTCCTCACCATATCCTCATAGATGTCATCGGTATAACCCAAGAAATAACGCAACCCATAATTCGTGATTTCAGAAAACTGAACCTTGTATTCACTATGGTCTAATTCAGTCCAATCAAATCTCATAGAGGGTATTAGTACCTCATGTTTGAGCACCGTATGATATAGGGTCTGAGCATCGCGGGATATAAACCTTGCTTCCACTTCTTCATTTTCTATTTCACTACAGCCTTTAGAAGAAGACCTACGGACCCTTGGACCTCGTGGAGGAGTGGCAGCGTTCTTCCCTTTTCCATTAGTCTTGCGTGGAGTCATTGAAAGATTGGAGAAGGATATAAGGAAGAAGAAGTGAAATTCGAATGTTAGGGTTTGAGGAATGACAGAAGAGGATTTTGAGAGAAGGATGATGATTTGACGAATTAATCAATAGGTTTAGTGAAGGTGAGGATCAATTGATAGTGGGTATGGAGTTTTCGAAAAAATCAGGGGAGAGTAGTCGACTGGTAGGGAGGATTTTCAAGGAAGAGCCTTTTCGGATGATTTGGGGAAAAAGATGTTTTAAAGGGTTCCAGAAGTCTTATAGTCGACTGATGTGAGAGTAGTCAACTAATAAAATTAAAAGGATAAGTGGGGGTTATTTGAGGGAAAACTAGTCGACTGGTTGTGAGATGTTAGTCGACTGGTTTTGAAAAAATAAGTGAGTTAGTCGACTAGTCGTATCCTGTTAGTTGACTATAACGATGAAAAGATGAACCAACTTGAACAATTCCTCTCCCTTAGTCGACTTAGACTCCAAGTAGTCGACTGGAATATTACAAAACTCCAAATCAAATCCTAAGTCTAGACATGATGATATAATCTTCAAATGGAGTGCACATTTACCTCAAATTTTGACCATTTTGATGTACTAGTGTATGCAGCAAATAAAAATCAACCAAATGAATTTAAATCACACATACCAAGTTTCAATTTGATGTTTACAAACACATCTTCCTTAAGGGGTTTAGTAAATATATCAGCTAATTGGTCACTAGAAGATACATGCTTCAAACAAACGTCACCTTTCAAGCAATGATCACATATAAAATGATGTCTAATTTCTATATGCTTTGTTCTACTATGCAAAATTGGATTTTTACTCAAACAAATTGTACTGGTATTATCACAATAAATAGGAATATTTTTAACCACAATACCATAATCAAACAATTGATGTTTAATCCAAAGAACTTGAGCACATGCACTTCCAGCTGTTACATATTCAGATTCAGCAGTAAAAATAGCTACACTAACTTGCTTTTTACTTGCCCAAGAGATCAAAGATGATCCTAAGAAATGACATAAACTACTAGTGCTTTTTCTATCTATCCTACAGCCACCATGATCAGCATCACTAAAAGCATATAAATCAAAAGATTCACAACTGAGGTACCACAAATCATGATTAACAATTCTACTCAAATATCTAAAAATTCTTTTGCAGGCACTTAAATGAGAGATTTTAGGACAAGATTGAAATCTCGCACAAAGACACGTGGCAAACATAATATCAGGTCTAGAAGCAGTTAAATACAAGAGAGAGTCGATCATACCTCTATAGAGTTTTTGATCAACATCTTCTTCATGTTCAAATTTCTCCAAGACCACATTTGTTGCCATTGGTGTTGCTGCCACTTTGCATCCTTCCATTTTGAACTTCTTTAAAAGCTCCTTGGTATACTTAGATTGGTGAATGAAGATGCCATTTTTGAGTTGCTTGATTTGCAATCCAAGAAAGAACTTGAGTTCTCCTATCATGCTCATTTCAAATTCACTTTGCATTAAATCACTAAATTCTTTGCCCAAAAATTCATTAGTAGCACCAAACACAATATCATCAACATATATTTGACAAATAAGCATATCTTGATCAACATGTTTAATGAACAAAGTATTATCAATCTTACCACGAACATACCCATGTTGAGTTAGAAAAGTACTTAACCTTTCATACCAAGCTCTAGGTGCTTGCTTTAACCCATAGAGTACCTTCTTGAGTTTGTAGACATAATCCGGATGTTCATGATCTTCAAATCCCAGTGGTTGTTTGACATAAACTTCCTCTTGAATATATCCATTGAGGAATGCACTCTTGACGTCCATTTGATTTAATTTGATCCTTTTATGAGACGTAAAAGCGCATAACAATCTAATTGCCTCTAACCGAGCCACAGGCGCATATGTCTCATTATAATCAAGGTCTTCTTCTTGATAAAATCCTTGAGCTACTAACCTTGATTTGTTCTTAATTGCTTCACCGTTCTCATCATACTTTATCCTATTTACCCACTCAACTCCAATGATAGTTTTATCTTTTGGTGGAGCTACCAAATCCCATACATTGTTCCGCTTGAATTGATTAAGCTCTTCTTGCATAGCTAATAGCCAATTTTCATCTTCAAGAGCCTCTTTTATGTTTTTGGGTTCAACTAATGAGATAAAGGCTGAATTGCTCATTTGCTTATAGACATTTCTCCTAGTTCTCAAACCATCATCCAAGCTACCAATGACTTGCTTCATAGGATGGTTCTTTGCTTTCGCCCAGGCTTTAATGTTGGGAACATGATCTTTATCATCTAACTTCATTTCTTCAGTCTTGGATTCGATTTCTTCATTTTCTAAATTTCCTGCATCATCATCAAAACAGACCTTTCTCAGAGGTGAAATCATATCATCAAATTTAACATGAATGCTTTCTTCAACACACTTAGTTCTATTATTATAGACTCTAAATGCCTTACTAGTTAGAGAATAACCAATAAACACGCCAACATCAGATTTTGAATCAAATTTTCCTAAATTATTTTTCCCATTATTATGAATAAATACTTTGCAACCGAAAGGATGAAAATACGAAATGTTGGGTCTCTTACCTTTCCATAGCTCATATGGTGTCTTGTTTTTGTCTCGTCTAAGATTCACTCTATTGATGACGTAGCAAGCAGTATTAATTGCTTCCGCCCAAAAAGACTTTGGAAGATTGTACTCATTCAACATTGTTCGACTCATTTCTTCAAGTGAGCGATTCTTCCTTTCTACTACATCGTTTTGTTGTGGAGTTCTTGGTGTTGAGAAGTTGTGCTCTATTTTATATTTTTCGTAAAGCCTTTCAAATGGTTCACACTCAAATTCACCTCCATGATCGGTTCTAATTGCAACAATTGTCAAATCCTTTTCATTTTGAACCAACCTACACCATTTAGTAAACTCGTTAAAAGCATCACTTTTTTTTGCAAGAAATCTCACCCAAGTAAACCTTGAAAAATCATCCACAATAACAAGAACATATAATTTTCCACTTAGACTAGCATGCCTAGATGGTCCAATTAAATCCATATGAACAAGTTCAAGAATGCAAAATGTGCAAATTTTTTTCTTTGGTTTGAATGATTCCCTAACATGTTTGCCTTTTAAACAAGATTCACACAAATGATCTTTAACAAATTTGATTTTAGGCAAACCTCTCACAATGTCATTTTTAGAAAGCTTAGAAATTAAAGGCAGTGGAGCATGTCCTAGTTTTCTATGCCACAAAAATGTATTTTCTTCTAATGTCACCAAACACTTTTCATTAAAAGAGCTATCATTATGTAAATCAACAATATATGTATTTCCATGCCTCAAACCAATGAAAGCAACATGATCATCCTTCTTAACTAAGCAATGAGATGATTCAAATGACACATTAAAATTCATATCACACAATTGAGAAACACTAAGCAAATTATGTTTCAAGCCATCAACAAGTAAGACATTGTAACTTACTTTGTAAATGGTAGGCAAAGGTTCCTTACCCACTTTACCGATACCAATGACTTTATCTTCGTTGTTGTCTCCAAATGTGACATATCCATAGTTCTTTAGTCTGAGTTCCGCAAATAGGCTCTTGTCTCCACTCATGTGCCTTGAACATCCGCTATCAATATACCAAGTGCTTGGTGGTTTTTCATCCTTTGCTTGTACCTGCAACAGAAATGTCCCTTGTTCTTATAAGTACCCAAGCCATTTTGGGTCCATTTCGGTTAATCATATAAACCACATTAGGAGGAGTTGTGCCTTTTAATACCCAGATTTTCTTAACCTTAACACATCTCCTGATAGTTTTGCATGCAATTTCTATATGACCATCTTTCAAGCATCTAGCACATTGAACAACTTTTCCATCCTTAGTGAATTTAGAAATCAAGGAACAATCTCTATGAAAGGGATCATATCCTAATCCATGTTTAGAAATTGAATATCTTAGTAAAGATATCATCTTTTCATTTCCATTGGCAAATTTTCCAACCACATAGGAAAATTCCTTTCTAAGTCTATCAAGCTCACAAATAATATTTTCCTTTTCAACAAGGCATGCAGAATGATCTTCCTTAGGACAATCTAAATCATCAATAGTCTCATGTAAAGCACTATTTTCAGCAACTAACTCCCTCATTTTCTTTCTCAATTTCTTGTTGATCTCAATAGCTTCTTCAAAATTGATTTGTAAAGCATTAAAAGAATCTCTAAGATCTTGGTCAATGAAAGTTACCTCATTTTTATCATCACTTGTTGATGAGCTATTTGCCATAAGCGCTAAGTTGTTTTCATCATTGCTTTGGTATGCATCTTCATCATCACTCCAAATGGCTACTAGACTAGCTTTCTTTTTTCCTTTGTCATATTTGTCATTTTTATGAAAATTTGAAGTGGAAGATGAGCTTTTGCATTCTCTAGTATGATGTCCCCTTTTTCCACATTTCCAACATTCTTCATTGCTCTTTTTTTCTTCAAAGCCCTTAGATTTTCTTTCGATTGTGTACTTCTTTCTTTCTCCATTTCTTCCACCATTTAATTCTTTCCTCCTATTTTTGAGTAGTCTTTTGAACTTTCTTAAATTTCTGGCATACATCACTATTTCTTCGTCTTCTTCTTCTTCATCTATTTCTTCGTCACTTTCATCAAGAGAAGAAGCATTAGCTTTTAAAGCAATGGACTTTTGTAACTTACCTCTTCCTCCTCTTGATTTTAAAATGATCTCATAGTTGATAAGAGATCCCACCAGGGCATTGAATTCCAACTGATTGAGATCCTTAGATTCCATAATAGCGGTGACTTGAGAGTCTCATTCTTTCGGTAGTGATCGTAGAATCTTTTTCACCTTTTCGCCATCCGTCATATGCTTTCCGAGGTTTCCTAATCCATTTATGATTTCTGCAAAACGATCAAGCATAGTGGAAATAGACTCACCTTCCTTCATGACAAACATTTCATAGTCATGGAGCAGCATGTTGATCTTTGTCTCTCGAACTTGGTTGGTTCCTTCATGAGTGATGCGAAGTCTTTCCCACATTTCTTTAGCACTCATACATGAGTTCACTCGATTTCTTTCCCCAACTGTGAGAGCACAATAAATCAACTTCATAGCTTTTGCGTTTATGTATGATTGCTTCCAATCATTGTCGTCATATTCCAGCTCTATTTTCATCTCGCCATTTTCTTTCAATAGAGCTTGTGGACCGAAGATGATAATCTTCTAGTATTCTACTCCTTCGCTTATAATATGATACTTCATAGGATTTTTCCAAGAAGAGTAGTTAGTACCATTAAATAAAGGAGGGCGATTATTGGTGTTACCTTCTTCCGCTAAGTTATTGTGTATCATCCCCGGATACTTCTACTCTGATACCAATCTAGAAGGGGAGTTGAATAGATCTTTAAAGCTTTTTGTAAAAATCTACAATAAAATCAGAAGTTAATTCACACAAAAAACAATTTAAATAAGTTTAAATGAAAAGAGTAGAGAAGAAGAACAAACACTGTTTTTATAGAGGTTCGGTGCTAAGACCTACGTCCTCTACCTAAGCTCTCGCTTAGTATTTGACAAACCACTTTACTACACACTTTTTAGTTTAGTGTGAACTCTTAAAATACTACTTAATTTTCGGCTTAACCTACCTTTATAATCGATTTGTTTTCCGGCACAAATCCTACCTCACAAGTGACTTTTCACTAATCACTCAAGTTGCAAGAGAAAATGAGATAAAGATGAAAGAACAATGCTCAATACAAATGTGAAACAAGTTAAGAGCAATAATGAGCAAATTTGGAGTAACAAAGGAATCTTTTGCTTATGAAACTTCGATACATTTCTCCCTTAATCATCCACGTTTTATACTAATAAGAAAATAGTCATTGGAAGCCTTTCTAGCCGTTGCATGATTTCATATGGCCGTTCCTTAACTTCCTCCTTTCCATTTTTAAATGATTCGTATAAATCTTATCCAGCTCTACCTGTTAGTCGACTAGTCGAGTTGTTATAGTCGACTAGTGTTAACATATTTCACTGCAGGCTTGACTTTGCTCCTCGATAAGTCGACTAGTGACATGATAGTCGACTAGTGTTACTATTCCAATTATTTGTAGTCGACTTGCAACATATCAGTCGACTTGTTTTAACTCCCATCTGATGATCCTTAATTCTTAGTCGACTTGTGTCATACTTAGTCGACTTGTTGTTGATTCCAACGGATACATTTAATCAAATCTTCCCATAATCTTTATTTTTAATGTCTAAATTATGTTGAATATGTTTCCTTCTTGATTCTTCAATGATTTACAATGTCTTCTAGATTTCTTTCAATCCAACACACCTACAATAAATTTCTTAACCAATTCTATGCACTTTATTATTATCAAAACATAAGTAGGATTTAATTTGTCAACCACCCATGGTCCAACATTATGTACGTTTTGTGACGTTTGAATTGAAATTGTTCGAAATTGATGGAAATAAAAATTGTTTATGTATGATTTGTGATTATTTGAAATGAAAATTATTTATGTATGATTTATGATATTTGAAACTTTGAATTGAAATTATTCGTAATTGTTAGAAATGGAATTGTTGAAAATTATTCGAAGTGGAAATTGTTTATGTATGTTTTGTAATGGTTAAATTAAAATTGTTAGAATGTTGGACCCCGATTTTTGAGTAAAAATAAGAAATATTCAAAAATGAAGGTGTTGATTAAAATAGAGTTGAAAAACAAGAACTAAGGAGAAAAAGAGTGAAAATATGGAGAAAAAAAAATTGTGAAAAGTTTGACTTTTTGACCTTGGAGGGTTGACTTTTGATTTAGGCAAAATTTTAGAAAATGGTCTACATGAAACTTGTAGGTTATGTTGAGAGTTTTCTGTAGCCATAAAGTTTGCAATTTTTCGATATCGGAAGTGAAAGTTATGATCAGTCAAAGTTTAGGTGTGTTATCGGTTGACTTATGTTATGACTAAAGCTTTGACTGGAAAATTTACCTAGTTAGAGGATAATTTAGCTTTGAAGTTATTCATGAAAGTTGAAGGATTTGATTTGATCTTTATTTTGACATAAAGTATGCAATTTTTCGATCAAAGAATAATAAGTTATGATTTTTACAAGTTTATATTATGGTTTTAGCATGATTATTAGAGGACAGAACGTTTGACCGAAAAATGGACTCCCTTAGGAGTCAAATTGATTTTTGTGTTTTTCATAAAAGTTGTGGGTGACTTTCTGATCTTCGCATCGATATAAAATAAGACATGATTAGATTTTGGAGTTGAAAGATACAAATTTTCAAAGTTGAGGTCTTTGTTTATGTATTTATTATTTAGGCAGAACTTTTGATTAGAAATTTGATCATTTTAGAGATGAAATTGATTATGGAGTTCTACATGGAAGTTGTAGAACTTCCTTTAAGCTTTCCATAGAGACTAAGTTTGTTAAATTTAGAGTTCGGGATCAAGAGATATGATTTTTGGAAATATTCAGTTTTATTAAGTGAAAAAAAATGAAAAATAAAAATGACGTATCGCTGTCGCTAGGGCGACGCCTCGCAAGGGCGAGCGAGCCCTCGCCCTGCATGCGCGCCCGCCTGTTCCACAACGACGTCGTTTTCTCCTTTCCGCTGCGGCGTCGTTTCTTGTTTCGCCTCTTCAGTACGCGCGCGTTTCGACTCTGCACGACGCCGTTTTGATTTCTTTGTTAGCTTCCTCCATCAATCCGACCTTCGTTCAATCTTTTGCTTATATCTTTTCCGTCCGACATCCGATTGAGTTGATTCTTGCGGCGTTGGATTTCTAAGACAATTATCTACATCCTCATAGAAAATTATGAATTTTTGAGATTAAATTAAGGGTGATTAATTTAATCAAAGTGAGTCGGGAAATTTTCCGAATATAGTTTAGTATTTTGAGAAATTCGGGACCTGTAGATATCCGATTGAAATGATTCTTGAGGCGAAATAAAATTAAGACATGGGGCTACAAGTCATATGAAGAAAGTAAATTTCAATTTTGCCCCTAAGAGTTTTAATTTATAAATGAAAGTTCGGATTAGTGTGCAGTTTTTGGATTAGGAATATCTGAGAGTATTTTCAGCATAACTTTTGCTCTGGTAATCGAAATGAAGGGATTCTTGATTTGAATTAAATTATAGAAATAGAGCTACAATTGTTATGAAGACATCGAATGTCAATTTTGGGATTAAGAATGTTAATTTCTGGATGGAAAAATCATACATGGAAAATATGTTAGAATATGAACATGTCGGCAATGTTTTAAGCATAACTTTTGATGTAGTGCTCCGAATTGGATGATTCTTGTGGCATTATGAAATTAAGTCATAGAGGAATATTTCTCTAGAAGGAAGTTTTGACAAATTCCTTCAAATTGATAGTACGAAACATGTCCGCAAGTGAGCATGACATAAAGTAAAATATAGGGGCAAATTTGGAATTTAGGCATATATGAAAGGGTATTTTGGTCTTTAATCAAATTTTAATGACATGGCACCACAATGTGATGAGTTGCCGTATAAGGAAGGGTCTAGAAAATAAAAGAAGAGAATTAAAAAGAGTGGAAGTCGACTTTTAGAGGAAAGAAGAAGAAAATAGGAAGAGAATGGAGAGAAGAAGCTTTAGCCATGGAGAAAGAAGAGAGAGAAGTGAGGATTTTCGAAAGTTTTAGGGTTCTAGCATAAGTTTTGCTTGGATTCAAAGGAAAAAGGTGGAAAAAACTTGAAAGCTTCCCATGGGGCTTGAGAAATCCGAAATTTGAAAGAAAAATAGGTAAGAGAAATTTTTAAGTTTTGAGTTTTTAGTGATTTGTTGGTTTAGAGATATGGAAAAGGTGATGGGTTTGTGATTTTCATGATTAATTTTGGAAGATTTCATTATGAATTGATTTAATTTTGGATTTATGTGAGTTAAGGTTTAGGTAAAATTTGAGAATTTGAGATTTTAGAAATTCTTGATTTGGAAAGTTTGGAAATATGATGATTATGAATTTCCTATAGTTAATTTTGAGAATTATGCAAATTATAATGTTGAATTTGGATAAATTGGTTTAGGCCAAATTTGATATTTGGGGATTTTTTAAATTGGTGGTTTAGATATCTTGAAATTAGTATGAATTGATGAATTATGACATCAATTTTAAGAATTATGTTATTTATGAGGTTGAATTTTGATGAAATTGGTTTAGGAAAAATGTAATTGGATGAAGGAAAGAAGAATTGAGCAAATTGGAGCTAGGAACGAGTTTCTGGCATTAATTCGAGCTGGGTAGTATATTTATTTGTTGAATTTTAAGCTAAGCATGTGAAATTGAAAATTTAAGAAACGAATTTTTGATAAATTAATGTTTATATAAGTGTTTGAAAAATTATGATTTTGAAGGATTAAATTCCTTATTGTGGAAATGATTTTTAGAAAATGCAAAGTTTATGAAATTCAAGGTTTTCGAATTATTTGAATAATTTGAGAAACGTGCTTTGTAAATTTTGAATAAGTTTGGATTATGACTCAAAGGAATTATTGCATTCATTGTTATGAATTTTAATTGATTGCGATGTGTGATTAAATTGATTATTTGAATTGCATTAGAATTGTTATATGATTTTCATATGTTATGAGAATGTGTCAAGTATTGACACTATTTGATGTTATGATATAAAAAGTTTGAAAGTAAGTTTTTGAAAAGTACCTTCGGGCAATCCGAAAGTTTCAGTTTTGAATTATGTGTTAAGTGAGTTTGGTTAGGTCCTTTCGTGAGTCGATTACCGCCTCTATTTGTTTATAGCCTTCTCCTACGCCCACAAGTGGCTTAGGAGTTCGATTTGGACTCCCTTCATTCATGGTCGCATGTGAATCGCTTGAGGAATGTGCGATGCGCTCTGTTAGGATCGACCCAAACCGTTTGATGTGTTTTATGTGTGTGATTTATGATTTTATGTGTTTTGTGATTTGGTGTGATGCATTCATTTTTTTAAATTTGACCTTGAAATAAGAAAGAATTGAGGATTTTGAGAAATGGGATGATAAGATTTGCAAATGAAAGATTTTGGAAATGCTTTATAAATGGTTTGAAAAGTGAAAGATTTGAAAAATAAGCTTTGAAAGGTTTCACCGTGAAATATTTAAAAATGACAAACTTCTTAAAAATGAGTTTTTCCGCTTATTGTTCAATTTATAAATATATTATCCACGAGCTTCCGAGCTCACTCCTCCTTTCATCCCCATCTCTAGGTTTCGAGCAGGAGATCGGATGAAAGAATGTGAAGACGTTTGGTCCGATTTTGCATCGTCTGTATTTTTAAGTGAAATGAGATTTGGATATTAATATTGTTTATGGCTTGAATTGCCGTTAAGTAAGTGATTATGATGTATTTCGAGCATGTATTTCAGAATGTATAAGGATTATGAATTAAAGTATGAGAGTATGAAATTGTATATGAAATTGTGCATGAGTTTGGAAATGAGATTGAATTATGAGACTAGTAAATTGAATTATAATTATGAAAGTGTTTTAGAATTAGGTTTACGTTTGTGTTTGCTGAGATCCCGGACGGAGGGTCCGGTAGATTTTGATGTTTGTATATTTGATTGAAAATTTTAGAAGTATATTTTGAACCCTTGCAGGTTTTGGGTTAGGTCAAAGGCAGCCGTTGTGTTGCCGAAATTTCGTTAGAAAACAAATTGGAAAGAAAGAAAAATAAGATTTAGAGGATTAAAAAATATATTTGGAATTTATACGAGTGTTAAGAAGTTTGCTGTGATTCGAGAACTTGATCAAGGATAATGACCAAGAAAAGGGAAATTATATGACTTGCATGAGTTTGAGTAAAAACGGATAAAAAAAAAAATATACCGGATTTAGATAGTCTAGGTTTCCAACGCGATCGTTTTTCTTCGATAACTGTTCTCAGATATCTGATATGTTATGATTTGATTTGTCTCCTCCATATGGTTTGATTAATACGATTTGTATTTTTCTTCCGTATTTTGGTATTCATACTTTGTTTCGCATTCGATACTTCCGTTATTCCATTTCGATTCGAGTATTCGCTTCGCTTTCGATTCTTTTGCTTTGTGATTAGAGTTCGTTTTTGCTATTGGCTTCCGCATTTCGCTTTTTGCCTCATTCTAGTTGTTTCGCTTTTCGTTTTCCGGTTAGGATCTGGTCTCCGGATCGGGTCGCAACATGGAAACTGTTAGAAATGAAATTGTTGGAATTTGGAAATGAAATTGTTTATGTATTGTAATTGTTAGAAAAGGAAATTGTTTATGTATGTTTTGTGATGTTTGAATTGAAATTGTTCAAAATTATTGAAAATGAAAATTGTTTATGTATGTTTTGTGATTGTTTAAAATGGAAATTGTTTGTATATGTTTTATGATGTTTGAAACATTGAATTAAAATTGTTTGAAATTATTCTGAAGGAATTGTTGAAAATTGTTGAAAGTGGAAATTGTTTATGTATGTTTTGTAATAGTTAAATTGAATTTGTTGGAAAATGTTAGAAATGAAATTGTTTATGTATATTTTTGTAATTATGTATGTTGAATAATTGAATTGTTAGTTTTGACTTATAGTGATTTGTGTTCGATGAAATTGATTTATGTATGATGTAATCATATAAAATGAGTTATATTATATAAGATGGACATACGTATTGTGTAATGAAATTATGTGTTATTTATTTTGATATATGCATTCATTTATTTTTACAGATAAATAGAAGGAAGTTCAAGTATTCTTGATCAAACCACTTTAGGAAGATATAACGATTCAGCTTGGGCTCATGCTACATTAGTTCCTGGTATGATGAATCATACTATTTGTTTGTTTTGTAACAAGCATTTGATGGGTGGAGAAATCACCCGATTAAAGAAAAATTTATCTTGGGTTAAAAGAGATGTGAAATCTTATAAAAAAAAGTAAATCATGATGTAAAGTGGCAAATGAAAACATTGCTTGAAAAATGCCAACATAAAAAAGATAGAAGGGAAAGGTTGAATTTTAAAATTGGTAGTGAAAGTTCGTTTGCTGGTTTTCATGGTGATTGTGAAAATATTGAAGCTTGTAGTGATAGTGTTCCATCTCAAGCCCAACAAGAAGCACCTGAACTTGATGTTATGAGAAAAATAAGGCATGTGACTAGTTTTTTTGCAACACGAGTAACTCTTAGAGCTCAACCTTTAATTCGTAGTGCTATGCAATTAAGAGATACAACTCACAATGTAGATATGGTAGTAGCTAGATGGTGGTGGTATGATACAGGTTCATCATTCAATGCTTCCCAATCATACTATTTTCAGCCTATGGTGGATGTTATAGCCGCTTATTGATTGGGATACAAAGCTCCTTCGATTGATGACTTAAGAGGTAAACTTTGAGTTACTCTGTTTATGAAATTAGAAGTTATTTGACATAAAGAAGAGTGAATTGAGCTATTTATGAGTATTCAATCATGTGTGATAGTTGGAAAAATAGGAGACAAGAGTCTATTATTAATTTTTTGGTTTATTCTACCAATGACTCAATGTTTTTGAAATCTATTAATGCATCTGGCCTTGTTAGGAATATTGAGACTATGTTTGAGATATTTGATGAAATTGTGAATGAAGTAGGGTTAGAAAATATTGTTTAGTTTATTACTGACAATGATTTCGACGGTAGGAAGAAGGTTGCAGAATAATTATAATTCTTTTTTTACGCTCCCTGTGTTGCACATTGCATTGACCTAATAGTGAAAAATATAGAGGATTCTAGTTATTTTCCTATTATTGATGAGACTATACAGAAATCTAAAAGGGTGAATAAGTTCATCAATAATCATGCATGAGTATTGAATTTAATGAGAAAATAATTTACCAATTGTAGGAATTTGTGTCTTCCTGCTGTGACAAGATTTGTAACAAATTTATAATCACTTTAATATTTTGTTACGATGAAAAAAGAGTTAAGATAAATGTTTACAAGTGATAAGTATGTTGCTTCTTAGCATGCTAGGTCTAATGTTGGAGTGTAGGTTTCCATAATTGTACTGAAAGATAGAGAATTTTGGTTTCACTTCTAATTTATTATCCAAGTTTATGAGCCTTTGGAGAGGATGTTTCACTTAGTTGATAGTGAAAAAAATCAACAATGGGTTATTTTTTGATACCATTGATAGAGCAAATGAAGCAATTAAGGCCAATTTGAAATATAGACCTTCTTTGTACTCACTGTATCTTGCAGTCATCAATGAGATCAGAAAGGCAACTTTCTTCTCTATTGTTTGCTACTGAGGCGCTTTTGAATCCTAGTGTCTATTTCTGATAAGATTTTACTAAGAAAGCTAAAGTTAATAGAGAAATAATATTAACTATTATAACGCTACTTTTGTTATCTTATGACTTATAGTTTCCTAGTGAAATCAATTTGAAAATGGTGTTCCAGAATTGCAAAGGTTTGCAATTTGGATTTTAAGTCAATGTATGAGTGTAACAAGCTGTGAACGTTACTAGAGTACATTTGAATTTATCCATTATAAGAAAAGAAATAGAATGGAGCATAAGATTGAATGACTTAGTTTTTGTTCATTACAATTTAAAGCTTCGAGAAAAGTATATTACTATCATTGTTAATTTTGATATAATTCCTTATAATGTTCTAATAATTAAAATTTATTGTTTATTAAGAATCTTAATAGTACAAGTAGTTTAACCGATTTAATTTTCATTGTTAATATCAAAACCGATTTAATTTTCATTGTTAATATCAATCTTTTGGCAGATTGGGTTTATAAGAAATTGAATTTTGTAGATATGAATGACTTGGAAAGTAATCTTGGAGGGAAAAACATTGACATATTATTTGGTGTGTTGAATTTGAATGATGATGATGATAAAACTCTTCTCAATGATGAGGATTTTGTATCAAATGATAACTAAGTCAGTGCAGTTATAGCGGATATCCTTCCGTAGACGATTGAATTTCGTTCTAGATTTTTGTTTTTCCTCTTCTTTTAATTTTACTTTATATTTGATGTGTATGTTAAATTCTAAATATGTAATGTAATTGTAGATGTTTTTGTTTCAAGCTTGACTTCTACTTTATTGTTTCCTCATCGTAATCTCTTGTTGTAAATTGTAATATTTTGAGAGTTAAGAATATTTATTATTCTTTTATTGAATGTTTTGATGTAATTATTATTTATTATATGATGAAAATTTAAATTGTAATATTTTAAATACCTTATATTGTTCTTAATTTTATATTTGTATGATGATGATTGTCTTTTTCGTATTAATTGTGGTTATTATTTATATGGAAATATTTGCAAATTATTATTAGTTGATATTAATTATGATTATTATAATTTTTAAAGATATGGTTGATGTAAACTTATAAAATATACAGTTAATATGATAATAAATTATTTTGTAATTTTTTTTATAAATTTAATTATTATTTTATAAATTTAAAAAATTATCTATCCGTAGTATTCGCAATATTAGTGTTGTAAGCCCTATTTCATGTATGTAGTCGTTCTTTGCCGTCAGGCGTTCTCTCCGTTATCGTCGTAACAAAAGAAATGGAAGGAAAGAACAGATTGAGAAGGACGACGATGGGTGAGTTTTTTTTTTTGGATTGTTTGGTTTTGTGGGTTTTGTGTTTTCTTCAGCTTTTTCTGTATGATTCTGCGACAGATAAAAAGAGTGCTGGGCCTAGAACTTCCCGTCGAGAAAGGAGAAAGGAAGCTCGATGTGCAAAAAACCAGAACAAATTTCAATCTTGGCTCCTGCATCAGGTAAACAGAGTCTTCTTCTTGTGCGAGAGTGACACTTCTTATGTGTTGGGCTTGAATTTATAACGCTGCTTGTTATTTGATGGTTACAGAAGTCGGATGAGTTTAAGTCTTTGCCGGTCAACTCAGAAAAAATAAACAAATTTAAGAAGTCATTCAATGAAGATGCTAAAAGCAGAGGTAATGAGGAAAGGGATGCTTCATTGCTTAAATCACGCTCATTGGAGCTTGCTATAGAAAAGAAACGTTTCAAGAAGAGATCGAAAACAAAGTTTGAAGAGTTGCTTCAATTGGATATTAGAACTGCAGATAGGTTGGCGGAGGAGGACTTGAAAGCGGAGAGGAGGCTTGGAAAGAAACTCAAGGCAAAGGATGGCAAGTTGAGAGGGTCAGATGATGATCTGAACGAATTACTTGGGACCATTCCATCTTGGATCAACTCGTTTGGTGGAGAACAAGTCCCAGATGCCGAAGAGATGCCAATTGATGGAATTAAGAATTGCACTACCAATGATGAGAGTAGAAAGAGGAAGTCCTTGAATGATTTTCGAGACAGTGAACTTCAGGATGACCTTACTCGTCAAAATGAGACCTTTGTAGCTGACACGGGATTGGAAGAAATTGCCACCAAGTCACATTCTCATAAGAAACGTCAAAAGAGAAAAAGGTCAGATCAATTGCAAGATGCCAATGGTGTTGGTGAGATGGCAAATGATGTATCTGAGCCACCAGAGATGCCTGATGCAAACACAGCACTGAAGGAAACTCCCACCAAGTCACCAGCTGTTGTAGCTAGCACAAAATATGTTACTCCTCACTTGCGGGTCCATTCGGGGAATGAGTCGGAAGAGCATGCTCAAATTCGTAGAAGAGTCCGTGGTATGCAAGTGATTTTTTCCCTTCTTATTTCTTCTTGAATCTTTGGCATGCTATAACCTCCAAATGCAGCTTGTTTTTTCTGATTTCAAAATGTTTCAGGTCTTCTCAACAGGCTCTCTGAATCAAACGTGGAATCTGTCACTGGGGAAATGGCTACAATTTTTGGTGTATGTTGTGCATCTTACAGTTTCATGCTTTAACTATTTCTGTACATGGAGTACTCTACATGTTATAAACAATCAGGTACTATAGTAACGATAGACCCATCCAGCAGTGAAACACAAGTCAGAAATCATGGTATCTAATTCCGTGATAGTCAAGAAATGTAGAGATACACTACTGCATTATTTTATCTGCTACTTGTTTGTTTCCTAACCATGTGTATACAGTACTTCAAACCTTGACCAATTTCGTCCATAGCATTGCATAAAAACCATGTGATGATGATGAATTAAAAGCTTCAACTCTTCAATTTTTTATCCATTTGCAGTCCGTTAGTCGCAGTGTCAGTGCTCAAATTATCAGCAATGAGATCTTAAGAGCTTGTTCCAGCGGCCCCCGCGGCAATGAACAGTAAGATGATTTTTGTTTTTGTCTTTATTTACTTTATGTCTTTCCATAATCTAGTACAAATGGGAAACCATGATAATAGTGGTGTGGAATGCTTCTTTACAATAGTAATTTGTTCCTTGATATTGTGTTCTTCATCAATCTTGTGTTTTTGAAACTGAATGGTGTTGGTTATATGACATCAAATGACCTCCCATGGTCCTGCTTCTTCATTTAATGCGCTTCCATAGGTGATTTTGTCCCTTTCATGATTTATTTGTTGACAATAATTGTAGCTATGATGAGAGAGAAAAAGAAAATTCTAGAAAGATTACATTCAACTATGCTGAATTCTACTACACCAAAATAGCTTAAGATAGATAATGCAATTATATAATTTGTTGATACTCGGGTTGACTGTATGTAGCATGCATATCCTTTTTTCACAAAACATAAATTTTCAGCATAAAATGACATTGCAGGGAAAACTTTTTTTCAGTCCTTTCAGGTATTAATGTGAAACCTTGTTCTCTGATCCATCAGAGACATGAAGTTAGGATACAAATTCATATGCATCCATTTATATTTGGTTTTGTTGGTAATTCACTCCACCCTCTGACCTTTTGGATTAACTCTTTTCTCATGATGTTGGTCATCTTTGATAACTATCATGTATTTGTATTTCGGAACTAAGCCTGGTCAGCGTGAAATGCTTCTGCTTTCTTTGTTACTGCATTGAATTGTTGAACATGAGCAGTACTGTGTGCATGTTTTGTGAAGGTATGCTGCTAATATTTTAGTTGTTAAATAACTGAATGCAAGAATGATCTTGTATCTTCCTTTTGTGAAGGTATGCTGCTGTTTTTGCAGCATTTGTTGCTGGCATGGCTTGCTCTGTTGGAATGGACTTCAGTGCAAAAGTTATGGCTTCCCTTGCTAAATCCTTTGAGGTATGCCTTTGGAACAGAAACCATGTAATAAATTACATTTACTCCTTTTTTTTCATGTCTATAGTTTACTATGTTCTACGTGGTATGGAACTCTTGAAGAATTATAGGTTTAATTTTCCTCTCGTCATTGGGAGATTTTAGCTTTCTGTTGTTTGGGTTTCTAAATTGTTTTGATTTACAAATGCATGGCATTTTATGCTTGCCTATCCAGGACGAGTACCTGAAAGAAGATAATCTTTCTTTGCGGAATCTAACTCTACTATTGTGCTACTTGTGTGTGTTTGGAGTCTGCTCAAGGTTTGTTGCCAATTGACTTTACTAAATGTAACCAAGAAAATTTTTTCACGAAGTCTCATCTGGTTACCATTGTTTTAGTATGAGATTCTTTGTATGAAGTCTTTGACCAATGAATTGTGGGTCACATTTTTCAATTGTTTTTCAGTGATTTAATATACGACTTTCTCACAATGTTGAGCAAGCAGTTGACTGAGGTTGCTGTCTCTACAATCTTGACAGTCTTGCAGTGTAAGTATTTTGCTGGATGAATTATGTAACAAATTATGTTCTATTTTCATGGAAAAGTTCTGATCATTGGTTCTCTGATATTCTAGGATGCCACTTGTGTCCAGGGATTTCATTTTAAGCATATGAGTATTCTTGTAACCGATTATTTTGGTAGTTGATATGATTCATCTCTATTCATGTGTCAACTCTAGCCGCAATTTGAAATCAATGGATATGACATTATTTGATGCTAGCATGTTAATGCAGTAAGAGCTTGATAGGTTTCAGAAAAATAGGTAAGAAAATTATATATATTGCTATTGATTTCTGTAAAAACGAACACAAGATAGGATGGTTTCGAGGACCAGCAACCTCCTGCCTAAGGCTCACTCCACTCACAATATACTCAAGATGCTCCTTCCCCTTCTGTCTATGGCTTATTTATACTACGAATCTGTTAGGAATAACAGATTTGGTTAGCTGCCCCCTCCCCGTAACTAACATCATATGTATATGTCTATATATATATTTACTATATCTGTAAATTTATTCTGAGTAGTCTTGGGTCTATCAATACTCCCCCCATCAGCTTCACCTTGTCCTCAAGGTGAAAGGCGGGAGCTCTGGCTTTCATGTCTTCATATGCGGGTCTCCTCCTCCAATTCCTCCTCCTGTTCGGTTTCTTCATCCATGACTGCCAGAACTTGGAGCTCTATTTTGTTGCATCGGTGGCCTGGGCTGAATTTCTCATCACATCTAAAGCAAAACCCCTTAGCCTTTTTGTCTTCTAATTCACTCACCGTCAACCTCCTAGATCCTCCCTTGTTCGGACTTCGGCCTTCCCTATTTTTATGCCTAGTTTCCATAGTGGCCCAATTATTAGCTAACTCCTCCCTCCTTTTCTCCACTATCAAGTCATAGTTCCATTTCATATTCCCAACTTTGCATGCTCGCACCCCATCGGTGCCGCCTAAGTTCATTCACGCGCCGAAACTTCTCCTCCACCTGTTGAGAGAGTTCCATCATTTCAGCCAAATTCCTAGGCTTGAAGATCTGTACTTCCAGCCGAATCTCCTCCACCAGCCCATTCATGAATGTACTTTCCAGAACTGCATCGGGTAACTCAGGAAGAGGGGCGGCGAGTTCCAGGAATTTGCTGGTGTATTCCACCACCGTACCGACTTGCTTCACTGCTAGCAATCGTTGGCACTGGTTACCTTCGTGAGCCGGCCGAAACTTTTGCTTCACCAGTTTCTTGCACTCTTGCCAATCGACGATGGGCCGTCGGCTCTCCACCCACCTAAACCACGTCAAAGCATCTCCCTCTAAGCTCATACCCACTAACTCCATCTTCTCCCCTTCGGTGAACCTCCCCACCGAGAAGAATCGTTCGACCTTATAGATCCACCCATCGGGATCCTTCCCTCCAAACGTCGGCATCTCAACTCGTCTTGGTCGACAATCGCGCCTCCACTCAGGTGGTCGGGGATCGTCAGCCGCGAGTCCCCTTCTCCAGTGCTCATCCTGCCGTTCACCCTCCGCCTCGCGATAACAACCCCTCAACTCCGGTCCGGCCCTGAGTTCGCCGGTGAATCGCTCCTCCCTATTCTGGTCTTTCCCCTCACATCTATTTCCTCCGCGATAGCCTTCCTCTCCCATCCTTCTTGCTTGCCTTAATCTGTCCTCGACGAAATGTTTAATAGTCGGGTCAGATCCATCCTTCACCTGGAGCTCCGCGGGTCGCCCATGGGCATACGGTTCCAACCCGACCCACCCAGCATCTCCTCCTTCTTGAACCGTGTCCATCCCTGTATAAACATCGTCCTTAGCCTCCTCTTTTCGGCCTCTTCTCATTCCCGTCATCGACGACTCCCCTTCAACCCACTTCGCCGAGTTGAGCTGTGGCGGTTCGGGACCTTCGGCCCTCTTCCACGTTTGCAACACCGACAGCATCATACTTCTTATTTCTGACTTCAAAAGTTCACCTATTTATCTATTGACCTCCTCCATCTTCTTCTAGAGCTCCACGCCATGATCGTCCAGACGCTTCTGCCAGTCCTGAGTGGAGCGACTGAGCTGCTGCTAGAATTCTTGGTGAGCTTGGCTAATCGACCTTTGCATCTCTTCCCCATCCCTTCGCCTCTCTTCTCTCAACAGTTCTAGATCCTTCTCAATACCTTCCAACCTATTATCAGTTTTCTTGGCAGCCATTACCGAGGATCAACTGCTTTGATACCAATGATAGGTTCCAGAAAAATAGGTAAGAAAATTATATATATTGCTATTGATTTCTGTAAAAACGAACACAAGATAGGCTGGTTTCGAGGACCAGCAACCTCCCGCCTAAGGCTCACTCCACTCACAATATACTCAAGATGCTCCTTCCCCTTCTGTCTATGGCTTATTTATACTACGAATTTGTTAGGAATAACAGATTCGGTTAGCTGCCCCCTCCCCGTAACTAACATCATATGTATATGTCTATATATATATTTACTATATCTGTAAATTTATTCTGAGTAGTCTTGGGTCTATCAGAGCTCTGGTCCAAGAATATGAGTCTTATGCAGATCCTAATCTATTTACAGGCTGTGGAATGAAAATAAGGGGTGATGATCCAGTAGCCATGAAAAACTTCATTCATTGTGTTCAGAATAGGGTGAATGGGCTGAAGGTCTCTTCTACTGGAGACCAACCCAATTTAAACAGCAAAAGAGTAAGCCTTTCACTAGGGCTCTTTTAAAGCTTTTTTCGTGTTTCATCTGCTTTTCACTCAAAACTACCTTGCTTGGAATATTTTACAGATGGAATTTATGCTAGAAATGATATTTGATATCAAAAACAACAAGAAAAGGCCAAAGGAGGAAACTGTTCAACATACACGGATTAGAAAGTGGCTGCAGAAGGTCTGTTTTCTAAATTATTTTCTCCTTTTTCAATCGTTCACTCCATGTTATCTGCAAGGGACAAGTTTTTTTCTGCAGGTGATACAAAATGTGTACTGATAAGGTCATTGAGTAGGTGAACTTGTACCGTCACAGCAAGGAGATAAAACTGTAGTGATAAGTTTCTGTGTAAAACAATCTGGGATTACTGTAAATTGTTCTTAGATTTGAAATGATACTTCAATTCTTGGTTATAGGATACATTCAATTAATAAAAGCATCTTTGATCTATATGATATTATTGTGCTAGTACTTCATAGGTGGCTTTTATAGACAATGTGGATGTTCATGATACTGCATATGAAAGTAACTGCAGTCTCTTAATTGTACTCATTATATCAGTTGAGAGTTGACGGCATCCTTATTAGAGGGCTGAAATGGAGCAAGCTACTTGATCCTGATAAGAAGGGCCAGTGGTGGTTGTCTGGGGATATGTCAAGCCGGACAGATAATATTGAAGAGATTGCCAACACAATCGACAAAGAAGTTTTAGAAGCACAGAAGATGCTGGAGCTTGCTGCTTCACAGAGGATGAATACGGATGCCAGAAGAGCAATCTTTTGCGTAATAATGAGTGGAGAGGACTATGTAGATGCATTTGAGAAGCTTCTGAGGTTGGATTTACCCGGAAAGCAGGTATGCATCTCTTGAATCCGTTCAGTTTACCCTATTCCACATCTTTTTTGTCCGGCTCAAATAACAATCTTTATATCTGTTTGGGTCTACAGGAGAGGGAGATTATTCGAGTTCTTCTGGAGTGCTGCTTGCAAGAGAAGGTGTTTAACAAGTACTACACAATTCTTGCGTCCAAATTGTGTGAGCATGATAAAAACCACAAACTAACTTTACAGGTAAAATGTTGTAAGACTTGTAAACTTTGGGAACCCATAATATTGTTTGGCCTAAGTAGTTAGTTGGAAATTGTTACTGGCACACAAGTTTTACTTTTTTAACTTTTTGTTCAATGATGGACATGTCTTTAATTGATTAAACAAAACCGTTTTGAATTTGATATTGGCAGTATTGCATCTGGGACCAATTTAAGGAGCTTGAGTCCATGCAGCTTTTAAGATCAATGCATCTAGCGAAATTTGTTGTGGAGATGGTTGGCTCCTTCACACTCTCCCTTGCTGTTCTGAAAGCTGTAGAATTAAGTGATGTCAGCCAGTTAAGCCCTAAAAAGATTATGCATTTCCGGATGCTATTTGAAGGCATTTTTGAGTATCCTGATAATATTGTTTGGAACATGTTTACGCGTATAGCCGTAACCCCCGAGCTAGAAAATCTTCGAGATGGCATTGAATTCTTCGTCAAGGAGTATGTTGTCAAAGATAATTATAAACAATTCAAGGTTGTAAAGAAAGCCCTCAAGAATGTGGAAGGAGTTCTCATGTGAAGATAAGTTTGCTTTCTGCCAACGTTAAATTTTGTATCTCAGGTGAAATTATGATAGAAGCCGGTTTTATAGCATTTGGCAGTGTCTAAGGTAAAAAGACTTGTTGAGAAGAAATTCGCATATTCGTATACAAGTCAAGCCATCGTTGCACGTTACAGTCCACTCCAATTTCAAAGTTACATAAAATCGAGGACCTGGAATTAAGTAACAGATTGATGGTATACATAAGCAGAGTAATTGCTGACTGTTCCTATTTGTTTTTGTTATTACTTGCGCATTGGTCTGGAATGATCAATTATTCTTTTAGAGGACAGCTGGTTATAGTGATTCAGTCAGTAGTTAAGGAAAATGGTCTTATTTGTGCTACTGTATCATTTGGTGATTCAGTCAATAGTTAAGGAAAATGGTGGTCTTATTTGTGCTACTGTATCATTCATTTTGAATTATTTGCAAGTGCCCATTTGTTCTTTCATTTCTTCATTTGTTCACCTCCCGTTCAAGTTCTGTCGTCTTACTGCTTTCTTTCGTCTACCATCATCGCTAACACGACCAATCACGTCTTTCTATGGTATCCCGCAATTAGTCCAATATTAAACACGTCTTTCTCTGTTTGTCATGGATTGTTTGCTATCTGATTGTAGTGTATTTACGATCCACGGACAACAAACTAAACTCACACGGGGAAAGGATTCTTAAAACGTTAAAACATATGGTACTTCAATTTACAACACGAAGACCATATATAATTAATAGGTCTAGCTATCCGAAAAGTACATTCAACTACGAGTACTAGCAATACTGTTTACAATCAGTAGGTCAAACTGTCCGAATAGTAGATTAAGATAAAGTACATACCGGAAACTTTAACTTGTACTAGTGTAGCATTTCAAGATGGAACATAACTACATATTGTTAGTAGAAAGGTACAACGAAATTTTACCGGCGCTAAGATTTTACTGATTTAAATTCAACTGTGGAGGTATATTCACGGCAGCCCACTCCTCATTGCCTGCAGGCAAGACGGTGATGTCAGGAGGATATAACATCTGCATCCTCTGTGGATGAACAACAATCTTTGTGAGGTGTGAATTGTTTGCTACGACAACACCCTCCGTATTTGAAGGTTTTACTACAGCAGAGTCCACTTCACACGGAAAGGATGATAAAGACAAGTGCTGTCCAAGTAAATGAACTGACGAGGCCGATGATGTTGAAGCCCGAGTGGTAGTTGAGTTTAATTCCATCCCAGAAGATGCAATGAGTTCACCATTGTTGCCAATTCCATTACTCACTGCCCAAGGTTCAAAGGGAAAGTATTCTCAGATTGTGGCAGAAACCATATGAAATATGAGCTGTAGTTGCTCCATGATATGATGATAGAAAATTCTATCCGAACATTTATTGATAACTGGGTCACGCCAATCATTCTCATTTTAACTTGTATTTATGCTAGTGGTTTTCACTATCAACTTGTTTTATGCACAAAAAGAATTTAGCTATTCTAGAGGAATTGACCGAGTTAATGATGTCACTAACAACTGAAAATTCGTCAAAAGGTTATTCATGCTTTATATAAAAGAGTAATGAGATTATAAGAATCATTTACGGTCACCTTATGAGAGCAACACTCCCCATTTCAGATACCTAGATAGATAATTTCAGTTACATTAGATTGAAGCTTTGCTCCGTCCCAAAAACAGCTTTCTGACGTGCAGATAAAGATCCGAGTCTTCCATTAAACATCAAAATAGGAATCTAAGTGTTAAAAGCGTTTACAAAATTCACCTCTTTCATTTGCCTCGGGCAATTGAAGTTGGAAATTTCGGTCAAGATAACTGACAAGATCTGGATGACACAGCGAAGTTGCAATCTGAAGAGTTGCTTCTTGTTGGACAGTAGAAGGGAGCATCTTAGGGCTTTGACTTGACTTTTCACCTGCAAGAAAACACAACATTTAATTGACAACAAAAGATGTTTGTATTGCAGTGCCTTATGAATTTCAAGAACGACCCATCATCTTCAAAGGTAACATACTGCTTTTCCAGTCCATTTCCCCTCCATTTTCCAGGATAAATTTATTGTTACAAGGTGTGTAAACTTAGATGCTATTTTTATGTTAATTAGCAACATAATCTGCCCATTGTATGCTTAATATAATGAATTTTAAACCCTTTCGATATCTGAGTTCAACTTCCATTTTTCTGATTAATATAAACATTCAAATGCTTCATCAAAGCATGGTAGTGGTAGATCGGAAGAAAAACCATCGGAAAACTTGACTCAATTTCATTTAGAAAACATAACACATGATCCATTGATATCAAACCATTGCATAGCAACTGCATTAAGAAGAAATTTCACATTGAAAAATATGATAAAAGATGCAAAAGTTCAATAAGCAAATGAATCTTTATTAAGGCATAGAATAGAAAATTCTCTCCTCTTCAGCCACATAGGAATTTGTGCTTGGCCACCAACAAGGGAGCTCTAATAATTTCTTTCCAAAAAAATTCATAGAAAATGTCCTCCCTTCTTTACTTTCTCCAATCAGTGCCATCCCAAAATGAAATCCAAGGATCAAGAGCTTGTAAATTAAAAAATAATTGAAAAGCAATCAAAATGAAATCACTGACAACTACTAGAATGATTGAGTCCACGAAAGTTGGCAATAGTTAAATTTACATGGTAGATTGGAAGTTAATAAAGCAAATGGAAAAAAAGATCAATTGTATTATCTCAAGCCAAAAGATAGGAGACGTATTGAAAGACAATCTAAAGAGAATAGCTTAGAAGATATTGCATATATCTATGTATCTGTGAGAAAGAATGTATAGAGATGTCTTTGAATACATACACTGTCTTAGAGATGTGTAAGCTATTTTTGCTGCACTCATCTCGGCTTGCTTTTTGGTTCTTGCTTCAAGCCCTCTAAAAATCTGTCCTTTTACTTCTACGGTTGAGAAGAAAACTGGTGAATGAAGCTCACCAGATTTCTTCGTGTTATAGATTGGCAAAGGATAACGATATTTTTGAACCAAATCTTGTAAGAGATTCTTGTAAATAGATTCATCCTGAGTCGGAAAATATAGAGAAAACAAAGAAAGTAAGCGCATGAGAAAATCAAAATATTCATAAATTTCAAAAAGGAAATGCTAACACCAACAATGGTTACTACAAAACTGACCTCTTCAACGTTGTCTGGGGACAAAGACATCAAAGCAACTTTGGCAGCTGCATGTTCAGCTTTGGCTAATGTGGGATAAAATTCTTGACTCTCATAAGTTTTCCCATCAACTACAACTTTACACTTGAAGCTGCAAGCATGAGGAGGACCCATACGCTCCCAAGAGTATAAAGGCAGACCAAGATTTCTCTTTGCAGCGTAGATTTGCAATTGATTTTTGTACGTATGTCTCAATTCTATATGCCAACAAAATTGCAAGACAAACAGAAAAAGGAATTTAGAATTTATGCTTGCATTCTTCCTTTCCATTTTTCAGTTTTAGCAATTAAATACAAATGTGAGTATTGTATGAATTCAAGCAATTATTCTTTACTCTAGGCTGAATAAACCTGCTGCTTTTGTTCGATATGTGCATAATGGACTCACAAAGATTTCTAGATTTTCTATAGAAAACAAGGGGAACTCATACTCACTCTGGGAAGAAAAAGTGGTTCAACACTGACGTAATGAATTTCTAGGCAGCTTTGGATGGGTAAGAGAAGGGGTGGAAAAAAAAGATTCAAATGAGAGAAATTTGTAGCAAGAGCTTTTGGTCAGGGCTGTAAAACGCAGTTTAGTGAAGAGTGTACAGTAGCATGATATTTCCAGCAAATTACCTTTAATAGGTAGGGATGAGAATGAGTTGGCCCATGGGCCTAAATTCAGTTGTTTTCAATGGGCTAGCTCATGGGCCAAATCAGACCCAGACAGGTCTCAACTTTTTTAAACAAAATGGCATCGTTTTGCTTAGAAGAGTTAAGTCTCGGATAGGCTTGGGCCTGGGTAATTTAAAAAAAGACATTATTGTATATATTTAATCTTTAAAAAAATTATTTTAAAAAATTAGCGAGACCGGCCCATGACCCATTGCCATCCCTATTAATAGGTGAGGAACAAGAATGATTAAAATCTTAGAGAAAAAGAAAACTAGTTTATAAGCAAGTTGTACAAACATATTATGATGGATACTCCTAAAGAAGACAATCAAAGCCAAAGAGAAATAAAGTTCCTTACTTCAACACCAACAATGAAATCTGATCAAAGAATATGGCATAAGAATTACACCAATATCTATAGATAATCATGAAAATCTAGTTCTATGAAAAAAGGATATATAAACTTCATCTTCCCAAGAAAAAAAGGCTCTTTCCATCAAATTTATTAGAAATACGTGGACTTCATAATTGTCAAGCTAATACAAAATACTGATCAAACAATATATCAGATGATTACAAAAATGGTTACAGAAGTAAGAAGGACAATTATTTCTTGGCTAAAAGAACTTAAGAACATTAATTTTCTCCTTCCAAAGTAAACTACTGCTTTGGATCCAGGAAAAAAGCTATTGCATCAACACCTAGTTTGGATGATTACTGACAGCAAATATACAATGCAACAATAAATGTAATTAAGAGTATCCAGAGAAAAGATCAAGTAGCAGTTAAAATTTCCTTACCTCTGGAGCTATCATCATTGACAGCAATTTGATTCCTTGAAGGAGTACGATTTGCCTCTTGCAATTCCCCATCTGTTGTGGGACTACTGTTCATTTCAATGCTTGAAGGACCTACAACAATGAAAATGATCCAATAAAAAGTGATTAATTTCCTTTAGCACATGGGCAACAATTAAAGTATATGGTTTCAACACCCACCTCATTTAACCATGCAGACATGCATTACAATATAACATCGGATTAGTTGCAATGACAACAAACAATTTATTAGCGTAATATTGAAACTTAAAACTTCAAATCCGTTGTTAATCTATTAGAATAAGCATCATAAAGAACGTTTATATCAACTGGATTCTCAAGCATGAAATAGTACGCATAACTCCATAGGAGATCTTTGTATATACATACGCTGCTGAAGGGTTGTATATGCAACTTTTGCTGCACTTAATTCAGCTTGCTTCTTAGTTTTTGCTTCTTGTCCTGTAAAACACTGTCCTCCTACCTTCACAGTCGAAAGAAAGGTCGGCAGATGAACTTCACCGTTCACCACTGTAACATAAGTTGGTAACTGGTAACCTTTCCTATGAGCCAGTTCTTGCAAAAGGTTTTTGAAAGCTGAATCAACCTAAAAGGTTATATGTAATGGGTAATCAAACAACAAATATAGCTGCAGAGAAACAAACGAACCTTACTGCAAGTCTGAAACAAGAAGATTTTAAGAAGTTGGTCACTTCACCGTCAATTATCACCTTTCTAGAAGGTACTTATAATTGTAAAGACTATGGTTAATCAACGACAAGATGAAGGAAAAGGAACAATCAAGTAAAAAAATTTACGCACCCTTGCACTTTTACTTTCATCATTTTCCCTTGGTATCAATAATTGTGCTCCATGATCATCACTAATCTCTCCGATGCTTTCATTCACACGATCTGCATGATATTTATTGTAAGAAAACCAAGAATCCGACGTTAAATTTGAACTTAGAAACAACAAAATCACAAATAACATTACTAGAAATAACCAATCAGCTTGCCAGGAGAACTCCAAGGAGAAAAGTTGATTAAGGTCCAAACCAGGCCATAAAGCGAAAAGAAAAAGAACGAATATTTTACCAGGAGTTGAGGTAGAAGTTGAAAGAGGAGGATAACTTAGGGAGGGACGTTGGGAGCCGGAGAGGTAATCGATAGCGACCTTGGCGGCGTCGTTTTGGGCTTCCTTTGAGGAGTTGAAGAAAGAATGCGTAGAGAAGGAGCAATCTTGGACGATAACCGTAGCTTGGAAGCGAGGGACATGGTCTGAGCCTTCTTTACGGAACTGGTACACCGGCAGTTCCCACCTTCGCCTTTGGCACAGCTCTTGTAGTCTAGACTTGTGCATTCTTTCCTTTCTTTCTTAGTGCATCGCTTTTCCTCTGAGGCCCATCCAATTAAAACAAAAACGAAAAGAAACAGGCTATTCCACTAGTAAATGAATAAATTCTGCACATGCTCTGCTTTAGATGCAATTTCCGACTTTGCCATTTTGCTAATAAACGAATTCCAATCTTAAACCTTTTTTTCGGGCCTAAAAAAGTTAATTTAACTTCAATATTTATGTTTAAACAAGTTAAATTTTAGCATTTTACGTATTATAAAAAAAATTCAAATTGAATCCTATAATTACATCAGTCTTCTATCATTTCACAAAATTATATTACTTTTTGGACACACTATCATATATTCGTCGCATAGCTTTTTTTTTTTTTTGAAATGATCAAAAAACTTTTATAAAGCTTATTTTTCGGTGATCGATCAATGTTATGAATACCGTCTTCAACTCTTGCATCAGACGTGAACTCGGAATGGGCTGCACTGATATCGTAGATGCTGCTTTGGGATATTTTTAAATTTATAAAATAGTCCTAAATTTTTAAAATTACAAAATAGTCAGATTGATATATTATACAACCTGATCAGTATACTTTACTAGTTTCTTGTTTATATCAACCATACTTTAAAAATCTTAATAATAAATAATAATGACAATTAATTTGAAATAACAATAATTTTAAATATTTTACATATAAATAATAATCACAATTAATATAAATAAAGGCAATCATCATCATACAATTATAAAACTAAGAACAATAGAAAACATTTAAAATATTACAATCATACAATTTCATCATTATAATAAATAATATTACATATTTACATCAAAAGATTGAAAACATCCGATAAAAAAACAAAAATATTACAAAAGGTTGATGACGAATAAGCAATCAAATAGAAGTTGAACTCGAAAAAATATTACACTTACATTACATACATATAATTTAACATAAAATCAATGATCAAATACAAGTAAAATTAAAGAAGAGGAAAAATAAAACACAAGTTCAATCACAATGGGCGGATACTATTGAATCAAGATCGACTTTGATCATTTGGTACAAAATTCTCATCATTGAGAGGAGCTTCATCATCATCATTCAAATTTAATGCACCAAATGACATGTCAATGCTTTCCCATCCAAGATCATCTTCCACATTCAAATCACTCACATCAACCAAATTGGGTTATTCAGAAACCCAATCCGCCAAAATATCCATATTATCAATCGCAATTGGATCATTTGAAGAACTTGTGCTACTAAGAGTCCTAGTAAACAATTACATTTAATTATTTAAAAAATATAAGAAATTATATAAAAATTATTAATGAAAATAATGAAAATAACATACCTTTCCCGAAGCTTTAAATTGTAACGAACAAAAACCAAGTCATTCAACCTCTTATGCTCCAATCTATTCCTTTTCTTGGAATGAATAAATTCAAATGTGCTTCAGTTTCGTTCACACCCAGTTACACTCACACATTGACTTAAAATTCGAATCGCAAACTTTTTCAAATCTGGAACATCACATCCGAAAAGATCCCACCAAGCAACTGCAAGTTATAAGAAAACAAAAGTAGTGTTATAAACAAAATAAAGTGATAAATAAATTTCAACAAATAAGAAATAGGAAATAAGTAATACCTGGAGAAAGAAGTCCTCTTTGTTGAATAGCGATCGACATTCCAAAATCTCCATAAGAGTACTTATAAGCCTCCATTTGTGTGGTTAAAGCAATTTGCATTGAGTCATGAGGAACAATTGTTGTAATTGTCAAAAGCATTCCTCTACTAACTTCACTTGCTTTTCAACATCCAATCTAAAATACACACGGATTCAAAATGCCCATTCTGAACAATGGAGAAGAAAGTTGTCTTCTCCTTCTCTCATTAATGTTTGAGATATATGACTCGTATAAAGAAGGCTTATGTTTGATTGGCCTTGATTGCTTGCCTGCTCTCTCATAAAGATCAAAATATAACCCATTGTTGGCTTTTCTTCACTATCACCAACCAAGCACCCTCACCAAAGGCTCACAAACCCGGATAACGAATTGAGATGCCGACCAAAATTCCTATCTTCCAAGATGATACTACAAACCTCCATTCCAAAGATTAGACCTAGCATCTTTGAGAGGTTACCCACTTATCACTTGTGAACATTTTCCTTAACTCCTTCCTCAACAAAAGAAAAGATCAAGTGATAAGAAATTTGTTGCAAATCTTGTCACGCGAGGTGGCACAAATTCTACCATTGGTAAATTCCTTCTCATCAAATTTAAAACCCATGCACGATTATAAATAAATTTTGTCACCTTTTTGCCTTCTGCATGGTCTCATCAAAACAGAAAATACCTAGGATTTCCTATATCCTCCAAGATAAGTCAATGCGATATGCAACACAAGGAGTCCAAAAATGACTTATAGGTATTCTGCAACCTCATCCTCGCCATTATAAGCGGAATCATTGTCGATAATAAATGAACAATGTTTTCTACCCTACTTCATTCACAACTTGATCAAATATCCCAAACAAATTATCAGCATTTCTAATAAGGCCAGATACATCAATCGATTTTAAAAACATAGAGCCATTAAAACAATAAACCAAAAAATTTATGATAGGCTCTTGTCTCCTATTCGTCCAACCATCACACATAATTGAGCATCCATTAATACCCCAATTCGCTCTTCTTTCAGCCAAATAAGCTCTCATTTCAGACACAGCACAACTCAAAAGTTTACCTCTTAAGTCATCAACCGATGGCCCTTTGTATCCTGGACCATAAGAGGCTATGGCATCTATCATAGGTTGATAATAATATGATTGAGAAGCATTAAATGACGAACCTGTATCATACCACCATCTAGCTACTGCCATATCCACATTGTGAGCCGCATCTCTTGTCTGCATTGCACTACGAATTGAAGGTTGGGCTCCTGGAGTTGTTCGTGGTGCAAAGAAACCAGATGGCTGCCTTCTTCTCTTCCTCATTTCAGATTCTGCAAGATCCTGAGGCTGAGATTGAGATGGAACACTACCAGTACCACTGCCACTGCCACTACCACTTCCACCTCCAACATCTCCATAATCACCACGGAAACTGGGAAATGAACTTCCACTACCAATTTCAAGATTCAATCTTCCCCTTCTATCTTTCTCAAATTGATGTTCCTCAAGCAACGTTTTCATTTGCCACTTCACATCATGACTTACTTTTTTACATGGTTCCACATCTCCTTTAACCCCAGCTAAATGCCTCTTCAATCAGGTGATTCTTCCACCTTTCAAATGCTTGTTACAAAACAAGCAAATGGTATGATTCTTTTGACCAGGAACCACACTAGCATGAGCCCAAGCTGGATCATTGTATCTTCCTGAACTAGATTGATCGGGAGTATTTGAACTTCCTTTCATTTATCTGTACACCAAAATAAATAACACATAATTTTAGTATATAATGACAATATGCACAAAGCTAACAATCCAAAACATTCAATTCAATCCAATCCAATCCAATCCAATTCAATTCAATCAAATTCAATTCAATCCAATCCAATCCAATCCAATTCAATTCAATCCAATCCAATTCCAATTCCATTCATTCCATTCAATTCCAATTCAATTCAATGCAATTCCATTCCAATTCAATTCAATTCAAATCCAATTCAATTTAATTCAAAACAATTCAATTCAATTCAATTCAATTCAACTCAACTCAACTCAATTCAATCCAATCCAATTCAATCCAATCCAATCCAATTCATTTCAATCAAATTCAATTCAATTCAATTCAATATAATCCAATTCAATTCAATCAAATTCAATTCAATCTAATCCAATTCAATTCAATCAAATCCAATCCAATTTAATTCAATTCAACTCAATTCAATTCCAATTCCAATTCTAATGCAATTCCAATTCAATTCCATTCCATTTCATTCAATTTCAATCCAATTCAATTCAATTTCAATCCAATTCAATTCAATCCAATCCAATCCAATCCAATCCAATCCAATCCAATCCAATTCAATTCAATTCAATTCAATCCAATCCAATCCAATCCAATCCAATCCAATCCAATCCAATTCAATTCAATTCAATTCAATTCAATCAAATTTAATTCAATCCAATCCAATTCCAATTCCATTCATTCCATTCAATTCCAATTCAATTCAATGCAATTCCATTCCAAATCAATTCAATTCAATCAAATTCAATTCCATTCCAATCCAATTCAACTCAAATCAATTCCAATTCCAATTCCAATTCCATTCCATTCTATTCAATTAAATTCCAATCATATCCAATGCAATTCAATCCAATCCAATCCAATCAAATTCAATTTAATTCAATTCAATCCAATCCAATCCAATCCAATTAAATTCAATTCAATTCAATCTAATCCAATCCAATTCAATTCAATCTAATCCAATCCAATCCAATCCAATTCAATTCAAATCAACTCAATTCAATTCAATTCCATTCAATCCAATCCAATCCATTCAATTCAATTCAATTCAATTCAATTAAATTCCAACAATTCTTAATCTTAACAATTTCAAAACATTCATAATTCCATTTCCAAACAATCCATTCCCAACAATTTTCAATCCTAACAATTACAAAACATTCATAAATCCATTTCCATTCAATCCATTCCCAACAATTTCCAATCCTAACAATTACAAAACATTCATAATTCTATTTCCATTCAATCCATTCCCAATAATTTCTAATCATAACAATTACAAAACATTCATAATTCCATTTCCATTCAATCCATTCCCAACAATTTCCAATCCTAACAATTACAAAACATTCATAATTCCATTTCCATTCAATCCATTCCCAACAATTTCCAATCCTAACAATTACAAAACATTCATAATTTCATTTCCATTCATTCCATTGACAACAATTTTCAACCCTAACAATTACAAAACATTCATAATTTCATTTCCATTCCATCAATTTTCAATCCAAATTCCAATTCCAATTCCATTCAATTTCATTACAATTCAATTCAATTCCAATTTAATTTACATTCTAATTCAATTCCATTCCATTCCAATTCAAATCAAATCAATTCTAATTCAATTAAATTCCAATTCCCAAATACCCAAATTTATACTTAACTAATTATTTATCAAAATTCAATACCCAAATATAAAAAATGAATTACCATATAACAAATATTAACAATATGTCAATTAATGATTTAAGTTTTTTCAATTTTACTGATTTTGATTATTAATTTTACAAACTTACATTTAATTATTTATTTCACATTTGATTATCAATTTTACAATTAAAATTAGGTTTAAATGTTAATTTGATTTTGATTATCAAATTATCAAACTCAATCTCAAATTCAATTGCACAAATTAAAATAAATCTCATTCATCCACAATTCAACAATTCAATCACAATTACCATTCTAAATTTATTTTCCAATGAGACATTCGGATCAATTCAATGCCAAAATCCAAAATCAACTTCCATAATCCAAAATGCCAAAAACCAAAATGCAAAATGTCAAGTTCACTTCAAGAATGCCATTCAACATTTCAACCGAAATCACAAACAACCATTTACATTTTTTACATAACTTCACTTCAACGGCAACACTTCAAGTCTTCAACCCAAATCCATCATCAATTCATCATCGGTATCCATCGCAAAATCAGAAGCAACAACAACCACAAATCCATCGTCATCCAATTTTTAACAACAAATCTACCATTATCCAACAACCAACACAATGACAGAAGCAATTAATGTCAAAAATCCATGAAAAATAAAACAATACATTCGGTCTTCACAGATTTGGGTTGATGTCGGGTCGGCTGGGGTTGACGTCGGAGGACGACAGATAAGGCCGCGAAGGCTGCTGCTCACGGTGGAGGACCGACGACGCGAGGGAGAACCGACTGAAGCTGGAGTGGAGGACCGACGAGGCGACGACGCGTGGGAGAAGAACGAAGAGCCGAAGACGATGAGAAGACCACCGGAGTCCAGATCCAGAGCAGGGAGGGCAGCAACGTAGCGGGAGAGCGACGAACGACACGGATCTGGCGGACGACGGCAGCGGAGAAGGACGGAGGAGCGTAGGCGAGAAGAGAGAAGAAGAGGAGAGTAGCGAGTGGGTCGAGGTCAGGGGGGTTGGGTAGATTTTTAGGGTTAAAATTTTTCTTTTTTGCAAATAGGTCCCTAGGAAATCGAAATTCCTAATCACCGGTATTTTTGGAATCACCTTGATCGGTTGCACTCACCTGGAATTTGAACCGGTAATTTCGAACCCGTCTTGTACCGATTTTCGCCATGCAGATCGGATCTCGTATCATTGGATCTGATCTTTGCATAATTATATTATTTTTAATACTTTTTTAGGTTTGTAGTACATATAGGTTGTGACCTGACTCTTTTTTAGAAATACTCATAACTGAATAATTTATCTTATTGATATTAGTTCATCTTAAATAAAATTAATTAAACCCTAATTAAACTTCAAATTAACAAAAACTCTTAATTTTATCCCATACTTAACTTTAAAATTTTTTATTTTCTTCAATGGGTGGGCTAGGCCCGGGCTACCGATGGCCCAACCGGCCCGACCCTTAGCTCGTGTGGCTCACGACCCGACGGGCAAGGATGGGTTAACCCGTGGTCTAGCCCGTCATATATATATTTTTAAGAAAAAATAAAAACAATATCGTTTTTTAAGGAATAGTCGAGCCACGAGCCTAGCTGAGCCTGGCTAGGCCTAGCCTATTTTGCCATCCCTAAATTTTCCTAACGAAACCACAAATTTTAAATCTCTTCATCGCAGATTTTGCCATTCCTAAATTTTCCTAACAAAGCCCCCAATTTTAAATCTCTTCATCGCCCTTCTCTTATCCCTCTTCATGCATCACTCTTTACCCTTGCTAGTTTCCCTCTTCACTATTGCCAACAGCTAACAAAACCCCTTTTTTTATCCCTCTACATTGTCCTTCACAGATCCCTCTTCACTATTCCCAACGTCCCTCTTCATCATCTCCCTCTATACTGTTAGTAGTGTGCCTTAGGCCAATAGATATTTGTAATTAATGTATTAACATTATAACTTGTTAATAATATATTATGAGGTATTCCTTTCATATATGCATGTATTTCGTTTATATAATGTGATTTACATTCCATGAATGGTTTTAGACTTATGTTATCAAGTATGTGACTTGATAGTAAAACCATAAGCGTTATAAAACTATTCTAGACTGTCCCTGGTCGATCATTATTGGTGGAACAATAATGAATTAAGGCTAGTATGTATTCTTGTTGATGATCACATTTTACTCATCATGGATATGAGATATCAAATAAGAAACATAGATATATGTTAGAGAACATATATTGGACTGACCCACATAAAGAATACTACATGGTTTCATGTCATTAGCGATTCTTAATATGGTTTGACTTTAGTCCTTTGACCTGAAATCATCATGGTTCCCTACATGAGGAATTCAGTGTTTTGATATTAGACGAAGTTATTCTTAACCGAATAACAAGTAGTCTTATGTTGGACATCAAATGAATCATGCGGAGGGATGTGAATGACGTAGATGGGATTTGTACCTCTCTTAAATGAGAGGGATATCATTTGGGCCTCTTGACAAGTGTGACTGAAGAAATGCATGGCCGTGCTCAAATGAATTGATGAAGAGTCATCAATGTCATTTGTTATAATCAGTCAACTTGGGGATCAAGAAACTATGATTAATCAAAGGTTAACATGTACCATGCCTTGTGATTAATCTTGATATCGTGTTACAAAAGGACTGAACTTATAAACATGGTTACAGGTTAAATTGGATTATCGATCCTCATTTGATTTGGGTAGTCATAATGTTTTGCTAGAGGCCGCTTATGACTTATAGGTTTTGAAGTGTGATCAAGCCCATTGCCAACATCAAATGAGCCTACAAGGTCGCACACAAAAAGTTATGTGATCTGGCTTATTCTCTTGGGCCTAATTTATTAGGTATTGAATAAATATATGTAGATATATTTATTGGGCTAGATTGAATTAAGTTGTCGGGCTTTTATTATATAAGATATAATGGGTCGAAACTTATTGGGGCCTCAATGGGATTAGGTTTTCTCTATAAATAGAGAAGCTTAGGTCTCATTAGAAAAAAGAGACACAATTGTCACGAAACCCTAGCCACCATCAGAGAGGAAAATCGTGTGGCGTTCGGAAAGAGTTTCAGGACGTGCTAGCACACCACAGCCGCAGCTCGGATCGTGCATACTCGTGTGGATACCGGTAGAGGGCATTCGCGTTTGCAGTGTCTTGGAATCCGAAAAAGAACCAACCTATCCATGACAACAAGGTATTTTCGTACATCCTTGGTATTTTCGATTATACATCATATTGTTGTATGGTCTTTTCCGCAGTGTATTGTGAATATTCGGACCGTACGCGATCCAACATATACAACTTAGCTTTCTCGTCTCTTCTGTGGTATTGGTAATTACTTAATCTCCCTTCTTTTCTTTGCTTCCATTTTAAGTTGTTTGGTTCTACAACATTTTCACATATTTTTGTCTTCTTCGGTCTATCTATGTTAAGTATAAGAATACTTTGCTTTCATCTACTACTTATTTCCTCTTTATTGCATATAAGAGGTGGGTAAGTGTACTTTAGAGTATGTTTTAGGTGTTTTGTTAAGTGATAATCATATGTTTAAGACTTAGATTTACGACTTTTTTAATATTTTGTGGATTTTGCTTGATTATTGTTTATTAGGGCAAGAATTTGATTTTAATGCATTTTTAAGGGGTGTTTAATGTGTTTTGATGATGAGTTGAGACAAGAAACTTGAAGACAAGTTGAAGAAGAAGCTGAAGGAAGAGGTCTGTCACGATTGTGCAAGATGGAAGCTAGAGCAATTGTGAAACCTTTGCACAATCGTGACAAAACATGTAGACAGGACCTAGTGTACGATAGTGCACAGTCGCAGTTGTGTAATTGTTAAATTTTCTAGGTCACGTGATTTTTATATTTTTGATAATTTGAGGCTATTTTTGAAATATAAACAAGTGGGAAAACCTTAGAAGGATCAAAAAGTGTAAAAGGCAACCAAAAATACTAAAAACAGGTGGCTAGAACATCCAAAGAAGAGATCAAAGAGGCAAAATTTCATAAGAACAAAGCTACATAATTTTCCAACTTAAAGAAAAGAAAAAGAAGACATCCATAATTCAAACTTCTATTTTTTTTTCTTTCCTCATTATTGAAAGTTGATTATGATCAATTTAAGATATAATTTGGCTATGGATTGTTAAATTTATTTTAAGAATTACTCTTAAATTTTTTGTTAAACTTTTACATTCTTGATTTAATAAAGATATACTTTCTAGTGTTTATTTTATTATATTTGATTTGAATTGAGAGATTAGGTTGTATTGTCTGTGTTATGTTGCACAACGAGAGCTAGTACTATAATAGACTTATAAACATCATATTGATAGGAAATTGAAGAGAGATCTTAATTGTTTGTTAGTTACCAATATGATTACTTCAAATCCAATTGGATAATTAGAAAGAGTTTTAAAAGATTGAGAGGTCAACTGGGATTACTTGGTTAGATCTTGAGAGAGGGTAATCATAATTATTGAATATTTAGGGTTGAGTATTATTAAATCTATATGGTAAAATGAAAACAAAACAAGAATAGAAGTAATTTCTAAGTTATCACTATTGATTAATCAATACATTCACTATTGCTTGTTAATTATTCAATTTTCAATTTTCTTTAGTTTAGTTATTTTCTAGTTTCATTATCATATTATTTACCTTAAACAAAGTGTTATAAAAATTTTAGGTGTCCAAAACAATCCTTATGAGAATGATACTATTTATATTATAAAGATACGATCTATAGTAGATCCATAAACAAAAAAGTGTTTGTGATTTATACTTGCTAATACTTGTGATATATATAGATGTAAAATTCTAAACAAGTAGTTTTTGACATCATTGTCGGGGATTGTAATTTAGAATCTAGTGCAATTTGAGTTACTTTGCTTTAAGGAATTTAACACTTTTCTTATGTGATTGCAAGTGCATAAACATAAGGACTATAAGGAGTTCTAGCAAGCTTAAAGACACACAAGTTTCTGATATCACTAAGAAAGAGAGAGAAATTTGAAAAGTAAGATGTCAAAAAACTATAGAAAGACCAATGGCATAAGAAGGGAACCAATCATTATAAGAAAAATAAGTTTTAGCGATGGAAATTACCAACAAAGAATAAAGATTTTTCATCAAGAAATAAATTTGGTGATGGAAATTGTCGATGGAAAGAGCTGTCGGAGAAATAATCGTAGGTAAATTTTAGCGAATGAAATAAAGAATCTGTCAATAAATTTAGTGACGGAAATTTATATATCCGTTGGTAAATTTAGCAAAGGAATTTTGTATTTCCATTTGTAAAACTTGGTAAATTTATCGACAGTTTTACAATATTCCATCACTAAATTTGTGACGGATTCCTAATATTTTGTCGATGAATTTACTGGTGGTAAATTGTAAGTCCATCGCTAATTTTACTGATAGAAAGCATTATCTATCACAAAATTTTTACTAACAAAATATTGTAATTCTGTCGAGAAATAAAGCTATGTGAATTTGAACTACCATTTCTCACTTCCTACCCGAGTTTTCTATTGATAATGTTTTGATTTTTTTTTTGTATATTTAATTTCTATAAATAATATAACATTGATTGATAAATGTAAAGTAAACATTATTCTGATTGGTAATATAATAAAAATATTATAATGTACACGAATAAGTGTTTTGAAAATAATTGTAAATTAAGAATTCATACAAAAACTTAAGAGTAGCAAACTATCAAGTACATTCACTTGTCCAAAAGCTATGCAGGTGGTGAAGGTTGTAGCGCCCCACTCTCACATGACACATGTCCAACATCTTGGGTGATATTCAAGTCCGTGCCCCGCGAGGGTGGTATACTAGAGCATTTAATCATTCAAAAATCGGTATAATTTTTTTTAAACAACAACAAACATATGAGGAAATAATAACCAATTCGGGCCCACTTTCATTCATAAACATTTTCAATCAACACAATACAATCAATAGAATTTCAATAGCCAATTGGGGCCCATTACAAATACAAAACACTTTAGTCATAATGTCTTTACATTCCACCATAAACCATTGTATACACCTTATACAAAAATTTCAGAATACATTATTTTACAGAAATCGAATAATACAAATTTATACAAAAAAAGAAAAATACTAATATAGATACGAACTGATCCCGACCTCTATCCCTTACTCGAATGTTGTAGGGATACTCCTGTTTGCCTAACGGGGTATTCTTTTGATCTTCAAAAATATTTGCAAATTTTGGGTGAGTTTTGTGAACTCATTGAGTGATCATCATCGATGACTCACCCAGTCACATAACACATAAATCACATTCACAACATTTCACATTTCACAATCAATACAATTTAATCATTCGTATTAAGCATATGCAGTGTGCATGAGAACCACTTTTCATTTATTACTTTGTTGTGACAGAGTGCCTAAACTGTTTCATATAGGGCTTATTGATAACTGTCCCATATAAGGCTCATTGATAATTGTCTTATATATGGCTCATTAATAACTGTCCCATATAGGGCTCATTAAACGTTGAGCTTGAGGCTCTGAATCACTTTTGAGCTCGAGGTTCTTTTTCACTAATTGAGCTTTAAGCTCTGATCGGTGGCTACTCTGGTCACAACTGTCATTATGTTTCATGCATTCATGAAATGAAATGCATCAATTACATTTGCATGATCCCATTCAATCACATTCCCATATCATCAGACCTTAGTCCGACATTCAACATTAAGTTGAGAATCACATTTTCACTTACATTCAAATGTTCATTCAAAAAACATTTATCATCAAATTATGTACGCTTAGTTCATCTCATTCACATATAAGAAACACTTCAATATCTCAACCAAGCATCACAATCATCGGACCTGTTGTCCGGAAACTAACACAATCAATCACATTCACATAATCATTCAGAAATCAATCAATACCAAAAGTCAAACAAAACAAATAGTAGAATGAGACCATCTAGGTTTACTCACAGTACGCTCTCGATTAGCATTTGCTTCCAAATTTTAGGAACACCTTAATGCAGACATTTAACCTGCACAACCCATTTATGCAAGATACACATACATCATAATTTGTACAATCATAAGTGTTTAATAATGTACATGCCTGAAATGAAATATGTACAATGCATGTTCATGATAGTCCTGGGTATTTTACCATTAATTTCATCACAAAGTCATTCTCATATCAAAACTCATCTAAGTATAATTTATACTTAGGTTTATTCTTCACTAAAACCATTAAAATCTCCATTCCTTTCTCATTGACTCACTTTAGAATTTTTCCAGGTCACACTTTCGAGTCTACTATTCGCATTAAATCAGAAAGTGAAACTGATATAATTTGGTCGTACTCTTTTATAGAAAAGTGTTCCTCTATGTCTTATCTTTCCATTAACATCAAAATCACTCAATTTGGTTTAGTAATTTGGAAGACATGCTGCAAACATTTTTTGGCTATTCATATTCAAAAACAGTATGCTATACACTAATTCCATCTAGAAATTAAACATCTTAGAGACTGAATCACAATTCGATTTCTTCATATGATTTGTATCCCTTTTTCTCTAGTTTACTCCAAATTAAAAATGATCTCATTTGAAATCCTACAGATCAAGATATCTTTAAAATACTGGAACATGTTTAGTAAAATATCCAATTCATGCTCTTCCAGTCGATACCCTTATTTTGATTCAGTCAATCTTTCTCGAGTAAAAACCAAAAACTATAAATTTTTATGGAGAGATGGAGGAATGTGTTATGAATCCAATGCTTTAAAAATCAAGTCATTTGAAGGTCAGACGACAAGGTTATGGTCAAAAGAGTGGAGTATGTTTAGATTGGGGAAAAATCAGTGGGTCACCTGTGCGTAAGCGCCCGCGATGTCGCAATCGTGAGTGCGAAAAATGCGCAGAGTCGCGATCGTGACTTCTCCCTTCCTCCATTTCTCCTTCAGTCCTGAATTGGTAAAATAGGCATAATTTGCAATACAAATATCAGATTAAGGTCATTCAAAGACCGTTTCGAAGAGAACTTCTAGACTTACAACTTCCATGAAGATTTAGAAAACAAATTTTGCGTTTATAGGGTTCAAAATTTTAAAATAATGTAACTGTCCCGAATGTCCATCCCATGCAGCATCATAAACTTCTAATGGTTATATCTCTCTACTCTAATGTCCAAAAATTCCATACTTTATATCAATGGAAAGATTAAAGAAATATCTACAACTTCCATGAAGACAACTTTGACAAAAACTCTTTATATCAGTACAGAAAACTTATGGAAGTTTCAGATCAAATTTTTAACTCTTTACTTACAACATTCAATTCCTCATGCTTAGTCAATCATTTCTAGTTCAATACTCATTATTTATCCATTATTCTAACTCCATTTCAACTCAATATCATCTATAATCAAATTATAGCCCATGATTGATCATAAACACTAATAACAGAACATACACATATATATGCATTCATCATCAATTTTCTGCATATATTCAACTTTATTTCCGCTTTCATTTCACTTCTAACTATCACCTTGATCCTTCACATTTAAAGAAACCACATTAATCCCTTTCTTTAGCTTTAGACTCATTTTACATCATAAAAAAAACAGCCAAAAAGATTCACATTAATTCATCAAGAAAATAGAACAAAAGTCCAATATTTGTCCAATTTTTCTACACTTTTTCCTACACCTAGTACTGAACTTCAAGTCAAAATTGGAAAATTTTAATAACAAAATTTGAATTCAATGTCTTCATGCAAAATGTAGCCTTATGTTGCTAGTTTAATCCAAATGAAGAATCATCTCAATTGAAAAACTACCGAGCAATTTATGGCCAAAACATAGAAGCATACTCATAGGTCATGTTATTGCAACATTTTCCAGCTCAATTACCAAAATTTTGTTTCCAAATCTTACCCTAACACAACTCATACCAAAATCACCTTTTCTACCTCATCACTCCTCATTCTCAACTCCATTTCAAATCCAAAACATTCAAAAATCAATTCATGATCTATATTTGATCATTAACCAAAAACAAAACATATTCATTAACCCATTCATAGTTGATTTTCTACATTCATCCTAACACCATTATATGGATCATCCAACTTCTAAAACATATCTATAACAAATCATGGGTTATTAATGATTATTCACAATTACAAAAACATGACATTTACATATATTTTTCACCATCCACGTCACACACATTCAACTCACAAAATCAAGTCATCAATCCCACATTTCTCATCATTCTAGTTTCATTTAACAATACCCATAATATTTAAAGCATAACTTACTTGGTTTAGTTTCCAAATCTTCAAAATAACACTTAGCCCTAGCTCCCAAGCATCCTACGATCTTCATCTTGAAGGTGGGTAGGCTAGGTTTTTCTTATGGAAAAGAAGAAGACATTATGGAGGAAGTGGCAACTGAAAGATAAGAGAGAGCTAGGTTAAATTTGAATGAAGATTGACAGCAAAAGTTATGGAGAAGGAGAAGGAGAAGGAGAGAGCCACGAAAATGAAGAAGAAGTAAGCAAAAATACAAGACATTTTTATTTGTCTTTCAAATACATGATAGCATCATGGGAGGCAATAAGGAGGGTCTTTAAAATTAAAAAGGTAATGGCTTAATATATGGTTTGGCAATTGACAAGTTATCCAAATTCCCATGGATTTAAACTAGTTCTCTTATTTAACTAGTCCAATCAATTTCAATTTCTACTCCAATTGTCTCTCAATTTTCAATGGCACTTGTTAATAAATTCCTACATTATTCATAAAATTTTCATTGCCATTTGACCCTTATTTCTACTACTGTTCATCAATTGTTTTACTACTTGACATTTTTTCTATTCCAAAAATACCCTTAAATTCCAGAAAATTCCCAAATTTTGTCAGAAATTATAATTCACTACTTATACACTCTAACTCAATTGTTAACACATATAATTCACAATTCTCAAAATCACAACTCAGTCCAATTATACCCACAATTATTCATGAATGCATTACAATTATTTTCATGTGTAAACAATTCACTATTCATATGTATGAGTATGACATATTATGTATGAGCATGAGAATGCATTTCTTATCTCCCATTGTTCACTCATATTTATTATTCTAGCCTCCCCGCAGGTAATGGGATGTCACAAAGGTGGATGTTTTGACTGTTGCGATGAGGTCATGTCCCTCCCCTTCAACTCATCCATCTCATTATGAAGTTAAGTTGTGCACTTCATCAGCCTCTCAACGCTCCTCAACATAGAACACGGCCTGTAAGAAATACAATAAACAAAATATAAAAATTAAGGACCATATCATTGGAAAATCTAATCTAATCACTAACCTATAAGATGTAGATGAATGAATTTCATGAAAAGAAGCTTACATCAACAAGAAGAGGCGTGATTTTTAAAGTCTCTAAGGAGGAGGAAATTATATATAAGACCTATATAAGTGAGAGTGATGAGGATGATATAAATATAATCACAAAGAAATTTAAGAAATTATGAAAGATTAAGAGAAAAATAATTAAATAAGAAGAAGAAAGTAGTTAAAGGCTTAATAAGATGACACTATTTCTTAAAGTCATGAAACAAATAATATTATGCAAAGTTTGTACTTTATATCCAATAATTATAAGCTACCCCATTGGTAAATCTCTTATGATGAGAATAATAATTATGATATTAGTCTTTCATATGATGAGTTAGTTGAGTGCCTAGAGGCTATAAGCATAAAAATAATAAAATATTTTCCAATTATAAAGAAGCTCAAAAACTCTTTGATTCATATTGATTGAGATGAGCAATTGAAATGTTATGTGTATGACCTTATATAGTCTAAGAGTGTGGTTACTGGCAATGAAAATGGGCATGTTTATTGTATGAAAATGAGGAGAAATATCCTTAAAACATCATTTTATAATTTTAATTTAGTAACTGAAAACTATTATGCATTTTGGGTCCCAAAAAATCTTAAATGTTAAGCATATAATTGATTACACCTATAAAAGTACATCTCTAATGATAAGAATATATTTTGTAATAAAAATTTGTGCATATTGTTGAGCCATTGCCTATGTCATCATATGAGCATATAGACTCCAATTATAGGCATAGAAACTTTAATGCTCTTGTATCATCTGCTAAATCCACAGCTAAAAAGAAATTCTATGTATATATGTATAGTTCATAACTTAAACCTAGAAGACATGGTTCCTATGGTAAAAATATACATCCCAATTTACAATAATCAATTTTTTTTAACTGGCAAACTAAAACCCTTAATAAGTTTCTTCATATTATAAAAATTAGCAACCATTGTATGATTAGGAGGCAATGATTCATTTTATCAAACAAGAATCTTATCAAAACTTTGATAAGAAAAAATATACCCTTAACACTTTATGTTCAATATTCAAGCAATTGAAGATAACTGAGTCATCGTCTCACAATTTGGTCATAATTCTTGGTTAGTTGATTTTAGTAAGACAAAGAATTTTTTTGCGTGTGGGTTTGGTTCTTTTCCAAGATTTTCTACATTTGCCTGAAAGGTATAATCTGTTGGACCCCACACCCCACCCGTAGGTGTTCGGGGGTTATACCCCGGCGTGTGTTTGCGGGTTATACCGCGGCATCCAACCTTAATCAGTATTGTCCTCTTTGGGAATCGAACTCGCGACCCCTCAAGGTTTTGTTGTCTCTAACTTTTAATGTTGGACGTCACACCCCACCCGTAGGTGTTCGGGGGTTATACCCCGGCGTGTGTTTGCGGGTTATACCGCGGCATCCAACCTTAATCAGTATTGTTCTCTTTGGGAATCGAATGGCTCAATGGTAAGAGGCGTGTTCTTAGAAAAGACCAAAACCTTGAGGGGTCACGAGTTCGATTTCTGAAAGAGGACAATATTGATTAAGGTTGGGCTCAATGGTAAGAGGCGTGTTCTTAGAAACAACTAAACCTTGAGGGGTCACGAGTTCGATTCCCAAAGACGACAATATTGATTAAGGTTGGATGCCGCGGTATAACCCGCAAACATACGCCAGGGTATAACACCCGAACACCTACGGGTGGGGTGTGGGGTCCAACATAATTGGCTGCATCATAAACCATTTGGACATAAGGATTTTCAGTTGCACCCATATTTTTTGTTATAAATCCAGTTCCCCCTTCAAACCCATCTATATTTATTGACGAGTTTATGTCATTACCCTTTGAAGTGCTACAAATTAATGGCTCCCCATGTTGTGTCCGCTTAAAATAATTTGGACCTTTTCTTAACAAATGGAGATTCAGTTCATCAATAGGAAGAAAATTGTTGGGCCCGGGCCCCGGAAGTCCATTCCCGAGGGGGGCCCCTCGGGTTGCGCCGACGACGGGCGCCCAAATACCGTCGGACCCGATCCCAACATTTATACATATACATATACATAGTTCGATTTTCTCATACATTCCAGCACTTACACATGCATCTAAACATGAATTAAACTCATGCCATCACACAATTTGAAGAAATGTCATAAGTATTCAAAATCATTCAAAATACAAAATAAGTTGCAATCAAAAAATACATGTAAATATGCTCCATGATAATGTGTTTGGAGGGCCAACCAATAATACGAACTTAATACAAAACTCCTAATTAGCTTGAAGTTTCCGATGCCTCGCAAGTTCAAAGACCGTCCTGTTCTGCACCTGAGGAGGGAAAAATAATGGGTTGAGCTACACAACTCAGTGGTTAATATAATTATAGCCATCGGCAACTAGCACAAATCCCAACATATGAGTGTATATATATTATATCTATACAGACATCAATTCAAGCATTCACATGCTACTCAAACAATTTACGTATTCAATAATTCATTCAACTCATAAATATGTCACGAAGCATTCACAATAAACAATTCACATATACAATGCACATCACAATGGCTTGAGGGTTCCATGGAAACAAAAGGGAGAAACCAAAGTTTACACCTTGAACGAAATGAGTCCATTCGGATCTCATAGGCCACAAGCGGGCAGCCGGAAGAAGGCTCTTGTCTACGTGCACGTGACGAACGAAATGGTTCCACTCTCGCCCAAACAAAAGCACATAATCATGCTCATAATCATTTTATCATATGGTATTCTTTCAATCTTTCATTTGTTCAAAATGCCATGACCGAAGTCTAGGCATAACATGCTCATTGTCAAACATTAATGCTATTCATTCTCATATTTCTTTCAAGGTATCAGACATCAAAATCATTTAAATCGTCATGTTTAAACATGCATAACATATAACATATATTCATACATAGGCAAGAAATTTGCCTAGTCACACAATAACTATAAGTATATTACCCACCTAAGATCGCTCGAGTAGTTGACTCACTGGTGTCCTTCCTCTTGCGATGAAATCGGGTCAGCTTGGTTTCTTAAAACAACCAAGTTTCCATCTAATCAATATCCATAAAAAATAATCAAAGCTTGGAAAGCCAAAATAAAGCATTAAAAGTCTACATTCGACCTCCTCCAAGAATTCCGAACCCTTACAGACTAATTCCGAACGTCCCTTCTCCATACTACTTGTAGCCCTTTATTTTTAGTTCACAATGAATCCAAAATCACCTCAATTAGACATCTACACCAAAAGATATGCCCAAAATACTAAAAATCTCACTTTAGCCAATTGGATGTTCGTCGCGACGAGCCAAACTTCTTCGTACGTCGCGACGTCGTCCCTCACGCACGTCGCGACGAACGCTCCTCTCTCGCACGTCGCAGCGAACAAGCGCCGCCGACGTCATGACGAAAGAAGCGCCACACGTCGTGATTTAATAAACATTAATTAAATCGCGACGTTGCCTTCCTTCCTCGCACGTCGCGACGTGTTCATACACATGTCGTGATGTGCGGGTCTGGAGCTCGACTTCGAAACCCAGATTCCTGCATTTTCCAACTTCAATCCTTACCCAAACTCAAATGCAACACAATCAAACTATAGATCAAGTCCTTTACCACATTTCTAACCCATTAGCAACTCAAAATCAGTCATAAATGCATCAATCTAAGAAATCTCACCATTTTTACCCTAAAACCCTAAAACCACCTAAAACCACCGATTATGCTACATTCTCCAATCTTCTAAGTTTCAATCTAACCATAACAAGTTGAAAGGAAGCTAACTTACCCGGAAATGGTTCGAAACTGTCGGAAATCCTCAAAGATTGCACACTCTCTTTTCTCTTCTTTTCTCTTCTCCCACGACTCTTCTCTTCTTCTCTTCTTCTTTTCCTTCTTCTCTTTTTCCTTTCTTTCTTCTCTTTCTAATTTCCGACTTAGGGCAAAAGTATAAAGACCATTATACCCCTCCTTATAAAACTTAAACCACTTTAACTCACACAAACTTCCCAAAATGCCCTCATATCTTTTTACCCTTTTTAATCCTCATCTAACCACAATTAAACCTTAATTATCCAATAATACTCCATAATAAATCAAATTAAAGCATAACTACCTAATTACCACAATTCATGCTTAAGAACTTCATAAAAAAAATTCGGGGTCTAACATTTCTCCCCCTTTTAAAAGAAATTTCGTCCTCGAAATTTACCTGAACCATCGAAGAGATGCGGATACTTCTCCTGCATGGCTTCCAATGGCTCCCAAGTAGCCTCTTCTACTGAATGATTCCTCCACAGGACCTTGACTAACTGAACCGTCTTGTTCCTGAGGACTTTTTCCTTTGTATCCAGAATTTCCACTGGAAGCTCTTCATAGCTCAAATCATCCCGCAATTGAATCTCACTAGTCTGAATGATGTGAGAAGGATCCGATCTATACCTCCTCAACATAGACACATGGAAGACATCGTGAATTTGCGATAACTCCGGAGGTAACGCCAACCTGTAGGCGAGTGACCCAATCCTCTCTAGGATCTCATAAGGACCCACATACCTCGGACTCAATTTACCCTTCTTGCCAAATCTCATCACTCCTTTCCAAGGAGATGTCTTAAGGAACACTTTCTCACCGACCTCATACTCCATCTCCTTTCGGTGAGTATCAACATAACTCTTCATCCTATCCTGTGCTGCCTTAAGCCGCTGCTTAACCAGATTGACTTTCTCAACTGTCGTCTGAACAGATCAGAGTCCTACATTTCCGCCCATACAAAGCCTCATATGGAGCCATCTGAATGCTCGAATGGTACGAATTGTTATAAGCAAATTCAGCCAACGACAAATGCTCATCCCATGCTCCTCGAAAATCCATCACACAAGCTCGAAGCATCCCCTCAAGAGTCCGAATGGTCCTCTTAGATTGACCATCCGTCTGAAGGTGAAACGCCGTACTAAAATTCAGCTTCGTCCCCAAAGCTTCCTGCAAACTACCCCAAAACCTCGAAGTAAACCGAGGATCCCTGTCCGACACTATAGAATTCGAAATCCCATGCAACCTCACTATCTTATCGATATACTTCTTTGCTAACACATGCAAAGAATCAGTCTGTTTGATTGCCAAAAAGTGGGCTGACTTCGTCAACCGATCCACTATAACCCATATGGCATCATGCCTCCTGCTAGTCTTAGGCAAACCCATCAGAAAATCCATCGTCACCCTTTGCCACTTCCACTCCGGAATAGGCAATGGCCTCAACTTGCCTGAAGGTGCCTGGTGTTTAGCCTTAACTTGCTGACACACTAGACACTTACTGACAAACTCTGCTACATCTTTCTTCATGCCTTTCCACCAAAAATGCTCTCTCAGATCCCTGTACATCCTGGTACTACCGGGATGCATAGCATAAGGCGCATTGTGTGCCTCATCCATAATCTCGTCCTTAATCTCCTGTACATCTGGAATACACAACCTGCTTCCCACTTTCATAAGCCCATCATCCTGCATATTTATCTCAGAAATCTTGCCATTTTGAATCTCATCCTGAAGCTTGCTCAAATCCGCATCTTGTGCCTGCAATTCCCTAACTTTCTCCCTGAGTATTGGTCTCACTCGAAAGTTAGCTAGAAGACACTCCGGCTCCTCCTGCTTCAAGCTAATCTTAAGCTTGGCCATCTCTTCCAATAAAGGAAGATAAACTGATCGCACATGAGCAATCGAAAACTTCCTACTCAAAGCATCCGCCACTACATTGGCCTTGCCCGGATGATACTCAATCAATATGTCATAATCCTTGAGTAACTCGATCCATCTTCTCTGCCTCAAATTCAATTCCTTCTGACTCAGCAAATACTTCAGACTCTTATGATCAGTAAAGATCCGCGTCTGAACTCCATACAGATAATGCCTCCAAATCTTCAAGGCAAAGATCACAGCTGCTAACTCCAAATCGTGCGTCGAATAATTCAATTTATAAGGTTTCAACTGCCTCGAAACATAAGCAATTACCCTATCTCCCTACATCAAAACACAGCCAAGACCCTTCCTCGACGCATCACTATACACAGTATAACCCTCATCTCTAGAAGGCAATACCAGAATCGGAGCACTCGTCAATGTTGGACCCCGAACTTTTGATGAAAATTAGAAATATTAAAATGAATTTAAGTGAGAAAGAAATTGGTGAGAAAATTATGAATTTAAGGAAATTTGATGAAAAAAAAATTTATGAGAAAAGAATTGTTTAATTTTGAGGACTTTGATATTTGAGTGAACTTATATGGATTATGAGAAGAAAGTAGATGAGTTGATTGAAATGAAGTTAAATAGCAAGAATTAAAAAGAAAAAGTGTGAAAATTTGACTTTTGGAGATAAAATGTTTGACTTAAGAGTTGACTTTTTGATTTTGGGAGAATTTGAGAAAATGATCTTTTGAAAACTTGTAGATTATGTCAAGAGCTTTCTGTGGCCATAAAGTTTGATATTTTTCGATATCGGGAGTGAGAGTTATGATCAGTCAAAGTTTACTTAAAGTTTGACTTTTTGAGGAAAAAGTTGACTTTTTGATTTAGGCAAAATTAGAGAAAATGATTAACATGAAAATTGTAGCCTCTGTCGAGAGCTTTTTGTGGACATAAAGTTTGCTATTTTTCGATGTCGGGATTGAGAGATATGAATTTTTGAAGATATGCTTTGTTTTGAAAATGCTATTAAGTATAGATTTGTGTGTTTTATGCTTCGAGGCTACTCGTCGTATGGATTTAGTTTGAATTAGAGTAAGTGGTCTTCATGAAAGTTTTAGATGATGTTTTTATCTTTCCATTGATATAAAGTTTGCAATTTTTCGATATCGGGGCTAGGAGTTATGAGCGATTAAAAATTGGAAGTCGTTTAGGAAAAGCTGTTTTGGGACAGAATCTTTGATTGAGGTTTTGACCCCTTTCGAGACCTAATTTGATTTTGAGTACTTCAGGGAAGTTGTAGAGCTTCCTTTGATCTTTTCATTGACACCAAAATTTTCAAATTCCAATTTCAGGATCTAGAGATATGATTTTGGAAAAGTTCGGTTTTGAAGTTCCGATACTTTGTTTTTAATCCGATCCCTTTTGTAATCTTTTGCTTATAATTCCTTCGTCCGACATCCGATTGATTTGATTCTCGAAGCGTTGGATTCCTAAGACAAGTAATATCATTTTTATGAAGAATTATGATTTTTAGGAGATTAAATGGAAAGAGATTTATTGAACCAAAGTAAGAGATTTGGTTATAGGTTATAAGTTGGATAATTTTCTGAACATGGTTCAGTATTTTGCGATTTTTGGGAGCTTTACAACTACGATTGAGTTGATTCTTGAGAGCAAATAAAATTAAGATATAGGGCTACAACTCTTGTGAAGGGATCGAAATTTAATTTCATCCCTAAGATTGTTAATTTCTGGACTGAAGTTATGTTAATGTTCAGTCTCGAATTTTGTGAAGGTCCGATAGTATTTTGACTACAACTTCTTCGTTTCTGATCCAAATTGAGCACGGTTGGTGGCGTTGGATTAGTATGATCTAGAGGAACAATTTTCAAGAAGAAAGTTTGTCCAAATTATTTCGTTTAGATGCTTGAAAACAGGACGCAAGTAGTCAGTTTTTCAAGTTCCTGCAGGGGCAATTTTGGAAAATAGGCAAATAAGTGAGGGTAACTTGGTCATTTTGGCACCATTTTAAGTGACATGGCAGAAACACATGGGAGGCTGTCATTTATTCAAGAGGAAGCATGAAGTTTCTGGAAAAATGAGAGCAAATAAAAGAAAGAAATAAGAAGAAGAGAGAAGAGAAGAAACGAAGAAGGAGAAGAAGAAGGGAGTTCGTGAGAGAGCAAGGTAAGTTCGGTTTTTTCATGGTTTTCTAAGTGATTTTTATTGGTTTTAAGAGCAAAGAGGAGGAAGAAGAACATGAAAGCTTGTAACATGGTGAAATTCGAAATTAGAGAGAGAAGGTAAGAGAGAGAAAGCTTGAGTTTTTGAGTTTTTGATTTGTTTGATGGTTGATTAAGCTTAGAATGGTTATGGATTTAGTTTATCTATGATTATTTGAAGAGATTAGGCTATGATTGTGTTTAATTTTGGATGGAATAAAATTGGGGTTTATGTCAAAGTTCAAAATTGGAGTTTTGTGAAATTGTTGCTTTAAATGGCTTGAATTAGTGATAAATTTGAGATATCCTAAGTCAATTTTAATGTTTATGCTTTAGGTGAAGTTTAATTTGAAAAATTGTAAAATGGGGGTTTAGGCTTAATTTGAAATTTGGGGATTTTGTGAATTAATGGTGTAGAATCATCAATACTAGTATGAATTGGTGAAATATGAAATCTATTTTGAAGAAATTGTGATTTATGGTATTAAATTTGTGTAAATTGGTTTAGGCCAATTTTGAAAATTGGGGATTTTCAAAATTGGAGATTTAAATAGCTTGAATTTATATGGAATTGGTGAATACCTAAGTTAATTTTGAAGATTTTGTTATTTATGATGTGAATTTGGATGATTATGGTTTAGGTTTTGTTAAATTGGAAGAGAGAGAGAAGCAAAGGTCAAAGTGAAGCATTGGACAATATGCTTGCATGGAAATAAGGTGGGTATCATATTTATTTACTTAAATTATGAGCTTTGTAAGTGTTCTTGAAAAAAATTCAAAGCGAAAGTGTTTGAAAATGTGTTGTTTTGATATTGTAAATTTATTGTTTTGAATACTTTGATACAATTGAAAGATTGTTTGTTTGAGTTTAAAAAAATTTAGAAGATGAATGCTTTGAAAGTTTATCGTGTATACTTTCGAAAATCTAGAAGAAAAGTATTTCGATTTTATTAAGAAAATGTTTAAAATTATAAATTCCAAATATTTGTGAAAATATTTATTGAATATAGTTATGTAAAGATTTGAAAGCTTATGATTTCGAATGTTTATGAAATAATACAAAATGTTGTTTATAAAAGTAGTTGAAAATGATGATTTCAACATTCTTGACGTTATTTATAAAATATGGTTTATCTAAGTTTATGATTTCGAAAGTGTTTAAAAGTTTATGATTTTGAAATTTTTATAAAAGTGTTTTAAAAAATTATGATTTCCGAAATTATTTTGTAAAGGTTTGAAATTTGGATTTCCGAATGATTTCGAGAAGGTAGAAGAAAGAAAGTATCGAATTTTGGTATTGATTTCAAATGGTTTGAAAAATTGCTCCAAGTTCTAAGTGTTTGAAAATTTGGATTTCCGAATATTTTGGAATTGATTTTAAAATCGTGTTTAAATAAAGGTTTGGAAAGTGATTGTTTTTGAAATCGTTTATAACATATTGCTTACAAAAACGTTTGAAAACATGTATGATTTCTGAATAGTTTCGGAATTAGTGATAAAAGATTGGTTTTGTAAGATTTTTGAATGTTTCGAATTTGGTATAAAAATATTTTTTTTATGAAAATGATTGGAAAATTATGATTTCTAAATGTTTTTGAAATAGGTATAAAAATGTTGTTTTTGAAAAAAAAATGTTTGGAAAATCATGATTTTTGACTGTTTTGGAAAGCAGGGAAAACTGTGATTTCCGAATGCTTTTGGGAATTAATTATAAAATATCGTTTATGTAATTGTTTGATTTTCGTTTGATGAAATCCTTTGCTTTCGGAATAACTTTAGAAATTTTGTTATATGTTCAATGATATGAGAAATTGAAACTTTCAATTTCGAAAGTTTTCAAAGGTTTTAAATATTGATAGATTTCGAGCATGTCTGGAATTACGAAAATTATTACAAAAGTTAGATTTATTGTTTCTAAAGGATTTTGGAAATTGATTTAAGAAAATTGTTATTCAGTATATTCGAAAATTTTAAGAAATTGTTATTTATGTTTTTGGAAAATCAAGGATGAGTCCGGATTTCAATTCGAACCCTTCTTGAAGTTCTGGAAAATCTATGCACAGTGGATGTCGTGCTTCATTGGGTCTACCCAAGTCCTGGAGTGTTCATTGAGAGCCATATCTTGCGTGGTCACGGTTAAGCTTCCGTCGGTCATTGCTCAACTTCAATCTCCTCTTCAGATTCCGTTTGATGATCCGACTCAACCAGGTCATGATCCACTAGCTTTTCCTTGCTTCTTCCTTAGCTTGCTCAATTTCCTTAGCCTCTTAGCGGTCTTTTCGATCTCGGGTCGTATAAGATGGAATCTCCGTCTGAATGTTCCTAGGCATAAAACAAAACAAAATCAATTAGTTACCACCTTTAAGAACGGCGCCAAAATTTGATGGGTGTCGAATCCACCAAAATAAATCCCAAACACCAAACGAAAATAAATTGCATACAAGATGGTAAATGGGGTCGATCCACAGAGAATGGAACAATTGATTTTATTCAAATGCCAAAGAACGAATGAAATTAAATAAAAAAGGGGTTTTGAAGTTTTCGACTAAAACTACTAATTGAAATAACAACTGATAAAAGATTAACGCAAATTAATAAAACAATAACCAACAAAGAACGCAAATAAAATTGATAAACTCAATAAACGACAGCTTAGCCAGGAAATTCCTAATTATGCTTAGACCACGATCATCGACTCAAATATTTTCTTTGGTTTAATAATAGGTTAGCTATGGTTACCAACTACCTCTGGCTCCCTCGTTTCTTCTTAATTTTAGAATAGTCGCAGAAACTCCTTTGACTATTCCCTAATTAACTAATAACCCCTTCGAGACTCTCTCCGAGATTCAATTAATTAACAGCATTAAATTCTAAAGAAACACTAACCCTAACTGACTACGCACTGACTCATGCTTCATCTAGTTAGATCGCAAGTTCCTCCACACAAAATCAGACAAGTACTATGCCCTAGTGCCAATTGCCACAGACACCAATCACCCAGTTAGACTCCACCAAGTAAATCAGTTGGCTATATGTAAATTAACTAACTCTACAATCAGGCCTCAATCGCAGAATCAATTAATAAACAATGACAGTAAATCAGAAACAGTACGAATATTATAACCAAATAATCAGAACAATAGTCTCACGAGTCAAAGCATAATAATTGGAATTCCCCGACTAAAACGGACTAGCTACTCATACGGAAATTAAATAAAACAAAGTTCTTAATTAACATAATCTAAAAATAAAGAAAATAAGAAAAACTAAAAGAAAGAATTATTCAATCCAATCCCCAAGCTTCTGTTCTCCTTTTATCGTCACTGTTGCGTGCTTTTCTATCCTTGGAGACGCTCCTCTCTTTGCGCCGCCGCCAGACTTCACTCTGCGTCAGACTTGCTGCGTCAGTTTCCTCTCTTTTTTTTTCAGCCGCCACCTCCGTGATGCCCTCTTAAAAACCTCCTTCTTATTCTCTTTGTTTTCTTTTTCCTTGCCCTCCACGTGTATTGACGCCAGACCTCTTGTGCGTGCGTGACCTTCCTTCTGCTCACGTGCGTGCTTCCCAATCAGTCCCTGCCTTGTGAGTTTCCTTGTATACCTGCGTTTTTTTCTTCTATTTCCTCCCTTGTGCTGCGTCGTTTTCCTGCTCATGCCCCCAAGCCCACGTGAATTGTTTTCTCCCAGCCGCAGCCCACTTTTTCTTTTACTCTTGTTCTTTGTTTTTCTCTTTATTCCACGTCATTGTAGCTGTGATTAGACAATTTAAGTTGCTACTCCTTAAAACCCTTATGCGTTGCTCCACTCTTTTGCTTGTCCTCTACTGCTGCGTATTGCCCAAAATGACGCACGCTCCTCTGCTGCTTTAATTGCTGATTTCTCCTCTTAATTTCTCACATTATGCAAAAATTATAATTTCCTGCAAGAAAATATTAAATCAAATTAAGTCCTAATAATTGCATCAACAAGATAAATAAAAAGGGAATAATTAAAATATAAAAATTGAACAAATATGCACTTATCAAATCTCCCCACACTTAAACGATGCTTGTCCTCAAGCATAAAAGAGAACCAAGACACAATGAAAAACCACTCCACTAAATGAAACACGCACAAAGGTAATGTAAACTAGGAATGAGAGCGCAATCTTGTCCCAATGTCAATGAAATGTCAAATAAATGCAACAAATTTCCTACACGAGAAGACACAAGCCTGAACTCAAATTGAAACGCATGCATGAATTATCGAATTTTAATTAAAAACCAATCAAGCCTAGAAAACACACTTCACTTATCAGGTGGTTAGCATATATGAGGAATTCCAAATTTATGTGGTAGTCATGGGAAGATTGGGTTAATCTTAATTACTTAATTAGGTGTTTTTAGCTATAATTTGCTTGGAATTGTCATTGGCCTTTTTATGCGAATGCAAACATTTGTGATGAATGTCATCCGGTTACTCGGTCAATCACAACGCCAAGTGGCTTTAGCCTTACTCGTAATTACTCAGATGCTTGCAATATTTTTCCTTTTTTCTTCTTTTTTTTGAGTAATCGAGGAGTAGTTGGTTGCCTCACACGTCATAGTTGTTCAAGACCTTTTACGAAAAAAACATTTGTGATGAATGTCGCCTTGCTACTCACCCCGTCCGACCTTTAGACGGATTTTTGGCTTCGCTCACAACCACCTTTGGTGATTGGCGGAACGAATCAAACACCTTTTTATTTTTAATTTTATTCTTCATTCCCTTTCTCACCATAATTTCCCACATCAATCCAAAGTTCAACACATATACCAACTCATCTTCTAAGCTTAACATGACTCTAGACAAGAAAGGCACCGATTAATCACACAAGTTTTTTTAAAATTCTAACCAATTAACTCAGGCTCGCAACTTCAACATATAGGACAAAATCATTAACATTTAATTAACATTAAGCAACAAGGGACTCAATCATACTCTCGACTCCTTTAAAACAATCCACCATTACCTAAGGCACAACAATTTATCAAGCAAAATGGAGCAAAAGAAGGTCTCCTAAGTCTATCACAGACAGCAGCGACTAGAAGTCAAAATATACCGGAAACGACAGGGGTCACAAAAAAAAAAAAAAAGCACAAAAACAGAAACAGCACAAAAACAACATGCATCTCAAAAACTAGAAATCACCCTCCTCACACTTAAAGCATGCGTTGTCCTCAACGTAAAAGTAAATGAAAAGGGTAAACCGAGGACTTCCCTGAATCTGGAGAGAAGATGAGGGCTTATACGTGAGCTCGTTTAGGCATCCCGCCATGAGGGTACAGCTAGTACAATGAGGATGAGAGCCAACATATGATCATATAAAGGACTCCACCACCGTAATCCAAGAACTTGAATTGATCCAATGCCAACCTCCCGAAAGACACATGGAAGGAAAGGAAAATATCAAAACAAAGAAAGAAGGAAACAAACGAGACAAAAGAACACAAAATAAAGCAAAAGAAAAGAAAGAAAATAAAATAAAATATGGGCTGCCTCCCATTAGCGCTTTGTTTAACGTCCTAGGCTCGACGATCCTCGTTTCGATGTTAACCATTGTCTCGATGTTGGAAATCAGCAATGGTCCCACCAATTGCCTCCCTGTACTCTCGAAGCACTCTAATTAGTTTCTCCTCTTTCAGGTCGTCGAGCATGCTGGATATGATCACGGGCAGAGTCTCACCATCACCTAAATATGTGTATTTCAAATGCTCGAGAAGCGTTTTGAGCTCCAACTTTGGGGCCTCATCAAGTATATCATTAGAAACTTCGCATCGATCAAGAAATCTCTTAACTCCATCAATGTACATCCTATGACACGAAGCATAATTCAACTCATCATCATAATTTAAAGCAGAAGCCTCATGAGTCAAATCTTCAATGATATCAACATTATAAACACAAGACACATCTTCAGCACGTTTCATGGCATCATAAACATTGAATTTCACCACTTCACCATCAAACTCTAAAGTTAATGAACCACTATGCACATCTATCTTTGCTTTAGCCGTGCTAAGGAAAGGCCTACCCAACAAGATATCAGAAGAATTAGATGAACTATCATTTCCCATATCAATAACAAAGAAATCAGCGGGAAAAATTAACCCATTAACTTGAACTAGCACATCCTCTAAAACACCTTCAGGATAGACAATCGATCGATCCGCCAATTGAATTATAACTCCAGTACTAGTTAACGGACCAAGACCCAGGGAGGTATAAACAGATAAAGGCATCACATTAATAGAAGCTCCTAGGTCACACATAGCTTTACTGATACCAATGTTCCCAATTTTGCAAGGAATGGAAAACATACCTTGGTCGCAACACTTAGGAGGTAGTTTCCTCTGTAAGACAGCTGAAACATTCTCCCCCACACTCACCCTTTCATTACCTGTTAACTTATGCTTGTTTGTGCATAATTCCTTAAGGAATTTGGCGTAGCGCGGAACCTGTTTAATGGCCTCGAGGAGTGGGATGTTTACTTCAACTTTTTGGAACAACTCCGTGATGCTCTTATCCTCCTTTTCTTTCTTGTTCTGAGCCAGTCTCTGCGGGAATGGTGGTGGAACCACTAAAGGTTTGGGTTTCGATAATTTCAGTTGGACCCGAATCTCATGTGTGTCACGTGTAAGCTCCCTTTCACCTCTGTTACGTCTCTGCTGGAACCACAGGCGTGGTCACGTTTAGGGTTCTTGTCGACTGGGGGCTGCAATTCCTTACCATTTCTTAAGAAAATCGCGCACACATTATGCCTCGGGTCGAGTGTCTGCGACGGTAGCTTGCCTTGAGTCTCCATTCTGCTAACGGAGGATGCTATCTGATTCATTTGAGTCTCTAGAGTCTTCATGCTCTCTTCTATCTTTTGAAATCTGGTTGCAGTGTCCTGTTGAAATTTTGCAGTATTAGTAGCTAACATATGGACAATTTCTTCAAGAGGCTTACCTGAGCCCGAAGGCTGTTGCGGTGGTGGTGGTAGTCCGTGATAGAAGTTCTGTTGGTTCGGTGGGTTGTTAGCATAACTGAAATTTGGGTGGCTCCTCCAACCGGGATTGTAGGTGTTTGAATAGGGATCAAACTTCCTCTGTTGGAACCCAATAGCATTCACGTTCTCCGGTGTTTCATCATGGAGTGTTGGGCACGCATCGGTTGGGTGAGCTAGGCTAGTGCAAATGCCACACGCCCTCGCAGGTGGAGGAGTACCTACATTCAACTTCTGGACCAAAGTTGTTAGCAAAGATTTTACCTCATTGAGAGAAGTAACATTTACCTCATTCACCCTTCGCGGTATATCTTGCCGAGCACCGAATTGCTGAGAGTTTGCTGCCATGGTTGATATCAACTCCGGGCTTCATTGGGGTCTTCTTGACAATGGCCCCACCATGCAAGGCGTCCATCATTCTACGCCCATTGGAATCGGACCCTCGTAGAAATACTTGGATGATCAATTGTTCGGATATGCCATCTTGCGGCAGCTTGCCAAAATTCTCTTGTACCTCTCCCAAGACTCGTAGAGGTTCTCCGAATCCTTCTGCTTAATGCCACATATTTCACGCCTGATGTTGGCGGCTCGGGATGCTGGGAAATATTTTTCTAGAAACTGTCGGGACATCCCTTCCCAAGTGTTGATTGTCCCCGGAGGTAGGTAGTAGAGCCAATCCTTAGCTGCATCTTGTAGCGAGAATGGAAAAGCTCTCAGTTTGATTTGGTCCTCCGTGACATTGCGGGGCTTCATGGAAGTACAAACGAGGTGAAATTCCTTCAGATGTTTATTCGGATCCTCGTTCTCCAATCCACTAAGGTGGGCAGCAAGTGGATGAGTCCGGTTTCAATTCGAACCCTTCTTGAAGTTCGGAAAATCTATGCACAATGGATGTCGTGGCTTCAGTGGGTCTACCAAGTCCTGAGTGTTACTGTTGAGAGCCATATCTTGCGCGTGGTCACGGTTAAGCTTCCCGTCAGTCTGCTGTTCAACTTCAATCTCCTCTTCGTATTCCGTTTCAGTATCCGACTCAACCAGGGTCTGTGATCCACTAGCTTTTCCTTGCTTCTTCCTTAGCTTGCTCAACTTCCTTAGCCTCTTAGCGGTCTTTTCGATCTCGGGGTCGTACAAGATGGAATCTCCCGTACGAATGTTCCTAGGCATAAAACAAAACAAAATCAATTAGTTACGGTCCGAACGGCGCCAAAATTTGATGGGTGTCGAATCCACCAAAATAAATCCCAAACACCAAACGAAAATAAATTGCGCCGATGGTAAATGGGGTCGATCCACGAGAGAATGGAACAATTGATTTTATTCAAATGCCAAAGAACGAATGAAATTAAATAAAAAGGGTTTTGAAGTTTTCGACTAAAACTACTAATTGAAATAACAAGCGATAAAAGATTAACGCAAATTAATAAAACAATAACCAACAAAGAACGCAAATAAAATTGATAAACTCAATAAACGGCGACTTAGCCGTGAAATTCCTAATTATGCTTAGACCACGATCATCGACTCAAATATTTTCTTTGGTTTAATAATAGGTTAGCTATGGTTACCAACTACCTCTGGCTCCTCGTTTCTTCTTAATTTTAGAATAGTCGCAGAAACTCCTTTGACTATTCCCTAATTAACTAATAACCCTTCGAGACTCTCTCCGAGATTCAATTAATTAACACATTAAATTCTAAAGAAACACTAACCCTAATCGACTACGACCGACTCATGCTTCATCTAGTTAGATCGCAAGTTCCTCCACACAAAATCGTATAAGTACTATGCCCTAGTGCCAATTGCCACAGACACCAATCACCCAGTTAGACTCCACCAAGTAAATCGATTGGCTATATGTAAATTAACTAACTCTACAATCAGCCTCAATCGCAGAATCAATTAATAAACAATGACGAGAAATCGAAGCGATGACGAATATTATAACCAAATAATCGAACAATAGTCTCACGAGTCAAAGCATAATAATTGGAATTCCCCGACTAAAACGGACTAGCTACTCATACGGAAATTAAATAAAACAAAGTTCTTAATTAACATAATCTAAAAATAAAGAAAATAAGAAAAACTAAAAGAAAGAATTATTCAATCCAATCCCCAAGCTGCTGTTCTCCTTTTATCGTCACTGTTGCGTGCTTTTCTATCCTTGGAGACGCTCCTCTCTTTGCGCCGCCGCCAGACTTCACTCTGCGTCAGACTTGCTGCGTCAGTTTCCTCTCTTTTTTTTTTCAGCCGCCACCTCCGTGATGCCCTCTTAAAAACCTCCTTCTTATTCTCTTTGTTTTCTTTTTCCTTGCCCTCCACGTGTATTGACGCCAGACCTCTTGTGCGTGCGTGACCTTCCTTCTGCTCACGTGCGTGCTTCCCAATCAGTCCCTGCCTTGTGAGTTTCCTTGTATACCTGCATTTTTTTCTTCTATTTCCTCCCTTGTGCTGCGTCGTTTTCCTGCTCACGCCCCCAAGCCCACGTGAATTGTTTTCTCCCAGCCGCAGCCCACTTTTTCTTTTACTCTTGTTCTTTGTTTTTCTCTTTATTCCACGTCATTGTAGCTGTGATTAGACAATTTAAGTTGCTACTCCTTAAAACCCTTATGCGTTGCTCCACTCTTTTGCTTGTCCTCTACTGCTGCGTATTGCCCAAAACGACGCACGCTCCTCTGCTGCTTTAATTGCTGATTTCTCCTCTTAATTTCTCACATTATGCAAAAATTATAATTTCCTGCAAGAAAATATTAAATCAAATTAAGTCCTAATAATTGCATCAACAAGATAAATAAAAAGGGAATAATTAAAATATAAAAATTGAACAAATATGCACTTATCAAGGAGATTGGATGAAGACGGTCCAGGTATTAGTTCTGCATGTGTCAGTAATAGAGTTCGTCGAGATTGTGGTTTTTGGTCTGATATCGTGGATTGAAAATGTCACTTTGGTATTGATGATGTATTTGAGTTAAGTTATGGAATTGAATTTATGTATGATAGTGGAATTGGATTATGTAAGTAGATCATGGTAGTTTATACGAATATGATTGAATTGTATTCGAATTGAAGTATCTATAATGGATGGAGATTATGAAGTGCTTAGATATAGGATTGTGTTTCTGCTGGTGTGATGGATTCCGGACGGGAGGTCCGATGTTGACTTGTGTTGATTGGGATATATATTAGAAGTGTATTTTTTGCTTGCAGAAATTTTTGGGCTGTCTAAATACAGCCGTTATGTTACCCGATTTTCGATAAAATCGGTGTTACGGAAAAAGTCGAAAAAGAATTAGAATAAGTGTTTTACTCAAAAATGGAATTTTTGAGTTATTGCATGATTAAGAAGAATTAAGTGAGTTGAGATTTGTATATGGATGAATTTCCAAAAGTGGGAATTGTTGGTGTTTGATTTGCATGAGATTGAATATGATAGTTAAAAAAAATTTTTATATCGGATTTGGATAGTCTAGGTTTCCAACGCGAGTAAGTTTTCTTTGCTTTGTTCAAGGACGTCGGCATTTGATTCAGTTCAATTATTGCATTCGCTTGTATGTTTCGATTAATTAAATTCGGTTCCATTCCCTTTAATTTCGAGTTGAGTTCGCTTTGTTTTCGATTTATGTTTCCGCTTTCGATCAATTTGCTTCTTATGTGTAATTTGATTCGTATTCCGATTTGATTCTGCTTTATGTTCCTTTAATTCGCATTCGATTCAGAATTCTGTTTATTTTCGGTTTCCGCTTTCCGGTTGGGATCCGGTTTTCGGATCGGGTCCCAACATAGATGGTATCAGAGCCTAGTATTATGATCGTACTTGGGCGTTTGTGTCTAACTGTTTTGTATAAGAATGTTCAAGCATAAGATTGAATTTGTGAGATTGTGATAAAGATAGAGTGCAGAACAAAGTGATTGATCGATGAAGATGATAAGAATGTTAAGTGATTTTAGGAAATTGTGCATGAAATTGAGATTTGAAGTTCATGAGGAATTAGGATGTTTTGATTTTGTATATCCATTTGTGAGTGAAAGATGAGCATAGAGATGGATTTTTATGAAGTATGTGAAGACCACATCAAGTGATTGATGAAGGTTAAGAACTTTGATGAATTTTAGGTTTGTGATGATGAAGAATTAAGATTTGAATTGAATGATAGCATTTGGATGAAATTAAATTGATTATACTTTTGTGAGATGAAAGAATGACTGTTTGGAGATAAGATAAAATGAAATAGTGTGTTGCTATGATATTGAATAAGTGAAAGATAAGTATGACGAGAATCAGTTAGAAAGTGTGTAACCAGTGTCAAAAAGTAAGAGAAAAAGTTACTTGGTGTCTAAGCAAATATGAATTTCGAGGACAAAATTCTTTTAAGAGGGGGAGAAATGTTGGACCCTAAACTTTTGATAAAAATTAGAAATATTAAAATGAATTTAAGTGAGAAAGAAATTGGTGAGAAAATTATGAATTTAAGGAAATTTGATGAAAATTTTTTTTTGAGAAAAGAATTGTTTAATTTTGAGGACTTTGATATTTGAGTGAACTTATATGGATTATGAGAAAAAAGTGGATGAGTTGATTGAAATAAAGTTAAATAGCAAGAATTAAAAAAAGTGTGAAAATTTGAAGAATTTAGAAAGTTTGACTTTTGGAGATAAAATGTTTGACTTGAGAGTTGACTTTTTGATTTTGGGAGAATTTGAGAAAATGGTTTTCTGGAAACTTGTAGATTATGTCAAGAGCTTTCTGTGGCCATAAAGTTTGATATTTTTTAATATCGGGAGTGAGAGTTATGATCAGTCAAAGTTCACTTGAAGTTTGACTTTTTGCAGAAAAAGTTGACTTTTTGATTTAGGCAAAATTCGAGAAAATGATTAACATGAAAATTGTAGCCTCTGTCGAGAGCTTTTTGTGGACATAAAGTTTGCTATTTTTCAATGTCGAGATTGAGAGATATGAATTTATGAAGATATGCTTTGTTTTGAAAATGCTATTAAGTATAGATTTGTGTGTTCTATGCTTCGAGGCCACTCGTCGTATGGATTTAGTTTGAATTAGAGTAAGTGGTCTTCATGAAAGTTTTAGATGATGTTTTTATCTTTCCATTGATATAAAGTTTGCAATTTTTCAATATCGGGGCTAGGAGTTATGAGCGATTAAAAATTGGAAGTTGTTTAGGAAAAGATGTTTTGGGACAGAATCTTTGATTGAGGTTTTGACCCCTTTCGAGACCTAAATTTGATTTTGAGTACTTCAGGGAAGTTGTAGAGCTTCCTTTGATATTTTTATTGACACCAAATTTGTCAAATTCCGATTTCAGGATCGAGAGATATGATTTTGGAAAAGTTCGGTTTTGAAGTTCCGATACTTTGTTTTTAATCCGATCCCTTTTGTAATCTTTTGCTTATAATTCCTTCGTCCGACATCCGATTGGTTTGATTCTCGAAGCGTTGGATTCCTAAGACAAGTAATATCATTTTTATGAAGAATTATGATTTTTAGGAGATTAAATGGAAAGAGATTTATTGAACCAAAGTAAGAGATTTGGTTATAGGTTATAAGTTGGATAATTTTCTGAACATGGTTCAGTATTTTGCGATTTTCGGGAGCTGTACAACTCCGATTGAGTTGATTCTTGTTAAGATATAGGGCTACAATTCTTGTGAAGGGATCAAAATTTAATTTCATCCCTAAAATTGTTAATTTCTGGACTGAAGTTATGTTAATGTTCAGTCTCGGATTTTGTGAAGGTCCGATAGTATTTTGGCTATAACTTCTTCGTTTCTGATCCGAATTGAGCGCGGTTGGTGGCGTTGGATTTGTATGATCTAGAGGAACAATTTTTAAGAAGAAAGTTTGTCCAAATTATTTCGTTTAGATGCTTGAAAACAGGACACAAGTAGTCAGTTTTTCAAGTTCCTGCAGGGGCAATTTTGGGAAATAGGCAAATAAGTGAGGGTAACTTGGTCATTTTGGCACCATTTTAAGTGACATGGAAGAAACACATGGGAGGCTGTCGTTTATTCAAGAGGAAGCACGAAGTTTCTGGAAAAATGAGAGCAAATAAAAGAAAGAAATAAGAAGAAGAGAGAAGAGAAGAAACGAAGAAGGAGAAGAAGAAGGGAGTTCGTGAGAGAGCAAGGTAAGTTCGGTTTTTTCATGGTTTTCTAAGTGATTTTCATTGGTTTTAAGAGCAAAGAGGAGGAAGAAGAACATGGAAGCTTGCAACATGGTGAAATTCGAAATTAGAGAGAGAAGGTAAGAGAGAGAAAACTTGAGTTTTTGATTTGTTTGATGGTTGATTAAGCTTAGAATGGTTATGGATTTAGTTTATCTATTATTATTTGAAGAGATTAGGCTATGATTATGTTTAATTTTGGATGGAATAAAATTGGGGTTTATGTCAAAGTTCAAAATTGGAGTTTTGTGAAATTGTTGCTTTAAATGGCTTGAATTAGTGATGAATTTGAGATATCCTAAGTCAATTTTAATGTTTATGCTTTAGGTGAAGTTTAATTTGAAAAATTGTAAATTGGGGGTTTAGGCTTAATTTGAAATTTGGGGATTTTGTGAATTAATGGTGTAGATTCATCAATACTAGTATGAATTGGTGAAATATGAAATCAATTTTGAAGAAATTGTGATTTATGGTATTGAATTTGTGTAAATTGGTTTAGGCCAATTTTGAAAAATGGAGATTTTCAAAATTGAAGATTTAAATAGCTTGAATTTATATGGAATTGGTGAATTCCTAAGTTAATTTTGAAGATTTTGTTATTTATGATGTGAATTTGGATGATTATGGTTTAGGTTTTGTTAAATTGGAAGAGAGAGAGAAGCAAAGGTCAAAGTGAAGCATTGGACAAGATGCTTGCATGAAAATAAGGTGGGTATCATATTTATTTACAAAATTATGAGCTTTGTAAGTGTTCTTGAAAAAAAAAATTCCGAAAGTGAAAGTGTTTGAAAATGTGTTGTTTCGGATATTGTAAATTTATTGTTTTGAATACTTTGATACAATTGAAAGATTGTTTGTTTGAGTTAAAAAATTAGAAGATGAATGCTTTGAGCGTTATCGTATACTTTGAAAAATCTAGAAGGAAAGTATTTCGATTTTATTAAGAAAATGTTTGAAAATTATAAATTCCAAATATTTGTGAAAATATTTATTGAATATAGTTATGTAAAGATTTGAAAGCTTATGATTTTGAATGTTTATGAAATAATACAAAATGTTTATAAAAGTAGTTGAAAATGATGATTTCGAACATTCTTGACGTTATTTATAAAATATGGTTTATCTAAGTTTATGATTTACGAAAGTGTTTAAAAGTTTATGATTTTCAAATTGTTTATAAAAGTGTTTTAAAAAATTATGATTTCTGAAATTATTTATGTAAAGGTTTGAAATTTGGATTTCGAATGATTTTAGAAGGTGGAAGAAAGAAAGTATCAATTTTGGTATTGATTTCAAATGGTTTGGAAAATTGCTCCAAGTTCTAAGTGTTTGAAAATTTAGATTTCGAATATTTTGGAATTGATTTTAAAATCGTGTTTAAATAAAGGTTTGGAAAGTGATTGGTTTTTAAATCGTTTATAACATATCGGTTACAAAAACGTTTGGAAACATTTATGATTTTCGAATAGTTTCGGAATTAGTGATAAAAGATTGGTTTTGTAAGATTTTGAATGTTTGAATTTGTTATAAAAATATTTTTTATGAAAATGATTGGAAAATTATGATTTCTAAATGTTTTGAAATAGGTATAAAATGTTGTTTTGAAAAAAAAGTTTGGAAAATCATGATTTACATGTTTGGGAAAGTAGGAAAACTATGATTTTGAATGCTTTTGGGAATTAATTATAAAATATCATTTATGTAATTGTTTGATTTTCGTTTGATGAAATTCTTTGCTTTGAATAACTTTAGAAATTTTTTATATGTTCAATGATATGAGAAATTGAAACTTTCAATTTCGAAAGTTTTAAAAGGTTTTAAATATTGATAGATTTGAGCATGTCCGGAATTACGAAAATTATTACAAAGTTAGATTTATTGTTTCCAAAGGATTTTGGAAATTGATTTAAGAAAATTGTTATTCAAGATATTCAAATTTTTAAGAAATTGTTATTTATGTTTTTGAAAATCAAGGAGAAATGCTTTTGGAAATCAATTTAAGAAATTAAAATGATTAGTGTTTTTATTGTTTTGAATAAAAGGTGAAAATCGTGGTTTAAATTTTGGATGAGAAATGTGTATTGTGATTTTAAATGTGTAAGAATTATGTTTCAAAGGAATTGATAAAGTTGTTATCTATTTTGTGTTGCATACTTGTTTGATGAATGATTGTGAATTTGTAAGAATTTGATTGGTGCATTTGTATTTTGCAATATGACATATGAAATTATGTGCTTAGTGAATGTGATTGTGTCTAGTAAGACACGACATGATAATGTGAAATTTCGAAAAGTGCCTTCGGCAACTGTTTGTTTTAAGCATGAATATGTGAATTGTATGGGTTTGGTCAGTCCCTCCGTAGAGTCAATTATCTTGTCTCCTCGATAGCCTTCTCCTACTGCCCATGAGTGGCTTAGGAGTTCCGATTCGAACTCCCTTCATTCCACGATGCATATGACCGCTATGAAATGTGCGATACGTCTATTAGGACCGAAACCAAACCATTCTGTTATGTTATGTGATTTTGATTTTGTTTATGTGCGTGAAATTTCTCTTATGTGATGCATTCATGTTGAAATTTTGCATGATTTGTGAAAAGGTCGAGAACTTGAGAAATGAATTTCGGAAACTATTTATGAATGTTTTGAAAAAAAATATGAAAATGAGTCTTTGGATAAAATTTTCGAAGGGGAAAGGTTTGAAAAGAAAATTTTCGCTTATGTTTCATTTATATGTATGTTACCCACTGAGCTGTCAAGCTCACCCCACCTCTCATCCCCATCTCCAGGTTTGCAAGTAGAAGATTGGATGAAGACGGTCCAGATATCAGTTCTGCATGTGTCAGTAATAGAGTTCGTTGAGATTGTGGTTTTTGGTTTGATATCGTGGATTGAAAATGTCACTTTGGTATTGATGATGTATTTGAGTTAAGTTATGGAATTGAATTTATGTATGATAGTGGAATTGGATTATGTAAGTAAATCATGTAGTTTATACGAATATGATTGAATTGTATTCGAATTGAAGTATCTATAATGGATGGAGATTATAAAGTGCTTAGATATAGGATTGCGTTTCTGTTGGTGTGATGGATTCCGGACGGGAGGTCCGATGTTGACTTGTGTTGATTGGGATATGTATTAGAAGTGTATTTTTTCCTTGCAAAAATTTTTGAGCTGTCTAAATACAGCCGTTATGCTGCCCGATTTTTGATAAAATCAGTGTTACGACAAAAGTCGAAAAAGAATTAGAATAAGTGTTTTACTTAAAAATGGAATTTTTGAGTTATTGCATGATTAAGAAGAATTAAGTGAGTTGAGATTTGTATATGGATGAATTTCCAAAAGTGGGAATTATTGGTATTTGATTTGCATGAGATTGAATATGATAGTTAAAAAAAAAAATATACCGGATTTGGATAGTCTAGGTTTCCAACGCGAGTAAGTTTTCTTTGCTTTGTTCAAGGATGTCGGCATTTGATTCAGTTCAATTATTGGGTTCGCTTGTATGTTTCGATTAATTAAATTCGGTTCCATTCCCTTTAATTTCGAGTTGAGTTCGCTTTGTTTTCGATTTATATTTCTGCTTTCGATCAATTTGCTTCCGATGTGTAATTTGATTCGTATTCCGATTTGATTCTGCTTTATGTTCCTTTAATTCGCATTCGATTCCGAATTCTGTTTATTTTCGGTTTCTGTTTTCCAGTTGGGATCCGATTTTCGGATTGGGTCCCAACAGTCAATCTGTGCTTGAGCTCCTCAAAGCTCCTCTGACACACATCACTCCAAACAAACTTATGATTTTCCTTAACAGCTTAGTCATCAGAGCGGATATTATTGAGAATCCCTCCACAAACCTCCTGTAGTAACCTGCCAAACCCAGAAAACTCCTCACCTCTGCTACATTCTTCGGGGCTTCCCAATTTACTACCGCTTCTATCTTCTTTGGATCCACATGCACCCCCTGATCTGAAATCACATGCCCAAGGAATGAAACTTCTCTCAGCCAAAATTCGCATTTCTCGAATTTGACATACAACTCATTGCTAATCAAAGTTTCCAAAGAAGTCCTCAAATGTTCCTCATGCTCCCGATCATTCTTGGAATACACCAATATATCATCAATGAAAACAATGATAAAATGGTCCAAGAATGGCTTGAAAATCCGATTCATGAAATCCATAAAAGCTGCCGAAGCATTCGTTAATCCGAAAGGTATCACCAAAAACTCAAAGTGCCCATACTGAGTCCTGAAAGTAGTCTTCGGCACATCCGACTCCTTAATCCTCAACTGATGGTATCCCGATCTCAAGTCAATCTTAGAGAAGACTCTCGCTCCTTGCAATTGATCAAACAGATCATCAATGGGAGGAAGCGGATATCGGTTCTTCACAGTTACCTGGTTCAGCTTCCGATAATCTACACACATCCTCAATGAGCCATCTTTCTTCTTTACAAAAAGAACCGGAGCTCCCCAAGGTGAAGAACTCGGTCGAATATATCCCTTCTCCAACAATTCCTCCAACTGTTCCTTAAGCTCTTTCAATTCCGCCGGAGCCATCCGGTAAGGCGGAATTGAAATCGGCGCTGTACCTGATAGAAGCTCAATGGGAAACTCAATTTCCCTAGCTGGCGGTAGTCCTGGCAATTCCTCGGAAAAGACGTCCGAGAATTCCCTGACTATTGGAATATCCTCAAGCTTCCCTCCATCTGTCTCGGTGTCCACCACATAGGCCAAGAATGCCTCACATCCTTTCCTCATCATTCTTTCTGCTGCTAATGCTGAAACAATTCTGGGCGGACTCGCTTTCTTGTCTCCAGTAAACACTACTCTTCTACCGTCATCCAATTCAAACTCCACTGTCTTCTGCTTACAATCCAAACGAGCATTGTACTTCTCTAAAGTATCCATGCCCAAAATCACATCTAATCCTCCCATCTTCAGTGGCATCAAATCCACCAGTAGAAGTTCTCCACCAATGCGAATCTCACAACCTCTATACACTTGACTAATCATAATGTACTGGCCAATTGGAGTACTCACCATCAGCGGAGTATCCAATGGGCTCGCAATCCTATCACACACAGGTCTACTCGAAGAAACAAAAGAGTGAGTAGACCCTGGATCAATCAAGGAAATCACATCATCCGAAAAGAGTCGAATGATACCAGTCACAACATCAGGAGCGGTCTCTGCATCCTCCCGAGTCAAAGCAAACACCCTAGCTGGTGCCTGACCTCTCGGTCTTCCCGGAATGCTCACCCTCTTGGCTACTTTTGAACTGCCCACTTCTATCGCAGTCCTCTGTCCCATGGTCTCTGTCCTCCTCAAAGCTTGCTTTTGGCCTCTCTCTTGTCGTGGAGGCTGAGGACACTCTCTGACCCTGTGTCCTTTCTGACCACAGTTGAAACAAGCTCCTGTCAACCTGTAACACTCTCCACCATGAAAATTACCGCAGTGCTCACACTTAGGGACTGATGACATGTCCCCGTCTCCCCTCCTACTGCTGCCCACCGTGGAAGCTTGGTGAGAAACAGTAGAAGTCCTCATCGGCCTAGGTCGGCTCGCACCACTGCTCCTCTCCTCTGACTGGACTGGGAAGCTCTTAGCACTCTTGTCTGGCATAGGAGTACTAGTGCTACCTTCTCTCCTGGACTGCTCTCTACCCTTTCTCTTCTTGTTCACAACACTCTTGATATTTTCTATGTTCTCCACCCTCAAAGCTGCTTCAACCAGCTGCTGGAAGTCACCGAAATTCTGTACAATCACCTTCTCCCAGATAGCCAAATGTAGTCCCGACTCAAACCGACGACATCTGGCAGCCTCACTCAGCATCAAGTCTGAAGCATACCGGGATAAATGTGTGAAACGACGCTCATACTCGCTCACCGTCATCTCTCTCTGGGTGAGACTCAGAAACTCCCTCTGCTTCTGCTGGACATAAACCTCTGACAGATACTTCTTCTTAAAAGCAGCTAAGAAGTTCTGCTAAGATAACCCTACCGGCCTCATCTGACTGCCCGACACGGTCTCCCACCAATGCAGAGCATCACCCTGAAGCAAGCTCGCATCATACACCACTCGCTCATCCTCCTCGCAATCCATCTGACCCAGCACCCGTTCTGTCCTCCGCAACCATGTCTCAGCTTCCTCAAGATCTGCTGTCCCAAAGAAGTCAACTGCCCCATACTTCCTCAATCGGTCAAACCGTCTCCTTTCTCGAGTGGGGCTGAAATGTAAGGTCAGAGCATCGACCCATAGCTTTGCACGAATGCCTGAGTAAAGGCCTGGAACAACCTCGGATCCAAAGGAGGCACTTGCTGTAGGGTCCGTGAACTCTGGCCACGCGGCCCCACCCTGTAGGATCCATGGACTCTGGCCATGCGACCCCCAGTCAGATCCGGACACTCTGGGCCCGCGATCTGCAGTCGATATGGATCCGCACACTCTGGGCTGCGATCCATCTGATGAAGGTATTGTCGGCGTTAAGCAAAGCGAAACAAAACCACGAGGTCTCGAGTTGAGTACGGAGGGAATACCTTCACCGCATGATGATCCCTTCAATGTAGGTCCGTGAACTCTGGCCACGCGATCCACTGTATAGTGAAGGTATTGTCCCCTCTGGTACTCGAACTCGAGACCTCAGGGTTTTGTTTCGCTTTAAGCGAACGCCTCATACTATTGAGCCATTTACATAAAAAGGCGCCTTTTTATGTAGGGTCCGTGAACTCTGGCCACGCGGCCCCACCCTGTAGGATCCATGGACTCTGACCATGCGACCCCCAGTCAGATCCGGACACTCTGGGCCCGCGATCTGCAGTCAGTATTGGATTCAGACACTCTGGGCCTGCGATCCACTGTACAGTGAAGGTATTGTCCCCTCTGGTGCTCGAACTCGAGACCTCAGGGTTTTGTTTCGCTTTAAGCGAACGCCTCATACCAATGGCTCAATGGTATGAGGCGCGCTAAAGCTAAACAAAACCCTGAGGTCTCGAGTTCGAGTACCGTAGGGACAATACTTCATCTGCATGATGGATCGCGTGTACGTTCACGGACCCTACACTAAACCTAGAAGATATGGTTCCTATGGTAAAAACATACATCCCAATTTGCAACAATCAATTTTTTCAACTAGAAAACCAAGACCTTTAATAAGTTTCTCCATATTGTAAAAATTATCAACTATTGTATGATTAGGAGGCAATGATTCATTATACCAAGCAATAATTTCATCAAAACTTTGATTAGAAAAATGCCCTTCAAACTTTATGTTCAATATTCGAGCAACTGAAGATAATTAAGTCATCGTCTAACAATCTGGCTATAATTCTTGGTCAGTTGATTTTAGTAAGTCAAAGAACTTTTTTCATGTAGGTTTGGTTTGTCTTCAAGATTTTCTATTTTTTCCTGAAAGGTATAATCAGCTGCATCATAAACCATTTTGTTGTAAGGACTTTTAGTTGCAACAACATTATTTGTTATAAATCCAGTTCTCCCTTCAAACCCATCTATATTTATTGATAAGTTTACTTCATTACCCTTTGAAGTGCTATAAATTAATGGCTCCCCATGTCCCGTCCACTCAAAATAATTTGGAACAAACCCTTTTCTTAAAAAATGGATATTTATCTCATCAATAGGAAGAAAACAAATATGTTTGCACTTTTACATAGACATATGTTCTTTGGACCATCCATATATGCAGGTTGAGAACATGGACAGTGAATAAAAGCTTCAACTCTCTTAACAAACTCAGGATTAATGGAACCATCGAGTGATAATCTTTTATACATCCAAGATCTATTAACATTGCTCATTTTTGCAAAGTTGTTATTTAAAAAGTGACTATAGTAAGATATAATAATCATTAAGGTAGTATCTGTATTAATCTTACATAACATTTAATCTTTACTTTACACATCTTTAGATCCTTTATGTCCCTTAAGTTTTTACAAGTCTCTAACCATTTCCCCTCAAAATTGAAACCAACCTATCTTACCAAATGATTTCAAAATTAGATAACTCAATCGCAACCAATTCCACCTTAGTGATTGGATAATCACCACATTCTAAGTCATAAGCACTTTACAATCATAGAAGAATTTTTTTAGGAAAGATAAGGCTTTCATCTTTATTATCCTTAACATATCTTAATATCGTATAAGCAACCAACAAATGAACTATACTTGGCTTATCGATATATTGACTTAATTGATGGACAACATGTGTGAGTATCAGTCAAATAAAGCAATTTGCCAACAAATAGCTAATATTCATTCTAGACATTCCATTTATATTTATTTTATTTTTAAGCCCTAAGGTGTAACTTTGGCATTTCAATTTGATTTTAAGACCTAATATCTATTATAGGTATTGCATTTTTATTTTCAATGCCTAGCCTCTAGGTAAGACTATAATTGGTGTACAATATAAACTAATTCTAAAGGTGCAAAAGACATGCCAAATTCATATTCACCATCATCATTACAACTTTTTTCCCCTAATATATGTTTTGACCTTCTGTTATTGTTAACAATTAAGATTAAGGAAAACATATACTAGTTTAATTATATATTTTCACTAAACCAACAATTTTAAGTGTTACTGCACTGATTTTTGTTATAAAGTATAAACATTTTATCTAAATCTTATCCACACTGTATCTGAATCCATTTAACTTACCACATTAAAACAAAACAAATTTATGCCTTCAAGCCTTTCATCTAACACTTTATAGGCATAGGGTGTTTGGATAACAGATGATCAGCTAATATTTTAGCTGATCTGCCAAAATCAGCTGTTTGACTAAGTCAAATAGCTTATACATATGTTTGGTTAATTGGCTGATTGGGTTGAATCAGCCAACCCAATCAGCCAAAACCAATCAGCTGGGTGGAGTAGCGTTTGGGATAAGTCCAAACCTAAAAAGTCAAATTTGCCCCAAACCTCTTCGCTTCTCGTCTCGCTCGTTTCCTTCAGAAGCTCTCGTGTTTTCTTTCTTTTTTATAAAAGTTCGCTTCTCTTAAACTTCTTTGGTGTTTGGCGTTAAAAGTTTGATTTTGTAGATCTATATGGGTTTTGTTTTCTTTTGGCTAAAATGCTTTTGGGATTTTAGTTGAAACTGCTATGAATGCAGAGAAATCCGAGGCTGCAGGTGTGGGTTCGAAGCTGAGTGTGTTGAAACTAAGTTGACCCCATTTAGGAAGGATCATAAATATGTTGAAAAGATTGAAGTAGGTTCCTTCATGGGGCTGATTGTTTTAAAATGTGTATAATGTACTCAATCAAGTTCATTTTCAGATTATTATTATTATTATTATTATTATTATTATTATTATTATTATTATTATTATTATTATCATTATCATCATCATCATCATCATTATTATTATTATTCTAATAAAGAATTATTATTATTATTATTATTATTATTATTATTATTATTATTATATGTTCTATGTTTTTATTAGAGTTATAAACTTAATTTTTGTATAATTAAATATCTAAAATCTAAATTCTTATAAGAATATTTATTGACATGCTAAAATATAATATTCATATTCTTATTTTTTTAAAGTCATGTCCTTATAAGTTATTTTACACTTAAACAGTTAATACTAAACAGCTAATTTTACCAAACATCTTTAATAAACAGCTAATCCAATCCGCTAGTCAAACCAGCTGATATAATCAACTATCAGCTAACAATTGATAGAATCAGCTATCAGCTGATTGCTAAACAGGGCCATAACAAATTCTTCCCTAACTATTATCAAAACCATTAGTATATGGAATTCTCTATTTACAAGAACACATTCATACTTATAATGAACCATTAACAACTGAAATAAATGCCCCAAACAAAAGTTTCCATAACAATAACAAGCAGAAAAATAAAAAACCAAGTGAAAATGAGGAATAACTAACCATGATAGATGAATAATCAGAGACAGAGATGATGACAATAAAATATAATCAGAGAATAACAAAAGACGATAACGATGAGGTTAGAGGGAAAAAATCACAACATTTTCAGACACCTTTGACAGATGAGGAGAAAGGTTTAATTCCTTAGTTTAAACATGATAAGGAAACGACATTATTTGTGGTTGAATACATGACATCATTTTCCTTCCAATTAAAAGAACAACTTGAAATCGTTGAATTTACTGATGAAATTCATTTCTATCGATAAATTTCATAGGCATTTTTTATCAGGAATCATTGGCACATATTTTTATGATGATTTTCCTTGATCTGTTGTTAATTTATGTCGACAAATTTTTGTTTCCTCCTTTACTGACATATTTTTTTCCATCACAAGTTACCTTTTTTCCCAACACTTTACCTACGAAAAGCAATTTCTATTGCTAATTTACTATGAAATTTTTTCCATCAGTAATTTACAATTTTCTTGTAGTGAATGAGGTCAGGAAAGAACCCTCATAGACTTCATAAGGTGGGGTTTCAATGCTAATCAACAAGGGATCACAAGAGATCATAAGACTATTAGTGTTGACAAATAGTTTAGAGATTAAACTATCCTTGTTGAACTTGTTTCAAATCAATTTCCAATTTAATGGACTGACCAGAAGGATCCTAATACTCATTTGGAAAATTTATTGGAGATATGCAACATGTAGATGTAAAGGATTATCAGAGGATGTAATTAAGCTAAGGCTACTTCCATTCACATTTAAAGATCGAGTCAAGGTATGGTTGAATTTTTTTTATCTAGAAATCGTGATGACATAGGATTAGTTGGTATAAGCCTTTTTGGATAAGTAATTCCCCTTAACAAAGACCATATAAATTATATAAAAAATAACAAATTTCTAACAAAGTGAAGGGGAATCATTGTATAAACCATGGGTAAGATTTAACGAGTTGTAAAGTTGTTACCCATACTATAACTTACCCAAGGAGTTCCTATTGCAAACATTTTACAATGAAGCCAATCCACTCATAAGAGGTACCATTAATGCATCAAATTGAGGTTCATTGATGAGGAAGACAGTAGATGTTATATATGATTTATTGGAGGATATAAAAAATAATTGTTGTTTATAGATATTAGAGAGGAGCAAACAATAACCAAAATTTTAAAATCAAAAGGGAGTGATTGTTATTGATTTAGTGGAAGCATTACATGATAAAGTATCAAATTGGTTAAGAAAATAAACATCCCAATATCACTTCTTCCAACCTACTAGAAGTAATACAACCTATATGCAAATTATGTGGTCAAGAAGGCCTTATTACAACTGATTACTTCCTAATGGAAAACAATAATATGGAGCAACTAAATTTTATGGGAGAAAAACTTGGTTGAGGTGGTAATAATCTTTACTCAAATACTTACCACCAAAATTTCTCTTAATCTAACAGTTAACATAATCAGCACAAGGTCCATCAGAATTTTAACAAGATAACCATGACTCATTAAAATCAAAGATGGACAAGTTAATGGATATGCTAAATTCCAAGTTTATGAGGGAAGATGAGAGCTAGAATAGGATGGAAGCTAAGTTCGACCAAATTGCAAAAATCATGTTTCTTCCATCCACAATTTGGAGATTAAAGTGGAAAATTAACAAACACAGTGTTTACACAAAGTGTGGGGAGTCTTCCAAGTACGAAGTCTAATCCAAAGGGGCAACTAAAAACCATCACATTTAGAAGTGAGAAAGAGTTCGAAGAATAAGAAGGAAGAAAAAAAGGAGGAACTACCATATGTCCCACCCACTCCATATGTTCCAAAGATCCCATTCCCAAAAAGGCTGAAAAATCAAACAGATGTGCAATTTGTAAAGTTTTTAGAGAAGTTGAAGAAATTGCAAACTAACTTATCCTTTGTGGAAGCTTTGGAAAACATGTGAAGTATGTAAAGTTTCTTAAAAGATATATTATCAAACAATTGAACTTGGGAGGATAATTAAATGGCCTCCTTGATGGAGAGTTACAACTTTATAATTACTAGTTACGTACCCTTAAAATTGAAGGATCCAGGGAGCTTTACTATATCCTGTGCAGTTAGTAATTTATAATTTGCTAAGTGTTTATGTTACTTAGGTACAAGTATTAATCTTATGATTTTTTCTATTTTCAAAAAATTGGGTTTAGAAGATGTGAAACCAACATCCATGCTCATTCAATTGGAGGATCAATCAATAAAGAAACTATTTATTGTGGTGGAGGACATGATGTTAAAGTGGACAAGTTTATCATTACTGTGGATTTGTAATGTTAGACTTTGAAAAAGATTGAAACTATCCATTAATTTTTGGTAGACCATTAAATACTAAAAGAGCACTAGTGGATGTATATAAAGGGAAATTGATTCTTTGGATTAGTGATGAACAAGTTGAGTTCAACATGACTAAGGTAATGAAGAATCCAAAGGAGGCAACTTTTGCATGAAAATTGATATAGCTAATGATTGACCTATTTCATGAGTAAGTCAATATTGTAATAACTACAAGTGCATTACGTATCTATAGCTAATATTAGCAAGTATAGGTCGATTCCATGAAGATGATGAATACTAGTAATTACCCTTCCCTTATTATCTAACGTAAGGATTGATTTTAAGTTTTTAATGAAAAGAAACTAAAACTAAGGTAAGTTAAATGAAATAAGTAACGAAACTAAACAGAGAATTAAAGAAGCACTTAGGAAATTATTGGTAGGAGAATTAGTATCTAGGTTTTGAATACCCTTAAACCCTTAACATATTGATTTATTCTATTATGTAATTGTTTAATTGATTTATTAGGCCATGGAGACTCCTCTGATATGCTAGTAGCTGACCTTGAGTTTACTAACAACTAATCCTAAGGTTTCTAATGGAATTACTCAGGTTAAATTTTATAGGATTGCATTACCATCTTATGAATCCCTCTATTAGGTTTGACCTTAATCTAAAAGATTTATGTTATCCTATCTCTAAGGTTGTAATTAGCTCCTTCCAATTACCGTGGATCCATTTAATGTAGGATTTCTTAGTCAGTATGTATGAAATCAAATTATGGTCTAATATTCTTGATTCTTAGTACGTAAATAAAACAAGTGATTGAATCACAACAATCATTCAAACTAATTGCATTAATAAAAGAATCAAATCATATCAAAGTATTAACATGAGGTTCATTTCACCTAAATACTAATTGGACATTTAGTTACATATTATCGAACTTGAAATCAGGCATACATTGAAAGAAAAATGAATTGAAAACAACGAAATCATAATTCTAAATCCCCCTTATTATCTTATGTCAAATATTCTCGCGATGTAGAGGCTTCATCTTATATTCTGATGGATCTTTCGATGAAATCTTCGTTTTTTCCTCTTCTTGGACCAATATTTGCCCATGGACAACGAACTTCACATATGGAAATTGCCTCCTAATGTCTACTCTTTCCTCAATTCTCTATTCAAGTCTTTAAATATAGAATTCTAAGGTTTTCGTTGATGCACAACCATGCATTAGATCGTACATAACCAGAACTCTTGGAATATCAAGAAAGTTCACGACTTAGAAGAAGTGAATGGGTAGATGCATGACTATGCATCCCTTCTATGTGTCGAATCTTCATTTGATGTCATATTTTTGTCTGAATTTTTCTCCTTTAAATCCAAGAAGGCGATTTTGACCTATAAACACACTTGGAGCAAATTAAATACCAAATATACAATAAAAGTATAAAATATTAAGCAAAATACAACAAATATGGGTGTAAAAATATAGTCAAATATTCATCTATCAAACGTCCTCACTTAATCTTTTTCTTTTCCTTAAGCAAACCATAATCAAAATTATAAATCTATAACATCAATCCTTCACCAGTCTCAACTTGCCCATTTATACTATACATCATCATATCATAGCGAATCAAATTAACATACAATTAGAGTCAAGTTATCCTAAAATTAACTTCGTAAGCAATATTGATAGTATTCATATCGACAATTGCATTGAAATCAAAAGCATATATCTTTACACCCTTACCAATATTTCACTCAATACAGTATAATTTTTAGGGTGAAAAGTATCAAAACTCTCAATCAATGCATAGTAGAACTCTTACAATATGCTTGTAGTAAAATCACATCTCTTCCACTTATGTACAAACTAGAAACAAAAATCAAAAGGTCTTTATTTAGGTTGTAATGGGGTTTAGGCATGGTATGATTGGAACAATAAAAGGGGTTCAAGTGAAGGAAATTTACTTAAAGAAATATTACAAGACTTGTTTATAACATAGATAGGTCCTTTCAATGCAACTTTATTGGTACTAATTTTCAAAAGAAAAACTTTTTTGGTACGATATATTTATTCATTTTCTCTCTCTTTTTTTCCTTTTCTTCAAATTTCTTCTTTTTTTTCAAAATATTCTAATAAGTACTACAATTCAACAAATATTGGACCTTTCACAAATTTCAAATCTTAATAAGTAAATAATGTAAATAACCTTTAAGATTCAAAACAATACAAAGGTCTTCAAATAAAAATAGGATAAAGGTTAATATGAGGGTTAAATCAATGAAAATGCTAAGGCTCAACTTGGTTATTCCTAAAGGTAAAGTTAACGTGCTGTAATTTTCAATGAAATGGGCTAAAACAAGTTGTTTAATCTAAGTGTCTTCATCATGTCAATGCTTCTAATTTAACAAATATGGTCTTAATATATATAATGAAAGCAAGTTATAGAATCGTTTTACTACATAATGATAACACACACACAAAAGAATTACAAGAGCTTTAAAAGCTTGGAAATTTTGCTCTTTAGGTTCAAAAGCTCATAAAAAAGATTAGGTATGTAACATCCCGTTACCAATGTTAAGACTAGAATAGTGAGTTATGAGAAATCATTGAGAAATTAGGAAAATTTATGTCATGCATAAGTTAAGTGTGACATGAACATTTTTTTTACAGATTCATATGATTGTACATGCATTCATTGACATTTTTCGGGTATAATTGGATTGAGTTGTGATTATTGAAAATTTTTGAGAATTTGAATTTTATTTAAATTGGGAATATTATTGATTAGTGGAATTGTGATATTTTTGAATTTTGGTGATTTTTGGAAATTATGCATTTGTATGGAAAATAGGAAGAAGGAATCAAAAAAAGATTATAGATAGTTGCATTGTAAAGATATAATTAATGGAGTTAACTTCAAAAGAAACTTAGTTAGAGTTAGACCTTAGGGAAAGTGACAAGTGTTAAGTGCTTTTATTATTTGTCAGAAGTAAGTCTTGATATCTAAGAGTTAAAAGACTAAGTTTTTTCTTATCATCTTCTCTGAATTTCTTCCCATACAAAGAGTTTTCCTTCAAACTCCTTAACTTTGTTTTTTCATATCCCTCAACACTTCCCCCACTACTAAGTGTTTCTTTTACCTTGAGAAAAACCAAAAGTTAGTTAGAGTTCACAGTGGGTTACGTGTTCTTACATGAAGTTTAGGGTTTTGGGATAGTTGAAGATTTTGGAATCTTTAACAAGTAAGTATTGAGAAAATATTTTAGAGTTATGGAATTATGAAATAAATTTGATGAATTCACTTTCATCTACATGAACATGGTTTACGTGTATACATTCATAAACACTGTGTTAATGGGATGAGAAAATGGATATAGTGTTATTTTAGTTTTGATGATTGTTAGTGATCAAATGTTGTAGAAATGAGTTTTTGAGTTTGAAATAGCAATAAAATGGTGTATAGGATAAGTGTAGAAAATTAAAGAATGAAAAAGTGATATGCTCTGTTTTCTATTTCTTCACTATGCATGTGTATATATGTGTGTGTGTGTTTACGTAAGTAAGTGAAAACTTTAAGGATGATCAAGAAAATGGTCTTTGAGTTGAAGAATGATTGTAAAATGATGGTCTGAAATGGGAATGAGTGTTTAAATGAAAGTTGAGAGGAAACATGGACATTGAGAATAAAAGTTGGAAATGTAGAAAGTTCACATAACATGAATAGGTTGAATAAGAAATTTTGGCTTTTGATGATTTTTTATTTTTACTTGTATATTTTGGAGTAGTATGAATTGTGGTAGATGAGTTTAGTGAAATGGAGTTGAAATGAATAGAATAAAAATTTGAAGTGTTGTATTTTAGAGAATGAAGTCTGGAAATTTTCTGGGAATGAATAGTAATAGTGTTAAGTTTTGATCTAAAACTTTCGTGAATTTACTATACCAATCTAGATAGATTTTGATAAAGTTGTCTTCTAAAAAGTTGTAGCTTATCTTTCTAGTTTTCCATCGGTATATAATATGAAAATTTTGGACATCGGAGTCGAAAGTTATGGTTTTTATGAGTGGAGATGCTCAGAAGTGTAATCTGCTCCGTCTTACGTTGACTCACGCTTCGACTTAAGTTGACCATCTGCTTCGTCGTAGGTTGACTTCTGCTTGGTCTTAAGTTGACCATTTGTTTCGTCTTAGGTTGACTTCTGCTTTGTCTTAAGTTGACCATCTGCTTCGTCTTAGGTTGACTTTCTCTTCTTCTTAAATTGACCATCTGCTTCGTCTTAGGTTGACTTCTGCTTCGTCTTAAGTTGACCATCTGCTTCGTCTTAAGTTGACTCTACTTCATCTTAAGAGTCGCTTCGTCTTAAGTTGATTTTACTTCGTCTTAAGTTGAGTCTGCTTCATCTTAAGAGTCACTTCGTCTTATGTTGACTTTCTACTTTGTCTTAAGTTGATCGTCTGTTTCTTCTTAAGTTGACTTTTTGCTTTGTCTTAAGTTGACCGTCAGCTTCTTCTTAGGTTGACTTTTTGCTTCGTCTTATGTTGACTAAAACTTCTTCTGGTCTAATTTTGACCCCTTATATGATAAAATTTGTCTTCAAGGTCTTTATGAAAGTTGTAGATCTTGAAGTATTTTTCAAAACCGTGTTCTTTAAAGAACACCTTGATCCAATACCTATAGCGAAAGTTATGCTTGTTGGACCGAAATAGGTTCAATATGATTGAGGACAGAGCCTTGCTTGATTCTTTCAGCCATAACTTTGTCATCCGACCTCAAAATTATTTGATTCTTGAACCAATAGATTCCTAGAACATTTTACTACCTCTCCATAAAAAAAATTTCTGACATTCTGATTTCTTTTGAAAAAGATTGATTGAATGAAAGTGAGAGAATCTGTTAGAATGGTATGAACTGGTGTTGTTTTACTGAACATATTTCGGTGTTTTGATTTTATCTGAATCTATAGGATTCCAAATGAGATGATTTTTGATTTGGAGTAAACTAGAGAAATAATACTACAAATTTTATGGCAAATTCTAACTTTGATTTGGTCTCTAAGATGTTCAATTTTTGGGTGGAAATTGTGTATAGTAAACTGTTTTTGAATAAGAACAATCCAAAAAAAATTGAGGTATATCTACCAAATTACTAAACCAAATTGAGTGATTTTGGTGTAAATAGAAACTTAATACATTGGAGAATAACTTTGTAGAAGGAAGTGTTGCCTAATTTTGCCATTTACTTTATTAGATTTATTATGCAAAGTTGACCCGTATGTATATTGGAAGAAAACTTGAAGTGGTCAATGAAGTTGTGTAATTGGTTTCACATTGCTTTTTATTAGTCCAAATTATAAGTATACATGGTATTAATGAGAGCTTTAATATCTGAATGATTTGTTCATAAGGATCTCGATAAAGTACCCCAGAATTGTCATTGAACATACATTGTGCATATTGTATAAGTACGTGTGCATTAAGGAATATTTGTACAATTGTGCAAAAGTGTGATATTTGTAAATGTGTTTTGTATGATATAGAAGAACTCATTGGATGCCAATTGGACATTGCAGGACCATCCAGGCAATAACATTTTGGAGCGTACTGTGAGTCAACCTAGATGATTTCCTAAGATTGATTTGTTTTGAATTTATTTGATTTGTTAAATTTTTACTGAATTGTTTGCGAATTGTTTCTGAATTATGGACTTGAAGTCCGAAGAGTTTATTAGTTGGGCATGTATTGGAAATGTTTTGATTTGATATGAATTCTTGAATGACTTTGATTTCAATGAAAGCTGAATGCCGAACTTAGGTCCGATGAATGTGAAAACTTTGTTTGAGCATTTGTATAAGATTGTGATATATGACATATTCAGTATTTGATGCATTTCATAAAATGCATGCTCAGATAAAGGCGTTGTGACTTGAGTAACCAATTTGAAGCACTTCCACGTAAAGCTTTTCTCTGTGATTTTTGAATCTGCACGTAGAGCTATACTCCGTGATTCTGTTTGACTGAGCCCTATGGGCCAATATTTGTATAAGTTTGTGATAGACACTCGATCACAACAATAAGAACGAATGTGAGTCTCATGTATATAGCATTCATATAAGACTAAAATCCATGAATGATTTGCAATGCTGTATTGAGTGATCCTATGTTGTGCCATGTTATGTGAGTTATGATGTTTTGAATGAATATTCGTGCATATGTGATGTGTGTATGTGATCCAGTGAAATCATCAATGATGGTTCATTCATTGAGTTCGCAAAACTCATCAAAAAATTACAATGTGATTTTTCAGTTACGAGACAGGAGACCTAGTGCTTTAGATAGGACTTAAGGATCTTTGGATTGTGTTATGGCTCAGAGGTTTGTCAGCTGACCCCAGAAGTGTGGAATCTTGTATTTTGTAGTTTTGGCTAAAACCTATAAAAGGTTTTGTAAATATTTGTCTAAAGGAAACAGTGTAAATTAGGTGAATGAATGAAATAAAGGGTTTCAAAATTTGCTGACTTTTAAATGATGTTAGTGATGCCATATATAAGTTGGATTTGCTTTTGCTCCAATATACTATTATCATAGGGTATGTACTTGAATGTCCTTTGGGTATATGGGTATTTGCCTTATGGTAGTGGGATGTTGCAAGGTATATATGTGTATAAATAATAAGCAATTTCATTCAACTTGAATATTTCAATGATTACAAAAAATATGACTTAGAAAACTAAATTTATTTTAACCATCATCATTTTGCGCAACAATTTAATTAATATTCAATAAGGAAATATAGTATTCACAGATATGTTCATCCAATTCAATATATCATTTAATAAAATTTATAATCGGGATTATAATAAGATTGAAGAAAATAGTTAAAATCATTAACGGCTTCCCTACACTTAAAAGTCGTACATTGTCCTTATTGTACATAATATAAACATGTATAATAAGTAAGAGGGTTGAGATGGTACTTTCTTTAATATGACAATTTCTGATTTGGATCCATCCAATATAAGACTAACATCCTTGAAAATATAAAAGAAAAGGATAAAAAAGAACAAAAGAAATAATATAATAGAAAATACAATCACATACTAACATGATAACAAAAAATAAAAATAAAATTAAAATTAACTCCTGGGTTGCCTCTCAGTAGTGCTTCTTAACCGTCTTTAGCTCGATGAAACCTTTATGCTCAACTTTGTCCTGGATCAATAATCACTGACTTGCTCCCACCTTTTTCTTCATAAAGCGATTTCATAGCCTGTAAACAAGCCACACGCTGCCGGATGATCAAAAGGACATAATATATCAAGTTATTAAAACCAATTAACTGCAGTAATGCGCTTTTCAATGACAAACTATTAATACAATAAGGGATAATGAAACTCCCTAAATCATTAGCTAACTCGAACAATTTGTCTTCAAGGAAGTGGGAATCCTTTGTACTTAAGGTTACTACCAACACCTCGTCAGTAATTACCTTACTTGGTTCCTTCGTCAGTTCTTCCTCAATCATCTCTATCCACTCTTCCTTTTTTTCTTTTTCCTAGGCAGAGGTTTCTGTCTCATCTTCTTCAATGGAGATTTTTTTGTCTTCTTGGATGGAGATTTTTTCTTCTACATCTATTACCTCTTTCATACTTTCGTCCTCCTCTATAACAACAATAGTTACCTCCTCATTTTCATGGAATGCCTTTTTATCCCTGAAGCCAACTGTCATCTTTTCTTCATTTTGCTGCATTAATAGGCTCAAATAATTTTTTACGTTATGCTTAAGATATTCAGGTGAAGAAACTCTTTCTTCAAATTCACGTCTACTAGCTTTAAATTTGGTAAGGTATTCCATTAATTGATCTATAACAATTTCTTTTTCTTCAGAAAGCTCTTTTTGAGATGTCCCTCCATTCTGGAAACCAACCTTTGTCTTTTCTTTACTCTCAAATTCACGTCGGTTAGCTTTCATTTCAATAAGGATTTCCATTAATTTATCTGAAAGACTTGCTTCCTTTTCTTCTTCTGCTTCTTCTTCTACTAGACTTCTTTTTGGAATGTCTGTCCATTCATGAAGCTAACCCTTGTCTTTTTTTCACTCTTGATTTTGTGTCGATTAACTCTCATTTCAGTAAGGATTTCCATTAATTATCTTTAAGCTTGTTGTGATTCTTAAGTTGTAAGTATTCAGTTGAAGCGTAATTATTCTATCCATAAGCATAAGAGTTACTCTACTGAAGTATAGTCGTTGTTGTATACTACATCATGAGGTTAATTATACATGCCGAGTCACTCTCATATATAAGTTGGTGCTCAACATTCATGATTGTAGTGGTAACTTCTATGAATGTTGCGACGCAGCCAAAATATCAATTGAGCTTTCGAAAATATTTGAGAACACTTCACTCTCCCATATGGTGATGTCATATCTTGCAAAGACATATTTTGACTCCTATAAAAGTACTATTCACTACATCTTTCCATTGCAAGATTTGAATATGATAATGAATCATAATTCTTTCAATCAATCATAAACTCAAGATCAAATAGAAATTCAAAAGATAATTAAATTAATAAACCATAAATCTGGTAAGATAAAATACAATAAAATAAATACAATAGCAAAATTAAAATAAAAGAAAATAAAAAACAAAGATAAAACATAAAATGAAAATGAAAATGACTAGATTATTGGCATTCAAGATTTCCTAACATTATTGTCCTCAGCATTGAGGCTAAAAAATTGATTGACCTATATTGTGAGTAAGTCAATATTGTAATAACCACAAGTGCACGACATAACTGTAGCTAAGATTGGTAAGTATGGGTCGATCCCATGAAGAAGATGAATACTAGTAATTATCCCTACCCTATTATCTGGCCTAAGGATTGATTTTAAGTTTTTAATGAAAAGAAACTAAAAATAAGGCAAGTAAAATAAAATAGGTGACGAAATTGAATAGAGAATTAAGAAAGCATTTAGGAAATTATCGATATCGAGAATTAGTATCTAGGTTTTGAATTCCCCTAAACCCTTAACAGATTGATTTTGTATTATGCAATTATTTTTACTGATTTATTAGACCGTGGAAACTCCTATGGTATGCTAGTAGTTGACCTTGAGTCTACTAACATCTAATCCTAAGGTTTCTAGTAGAATTATTTAGGTTAAATTTTATAAGATCACGTTACTGGCTTATGAATCCCTTTATTCGGTTTGGCCTTAATTTGGAAGATTTATGTCATCCTATCTCTAGGGTTATAATCAACCCCTTCCAATTACTGTGGATCTATTTAACCTAGAATTTCTCAATTAGTACGTATAAATTAGACTATAGTCTAATATTCTGAATTATTAGAATATAAATAAAATAAGTAATTGGATAACATCAATCAATCAAACCAATTACACAATTAAAAGAATCAAATCATATCAAAGCATTAATATAAAGTTCATCTAACCTAATACTAACTGGACGTTTAGTTACATATTATTGGACATTAAATCAAGCATACATTGAAAGAAAAACAAATTGAAAACAACATAATCATAATTTGAAATCTCTTTGACTGTTTTCTGTCGAATATTTTAGTGATGTAGAGACTTGATCTTATATTTTGATGGATCTTTTGATGAAATCTTCATGTTTGCCACTTCTTTGGACCAAAATTGCCCCTAGAGAATGAACTCCACATATAAAAATCACCACCTATTGTCTGCTCTATTAACAGGCCTCTGTTTATGTCTTTAAATATAGAATTCTAGGGTTCTGGATTATACACTGTGCACTAGACCGTATGTAACCAAAACTCTCGAAATATCACAAAAGTGTATAACCTTGAAGAAGTGCACAGGAATATGCACAATCGTGCATCACTTCTATACGTTCAAATTCTTCTCCATTAAGTCTATGAAGGTAGTTATAACTTATAAACACATTTGTAGCGAATTAAGTACCAAATATAAAATAATAGTATAAAATACCAAGCAAATATGGGTGTAAAAATATAGTCAAACATTCATCTATCAGTTGATGAGTATGTAAAAGAGAAAGAGGAGAACCATAAAGAGGATGTTAATGATGAGGATGTGGAAGATGATGAATAGTTAGAGAAAGAGGAGGATTTGGGTGAAAAGTCAAGGTAAGAAATCTTAGTACGGACGAAAGAACCCATATCACCTTCCATTGAGAAACCACCCACTTTAAAATCCTCACCCACACACCTTAAATATACCTTTCTAGGTAGGCTTCATACTCTACCTATCATAATTTCAAACAAGTTAGATGAGGGATATGAAAAGAGAGTGGTAGAGATAATTAAAAAGAGGATGAGAGCTATAAGATGATAAATTTTATACATAAGAGGCACAAGTTCGAATGTAGTGAAGTATACAATCAAACTAGATTAGGTTATAGGTTATGGGGTCAAGATAAAGAAGGTTATACCCTCATGTGAAGAAGTGGTCAAGAACAAAGCAATAAAGCTCTTAAATATAAGTGTTATTTACCCTATATTGGATAGTAAATGGTGTTAGCCCTATAAAATGTGTACCTAAGAGAGGAGGGATGGCAAAGGTGAGTTGATCTCTACTCAAATAGCTATAACTTGGAGGGTATGCATTGATTATAGGAAGCTTATCACGGTGAATAAGAAGGAGCACTTTTCTTTATTATTTGTGGATCAAATGATTGAGAGAGTGGCTAAACACACATTCTATTATTAGTCGTCTGGATAGATTGTTTCTATCCAGAAGACTAATAGAAGACAATTTTCATATGTTCTTATTACACATTTGTTTATAGAAGGATGTCGTTTGGAATTTACAATACACTAGCAACTTTTTAAAGGTGTATGGTGTCTATCTTTGCAGATATGATTGAGGACATTATGGAAATTTTTATGGATGATTTTTAAGTCTTTAAAGACTCTTTTTATTATTATTTGAGAAATTTGGACAGAGTTCTTCAAAGATGTGAAGAATCACATTTGGTTCTAAATAGGGGGAAATGTCATTTCATAGTGTATAAGGGTGTAGTTTTAGGACATAATATATCATACCAAGGCATAGAAGTGGATAGAGCCAATAAGGAAGTCATTGAGAAGCTTACACCACTTAATAATGTCAAAGGCATGCATGCATTTTTTGGACACACAAGATTTTACTATCAATTCATTAAGGAATTCTCTTTTGTAGCTGGACCTATAACTAACTTATTGGTTTAATATGTGTTTTAATTTTTATGATAAATATTTAGTTACTTTTAACGGGTTAAAGGAGGCACTCATTTTAGCACCAATATTGGCATCATCATATTGGTCTTTACCTTTCAAAGTTATGTTTGGTTCTAGTGATCAAGTGGTAAGATGTGTGTTAGGGCAGCGAAAAGACAAAAAGTTGCATGCTATCTACTATGTAAGCAAAACTTTATAGAGAGCCCAATTGAATTACATACCTACTGAAAAGTAGTTACTATTAGTGGTATTTGCATGCAACAAGTTTTGATCTTATCTTTTAAGGTCTAAGGTGATTATTTATATAGACCATATGGCATTGAAATACCTCTTCGCTAAGAAAGATGCAAAGATGAGACTTATCTGATGTGTGTTACTTTTACAAGAATTTGATATAGAGATTAGATAGAGACAAAAAGGGAGCCAAATACTTAGTGGCTGATCACCTATCATGTCTTAAAGAAAGGGAGGTGTAATAAGGTGAAGAAATCAATAAGAAACTCCCTAATGGATCCTTGATGAGGATTGATGTAGCGCATCATAACGCTATTCAAAATAAACTAGACCTACTACTATAATAGTGGTGAGTCTAGTTCAATCTCACACGGAGTGTTCGGTTAGGCTTTGTTATGAAAATAATTAGTGTTTAGGTTTTGGGGGGTTTTTTTGGTTTGAAATAAGAAAATAAAACAAAACAAACTAACAAAAACAAATTAAAGAAAACATACAAAACTGATGAAAGTGGTTAATTTGTTAAGGACCCAGTTCTTTGATTTTATCTCGGCCTACACCTGATTAAACATATTTCATTGAATTGTTGACTTCACATCTCTCTTTGAACTATTGGTTGTAAATTAACAACCATCTCTGTTAATTTCAATTTTTTCTTAGGTTATAGTTAATTAAGAAGAGCTCGTTAATTAAACCTAGCTATCAGATATCCTAGGAGACGCTCTCTAGATTTAGTCGAATAACCACCTTACGAATGAGAAAAACAGACCAATCTAAGCAATAATCACACAAGCTCAAATTATTTAACCTATTTTATGTTATACCTAATAACTACTGACCATTAATTGTCGCAAATGAATCGGAAACGTAACTATTACGTATTGCATTCAATTCTAGCAATGGGTTTATACATAAAAACAATCAAATAGAGCATTAAATCATTCTTACACAATACCCAATTCAATAAACACAAGATAACATAATCAATTTCTAATAGAGAAAGAACAACAAATATAAGGAGAAATACACTTAATCAAGTCGTCGGTTTCAATTGCACCTCCAAATCGACATCGAGAAAGCTTCTCCTTCATGGGTCTCTCCATATATGAGAGCTTCATCGCACTCTCTTCTCTCTTGAAGGCTCCCAAAGCTTCAACCTAAAAACACTCCAAAACTTTCATCCAAAACCTCGCCATCACATGTCTCGGATTATATTAAAGATGTAGGGTTAAATTGGGTGAGGTGTCCCCATCATGGTGGTGCATGGCGCTATCATCATGACTTAACATTGCATGGGCGTGAGAGTGACTCATGCCCATGCATGTATATTGCATAGCCGTGAGTTAAAACTCACGTCTTAATGCTCACAGCCATACCAAATTAATATGGTCGTGAATGATTCTTAATCCTTTTCTAATTATCTTTCTCCATCCGAATTGCAGCCTTCCACCATCCATCATCCCACCATTACCTACCACACTTCTCTTATAATAAAATACCAGATTATTGTTAAATAGACAAGTGGTGGCCATGCAAATCCATGCATAACCGTGAGTGATTGTTCACGACTATGCATTTTATTTCTAACTTTGGCCGTGAGCAACATGGCTTGGTTCTTATTCTTTGTGTTTCATTTCTTGTCTTCTTCTTGTCTTTTAATCCTCTACTCCATTCTCCATGAAAACAAAGGATTGTAAATCTTTAGAAAATGAGTCAAATATAGTGCTTTCGACTCATTATAGCTTTTTCACTTCCGAATTGTACCTAAAACTACATATGAACTAAAGTGAGTATCTTAAGCAATTTCATATCAATAATCATTAAATGTAATGGAGTAAATGTATAATCAATTAAAAACATATCAATTTCTCTCATACTTAGCTTTTAATTGTCCTTAGGCAAAACATCAAAATTAAGCTCACAGACCCAAAAATATTGTTTCATTTCCCATATGTTCCAGGAATACATAATCATAAACAAAGATGAATGACTTTCAAAAATCATAGCAAGAACTTAACATTCCAAGCTTTTACTCATGAGCAATCAATAAGCATCATCTTCAGAAACTGAGCAATCTAATGGTAGACTTGAAAAATGTGTTTAAGCAAGATATGTTCATGGGTACCCTCAAATACCATTCACAGTTAAGACATTTCGCAACTTTGCATATCATTTCATTTTTCCACCACTAATGTTCACATGCAAAATCATAGATCAAAGGAATTTTCAAGGTTATAATATGGGCAAAGATAAGGTGAGATGTATTTAAGTCAAGTAGCATGAAAGCCATTAAAGCTAATGAAATAAAGCAACACTCGATGTGACATCAAGTGTAACATCCAACATTCCCTTACAATTGTGTACATCAACTATGATGAATGCAAAAATGATGTTGCATCGCTCAAACTCAAGGTCTCACACATAAACCACATGAAGCATATATCACAAACAAAAATTGATTATAAATAAGATTTGGTAACTATAAGGAGTGACCATTGAAACTAACGTCCACCTCATATTCAACATACTTAAGTAACTCATTCAATACAACTTTAGGATGAAAGACTAATCATAAACAATTTTTCAACACATATGCACTTCTTCCTTGCTACATTTATTTAAACATTTTTCTTTTTCTTTTCTTTCTTTCTTTCTTTTTTCTTTTCTTTTCTTTTTGCTTTCTTTCTCTTTTTTTTTTCTTTTGTGAAAATTAAAAGAAACTATATCAACATGGGAATTTCAATGATAAGACATAAAATAGCATCTCAACATTATAACCAACCCACACATATGTACACTCTCACACTAATACTTTTATACATCTACAAACTCAACAATCAACAAATATTCCACTAGCTTTAAGACTTGGGAAGGCAATTTAGATAGGTTTAAAGCATGTAATGTGGCTAATACACAAAGAAAAGGCAAATAAAGCTCAAAGGGGCTTAAGAACAGAAAAATCATGTCAATAAAGTAGGCTATTTGACTAATGTAGTTCAGAAAAGAAAATAATGCCTAATCATTTCTGTGTTAATGCATGTGATAAAAATGTGGTATTGAATACAAATCTAAGGCAAAGTTAGGATGTACATGTCATGAAAGTCACACATAAATAAAGACAATGAGATTGATATGAATGTGTCAGTCTAATAAGGCTCAAAATCTCACCAACTTTGTCTACGACTAGTCACTACTCTTCTAAAGATAATGAACATTGACTAATCATAAAAGTAAAAGTACATGCTCAAGTTGCCATGAAATGTTCTAGTCATTTCATTCTCTACTCATGACTATATAGTCCTAAAAGCAATAGAAAATGAGCAAATGTTTTTTTGTTTGTTTTAGTTTTTCTTTCATTTTGATTGAAAACTTAAAACAAGTAAAAATAAACAACTACAAACACACATGCATAAAGGAAATAAATGCCAAAATTTAAAGGAAAAGAAATTAACTTCCCTTAGATTGCCTCCCAAGAAGCACCTTTATTTAGGGTCATTGACTTGACTCCATACTCTCCTCACGTGACAAAAATATGATCTTTAGGTATAACAATGTGCGCTTTCTCCATATGAGGATGTTCAGGATAGGGTCTACATTAATAATCATTCACCTCTAGCATCTTCCCTATCCTCTAACTCTTAAACTCTACTGAGTCCATGCACTTTGGAAATATTTCAAATGTCTCTTCACCCTTTTCATACTCATTCAATTTCTCCAACTTGCTAGGTAAAGGTGAAGGGCTAGTCTCAACAATAATTATGGACTTAGTAATTACCTCCGAGTTAAAAGATGTATCCTTTTCTATTTTGAGCTCCTTTTCCACTTCTTCCATACAAGTAATTCCTTGAGTAGTCCACTCAAGATTCTCAAGGTCCTTGTCACTTTGAAATGCCTCTATGCTAATGTCCCTTGGGTACACCTCAAGTTGAGATAGTTGCATTTCTTCACCTTGTAATGCTAGGCGGTCAAGAGTTTTTGTTAACTGACCTATCTAGCTTGCCAAGTTCTGGATCCTAGAGCTTTTTTCTTATTGGAATTGCTTCTCTTCATGTTGCAATTGCAAACTATTAGCAATACAAACATTAACTAATTCCTCCAGAGAAGTACCTAAGTTTTGTTGGTTTTCCAAATATTGGATGTTAGACCCTATATCTTGTGAAAATTGTCTTACATCCTGCTGGAACTCCTATACACTCTATTGAAGTTGAATGTTTTTAGCAGTTATAATATTAAGCAAATCTTTCAATGATGTACTTGAGTCAGATAAGAAGCTTCTGGTCTATACAATAATTATTATGTGTCCTGTATACTATCAAGGAAGTAATTCTGTTGATTATCCCAACCATAACTAAAGTTAGTATAATCAGTCCAATTTGAGCTATAGAATTAGGAATATAAGTTATAAATACTTATTTCCATGTACTTTTTTATTATTTTCTTTACAAACACGAAACAAAAAGTGAAAATATCAAGAAATAACTTAATATAAACTAGTATGAACAAATATATAAAAAAACAATTAAAATAAAGAATAAAAACTAAAGCACTGCACTCCCTGACAACGACATCAAAATTGACATAGTGTCGAAACGTAAGTTAAAATAAACTAGACCTATTACTGTAGTAGTGGTAAGTCTAGTTTGATCCCACAAAGAGTGTTCGATTAGGCTTTGTTATGAAAATAATTGGTGTTTAGGTTTTGGGGGGTTTGTTTGGTTTGAAATAAGAAAATAGAACAAAACTAACTAAGAAAAGAAAATTAAAGAAAACAGGCAAAAATGATAAAAGTGATGAATTCGTTAGGGACCTAGTTCTTTGATTCAATATCAGCCTACACCTAATTAGACATATTTTATTGAATTGTTGTCATCTCTCTTTGAACTATTGGTTGTATATTAACAACAAGCTCTATTAATCTCGATTTTTTCTTATATCATAGTTCATTAAGAAGAGCTTGTTAATTAACCTTATCTATCAAATAACCTAGGAGATGCTCTTTAGATTTAATTAGACAGCTGCCTTATGAATGAGAAAAATAGACCAATCTAAGAAATAATCACACAAGCTTGGATTATTTAACCTAGGTTATGTTATCCCTAATGATTGCCAACTATTAGTTGCCACAAATGAATCAGAAACATAATGATTATATTGCATTCAATTTTGGCAACGAGTAATCATTTGTTAGAACAATCAAATAGTGCATTAAATTATTCTTACACAATACCCAATTCAATAAACACAAGATAACATAATCAATTCCTAAGAGAGAAAGAACAACAAATACGAGGAGAAATACACCTAACCATGTCGTTGGTGTCGATTGCACCTTCAAACCAGCACCGAGAAAGCTACCCCTCCATGGGTCTCTCCATATGTGAGAGTTTAATCGCACTCTTTTCTCTCCCGAAGGCTCTTAAAACTTTATCTTGAAAACACTCCAAAACTTTCATCCAAACCTTTGCCACCACACGTCTCGGTTTATATTAAAGATGTAAGGTTAGATGGGGTGAAATGTCCCTATTATAGTAAGGCATAGGGCATTCATAGGTGTGATTATGTGTCACATCTGTGAGTTAACATTGTATGGCCGTGAGAGTAACTCACACCTATGCATGTATATTGCACAGATGTTAGTTAAAACGAATGGTTATGTAATAATTCGGCATGGTTGTGAGTTAATGCTCACGGCCATGCCAAATTAATATGGTCGTGAGTGAATCTTAATCATTTTCCAATTATCTTTCTCCAACCAAAGTGCAGCCTTCCACCATCCATCATCCAACCATTACTCACCACACTTCTCTTATAATAAAATACCAGGTTATTATTAAATGGACAAGTGGTGGCCATGCAAATCCATGCATAACTGTGAGTGATTGTCATGGCTATGCTTTTAATTTCTAGCTTTGACCATGAGCAACATAGCTTGGTTCTTTTTCTTTATGATTTCATTATCTTGTCTTCTTCTTATCTTTTAATCCTCTTCTTCTTGCTTCATGAGGACAAAAGATTATGAATCTTCAAAAAATAACTTAAATGTAGTACTTTCGATTTTCTTTAGCTCTTTCACTTCCGAATTGTACCTAAAATGACATATGAATTAAAGTGAGTATGTTAAGCAATTTCATATAATTAATCACTAAATGTAATGGAGTAAATGTATAATCAATTAAGTGCATATCAATGATAAACCGCCTATTATTCCATGTTATGCTAATATAGCAAATTATGTTGTAGATGATATCCTTGCACTTGATTTGTCTTATTAATAAAGAAAGAGGTTTTTATACTAGTGTACTCACTATTTATAAGATGAACTGATATTGTATAAAATTTATATGGATGGATTAATTAAGAGATGTGTTCTAGAAAAGGAGATGTTAGAAACACTAATGAATTATCATAATTATACTTATACAGGGCATTATGGAGTGAACAAAATGACAACGTAAGCATTAGAATTTGGATTCTAATGGCCTAACTTGTTTAAGGATGCTTTTGAGTACATGGTGTAATGTGATAGATGCCAAATAGTGGGGAGTATTTTAAAGAGAGATATTGCGCCCCTTTCTAACATTTTAGGGATTAAAGTCTTTGACATATAGGGATTAGATTTCATGGGACCTTTCCCATCTTCTATGGGGAACATATACATACTATTGGAAGTAGATTCTATCTTGAGATGGGTTGAAGCAATGACAACTGATAGTTGTAGATTACATCGTGTTTTTGTGGGTAGTTTAATTTGTATTTAGTTGTTAATTTGATTGTTTAGTGCATGTTTAGGTTACAATTATGTTAATTAGTAAATATTTGTGTTTTAGGTGTTTTGTGGGTTAAGCATGCTTTTGAGCTTCAATTTTATATATTTGAGGCGTTTTGATGAGTTTGTTAGTATTTCAGGGCAAAGAGTGGGAAAAGGGGAAGATTCGAAGATGACCTGGGAGCTAACTCAAGGCTATGATCGTGGCCAGTAAGCCACGATTGTGACAGAAGCAGGTGCAAGGAGCCACGATCATGGCAGATTGGTATAATTTGCCACGATCGTAATAGAAGGCCAAAATCGCCACGATCGTAATAGAAGGCCAAAATTGCCACGATCATGACAAAAGGCCAAAATCGCCATGATCGTGGCCTATGCATGGATAGAAGCGGGGATGCTTCTAGTTTTAAGTTTTCAAGGGACTTTTCAGACCTTTCGAACCCAGAAAAGACCTTATGGTTACCCTAATTGGAAAAACTATATAAAGGAAAGAGATGTAACCCTAAAGGAGCCTCCATTTTGCTACATTTGAAAAACCTTCAAGAAACAAAAGAGAAGAGGAAGAAGAGGAGAGAGAGGAGTGGGTTGCTACAACTGCTACATTCTCGGGCCATCCCGATCCTTTCTAAGTGACATCTCCATTTCATCTTGTTGTTTTTTCTTTAAATGTATACAATGAATGTGATGATAATGATGGATTGGATGATGTTCTAAACTCTTTAGGGATTTTGAATTGTCTCAATGTTAATATAGTTATCTTTTATGTTGATTGATTTGATGTTGTGATTAATTACGGTTCTTGCATGTTTAACTAAGAGGGTAAACCAAATAAAAATGATTAGGATGGATTAATGAGAGTTAAGCGATTCGATAGATCACACGATTAATCAAATCGGTAATTTATACGGAAAGAGATCCCGTGTGAGGACCTGATTGTTCATTAGAATGCTTAAGAACTAATTAGGTTGTGGGTTGATCATTAATTGAGAGATTATATTTTTAGTTACTCGACTTTATTAGGTATTATCAATTAGGACTTAGTGATTATAACTCGAGATAGAGTAATCCACTCCTCGATAGTCTGGAACCGACACCATATTAACACATAAGTGACTAGATTAACATTTATTATAGGATAAATCCCCCTCCTTCATAATCAGTCAATTCTTATTGGTTGATTTTCAATTGTCAAATTGGTGGTGCTCAATTTAATTTCCTTGCTTAGTATAGAATTCTTGTTTCTATCATTCCATATTCTTGTATTTAGTTTTTTGTTTAGTTTTTCTTTTCATTTTAATTATCCTTTAGACCTTAGACAACTTAGAATTCGATTAGATCACCAACTCCTCGAGAGATCGACATCTCTTGTACTACATTCGCGATTCATGTGCTTGTGATTTTTCGAGAACAACCTTAATTGACGATGGTAAAGTGGTACAAAAATTTACCAGAAGGATATTTATTAGATTTGGAGTTTCGAGAGCAATCATAAGTAACGGAGGAGGCAATTTTTGTAATAAATCATTTCAAGCTTTTCTTAAAACGTATGAAGTCTATCATCGAGTGGCCACACCCTTTCATCCACAAATAACTGGCCAAGTGGAGGTTGTTAAATAAGAGCTAAAGAGAATCTTAACTTGATCATGCTTTATGGGCATATCGAACCACCTTCAAGACAATAGGTGAGATTATTCTCAAAACTGCATTATGTTGTACCATATACTCAATATTGAGGGAAAGATAGGTTATACAAAGGATTAGAGAGGGAAGTTCCAATGCCAGGGGACTCCATTGTCAATTGGAACAGGGAAGTCCTAATAGCTCATGTTGCTTGGTCTACTGTCGAAGAATGAAAAATCTTTGGAATGTTTATTGCTTGATACTTGTATTTGGGTTGGAACACATGTACAAGTAAAGTCTATATGACTTTTTAAAGACTTATTCTCCTTGTCATTGTAATTTTTACGAAGCTCAGATTGTGTTAATGAAATTTATTCATGTTCTAAAAAAAAAAAAAAAAAGTCATTTGGTGAGATGCGAACTTTATGATTTTGGAGGCAAGGTAGGATTTTCTTGAAGCCAAAAGCTTAGAACTCATTAAACTCACCTTCTTGCACGAAAGCGAAGTCAAGCGTTGTACTTTGCGATTCAAATAAAAGCAAGTTTGACTGCTGTGATGAGGCAATATAAACAGGCTAACTTTTTTTAATATACAAACGGTCATTTTCATGTATCAATTTGAGGTGGTAGACTTGAGCATTAACGGACTATTCTCTGTGTTCATCCGTTTTAACTTTTGAGTTACGTAGCAAAAGAAATAGAGAAGATACTTTCCTGTGGACATTTACACTTGAACGACCACATATTTGTTTTCTGCGCACCTACCTGCCGGAAAATGGGATCCAGAACCATAACCATTGGGCTAATTGCTTACTAATTTTTTTGGTTTCCATTACATTCCCCTGACGAGTAATTTGTGGATTTGAGGGCAATGGGATATTGATGTGTAAACATTGGAAACTGACAATTGAGAGTGATGAAGGAAATATGATAAATTACACCCAAGTGTCTGAAGGGAAAATTAAGCTTGTAGATCGGTGTTGTATTACAAGCAAAGCAAAGCAAGGCATAATGTACAACCTAATTAAGATCGCAGAATGAACATGAACATATGGTTTGTATGAGCCTACCAACTTGGAAAGAATCAATTTTTATGCGCTCTAAGTGGGACCACGAAGCCTAAGACCAAAACCCATATCATTTTGTAACTTACTAAAGCACAGCCAACGGAACCGATCGATCAAAACTACTACGCATTGCTGTTGCTCTTGCCGGCGCCATCTTTTTCGTAACCTTCTCGGTATCTTTTCCTGGCAAGTCGTCAGAAAAAGCACCTCGCAACTTGCCGGCCATTTGATTGACACCATCTTTAGCTGCGGCAGCACCGCCATTAATTAATACCCTACTTATACCAACATAGTGTAAAGACTGGGCGATTTGTAACGGAGTGACACCCTTACTTGTCCTTGCTTCAACATCTGCGCCTTTCTTGACCAGCAACTCGATCACATCTGCGTGACCACTCTCCACCGCGCAATGCAATGGCGTGTAACCCTCTTCATCTTTGGCATCAATATCAATACCCTTATCGATCAATGCTCGAATAGCGTCGGTTTTCCCTTTGAAAGCCGCTCTATGCAATGCACTCCATCCGTGTTGATCACGACCATTAATAGCCGCTCCGTTTTCAATCAACCTGTGGATAGTCCTCACCTCTCCTTTACGAGCTGCCACACATAAACTATCACCCAATTTCAACGCATCGAACAAACGTGTGTGCCCATATTCGGCTGCTATATTGTAGGCTGATTTGCCAAACTTGTTTCGGATATCTTTGTTGGCCCCTTTTTGTAGCAACAGCTTCACCATGCTTTCATCACCCAAAGCTGCAGCTAGATGCAACGGTGTGTCGCCATCTCTGGTGTTGCGAATGTCAGCTTTAGCTCCGCTAGCTAGCAGAAGACGAGCACAATCACGTCGGCGCTCCTCCACCGCCAAGTGAAGTGCGGTGCTACCATCTTTTGTGAGTGCGTTAACTTTGGCACCTTTGACTAAAAGAAGCCTCAAAACCTCCAAATGCCCGCCTCCTGCTGCGAGATGAATTGGACCCCATGTAGAAGACTCCGATCTTTCTGTGCTTGCTTGGTGAGCTAACAAAAGCTCAACGATCAACGTCTCTCCGGAGCCAGCAGCCACCTCGAGGGGACTCGTCCCTGCGCGGCTCTGAAACTCAACATGTGGCTCGAATTCGAGGAGTAATTGGACAATATCCGCGCGACTTTGAGCAATGGCTATGTGAAGTAATGCTTGGCCATGAGAGTCCACAGAATCAGCAGAATTCCAAGCAGGGTCACTACGTTCAAGCACTTCTCTGATCTCATCCATCGCTCCATTCTTAACAAGCTGGGCCAACACCGGTGACCCAACAAACATGATCCTGATGCCACTGTCTATGAAAACTTGCTTCTTTTTAGTAGTGAACCAATCATTAGGGACCGTGTCAATCGTTGAATCCTTGATAGCCGCACCAGGAACCACCACGCTGTGCAAAAGAAATGAGTCCTCACAGTGTGGGACTGTTTCTGGGATAACAGAGCCTGGAGGGAGATGATATGTAATCTCCACAGTTAGTGTCGCCAATGGAGCTATGATTCCTGATTGTGGCTTCACCGTGTACCGTGTCTTATTCAGTGCCTGAATTCTGAAAGCCACCGGCATGGTGTACATAACGTTGCGAAGAGCAAGGTCGCCGTAGCATTTCTGGCCCGCTTCAATGCGAATAGCAACAAGATTCGATGGTTCTAAACTAATAAGCCTGTCCATATATACTCCGAAGAACAAAGACTGGTTGTCAAGAATCAAACTATATGTTTGAAATGGGATTTGGAAATTGATGGGCTTTGAGAGTGTTGTCGGTGGGTGAGACTACTGGAGATGGGTTGGATGAGGTTGTAGAGGCATCATAACCGATGAAGAGAGAAGCGGAGAGAAAAGGGAAGGGAAGGAATTAGAAGAAGAATGGTGGGGTTGGGTGTTTTTCAAGGAAGGAAAAGTACAGGCCGGCTCTAACTAGAGGATACCAAATGGTGGTGTTAAAAACAATGAGAAGTGAAGAGAAGAGACGAGATGACTTGGCTTGTTTGCTCCAGTTTGGCCACTTCATAACTGTATATTCCTATGATACAGTTGTCTGTTGTTTGTACAAAGTACGCGAGGGGGTTTGATGCCATTTTTTATCTTGATTTTACAATTCTCTCTACTTTTTTTGAATACCAACTTATATTTTTCGTCAACACCGATAAGAAGTTGTTTTCAAGGAGATCGACTAAGGTCAAGAGGAATTGGGAACCAGAGAGTTTCTTGGTTCCAAACTCCTCTCGTTCCACGGGATTGGAAAGTTTATTGTATTGATAGACCGCAAGCTCAGTTTTGTTAGAAAATACAGGTGCCACAAAAAGAAATGGGAACTAGAGAGTTTCTTTGGAATTGGGAACCAGAGGGCAAGCAACTCTAAATTACTTTTTGTTGGGAGATAGAAAACTCATGTTTTAGGATATTTATATACAAAAGTGAAAATTATATTTTAATTTTATAATAGAATTAAAATATAAGTTAAATTCTAATATTCTAAAGTGTTTAACATCAATTTTAATATTTAAATAAATAATAAACAAAATAAAAAATTTATCTATTGTATATCACATCAATATTGATATGACTTATATTTTATATTTTGTAACACGTGAAACATATTATGCTATATATTAGATTTAAGTTAAATTATTTTTATTTTTATTTTCAAATAATTTATATAACAAAACAAGGGTTATATACTATACAGATGCCTTAGTAGGTATCACAAGCCTTTCTTTTGGTATTTTCTAGATTTATTGTCAAAATTGTCAAATTTCTTACATTTTTGTCCTTGTCCTTTTTTAGACAATATTTGTTGGATTTTTCAATATTTTAGATTCATCATTTCCTCTCCGTCTTACAATTTGGGTCTAGAAAGTAGATTTATCACCTTGGAATCAATTATAGGCCAAAAAATTTTGATCCCTATTATATTACAGTACTAATGTGTGTTGTTTTAACCATAAGTACATAACGTAGCTATTGTTAGTCCTAACAAGTACAAGTCGATTCACGAGGACTAGTTATCAATTAATGATCTCTTATTAATTTAATTATTTAGATTATCAAACACAATTAACTAAAAGGAAATGGATGGACAATTATATACACCAAATTAAAACAGATATTAAGTATAAAACAATCTATGAATTAATTAGATCTATGTATGATATTCCGAGTGAATTTACTATGTTTTGACCCGACTTTAGTTTAATGAATGACCCTAGTTCCTTTAACCCATAACAATTCCTAAGTTATAGTTATGTTCTCTTTCGACAAACGCTATCCATGTTTTTAGATTGAATTAACTAAAATCTCTTTCTAATTAAGACAACACAAGAATACATTAATCAGATTCGTGAATTATTGTGATGATCATATAATTCTCTCTCGAATAACCCACCAAACTTTCACCATTCATGTTGTGATCTAATCAAACAAATTATTTGTCGATCTTATTGTATGAATCTAATTATTAAATCTTCAACTTTCTTTCTGTATGAATCTAATTATTAAATCTTCAACTTTCTTTCCTTTAATACAAATCAATATAAGAACATAAACAAGTCTAAAAAAATCAAGAATTTTATTAAACAAAAATAAGTATTCAAAACTTCATATCATAGGGTCTATCCCACCTAAGTCTATATTCCAATTATTCTATATTCCATGAATTTTTAGTCTTTAAATTCTTGTTGAAATTCCTTATCCTCTTATAAGATTGTTTTTCCTCTTAATCTATATTTGTTTTTACTAACTCCTATTAACTCCTTTTAGTCCAAAACTTGTCTGTGCAAAAAGCTCTATCCAATTCCAGTTGTTGTTTCTTTTAATAAATTGAGCCCTAATTTTTCAGTCTAATACGACCTTAACATAAGACCATATGGGCTCCATGATACCTTATCTCTCATTCTATAGCTTATACATAAATAATATGGAGATGAACATAGGTCTATATTAACATTATACATAGATTGAACACGAGGCTATGTTGGTTATGTTTAAAGAAATATAATGTCCCTTCTTGGAATATAGCTTTCTTAGATGAAAATCTACATAAGGCAAAAAAGAAGAAGAAGAAGGAACATGACTAGTAATATGGAAGTGTGTTCACATCTTCTAAAGTTGCCCCATATTGATTCAATTGTTTTTCAAATTTACTTCTTTTCTTTAAAGAGGCTGACATTAGAGCTCAAATTAAATATAAATCATTTCAAAATACCAAAATCTTATAAAAATACCTAAATACAAGCACAATGTAATATGTTTTTAAATGTTGACACATTTAATCCTTTACACTTAGTGATTAATTCCTTAAAATAATTAAGATACTCACTTTAGCTTATATTTGATTTTAGGTACATTTTGGAAGTGAAGGAGCTAAAGTGACCCAAAAGCATACTTATTAAGTCATTTTCTCAACGTTCATATCCTATTGTCTTCATGGAGCAAGAGGAAGAAGAAGAATACAGCAAGAAGAGACAAAATAGAGAATAAAAATGGATAGTGAGCATTGTCTCAAGGCTGTAACAATTAAAATGATACAACCATGGTCTCAATTAAAATGTTACAACCATGAGACCATGACTGTAACATAAAACACCACTCGCCAACATTAGTTAAATGGACAACTATCCATTTAAGTCAACTGTCTATTTAACCTAGTTGCCACGTTTTAAACTAGTTTTGGAATATACAAAAAATGAGAGTGTAACGACAAAGTGGGGGCCTGGAAAAGGAATAACTGAGACAATGGACAACAATTTCTTCTCTTCAGTTTAGGCCACCTATCCACTCCTTTTCACTTAGCTTTTATTATAAAGAGAATAACCTGGAATGTGTGTGACGGATGAAAAAAAGAGAGTGGAAGACCGAGAGTTACAGTAGGGACAATAGAGGACAAACCACCAAAGATATCAAAACTTGCCCGACCCAGGTTGACTGGGCCACGAGCTATGAGCCAAGGTTAGGTGTGCCATAGACCGACCCTTGACCAAATAGCTATTTTAAAAACGACGTCGTTTTGTCAAAAACAATTTTTTTTTAAAGTTTTTCCAAAAAAACATATAGGGTGGGGTGGGGCCACGGGTAGGAGTAGCCCAGGCCTGACCTGGCCATCTCTACAGACCAGTATCTTCATCATTTTCTCTTTGTTTTTCAACAAGAATGGAGGCTACAAGAGTTGATTATTGGAGATTGATGGAGAAGGTGGAAGGCTAACTTCTCGACATCAGTTCGAAGGTGAAATCAATGCCTAGGATGGCCGATTAAGCTTATCTTATCTTTGTTTATGCTGGATCTCTCTTTCGGAATTGGTTAAGTTATCTTTTGTTTAATTGATTTGGGTATTCATGTAGGGATAATCGTATTCTCGTTATCATTAAATTGTTTATATTGTGAACTCATTTCTAGAATCGTTAATACAATTCCTAAGTTTTGTATTTGTATATGGCAAATAATGATTTTTAATCATTAGAGATAATGTAACCTAGGTTAAATGACCTAAGCTTATTGATTGAACCCAAGTTTCTTATATAAATTGGTGACATTTTTATGGTTTTTCTACACATTTTGACTCTTAGTGTTAGATTTTATGCTTAATTTGACTCTTGAGTGCCTGCCTTTACTTTTTATAGTTTGAGAGTAAAATTGTCACAAATTATTACTAATTGCACTAAATTAATTTTCTAAAAATAATTGATACTGCAAACTACCATTTGTTCATTATAGGAAACTCAAGAAGAAGTAGAGTCAAGGAGGGAAGGCTAAAGATGATAAGTTAACAAGTCAACAGGTGCAACAAGAAGTTCACCGTGGAGAAAGCATGATGTGTCGCTACGGCGAAGAACATTTTCAGAAGTTTACCCACTATGCAACTAGATCCATAACTTGTTTTTTTAAAACCTACCTATTTTAGGTTAAGAAGGGAGAGATAGCCGATAATTGAATACACACTCACTCTCTCTACGTATGGAAGAAAAATTCTTCTACACACCTTCATCCCCTCTCATCCACTTCACTGTTCTGCTCCTTCACCGACAACTACTACCATGGATGCTTCTAGTGGGTTCCCGGTTGTGAAATCTCTTGGAGTTATGCTTGACTAAGCACGTCTCTCCTCCTGAAGATGTAGCAATGGCTAGAGTTCAATGGGCTTCAAAAGGGAGTAGTTTATTCCATATTGAGCTATATTATTATGAACTCCTAAGTTTAGGATTTGTAATTTGCAGTTGAACATTCTTGATTAGAGTTTAATCAAATGTTGGATATTCAATATGTTAGGGACTTGTTGATGTAGAACTTGGAGCTTGAATATATGAAGTTTCATATATGTCTATTTGTGATCTTGTTGATTCTCTTTTATCTGCCTAGTTGTGTTTGATATTGAGTTGATTCTAGATCCCAAAGTGACTTAATGCTTTGACTTACCCATTGCACACACTAAGAGCATTCAACAAGGTCTTAAGAAATGGAGTTCATTAATTAAGACCTTGGACTTAAAGATTTCTTTAAGGTTTACCATTTGAAACTTAGTGATTCACTCCCATTAAAATTTATTTCAAACTATGATAGCCAAAGCTCGTTTTCAAGAGGATACTATCATCATTTGATCATTGTTTTTATCTTATCGCTTTTCTAATTCCAAAATCCAAAAAATACTTTTCATTACATTTTCTTACAATTCAATTATTTTTGTCCAAATTTTCAAAGATCAAACCCCACCTTCCTTGCTAATTTGGTTTGCATATCATGACATATAGGCTAGCTTAGATCCATTCATCAGGCTCCGATTAAGTGAAACGACCCGAGGTTGCATTCTATACTGCAATACTTGGAATTAAAATTTTTGATTTGACCTTCAAGGGTAAGAACAAAGGGCTTTGAATCAAAATGACGCCGTTGTCGGGGAACTAAGCAATTGGTTCTCTAGGTTAGCTTTTTTCATTTTTGTTGCTAAGTGAGGTTAAGAACCTTTTTTTAGACTGTATTTAGATAGTTTAGTTTCATACTTGTCAATAGTATAGGATTTCATTTCTTTCTTTAACATAGAATTTTGAAAACACAAACAGATAGGATTCCAAACTTTTGGTATTTTTAATACTTAGCATTTTTACACCCGCACAGTTCTAAACATTTCTTTGATTGCTTCTTGGTTCATACATACATACTCTACTTGTATACATACTCTAACACATACTTTTACACACCCATACACTTGCATCCATCACATCTCACAATTTATTTGACTTTGTGGGCTTACGAGTAAATTTTGTTACATCTTCTTTTCATTTTAATTTTTTCCGTGCATGCCCCAGAAAGCTAAACTTCTTCCTTTCCAACTTGAAATTGAGAGAAGTTTGAGGAATATTAGAAAGGAGAGGAAAGAAAAAGAGAGAAGTAAGGTAGTTGTTGAAGGAGAGTCTAGTCAGCCAAGTAGTGAGAGTGAGTCGATAGAAAGAGTGATAATGGTTGAGAACCCAGCTTTCCTGCAAAACCATAACTTTCATATTAACCAAGCTAGGAATGGAGATAATGGAGGAAATGGGGATCATGAGCGAGTTGGGGAGAATAATGGGAATCAAAGAAGGAGGACCATTAAGGAAGCAACTACCTATGATGTTAATTATGATCTATTTACTGCTGCTTGTCCTAATTTTGATGTTAATTTTGAAGTTAAAGGATTACTCATTAACTCTCTTCCTAAATTTCATGGATTGACAGGAGAGGATCCCTACATGGATTTGCAATCTCTGTCCATGATTTGTCAGAGTTTGAAGCCGGTGGGAGCCTTAATTGATCAAGTACTATGGAAGGTTTTTCACCTATCACTTGAAGGAAAAGCCTGGGAGTGGTATATGAGCCTCCTAAGGCATGTGGCAAATGCCTACCATAGTTAGGCAAATTTGAGGAAAGCATTCTTGGAAAAATATTTTCCGACCTCTAGAACTTCATCGATGAGGAAGGAGATCTATTTAGCATGGTAGGATTATGATGAGACCTTTTATGATTATTGGAACCGCTTCCAAGATCTATTGTCCAGATGCCCCCATCACTAGATGCTTGATGAGCAGTTAGTGCAGTATTTTTATGATGGGCTGAAAAGTCAAGATAAAGGTATATTGGATGCGGCATAGGGAGGTTCTTTAATTGATCTTACAGCTACAGAGGCATGGGATCTTATTTAGAAGATGATCTTGAATCATCAATATTATAGTGTTAAAGAAACTAGAGGAGTACATGAGTTGGAAACTTCAACAACCCAATCTAAAAGAATAGAGAGCTTGGAGTCTAAAGTTGACTCTTTGGAGAGTAGAGTGACCTCACAATTATCCTTCATCACTGCAGAGCTGAAGAACATGAATGTGCATCACCAGACATCTTCTATGGATCTTACGGCGCCCAGTTGTGATATTTGTGGGTCAGTAATGCACATATCCAGTGTTTGCCCCAGTTGGTATGAAGATGTTGGGCCTCGATTCTTCTTTCTTATGAAATAAGTAGGTTTAAATTTTTCTTGAGGTTTTAATGCTTAGGTGGATGAAATTAAATTGAAGGATTAAGTTAAAACTAGAGTTTTTATGGAGTTAGAAAGTAAAGAAATAAGATGAGTAAGGTTATTTAGGGTAGATCACTTAGGTTTTTAAAGTTAAGCTAAGAAGGAGGGGTAAGTTAGTCTTTGTATAATAATTAAAGGAAGAAGGGAGGAAGCTAAAGGAATGTGGTCGTTTGGTTAAAGAAGAGGATGAAAATTGTAAGTTTAAAGAGAGGGTAAGTGAAACTACACCGTTTGGGCTTAGGCTTTAAAAGTCAAGGAACAAAATTTGCTAAGTCACTTAAGAGAGGCTTACGAAACTTGCAAGGAGAAAGGAAACAAGGAGATTTTCGGTGGAAAGAAGAAGAAGAAGAAGAGGTTAGGGCTTTATGATTTTCTTAAGAGATTCTAAGAGTTCTTTAAGAAGGAAATAGGAAAGGGAAGGATTAAGCTTCCATTAAAGGCAAGAAGAGAGATTCGTGCGTGGCTTTTTAGGTAAGGGAATTTCGAAAATCTTTTGAAATTATAGATGAGTTTTGGTTTTAATAGCTTAGGAAATTTATGGGTAAGGTTATATAGGATCAAATTCATGCTTTCTTTTCCTAAGATGTGCCAATTTTGACATCTCATGTTAATATGGGATTTTTGCGCTTTGATTAAGGTCAAGAGAGGCAATTGGAGTTAGAGGAAAGGCAAATTGACCAAGCTCAAAGCTAAAGGATTTAAGGTGGGTGATTTTTTAATAATTGAGTTAATATTAAAGATTTTGTCATAAATGCCATTTATTGCTTTCCAATGACTTACCAATGTTGTATTTTATCACTCTTTGGGATGTTTTAAACTTACATTGGGTGTCCTTTGCATGGAAATATTTGTAAAAGTGTTTATTAAGTGAGAAAGATTAGAACATGTGATTTCGAAAAAATGCCATTTTGGGCGATTATGTGTGAATTATGTGAAATGTATGTTTATATGGGTTTGTGGTGGTCCCTTAAGAGTCAAGTACACTTGTCTATTTCATAGGCTTCTCCCGCCTGCCCGCTAGTGGCCTTGGAGCTCCTCACAGACTCCCATAAGTTCACGACTACACATGACCGCTTCGCGGGAATGTGTAGTACGTTCTGTTTGGATCCACCCAAACCATCCTCTATGTGTTTATGTGACATTGCTATGTAATCGTTGAATTCTTTTGTAAATGTTTTTATCTCAATTGAACTTGATGAAGAATTCTTTATGGCAAAAGTGTTTTTGGTAAAAATTGCTTTGAAAAGAAGTTGTTAAAGAATTTTTGCATGCTTATTTTTAGTTATTAAATTGTTACCCACGGAGCCGTCGAGCTCACACCCCTTATTCCCTCCACAGCCGACGAGCGAGAAAATGAGTAAGCGCATCGGGATTGAGGCATTACTCCTATGCATTTTACTTTTGAAGCTTTATTGGAAACAAAGCTTTAGATGCATTTTAGATCAATGATCTTTCCTTGTATTTTGTACTTTTGATACTTTGATGTATTAAGGCTAAAATGCCCTTTAAAGCTTTGTAATAACCTATGTTTTTCATGTAAATACAAGAGAATTGAGTTGTAAAGTATTCTTATATATATTGCTTTAAAATGTGTTGTTTTATAGTTTGATAATGACTAGATGATTAGGCGTGTGGTTGCTGCCATTTGAGTTAAATTATGGGTTGGCTTGGATTGGTATGGAGTTGGGAGATTGAAGAATGTGGAGATTGAAGTTTTTGTGTGCAGGTGCTGGAAATTGACTGAAGGTTGATGATCTTTGGCTAGTTGAATTTTAGTGGAGATGCTGTCCAAATTTCTTTTAATGGGCAGAAACTTTGACTGGGTTTTTGACCCTCTTAGAGTTTGAAGTGGATTGGGAGGTTTTCTTGAAGATTGTAGTTCATGTTTAGAGCTTTCCCTTGGTATATGATATGTCACTTTTTGACATAGGATTAAGAAGTTATAAGGTTTGAAAGAATGCAGTTACCGTTGGAAAGTGTTTTGTCCAGGCAGTATATTAGGAAGGGTTTTTCACTTCCCTAGAGCCTTCATTGATTTTTGCTTCCTTCATGAATTTTGTAAATCGTCCTTTTTTTTAATCTTTCCATTGATATAAAATGTGACAGTTTTGAGTCATTGAGTTGAAAGATATGAAGTTTTAAAAGTCTGTCATTGTGTAGTTAATTTTTATTTTAAACAGTCACTTTGAAGAGGTTTTTTTGTCTCACTTAGAGGCCAAATTGGTTTTTAAATTCTTCATGAAAGTTGTGGTGTTTTCCTTTAGCTTTTTATTGATACCAAAGTTTCGAATTTTGGAATTCTGTGTGAAAAGAGATAAATTTTCAAAAAAATCTAAGTGTAGGAGTGGCCAGGTGAACTGGCCCCTTAGTACCGCTTGCCCAGCAGATGAACGCTTTCCTAACGCTCGCCTCGTGTGCGAGCGTAAATGCTCGACCACGCCGGCGCGTGTAATCCCTCGGCCCCACTGGCAAGCGTAATTGTTCGACCTCACGGGCGCTTGCCCGCGAGGGCGAACGTTTACGCTAGGCTCGGCCTCGCGGGTGAACATTTTCCAAATGCTCGCCCAACGTTTTTTTTTTGGTTTGTAAATTGTTCGTTTGACCTTCGATTTAATTGATTTTCAAAGCTTTGGTTTTCTAAACAAATTTCAACCCTTTATGAAAAATTTGAAAATTTTCGGGTTTGAGTTGAAATTTAAGGATTAAATCAAAGAAAGGCAATTGTGTGGAGATATTAAATATAATTCCATTTTTGGGCGATTTTTTCGATCTATAGAGATCCGATTGAGGAGATTTTTTTATTCTAATTAACCTAGAGACATGGAATTTCATTTTAGCTTAGGAATTGGATTCAATTTTGGGCCCTAAGCAGATCAATTTTATTGAGAGAGATTAAGGTGAATCTTACAAGATCTGTTTGGATGACATTAAAATAAGTTCGTTTTTTAGTCTTCAAGTGGTGGGGAATTCCTCCCTCGTGGGTTACCTGTCTAGATGTCACGTAGGACGTCGGACCCGTGACTCACCAGGGAGGGGTTCCAATAGAAGAGGTGTCTGCAATATATCAAGGCTGGACTAATCAGAAATGGGACCCTACTCCAACACTTATAACGAAGGATCAAAGGCAAATCCTAGGTTTGGTTCGAGGAATGAGGAGGGAAGGGGTCCAAATAGATTTCAACAAGGAGGAGGAACTGGTACTTTCACAAACCAGTTCCAAAACCAACAACAAGCCCTGATTGTCCCACCAAAGGAGGACACTAACCAACTGCTGCACAATATGATGGCGTTAATGAAAGAGGTGAGAAATTCTAAAAATAATCAGTTCAATGCCATAGCGTGTCTAATTCAGTAAGACTCTTCAAACAATACTGCTCGGTTCAACACTCTAAAAAAAGAATGGCACAATGGGAGATGAAAGCTGAAAATATCAACTCTTTTGTTACTCAATTTTTCAACAATATGAGTGAGAACCAAGCACGAAGTAGTGGCACAGTCCCCTCTAACACTGTTATGAACCCTAAGAGTTTAAATGCCATAACGCTACGAAGCGGGAAACAAGTGAGGTTCAGCAATAAAGATGAGGGAGAAGATGAAGAGGAGATCGAGAATGAAGAATTGCCTTCAACACATGAAACAGTGAAGAAGTCAGAAAGTTCCAAGGAACGAGCACTTTTGATTGAAAGGGAGTCAATGCAATTGAAGAACAAGAAAGAGAATTTTGAAAGCCACTAAGAATCAAGCAAGCAAGGAACCCCAGAAATAACCAATAAAGAGGTAAGTATAAAAGACCTTCCCTATCCGAATTCATATTTGCTTAGCAAAAGGATGACTGATTGTAAACATGAAAAAGATGTCATTGACTTATTTGAAAAAGTAGAAGTCAACATCCCTTTGCTTGACCTAGTGACAAGGGTTCCTGTATATGCTAAATATCTCAAGGACTTGTGGACAAACAAAAGAAAGTTTAGAATCAATGAAAGAGTACAAGACAGTTCAAATGTGTCCGCCCTTTTTAAACCATAAATACCCATCAAGTGTCAAGACCTTAGATCTTTAACCATTCCGTGCAAAATAGGAAAAGTTATCATAGAAAGCCTTGTTAGATCTAGGGGAGGCAATCAATGTGATGCCTAAGTCTGTCTATACAGCATTAGGAGTTAAGAGTCTTAAACCTACATTTGTAGTGTTGCAATTGGTTGATCGATCTCTTAGGCATCTGGTGGGCAGCATAGAGGATATCTTGGTTCAGGTAAAGGGTCTGATTTTTCCAGCTGATTTCTATGTACTTGACATGTCTTCAGAAGTTATGTAGGACACTTCCTTGATTCTCGATCGACCCTTCTTAAGGATTGCTAGTACAATGATTAGAATGAAAGAAGGTATAATCACCATGGAGGTAGGAGATCAATAAGTGAGTTTTAACATGTATGAAGCTATGAAACACCCCCATGAAGATTATTCACTTTTAGGAGTTAATATGGTTGATGTCGTTGTAAATGATACTTGCTTCGATGTTGATTTTAAAGAGGATTCATTTGATTCTGAGTTACATTCACTTGATTCTTCTAACTCATGTATGATTTTGACATCTTCTATTGTCAGTAATAGTTTCTGTCGAGAAAGGTTTACTGTTGATGTAACATCCCATCACCGATGGGAATGGTATTTTAGTAAATTGGGACGGGTTAGGAGTATTAAATTATAACTTGGCATGAACATACAACTTATTGCCTCTATGATTGATGGTTTGTTGCACTTGCACATGGTAAACATGCATTCATGACATTTTCCGGCTTAGGTTTCAATTGAGATCTTTTGTGAAATTTATGGCATAATTGTATTTGAAAAATTATTTGGAGTGCGCCATAGAGTGTTTTACATTTTTAGGGATTTATGAGAATTTTTCTGGAATTATCCGGAGAAAATTCCTGGAACGGCAAAATCGCCGGTAAATGGCCTAAATGTGTTTTTGTAGTGGAAAGTGTGGTTTTTGTGTTTAAAAAATTATTGGGAGTGGACTGTCATATGTTTTACAATTTTGGGCAATTTAGGTATTTTTCAAAAAAATGGTTCGGGGTTCTTGCCCGGATCGGAAGATTTCAACAGACTGAGTGAGTGAGCCTTTTTGTACTGAAAAGGACCGTCTAATGGCATTGGATTATTGAATAAATAATTGTGGGAATTATGTTAGTGCCATGTTTAGAGCTTAAGTGGGATTAGTGCTTAATTAATTGGGTTTAATTCAATTTTGTCTTTTCTTCATTAAAATGCCAAGTGTCCTTCTTGATTAATTGGTTTTGTCTTCTTCTTTCATCATCATCCACGACTCTCCTCCTTGAAATGGTTAAAAAAATTCACTTTGAAGGCTATTCTTCCTTCTCATCCGAAACCTCCTCCTTCTTCCATTCCTTTGTTGGTCTTGCATATATATATATATGTTCTTGCCTTTTTGCTTGCTTCTACTCACACACAAACCAAGCTTAAGCCTTGTGAAGAGGGTGATGGGTGATAGCCGTAGGTGTTGGAGAAAGTAGAAGAGGAATTAGGAAGTTGTAATAAGTTGAAAGATTGAGGGAAAGATTGAAAGCTTGACTAGGTAAGATTATGTTTTAAGCTTTGACCATTCATTTAATGCATGAATTAGTAGTTTGAAGCATTTAAGGGAAGCACTTATGCATTTATTTCATGATGATAAGGGTAGGTTTGAATGGGTTTAATGCATGCTTGAGTGAGGGAAGAGGATAGAGTAGTGAAGCTTGTGAATTTACATGTTGTTAATGATGTTATGATGTTAGATAAATGTAAATAAAGTATGGAAGTGGTGTTGTGAGGGTGCTGCCAACTTTTGTATAATCATATAAGTATATGTTGTGATGAATTTGTGGTTGAATTAGAGGTATAATTGGATGCTTGGTGATGTGTTATTGATGTTAGAAGTGATAGGAGTTAGGTTGTTGATGAAAGCTGGAAATTGAGTTTTGAACCTACTGTCATGTTTTATTCATAACTAATTGTATAGGTGAGTAAATGAGGTGAGGTTTGTGCCCAAGTAAACTTTGGGATGTTGGCTTCAATTTAGTGTGAAATAGGTGTTGTTAAATTGTAATGCTAGAAGGTCGAAATTTTGCATGGAAAATTTCTGTTTCATTGTCTGTGAATAGTACCCGCATATATGACCTGATTACTTTGGTGATTTTTCTAAATTAATTGAGATGGAATTTGAGAAAATGGTCTTCATGGAAGCTGTAGAATATTGAGTTAGCTTTCCATTGCCACTGATCTTGCTAAATTTCGAGTTTTATATTGGAAGATATGAACTGATTACTATTGACTGGTTTTGAGCATTTTGATGAAACCTAGCCTAAGTGTTGAGTTTGTGAGCTTGCGGATTGGAAGCTATTTTAGCAAATTATGTGAACTGAATTGGTGTGGCATTTGATCGCGGCTCTGTCGATGCGATCTTATGATTGATCCTTGGAAACCGGTCAAATAGAATAAATTCCAAGATTGCGGTGTAGGATGCAACCTCGGGTCGTCTCACTTAATTGGAACCAAATGAAAATGGTCTAATCTAGCCTAAATGTCAAAAATTGCAATCGAAGTTGATAAGCGGGTTTTGGTAATTTGGTGAAACCGGTAAAGTAATCAAAATTTAACAAAAGTATAAAAGAATATTTTGGGATTTTGAAATAATGCAATAAACAAAGAATCGGATAAAATCAAATTGATAAAATCCTCTTGAAAATGAGGCTCGAGCTATCACAGTTCAAAAATGGTTTTCGGGATACAATCCACTAAGTTTGAAAGATCAACCTAAAGGACTCTTTAGGTCCAAAGATTTAATTAATGAACTCCATCATTTAAATCTTTGTTAAAACCTTAGTGTGACAATTGGACAAGCAAATGCAATTGGTCAAATGAATAAAACACAACAATCTCAATCAAACACAACTAGGCAGATTAAAACCGTGAATGCAGTACCCAATGACATATATGAAACTTCATATATTAGGCATCAAAATGTTCTACAGATTACTTTGTCCAAATTTCAACATAGTATCAACACACGGTTAAACTATAACAATGCTAATCTAAATATATCGATGCAATCCTCTAACTCGAAGTTTACACAAATATACTAGACTTGGATACTAAGTGATTACTCCCTTGAAGCTCAGTAAACTCAAGTCATTGCTACATCTTCAAGGGAAGGTTGGCTTAGCTACGCATGACTCGGTCGATCCCTCGATCTTGGAGAATGAACGAGGCTCATGTTTGCAGAAGACGATGACGGTGATGATGGCGACTGTGGTGATGATGGTAGACGATACTGAAAATGTGAAGGTCTTCTCCTTCCAGAGTCTGTGTTCCAAGCCGTCTCTGTATTCAAAAAATCTGCGTGACAAAAGTCTCTCGATGACCTAAAAATAACAAGTCTTATATGATGGATCACGGGCCGGGTTGGAATAGTGAGATGAACTTTCCATAAACAGGTCGGGTATCCGCTCATACGTCGCGACGAATAAGATGAATGAATTAAATTCATCGCGACGTGTGCACTCGTCTGCTCGTCGCGTCGTGTACATCGCCGTGTGTCGCGACGTGCGGAAGTGTGCTCGCCGCGTCGTGTGAGATGCCATGCGTCGCGACGTGCGGAAGGACTGTTGACTTCCTACGTTGACTCCTTTGTTCCTGCAACAAAACAATAACAACAATTTGCAGTATCAATTGTCCCAATAAAAACTATGGAAAAATAAGTATCAAATCATGACAATTTACTGACAAATTGAGAATTGAAAGAACTCAGTATGAGGAAACAATTTAAGCACAAAAATCATCAATCAGGAGTCAATACATGCATAAGCAGCTATGAAAATGCAGCCAATTTATAATATAAACTTGGCTCAATCATTTACCATTTGAAACTTAGTGATTCACTCCCATTAAAATTTATTTCAAACTATGATAGCCAAAGCTCATTTTCAAGAGGATACTATCATCATTTGATCATTGTTTTTATCTTATCGTTTTTCTATTCCCAAAATCCCAAAAAATATTTTCATTACATTTTTTTACAATTCATTTATTTTTGTCCAAATTTCCAAAGATCGAAGCCCCCCTTCCTTGCTAATTTGGTTTGCATATCATAACATATAGGCTAGCTTAGATCCATTCATCAGGTTTAGATTAAGTGAAATGATATTGAAAACTTTTATCATTTTCAATTGTTTGCTAAAATTTATGTTTGCTAGTTTAATTTTAGTTTATTTTTTAATTACATAAACCCAAAACCCCCTATTTTTATTTACTTTGCATCAATTATTTTCATTAAAAGAATTAACCAAACATTTCCTATGGATACAATCCCAACTCACCACATAATAGTAGATTTAATATGTATATTCCATCCATGTACAAATTTTTTCATATTCACATTTCCCTTCATCTTCATGATTTTTATTGTTTCAAGCATGCTTATAACTAGTCTATCTCTAGTTGATAAGATCTATTCGTTAAACGTTTTGCTCATGTTGTTGTCAACTATTAGGTATTTGAATTCAAATAATTAGAAACGTTTTGCTCACCTCTCCTTAAGATATTCAAGCAATGGAAAAGTACATATGAGTTTTATTTTATCAAGCCTCTTAAGATGCTTATAGAAATCTTTTATATAGGTTCACCAACCCAAATTCTAAAAGAACTTTCTCAAGTCTTTTCCTTTATAATTCCCATACCAATTGTGGTAAATATTTTTAACACACATTTGAAAATTTTCAATTGGTGAAGTCACCTGTTTTACTTTGACTGATCCCCTATAATAATTAAAATAAGAGAAAAAGGGTAAAATTAACCTTAAGGTTTACAATTGAATACAAATTGAACCTTAATGTTTTATAGTGTTCAAATTAAACTCTAATATCTTTAAAATGTTAAAGTTTGACCCTGCGTAGACAAAAAAGTCCAATGGATACTTGACCTTATTAGTTATCTGCCATATCACCAATGACGTGGTAGAATTTTATAATTTTTATTTTTAATTTGGGTCATAGTGTAACACATGTACCACGTTGATATGTAAGACCTGATCATAATTTAATAATTAATTAAATAATTTACTTAATTATATTTTATATTAAATGAATTAAAATTGCAAATCTTCCTATAATTTTAAAATCCTTAACCTTGAAATTTTAGTTCTTCTCTCCCTTTTTAGTCCTCATCATCCTCTTTTCTTAACCGTCATCAAATATTTTACTAGGAAGATCATATAAATTGAAAGCTAGTTGTTAATTCATGCATTAAAATATAACAAATCATCACCAATGATTTTTGCAATCATTTTTTTCCTTTTAATAATTTTTTTAAGTCTTATGGTGTAACTCTTAAACAAGTCCACTTATTTTGAAAATAGATTGACATATGCTTTCATTGAGATCAAATCATCATATCCTAAACTAATGGAGACAAAGTTTACACCTGTGATGAGTTCTTCATTAAGTAGTTTTAGATCCAATAATGTAGGAACAATGTCTTTGATCGCTATTCTTAAAGCAATAAAGTTATAAAATAGTTTCCCACTTGAGAATCTTCCTATTGGTACGTGACCTAGAAAATCTTAACCAAAAGGATAAGAAAAGATGATAGTGAAGTATTTAGTGGATTTTACCACATCATCAATTACATCACAGGTAATTAACAAGGTCAAGTATTTAGTGGATTTTGTGTCTATACAAGGTTTAAATTCAACGTTTTAAGTCAATTTCTTTTTTTCCTTAAACAAGTTAAGTCAATTTCTAAAAATGTTGAAGATTAATTATAAATATATGAAGATTAATTTCCCTTTTTATATCGGAGATGACTATAATTCTTTTACCATCATCCAATTCCAAATCATATGTTAGTAGCTTCATGAACCAACTCTAAGAATCTCTGTTCTCTACCTCCATAATAGCCGATTCCAATATATACATCTCTCCATCTCCATTGCTCCTTAATATAGTTAGCAGTCCTTAGAACTCTGTCTTTAAAACACAACTATCTTTCCTAAAAATAAGTTTCAAATGTCTCCATCCTCTTTTCATAACCTCAAAACAAATGTATAACCTTTTGAACAATATTGAAAGAAAATGAAGTATGAAATAAAATTTGTACTATTATATTTGTTTTCCTAAAATATTTTTCATTACTTATAAAAAAATCTCTTAATTCCTTTCTAATTGTAACTCTCACTATTGAGCGAAGTTCATTGCACTTTAACTTATGTACATATCCATGTAGTGTGATATATTCATTAGCAAAATCTGCTACACATTTTAAAGTTAATAAATATAGCCAATGTTTCTTTACATTCTTCAACCACTTTGTTGTAGAGATACTAAGCTTGTCAGGAATTCTATCCTTGAAATGTCTCACTAGTAACTAATTTCAGTTTGTTAATTATGAAATAATTATGATTAGGGTCTGTATGTCTTCATTTTGCAAAACCGTTTATTGTTGTTATCTCCAAAGTATAACTCCCATGGGCATCCCTCAATACACCCAAACATAATCTTATTTCTTTCACTCTTTTTTAACCTAACATTTAAATTCTTTTGCATTACTAAACTCCATTTCCAATTTCCACTGTGGTCCCTTACTAGTAAGATTATACCTAATACTTCTTCTTGGTCTTTACAATGCTTTACTTTGTTCCTCTTCACTTGGATAATCATCATTGCTAATAAAACTACCATAATCTATCAAATTAATTTTGATGATAATATGAAATTTCTACTTGAAAATCAACTTCTACATCACTAACTTATTCATCATCCTGATCACCAACTTGTTCATCACCCTAGTCACCAACTTTTTTTATCACCATTCTTAACTTGTCCATCAACTTCTACTTCCACATCTTTAGTAATGTAAGTCACCTTATAAGCACTATTTTATTTTTCAACATTACTTTCTCCATCTTCCTCACTGAGCTCCTCTCCTCTAATTTTTGGTAATAGGTCAAGTATAGGGATTGGAATGTCTAAATTATAGGTTACATATATATATATATATATATATATATATATATATATATATATATCCCAACTTTAGTGATTTAATAAGATTAGTAGAAGGTACCTAAATCCTTCTTCATCTCACATATTTGCCTATAATTGTCATAAGCAAGGTCAAATTTTTTAATAAACCTGTATCTCTATCTATATATTTCAGCTCAAATTTTAATATAAACTTCCCACCACTAAAAATTCTTATGCCTTTATATTAAGCCATTATAAACTTGTTTATAGTCATTATTAAAGTAGAATAAGTCTATATTATGAATTTTCAATGTCAAAGCATGTTTTATATGTATGTAACTTATACACTATTATGATTAAAAATTATGTATTACCACTATTCATAAAATAAGTGTCATTTGATGTAAGCTTCTCATGTCATAATAAAGCTAACATAAAATGACCATCTCCATAATTTTTTACTACTTTAAACTTCCCTCTCATCTTAATAGCTTATAGTTTTAACAAAATTTCACTACTTTGGACTTCCAAAACATATAATCCTTGTTTTGTTTAGCAATTCAAGCACTCAAGTTCTAGTTTTAAATTCAAATTTAGATTTAAATAAATTAAAAGAAAAAGAAGAAATAAATCAATAAATTTTTTACTAATAGTATTTGTATGTATTAATTAAGACATTAACACATAAGCGGATGAAAAACCAAAATGTGAAAATTTTTATGCCAGTAATTACATAATAGGAAGTACATTCTATCATTTATATAAGAAGAAGTGGAAAGGGAATCCTATATTAGACAACAGTAAAACTCTATGGATACATTCTATCCAGTAAATTCTTATACAAAAGGAACAATGATCAAATATTCTACCAATTGTGTTAATGTTTACAAAAATTTGAGTTAATATTTCAAAAGTTTAGGTCCTCAAAATAAAAGGATTGCCTTTTGTTGTCATTAGAATCCTAAAACTCCAGCAAACAAAAAAGGGATATATTTACATGTTTGGGACCAAATATTTAAACACAATAAAGAATCTAGAAAATATGTGAAACTAAAATTACAATACGATATAATATAAAGACAATAGGGACCATAACATGGCTATACTTAAATGTTTATGGACTAAATATTATTCAGACATGATACCAATATATCATATGTAGTAGGGACCACATTTATGCTTAATTTAATATAATCAGAGTTGGATAATAGAGACTTACCATGATGTTGTCTCCATACTATAAAGTCAGATAATAGAAACGTATGAAAAGATGTCAGAATGGAGTAATAAATATGTCACAACAAGCACAAACACAACAAACAAATTATAGATATCTGATGTGAATGAAGGAGAACACTTCAATGCCAACAAAGAAGAAGACAACCAGGATATCTTTTGCATGAAAGAGACGACTCCAAGCTTGAGATGGTCATTGATATGAGGAGAAATTAGGATTAGGGTTTATTGGTAATTTGATCAGGTTTGTTAAAAGAAGATATAGGAATTGGAAAATTTGGTAATTAGGGTTCTTCAAATTTTTGAGATTTTTAATTAAAATATAGCTAAGTTAAATAGTTAATTAGGTTTAATTATAATTAACTTAGTTTCAATTTTGGATTGAAAATAAAAGTTAAAATAATTAACTTAAATTTGACTCATGGAGCCCAATATCTCGTATAGACAACATGGCATATTAGGGCCTACTTGTCAAATTATGGCATATTGGCGCGTACTTGTCAAATTAAAAATATAAATACGTAGCATAACAACGCTAACAATGAAACATAATAAATAGAGACTTAACTTTATCTATTTTTTTAGCCACCTAGGATTTGTTTTGAACATTTTACAAATGTTATGGTTTATTTTGAATAATACAAAATGTTAGGGTTCAACTTGTATTTTGGGGGAAACATCATTATCTAATTTATGTCTTTTACTGGTATTTATGTTCTGATCCTTTTTCTTAAAAGGGATGAATCCATATATAAGATTTAGATCATTTTATCTATCTTATATAAAGAGAGTTTGCATTTAAAAATAATAATTTCTCTTTCTAAACACTTTCTTCAAATGTTTACTTACTTGATCATCAAACTTTGACCCTAGTTTTTATCGTCTTTGAGTATAAGGATAAGATTTATCAAGCATAAATCTATACTAACAAGCGATGATAGATTTTACCATATAAATTGACAATAGAGAACTCAACCTCAAAAATAAAGTTATTAGTCAGAATATTCTACAAATATATAATTAGTTTTTTAAATCTATAGTTTATCACTTGTTTTGTTGATTCTTAGTGTAGATAGATATTTAACAAGCACTTTTATAATAAAAAAGATACAAATTATAAGCAACATCACAAAGAAGACTTGCATAACTCGCTCCTAAGTAGTCTTATGTTTATAGGATGTAGATGTGCTCATATGTAGCCTTATGCATCCAATAGACATGGACTCACTTGTATGCAGTCTCATGCATATAAAGAAACTAGCAGGATAACTCTGCACAAATGCGCAGTGAAAGTGCCCACTGAATTTAAACGTCGGGGAAATTTTAAGGTCATAGTTAAATAAAAAAATGCAAATGTAATGAAATAATCATCGGTTGGGAGAAGAAATAAGATGAAATGACTATCTTTGAGATTAAAATAGCTATATAAAGATACCTTAATCTATAAGTTTTTTAATTTGTGCTTCAAAAAATTTCCTAGTCTCGAAGTTAACTTCTTTGATGAATTTGACGATAATATGTCTCGTTTATGGCTTTTTTTCAAATATCTTTAGCGGTTGAAATAGGTGGAATTCATATCTGCCATTAAAATAATGAAATTAGTCTATAAATTTCATAATTATTTAACAAATTTATGGAGACATTATAAATTGGAAAATTGGGATAAAAAAAGTCATGGAGAAAAGAATCGGTTAGTGAGCTGAACAATTGTTTTTTGTTTGTTCAAATAGAAGAGGTTAATGTTTTCCAAGAAGGATTAGTCAATTCATATATTCCAAGAAGGATTATAGAATTGGTAATAAAGAAGAACAAGACGAAGCTCAAAGAAGCAAAAATAAGTTGAAGTGGAAATATAGAAGTAAGACGAAGCGCGGAGAAAAAAGTAAGAGGAAGCGGAGAAGCAAAAATAAGACGAGGTCCTGAGAGAAAAATAAGAAGGCAATCTCGTTTATGGCTTTTTTTTAAATATCTTTAGCGGTTGAAATAGGTGGAATTCATATCTGCCATTAAAATAATAAAATTAGTCTATAAATGTCATAATTATTTAACAAATTTATGGAGACATTATAAATTGGAAAATTGGGATAAAAAAAGTCACGGAGAAAAGAATCGGTTAGTGAGCTGAACGGTTGTTTTTTGTTTGTTGAAATTGAAGAGGTTAATGTTTTCTAAGAAGGATTAGTCAATTCGTATATTCCAAGAAGGATTATAGAATTGTTAAGTGAAATTTAATGCGAGTTGGAAATGACATCAACTCAACTGCTTTAAATAAAGAAGAACAAGACGAAGCTCAAAGAAGCAAAAATAAGTTGAAGTGGAAATATAGAAGTAAGACGAAGCGCGGAGAGAAAAGTAAAAGGAAGCGGAGAAGCAAAAATAAGACGAAGTCCTGAGAGAAAAATAAGACGAAATGGGGAGACTAAAGTAAGACGAAGCGGCGGTAACATGAAGGAGACAGACGCGAGTTGAAAAGTAGACGGAAGCAAAAGCAGAAGGAAGCTGAATACTTAGTCGATATTAGAATGAAGAATGTTGTTATACTGGACAGATAATCTAATGGAAAATCTTCAACAGCTTGGCGAAAAAATTGACAAACAAGGCTGATCTGTGCAAAAATGCGGGAAAGAATAAGATGAAGCAGAGAAGCAAATATAAGACGAAGTGAAGAAAGCAGACGAAAGAAGAAAAACAGAGGGAAGTTGAAAAGCAGACGGGAGTAAACGCTGACGGAAACAAAAACAGACGAAAAGAAAAGCAGACGGAAGCAAAAGGTGACGCAAGTAAAAGGAGATGGAAGAAAAAGTAGACGATGAGCTATACTTGAGAGAAGATTATTTTCCGAATTATGTAGAGCTATCTTACTGTAACAATTTGTTAATAGGTGAGTTCTTTTTTTATTAAACAAAATACTAACCTTTTTTCGATTACTATTATAGTTTCCTATTATACAATTATCGTCACTAGGTTATTGGAAAACGTCTTTCCTAACCTAAGCTTATATTCATCCGACCCATTTTAGATGATAAATCTTGCGCAAATTATACAATTTGTAAAGCAACATTTTTTGCATTCATGAGCCAACATTCTTACTTAATAAAAACAGAAAGAATGATAGGAACACATAAGTTAAAAGAAAGAATACAAACCAGCAAGACGCAAACACCGAGTACAACATATATTAAAATCGGAGAAATACATAGTTCACTACACACTATAAAAACTTCAACTACGGAAAGTAAAACATGAAACGATATAAACTAAGACGAAGCAGAGTCAAAATAAGATGACAGTAAAGTCAAAGTAGTTATCAGAGCTTTAGCTTGAGGAAGATTTCTGATTATCTCCTCTCTGTTTGGGTGCCTCTGCCTTGGGAACGTCTTTATTTGTTCAAGAGCTTGAGGAAGATTTCTGCATCGATCGGCCAGGTTGCCAAGACAAGATCCTTGGAACCATCGATCGACCTCGACTATCGCTTGGCCTGGTTGCCAAGACAAGATTCTTGGAACCATAGCTCGGCCTCAACCATCGATCGGCTAGGTTGCCAAGACAAGATCCTTAGAACCATCTATCGACCTCGACTATCGCTCGGCCAGGTTTCCAAGACGAGATCCTTGGAACCATCGCTCGGCCTCGATGTCGATCGACATAGCTCGATCCTTGGAACCATTGCTCGGACTCGACATCGATCAGCTACGCATGACTAGGATCCCAAGATAAAATCTCGGATCGTTCGGCCTTATTATCGCTCGGCCTAATTCTCCCGATCGACACACATCGAGAGCATTCATTCGCGACCTGCTATTGGAGAGGATCGTCTAATCTCTAACACCTGACCTAAGCTTATATTCATCTGACCCATTTCAGATGATAAATCTTGAGTAAATTACACAATTCATAAAGCAACATTTTTCGCATTCATGAGCCAACATTCTTACTTAATAAAAACAAAAAGAATGATAGGAACACATAAGTTAAAAGAAAGAATACAAACCAGCAAGACATAAACACTGAGTATAACATATATTAAAATCGGAGAAATACATAGTTCACTACACACTATAAAAACTTCAACTACGGAAAGTAAAACATGACACGATAGAAACTAAGATGAAGCAGAGTCAAAATAAGATGACAGTAAAGTCAAAGTAGTTATCAGAGCTTTAGCTTGAGGAAGATTTCTGATTATCTCCTCTCTGTTTGGGTGCCACTGCCTTGGGAACATCTTTATTTGTTCCAGAGTTTGAGGAAGATTTCTGCATCGATCGGCCAGGTTGCCAAGACAAGATCCTTAGAACCATTGATCGACCTCGACTATTGCTCGGCCAGGTTGCCAAGACAAGATCCTTGGAACTATAGCTCGGCCTCGACCATCGATCGACCAGGTTGCCAAGACAAGATCCTTAGAACCATCGATCGACCTCGACTATCGCTCGGCTAGGTTGTCAGGACGAGATCCTTGGAACCATCGCTCGGCCTCGATGTCGATCGACACAGCTCGATCCTTGGAACCATCGCTCAGCCTCGACATCGATTGGCTACGCTCGGCCAGGATCCCAAGATAAAATCTCGGATCGTTCGACCTCATTATTGCTCGACCTTATTTGCCCGATCGGTGGACATCGAGTGCATTCATTCGCGATCTGCTATTCGAGAGGATCGCCTAATCTCTAACACATAAAAGAGGTAATGAAAAATGAGCTTCTATTTATTTGAATTAAAGTCAAGCCCGACCAGATGAGCCTTACAAGGGGAAAAAAATCACTCTGATCCTTCCGGAGGAGAGGAAGGGCCAGCAACAGGAGCAGCCGGGTCGGCAGAGGAAAGGCCAGCAACCGAATGAGGATGAGACATCAGAGAGACATCCTCTTCCTCTTCTGAGCTAAGGTCCAGGTCCTCATCCGGAACAAAGGTCCGCTCTCCCTCGACCCTCTCCCTCATTTCCTCCTAAGAAAGGCCGAGAGTAGCGGGAAGCATCGACTCGGCATAATCCTCAAACGAAGGACACTCTGATCCGTGAGGAACGTGAACCTCATGGCACCTCTTCAGGATCGAAAAGGTTAAGTCGCAAGCGAACTCCAAGTATTGGGACCCGATCCGGGAACCGGATCCCAACCAGAAAGCAGAACGGAAAGACGAAAAATCGAAAAGCGAGAAATCGCTAATCGGAATACAAATCGCATCATCGGAGCGAAACGAATACTCGAAAAATTATGCATCGGAAATACGAATAACAAAGCAGAGAAACTCGAAAGGCAGAATTTCGAATCGAATGCGAATCAAAATAATCAAACTGAAACAAACACCGACATCCGTTTCAAACATGAAGCATAGCAAACTCATCGCGTTGGAAACCTCACGACATTTCAAAACCGGTATATTTTTTTTTCTTTTCTTTTCTTTTCTTTTTCTTTTTCTCATATTATTTATCTTAAAACCATTCTCATACTAATCAAAACCATATCGATTTCCCTTTCTAGGAAACTATTCCTTATGAAATTCTCAATTTACTTAATTCTTATTAATCATCTTCTTATACATCCATATCAATTGTCAAACTTACTTTTAAATCCTTTTACTGAAATTTAAAGATATACTTGGCTGTATTTTGACAGCCAAAAATTTGCAAAGAGTCAAAACACTTCAAAATGTCCAAACACAATGCAGAATCATCGGACCTCCGTCCTAAATCAAACACCAATGAAAACGCAATCCTATGTCTAACACTTCATAAATTCTCAATTGATCATACAAAATCTCAATCAATCCCATTTATATCCAAATTCATACGCAAATGCAATTTGGTAAATAAATCCATAATCATACACATATTCAATTCCACAACCTAACTCAAATACATACATCCAGAATTCATAACACATTCTCTACATTCGGACTAAATACACTTTTTCTGGTTTTCTAACCATCCACAAAATCCAATACGAACATCGAACTTTACACATAAATACAAACATTGCTCGTCTTTCATCCGTTCTCCTGCTTAAAAACCTGGAGATTGGGGATGAAAGGGGGGTGAGCACTAAACTCGTGGATAATACATTTATAAACTGAACAATAAGCGGAAAAATCTTTTATTTTTCAAACTTTTCAAACATTTCCCATTCGAAAATTAATCCAAACATTCATTTTAAAGCCTTTCAAAACATTCATGAACCTTCATCAACATTTTCTAAAATTTCCAAATCTTCATTTGTTTTAAAATATTCATAAACATTTACTTTCTCATTTCTCATGTACAATTTCAAATATGAATGCATCACGTCATAATACATCACAACATAAGCAAAGCAAAATCACATAACACTTCAAGTGGTTTAGTGTTGGACCCCACACCCCACCCGTAAGTGTTTGCGAGGTTATCTTCATGGCGTGTGTTTCTTGGGTTATACTGTGACATCCAACACAAATCACATAACACATCAAATGATTTGGTTTGGTTTGGTCCAAAATAGACGTCTTGCACATTCCGCATAGCGGTTCACATGCGGCCGTGAATAGAGGGGAGTCCGAGATCGAACTCTATACCACTAGCGGCGTGGAGAAGGCTATAACAAGTAGAGACAATGACTCTGACAAAGGACCTTACCAAACCCATATAGCACATAAGCAAAACATAATTTCAGATGGCGAAGGCACTTTTCAAACATCTTGCTTTTCACATTTTCATCTCATAACATCAAATTGTGTCATAAATGACACAAGCATATATTACATGAATTCACATAATCAATCTAATAAAATGCACATCACCAAATTAATCACATAATAATCACATTCATGACCAAACATGCACTAATTTCTTTAAATCATTTAAATCATAAATCACATAATTTGAAAACCATGAAATTCATAAGTCTTATATTTTCTAAAACTCATTTTACTCATTTGAAATCACAATTTCAAACATTTACATCCTTTTCAAACATTTGTATCAATAATAATTTATCAAAAATCAAATTTTGCTTTCTTTAAATTTTCAATAAATTCACATTTAGCTTATAATTCAATAAATAAATATACTACCCACCTCATATCCATGCTAGCATCTTGTCCAATGCTTCAATTTGACCTTTTCTCCTTTCTTCCTTCCAATTGAAAATTTCCTAAATCAATTTCATCCAAAATTTAATCTCATAAATAACTTAATCCTTCAATTTGATGCTTAAGTCATCAATTCTTACTAATTCCAAGATAGTTACATCTCTAATTCCAAAAACCCCCAAATTACAAATTGAACCTAAATCAATCCAATCAAATTCAATATCATAATTAACTTAATTTCTCAAATTGAACTTAGGAAATATCAATTCCCCTCATATTCAAGCTATTTCAATCTCCAATTTTGAAAATTTCCAATTTTCAAAATTGGCCTAAACCAATTTACACAAATTCAATACCATAAATCACAATTTCTTCAAAATTGATTTCATATTTCACCAATTCCTATTATTATTGATGATTCTACACCATTAATTCACAAAATCCCCAAATTTCTAATTTGGCCTAAACCTCCAATTTACAATTTTTCAAATTAAACTTCACCTCAAGCATAAACATTAAAATTAACTTACGATAACTCAAATTCATCACTAATTCAAGCAATCTAAAGCAACAATTTCAAAAACCCCCAACTTTCACTATTCATCATCTTCTTCACTAAGCTTTCTCTCTCTAGAATCTTTCATAACCAAAATTAACTCATTATACTTGACAATCACTAAAATTAATCTCATAGCACATAAACCCACATCATTTCTAATTAATCTAAACCAAAAATTCATCAAAAACTCAAAGTTGAAAAAAATTTCTCTTACCTCTTTCTCCTTGTATTTTCGGATTTCTTTGCCTCCAAAGGAAACTTTCAAGCTTTTCTACTCTTTTCCCTTTGAATCAACTCAAAATCCATGCTTAAAGACCCAAAAATTCGAAACTCTATGCCTCCTCTTCTTTCTCCCATCACCGAAAGCTACTCTCCTCTATTCTTTTCTTCTTTTCTTTGTTATTCTTCTAGAATTATCGTGAGTGTTCCATTCCAACGACAATCATCTGTCTTTAAAGGTGCCAAGTCATTTAAAATGAGGGGTAAATGACCCTTTTACCCTTACTCTTTATCTTAATTCCAAAATTGCCCCTAACTTCATTTATACATGCGGATCTGATTCGCACTATCAATTTGAAGGAATTTGTTAAAACTTTCTTCTCAAGAAATGTTCCTCTCAATCATACAAATCCAACGCCACTGACCGCGCTCAATTCCGATCACTACATCAAAAGTTATGCGCAAAACAGTTCGGGTATATCCATATTCTAACACATTTTCCATGTACGATTATTTCCGTCCAGAAATTCACATTCTTAATCCCAGAATTGAAACTCGATGTCTTCATAACAATTGTAGCCTTATGTCTCTAGTTTAATTCAAAACAAGAATCACCTCATTTCGATTCCCAGATCAAACGTTATGCTCAAAATACTCTTAGATGTTCCTAATCCAAAATTTACACCCTAATCCGAACTTAAATTCAGAAATTAAAAGTCTTAGAGGCAAAATTGACATTTAATTTCTTCATATGATTTGTAGCCCCTTGTCTTATCTTTATTTAGCCTCAAGAATCGCTTCAATCGGATCTCTACAGATCCCGAATTTCACAAAATACTGAACCATGTTTGGAAAATTTCCCGACTCAGTTTGATTAAATTAATCTCCATTAATTTAATCTCAAAAATTCACAAATTTCTATGAGGATGTAAATAATTGTCTTAGGAATCCAACGCCGCAAGAATCAACTCAATCGGATGTCAGACGGAAAAGATATAAGCAAAATAGTGAACAAAGGTCAGATTTGAGAAAGTAAAGTCAAGAAAACCAAAGAATCAAAACGGCGTCGTGCGGGCGAGGTCGCCCTGGTGACGCGGGCGGAACGCCCGCCATCACTACGGCGATGCGTCGCCCTAGTGACGCGAGCTAAACACTCGCCATCGCTAGGGCGATGCGTCGCCCTAGTGATGGGGATAAAACAAATTTGCTCCTTTTTTTTCGCATAAAAAAATCTAAAACTTCCAAAATTCATAACTCTTAATCCCGAACTCCAATTTTGACAAACTTAGTCTCTATAGAAAGCTTGAAGGAAGCTCTACATCTTCTACGAAGGACATAAAAATCAATTTGACTCCTAAGGGAGTCCATTTTCTGGTCAAAGATACTATCCTCTAATAATCATGCTAAAACCACAATATAAACTTGTAAAAATCATAACTTATTATTCCGAGATCGAAAAATTACATACTTTATATCGAAATAAAGATCAAAGCAAATCCTTCAATTTTCATGAAGAACATCAAAGCTCAGTTAACCTCTAACTAGGTTAATTTCTCAGTCAAAGTTTCAATCATAATTAAAGTCAAAAGTCAATCCGTTCAAACATAAACTTTGACTGATCATAACTTCCACTCCCGATATCAAAAAATTGCAAAATTTATGGCTACAGAAAGCTCTTAACGTACTCTACAAGTTTCCAGAAGACCATTTTCTCAAATTATGCCTAAATCAAAAGTCAACTTTCAAAGGCCAAAAAGTCAACTATTTCACAATTTTTCATATTTTCACACTTTCTCTTTTTAGTCATGATTTTCAACTTAATTTCAATCTACTCATCCACTTAATTTCATAAACCATACCAATTCACTCAAAACCTCAAAGATATCAAAATCAGATCATTTCTTTTCTTCTCAATATTTTTTAAATTTTAAGTCATTTATTATACAAGACATACACAAAGCACTCCTTAAATTTTATTTTCATAATTCAAATTTTCACTCGAAGATCGGGGTCCAACACCAAGCATCTTGTCTTGACAACCTTGTCGAGCTACGTCGATACCGAGCCATGGTTCCAAGCATCTTGTCTTGGCAACCTGACGAGCTATGTCAAGGTCGGGCGAAGGTTCCAAGGATCTTGTCTTGGCAACCTGGCGAGCGATGGTCGATGAAATTTTCTCCTCTTTGCCAAATTTAGTGAAATGTCTTGCCAAGAAATTTAAAACACCTTTATTGATGATGACAAGGGCGCGGACCGTTAAAAAACCTGACTGGCAGGGCCAGGAAAAAGGTACCCACAGGTTTACAATAAACAATAATAAATAAAGATTGAGAACTAAAATAAAGCTTATCTACTGGTAGAACGCCTTGAGGTTTTGGGAGTTCCAGGGCCTCGGAACTGTTTCTTGATACCACGGAAAATCAATAACATTAAAAAGTAAACCTTAAACTAGACTTAGGAGAAGAATATTTTTGAAGAAGAAAGAATGAGAATATGAAGAGGGATATTTATTTGATGAAGTACAAATAATGATGAAAAACGGAGACGATGGAAAACAGACCAAGAAAAGCAGAGGGAAGCTATTGAAAAGCGCATGAAGTTCAAAAGGCGCTTGAGAAAAGGAAGGAAGCAAAAGCAGATGAAAGTTATTCAAAAGCAGACGGAAGCAAAAGCAGAAGATGGAAAGCAGACGAAAGCAAACCACCTCCGAATTAAGAATCAGTTTGAGTTAGTTCTGAACTTAATCGAGTAATCGCTTTTTAAGATTGAAGAAGGAAGATTGAAGAAGCAATTGAACACGAAGGTTATAAATAAGAGTCGGAGTCGACGTATTATTTAATATATTTATGTAAATAGTATTATTCCTGTTAGGTTTAAAAACATTTTTGGCTTATATTAATAAAAACAAATATGTCATGAACCGTTATTATGATTATATAAAAAAACACAAATATATGAATCAAGTTGAATAATAATAATGAATTTAATAAACCTTAAACCAGAGGTAGATTAGTGTGAAAATCGTCTGAAATCATTCAAAAGATCACAATGTGACATTAAAAGTTTATGAGAATCTGGGTTTTTTCCTATTATGACGAGTGTCTGTAGTGGACTGTGCGTCTGATTGTGGCGTACATTCGGTGCTGCTGATCGGCTTATCCATTTGTGACGACGAGTTGTATTCAACATCGGATAATCTTTTTTCGAGGCATTGTTTAGCCGATGAAGAAGATTCAGGATTTTTTTTCCTGAAAATATTAGAAATGAGTATATATTAAGCAAGCGATATAAGGGGAGATCACTGCAAACTAAATGAAACATATAGAAATAATCAAAGATGATGTTATAGATAAAATCAAGATGAAGGAAGAATAAAAAGGACCTGAGATGGGTAAAAGTGAAGTCTGTTGTAGTTCATGAGCATCGATTTTGTGGCAGTAAACAACAGTAAATCGTTGCACCCCATTTGAAGACCGAGTGTTTGCTGGCTTCATGTGGAGAAGAAAGGTATCGTTTTCAATTGTGCTTGCAGTTTCTCCAACGGGAGATCCATGTTCTTATAACGTAAAACAAAAAATCTCTATTGTCAGTGGAATAAGTACATCAACATATTTTGTGCTGATTAAATTGGAAATGTAGATGAAAGAAGGAAGGAAAATATAACCTTATTGTAATATTTCATAGTCTCAACGGTGGTGAAGTTTAATAGTTTTTCAGCGAGGTTGTCAAAAATGGAAGCCGTTATAGTTTCGGTATCGTCGGTCAAATCCATGTCATATCGGCAACTGTACAATAAAGTCAGAATAGTGAAAAAGGAAGAGTGTGGACAAAAAATAAGTGCAGGTGACATGGAAGTAAAAAAGTGATGCAAAAATTATGGATTGCACACGGAAGGAATAAGCAACAAATGGAAAATTGCAAATAGAAGGTAGAAACCTTGGCTCTGCTGTTCGTTTTTCTCTACAGTAATTACAAGTGAAGAGAACTCCAGATGCAACAGCTGTAGACTGGAAGCATTTGTTGAATGCCATATACCAAAATTTTTGCAAAATGTGTTGGAAGGAAATTTTGGCTTCAATCCATGATATCTAGGGAAAAATTGATAAGAACGTTCAGAGGAAGAAGTTCTAAATTCAATATCTCACTAGAATACGCATATGCGATTACCTTGGGGGTCATAATCTTGGTGATATTCTAGCGAGATCCAAAAGATATACGAGGATTATATGTGAAGTAAGATCTTCGACTGATGAGATTTTTCATATGGCTGTTATTTCGTTGTGTCCTGTAACATAATAATTATATAGGTGAGAAAATAAAGAAATTTTAAAATTGGTATATAATTTGTGACAAAATATTAGAAAGGTTCTAGGTAACATAATGGATTACCAATTTTTGACATCTGCAGCTTCATGTATCGGTGGGTCAACGACGATGGCTGAGTCGAACCACGTTGACAATGTAACACCGAACATTTGAAAATCAATGTTTGAGATAGAATAAAAAGGGACAGAGTAAGATGTGTTATTATGAGGAAGGAAAAAATACTGTTAAAGAAATTGACTTTGAGCTTTGTGCAAACAATAATCGGATGAGAGTGAAGTGATTCGATAATCTGCTGGCCCTCGTTCTCAACAAAAGAATTCCAAAGCGATAGTATGACTGTTTGTTGCCTAAAAAAAAGAAGACATTATGAGAAGATGTTAAATTTGTTTACTTCCAACGCAAAATAGCAACAAAGATACAGACTGAGAATTACTCTTCATTCATGATAACAAATTTTTGCACAGTTGAAGCTTTTTCGTCTCTCATCACATCTTTTTTTTTCCAACACTTCAACGAAGACGGCTAAAATATCTATCATGTGTTAAAGATTAATGTAATCAGCAACGGTCAACTTTATGGAAGATTGTATGAACAAATATATTAAGCATCTAACCAACAGATTTATGCTTGTCGTCCACATAATTCATAAGACTCTGGAAAGGTGTGAAGTTGAAAATCAGAGGGACGATTGCATCGTCTTGTGTGACAGATTCGATGACCGTGCGACTTGTGAGAATCCACTGTATCTTCAAATTTTGAGTTTGGTACTGAGGGGGAATTGATTTGACAATCGCATTAGAAATGATATATTCCTGACACGGCTGTAAGATGTCCCCAATTCTTTGGATATCATTGTTGAATATGATACCTTCAACTTGCGATCCCTGTTCATTATCAAGGAATTATCGATAGATAAGTTGATAAAATGTAAAAGGAAGAAAGTGTAATTGATATACCTCAGAATCGCAGAAGACAAACTTTTGTCTTCTAGTTGGTGAATTAACCAAAGCAACGACCTGTTGTTTTTCTTGGACTATCACTTAACAAGACCATGATTGCTCTCCAAGGAAAATATTCTTCATCAATAAACGATTATCCATGCTGAAAGAAAATGTTGGATGGTCAAGGGAAGACAAAAAATTAATCATATAAAATTGAATGATGTGAACTGAGAAAACAAACAAGTAATATACCTTTGAGGAAATTTGATGTTTTATAATTTGACTAATTGAAAAACTTCACGGAAAACAATATTCCTTGTCTTTTTTTCGAAGTCTGAAGATTGAAAAGTTCCCAGAATAATAAGAACTTTACCTGATTCAGGACTTCGAGCCCTTGACAGAGCCACATAGAGCTATCCGTGTGAGAATACAGGTTGACGGAGAAAAATTCCTACATGATCAAGTGTTTGACCTTGGGATTTGTTTATGGTCATTGCAAAACACAGAAGAATTGGAAATTGTGTTCTGATAAAAGGAATTCCATTTTTTCGTTCTCCGGAGGTTGCAAAGGAATCTTAGGTATAAAAATGAATTTTCTTTTGTGAGGTCCAAAAACAATTTCAGCTGAAATTGTATGATCTTTTAGTTGTCTACATATCAACCTTGTTCCATTGCATAATCCGTCAGTTGGATTTAAATTTCTCAGAAGCATAATTGGACAACCTTCTTTCAGCAAAAGCTTATGTGGAGGTAGGCCTTTAGGGTTCAAAGAATTGAGGAAATCTTGATAATCAGCTTGATGTCTGCGATCAACCATCTTGCCAAAACTCACATAAGATGCAAATCTCCTGCTAATTTTTGAATCATGATGTCATTAATTTCATCAACACAACTATTTGTTAGACATAGCACGCATCTGTTTATCATCTGATATGGGTCGGATGAATATAAGCTTAGGTCAGGGAAGACGTTTTCCAATAATCTAGTGAGGATAATTGTATATTAGGAAAGTATAATAGTAATCGGAAAAAGGTTACTATGTTGTTTAATGAAAAAAGAACTGACCTATTAATAAATTCACCCTTGTCGTCGTAAGGAATAATAAGTTCATTTGGTAAACATATTTGATCTTGTTCATCCATTGGTTCAGTGCCTTCTCCAACCTGCAATAAGAAATCACAAAAAATTGGATTTGAGATAGCTCTCATATTTGTCGTTAAACAGAATTTAGATATGTGGCGCCAGAGATGTGAATTTAGAAGACTTGCATCAATGAGTTGTTGTTTCGTTGCTTGGTGAATAACTGACAAAGTCTGGCGAAAGTCACCACCAAATACAACTTTTTTACCTCCAAAAGGCTGATCAGAGTTCATTATATCTTGAAGTAAGCTGTGAAATGTTTCGATGGCTTCTCGTTTTGCCATGGAAGCCTCATCCCATAAAATAAGGCTAGATTCAAATATCAATTTTTCAATACTGCTTTGTTTGCTCAACTGACAAACTTTTTGCTTTGAGAAATCAAGTGGGATTTTAAATCTTGAGTGAGCTGTCCTACCCCCTGGAAGAATTGAGGAAGCAACGCCTGATGTCGCGACTGCGATTGCAATATGTCCATGTGATCGTAAATTTGCAAGAAGAGCTCAGTATGAGAAAGTTTTTCCCGTTCCCCTGGGACCATCGATAAAATAACTTGCTGTCGTTGAAGTGAGAACTGAATTCATTATTAAGTCAAATGTGTGCTTTTGCTCGTTGTTTAGTTTTGATTGTAATAAGAGGTCTTCTTCATTAATCTCTATATTCATCTCACTCTCTATTTCCTTAATCTGGTGCTGGCGGTAATCAGTACGAAATTCATGTTGAGTGAAATGATAATTAGCTAAGCTTTTCCCATTTGTTCCAGAGATTTATTGATATCTTGAAGAGCCATATTTGTAATATCATCAATTGTATACGTATTACAGGAAGAATAAGCATACAGGTAGTCAGAACAGAGGTCGTCTCTGTAAGTTTCCCAGAGTTCCTTAGGATTTGCGGGCGAACAATAAAACAAGAGTGTAGCAAATAACAATCTGAGCGACGTTGACATTTGAAATATCGCAGCTTCCTGAAGTGTTTGTTTTATGTAAGAGTCAGATGCTAACAATCCTAATTGCAGTGCAGCATCTCTGAAAGAGTTCATCTTTTGACCATCAACAGTTAACAAGTGGTCAAACGATGTTGGTCCTTTAACATTTGTGAGCAATAATCTCAAGTAATACCTTTCTCCTTCTCCAGGGTTAATAGTAACTAATCGTCCTATGACTTTTCTCCGCTTTCTTTCTGACCATGTTTTTGTTTTTTGATTCCAAACAAAATGTTGGGGGAAATTCGCATACAGACATTTCATTTCTGCAGCCTTTTGATTTGTTGAATTGGTCTTAAAAAATTCCGTCAGCATTGTTTTGGAGAATTCAATATTCCTCAATAAATAAGACAAATTAGCATCTCTTGCAAAGGAAACAGATTGTTGATCCGGAAGGTGAACTTGGATATATAAATGGATGGATTAATATCTGCCAGGCGGAATTCATATATACGCCATAAAGCTTCGGGGGGGGGGGGGAATCCAACGGCCTTCTTGAAAATTTGTGATTTCGTCAATATCAGGCGTAGTTTCTTAGTCGCCAACGCTAAAGTTTACAAGGTCGTGGCCCTTAAATACATATTTGTATAAGTATTTAACAAGCTTGACATTCAAAAATATTTCAACATTAATGTGGCAATCAAATAACATCAGAAGGTATAGGTTATGAGGAACCACCCATCTATTATCAACCTCATGTTTGGAAATTTTAACTTTTCTTCCATTATCTCTACGTCTATAGCATGGATAACTGTCTTCACCATGGACAGTGGAAGGAGTAAAGTCCTTGGGGTAATGACTTTTGCATGCACCATTTCTCATGCAAGGGCATTGTTTGTTCTTGAAACCACAAGGACCGTAGATCATATGCTTAATAACAAGAGAATATAATCAAGAATTGTGATCAGGATTAGGTATTTCAGCTGATATGATTTGATCGTAGGAATCTGGATTCAACAACTTAAATTATGGTTGAAGTATTAAAAGCAAATGAGCATGAGGGAATCCACACTTTTGAAATTCAATAATGTAAAAAAATGCGGCAACATCTTCGAAAATTCCTTTTTTTATCAACTCATTTTTTAGAATTTCCATTTTCGCCCTGAACACTCTGGACAATAAATCTGGTCTGTTTTGTGCTTTTTTGTGCAATTTAAGATTCTCTTGTATTTCCTTCCACATAGGGTTGCAAGTCATAGTGATGAAAATATCTGGTTTCCCATATTTTTGCACTAGAGCCATTGCATCCAGATAACGGCGTTTCATGTCCCTTGGGCCGCTGATAAAGGAAGCTGGGAGGATAACTCGCCGGCCAATCGTAGAAGCTTCAGTTTGACCAACATTAATGCTCTCTAAAACACCCTGCAAAATTTTGGACAGTATCTCGTTTTGTTTTTTCCTATGGAAGTCAAGCCGTGATGTTTCAATCTTTATATAAGAACCAACAACGAATTGTTGTAGCAGTCTTAAGTTGTGCAGAAGCATGGATTCATCATAACTTCTGATTTGAAGCCGATAGTTCTAATACTCTCTGGCAGATACAACGCCATGTTTAGATTTCGCTTCTTCAGTAACTAGTAATAGTAAGAATAAAATGATAAATTAATTTTGCATAATTACACAATATTTTGGAAAGAAGGGAATAAGCAGAGAACTAACTTATGTTTTCGAGAGCAAATAATTCAGCTGGTTCAGTAAAACTGCATAAAGGAGCAATGCTTGTTTCATCGAAAACATTGTTGCTTTTTGTTTGTGGCAATAACCGCTTAATGCGAGGATGCCATCCTGATTCACCCTGTGGAAACAAAAGTGGGTATTGAAGTGGGTCGTAACAAGCATAATAAGATTGAATTCTATAGGTCGAACCTGAGTGAGTGTAGACTTGGATATGAGGAGATTTATCATGTTGTTCATCACCAGTCTCAGTCCATATAGCAGCAACTTGTGATGCAGTAGGAAGATTGTAAACGCGCTGATCAAGACCCGGATAACGTCTGAGAACAATTTGGTGATTTTCAAGCGATGAAATATCTTTAAGACTTAGAAAAAACCTAGCATAAGGGTTATCTTCAAGAATTGTCATAATCATCTTTAATGTACTTTCACGAAGTTTATCAGAACTGCTGACCCTTTGTTGTAGTTCTTCATCAGTATCAAAGAAATAAAGTTGGATTCCACATACTTTATTGCTTGTTGACACTAAACTGTCAAGTAAATGGTAAACTTGTCCTTGAACACGAAATGTATAAACTCCCTTTGTGTTTTTTGTGAGGTCACGATCATATCTGTCTCCATAGGAAGTGAAAGCTACATTGTTATTGTATGTACGAACATTCTTTCTAAAATGTTCCGATTCTTCATCACTATTTAGAAAGAAAGACTTTAAAGCATAAGGCATCTGAGGAGAAACAATAAAAATTTGTCCGGACGAGCAACAGAACGATGGAGGTTCAAGGTGAAATCGTTTTGCGTTACAGTATTGACAATCTGGAACAGAACGGAACTGTTGAGGTTCAAGAGGTAAATTCTGCAAGGATGTTAATCTTGAAGGAAAGGTGGGATGATTTATACCTTGAAACGTATAAAAATGACATTATCATTATGTGCACAAGTTAGCTCGGAAATAGTTTAAATATAGTGAAAAAAAGTTACCTTCATTTATGTGATGAGCATGGATATCAATACATCGGTCACGTATTTGTTGATAAGAGGGTTCATAAGTGGGTTGTTGACCGGTGGAAGGTTCGATATTAACGAAAGAATGGTGATGTTGGGGAGTAATTGTTTGCTGAAGTGTCGATGAAGTGGAAGTTGTGTTTTTTGCAGATCGACTTTCTCTACGTTGTCGTAACAATTCTTGTTTTTCTCATTTACCATTTTAGCATATTTTTGACGTCTTCTAGCATTTCTATCCATATTTAAAAACCCGAGGGATGGACATAATATGAACGTCTTTGATCGATCCATTAATGATGTTGGCTAAAAATGAATTGTTAGATATATATATACAGACATACATACATAGCTATAGATATGTATATATATATATATAAATATATATCTATATAGATATATCGATATATATATACAAACAATAAAATTTAATATATATTATAAATGATTTCATAGTAAACATCTTAAAAACAATTTTTTTATGATATAACAAACAATATGTGGAACAAAAATGATAATAAACCATTAAAATAACCATAGCAGAATTTTAAAACAAAAATGATTTCATTTAACTACACATACCTTACTACTCGAATAATCCAGCAGAGAATAAGGAGGGGACCTATAAAAAATGGAGTATACATACAGTCAGAACATAGAAAGGACAATTCGATCTATTCAGATTAATAAATAAGTATAACAGAATTTCTACAATAAATTTATTTAAGGTAAGCATGTATACCTTAGTACTCGAAGAATGTAGCGGAGAATAAGCAGGGGGCTTAACAAAAATGGAGTATAAATGCAGTCAGAATGTAGAAGGGAGAATTTGATAAGTAAAAGAAGAGGGTAGTTGAGAGAAGTTAAGTTTAGTGGAGAAAATCTTTCAGCGATTAGGGTAGATTTGCTTTAAGGGTTAAGACAGCAGAAGAAAAGGTCAGAAGTTAGAATATAAAGGTGTCAGTGGAGGGCGTGCTAGCGATCAAATTTCGATGTAAAATATTTTGATGACAAAGAAATGGCCCTTAAATGATTGATTGATAAACGGATGGAAAAAAATGCAAGCAATGATGGTTACTTCTGAATGCGTAGAGAAGAGTAAAGGCAAGCAATGATAGTAATTTCTGAACAAGAGAAAATGATTGTAGAAGGTCAACCTGTTAGGAAGAAGAGTAAAGGCAAGCAATGATAGTATTTTCTGAAGAAGAGAAAAGGATTGTTGAAGGTCAACCTATCAGGAGTAGGACGTGTATAATAATTAGAAACGTGGATTAACAAGTTGTTTGATTTGATAGTTCATACATTGTGGGGGTTAGCGTGTCTTTCCTTGCGGCAAGTAAAAAATGAAATCTATCACCTATGAATTGAAACGTCTTGTCTAATTCTCCTCATGTTTGCTAAGTTCTTCAATACATTTTTGGCAGGAATCCACATTATTATAGCAGTTACAAGATTATTCGATACAAGAAAAACAGATCTGAATGTCTGGTTCATACATTTTGGGGGTTAGCGTGTCTTTCTTGGACACAAGTAAAAAATGATGACGGTTTGCAGAAATCTATCAGCTATGAATTGAAATATCAATCTCTATTAAGAGTAAAGGCAAGCAATGATAGTAATTTATGAAGAAGAGAAAATGATTGTAGAAGGTCAACCTGTTAGGAAGAATAGTAAAGGCAAGCAATGATAGTAATTTCCGAAGAAGAGAAAAGGATTGTAGAAGGTCAACCTGTCAGGAGTAGGACGTGTATAATAATTAGAAACGTGCATAAACAAGTTATTTGATTTGATAGTTCATACATTGTGGGGGTTAGCGTCTCTTTCCTTGTCGCAAGTAAAAAATGAAATCTATCACCTATGAATTGAAACATCAATCTCTATTCTGGTGCTCTTCTTCTCTAATTCTCCTTATGTTTGCTTACTTGTTTAATACGTTTTTGGCAGGATTCGACATTATTATAGCAGTTAGAAGATTATTCGATCTGGTTCATACATTTTGGGGGTTAGTGTCTCTTTCCTCGCCACAAGTAAAAAATTATGACGGTCTCCAGAAATCTATCACCTATGAATTGAAACGTCAATCTCTGTTCTCGTCGTCTTCTCTAATTCTCCTCATGTTTGCTTACCTCTGCAATACGCTATTGGCAGTGTTTGACATTATTATAGCAGCTAGAACATTATACCTGGTTCAGCCTGTTTAGGTCTTTACGTATGCATGGGAGACTTCCACCTGCAAGTGAGCCGTGGATGCGTGGACTAGGGCCTGGGCCTAGCATAATCGATAGGGGCTAGGTCAGTCCTTGTGGGGTGGACCGATCGATCCATGAGTCATTTCGAGTAGGTTTGGGCTTAGCACGAACGACCCGACCATAAGCCCCCCTACTCCTTAAGTCTGAGCAAGAAGAAGGGTCGAAGGAGTACATAAAGATCTTGTAGCTCGTCTGTGGGACAGCTCGGGGTAGGCCCGATCGGTCGGATATCAACAGATAGTACATGACTGCTCGTGCTAGGATCGATCGGTTGAGTATTCCGATCGATCGACATTGACACTTATTGCGTGACAGCTCGTAGCAAGAAAGTTCAGATGAACATCTACGCTGAGCACGTGAAGGTACTTTATTTAATCATTATTGACGGCGCGTGTCGTCTGACAGATTTTTAGAATCTGAAACGAAACGTCCTTGTAACCGTTGTGCAGCTGTCACGTGCGTCCTTTCAACTGCTGCGCCGCTCCGGATTTCGAATAACCCTAATTCACCTTCGCTCAGATTTTGGCACGTGTCTGAGCTTGGTTTGGATTTTTTCCATATGTCGAGCGTTGATTGGAGTGTCCATTCGACTGATCTTCTATAAGTACTCATGGTCAATAGACTGCAGATTTTCTTTAAGGCTGTTTTGTTCTCCGGCTTTCATTCTTCTTTCATTTGTGTTTTTTTGCCCACAGTCTCTGGAGTTTTCTTTCAACCGCCGTCCAAATTTCCAACCTCAAGTCACCAAATAGGTACGTCCTTTTCCCTCGTCTCCTCCTAGTTTTCTCAAAGATTTCCTCTTAGTAAGAATGTCTTCATCCAGTTCTAGAGGTATGGTTAGCCCTAGGGGTGAAGTCGCCGAGAGGGCCTCTCAACCTGTCGGGGCGCTTGAAGCAACGACGGTGTCGGATGTAAGAGGTGTTGAAGAAATCTCGACGAGAGAACGGAAGGATGGGCTGGTCGTGGAGGAGCCACCAAGGGATAAATCGTCGATGACCGTGGGGGAGCTGAAATGGTCGATTATCAGGAATAATATCCCTACATCCTGGGGGCCTAGGCTGGCCTTGGAGAATGAACGGATCCACAATAATTTTAGTGGGTATTTTGCTGTTTCTGATAGTTTCTTCGCGGTCGGTGGTATGAGGCTTTCGTATGCCCCCATTGTTGACGAGGTGTTCGTCGAATATCAGTTGATGCTGAGCCAGATTCCTCCGAATGGCTGGAGGTTCATTAACGGTTTGGCCTTGCTGTGCCATAAGTTTGGCTGTTTGCCTTCGGTTGGCATCCTACATCATTTTTTGAGGATGAATCAGAGTTTGAGCTCTGGGGTCGGGATCCCTCATTTGCAGTACAGAGATGCCCAATATCGCTTGGCCGGAACGGCTTCAAAAATTACTTCTTAGCGGACGAAGTACTTTTTTGTGAGGACCCCAGAATCTTCCTTTGAGTGTCGGTCGTGGAGGTACCCTTTAGCCGAGCGTTGCAACGATGCATCGAGCGTATCTCTTACCAGGGAGGAGTGGGAGGTAGTCGGTCGTATTAAGGGGCTCGGTCGGTATGACTTCGATCGGCTCATTCTGGGATATCGCGGGGGGGCCTCGGCCAATTCCTTTCTAATCGACCCCCCGCCCCAAATTAGCAGGCTAGGAGAGGAAACTGCCCCCTCTGGTTGACTCCTGGTGGTTGAACTATTTTTTGTATTTGTAAGTATTGGTTTCGCTTTCTGACCTGTTTTTATTATTGTGCAGCCATGGCAAGGATGGACGATTTTGTCGGGTCCTCCCTTCCCCCTAAATCAAAAGGCAGCCAAAGGAAGAAAGCAGAGGAAGGAGGCGAAACCAACAAGGCGCCATTCTCCAATGAATCCAGCCATTCTACGGTGTTCTTGGCCCTCCATCAAGATCGTCCCGACGTGTCGGCGGCATTGCCGATCGTGCCAATGAGTACGGGCCGAGTGGGTTCGAAGGAGGAGGAGACGGAGCCTCCACTCAAAAGGAAGAGGACCGCTCGGAGTGCCGGCCGGTCGTCTGGTCAGCAGGAGAGGAGAGCGGGGGAAAAGCGAACGCCCCAGTTGGATAAGGGCAAAGGGAAGGAGTGAGCCTCTAGTGGCGATCGATGGGAGTTCGCGGTCAGCTTTGACAAGGCTGTGTCGCTTAAAGACTCTGGTGTGGTTCTGCAGATTGCCTAGAAAGCCCTTCCTCCTGCAGATGAGGATTTTTTGGACGCGTTAGACAATAAAAAGCTGATGGTTCGTCTCGTCCGCAGCTGCATCAGAGACATGGTATATCCCTCTGAAATGTATCAACGTCTGGATCAGCTCGATGATGTGAATCGGATAATGGATCGGGAGGTTCATGAGCTTCTCGAGCAAGTTAACACTTTGAGAGCTGAACTTGCAGAGGCGAAGGAGGGGCAAAACATTTTGCGGGCTCAACTCTCTTCAGTTGAGGAGGAGAAGAAGTCTTTGGAGGAGGAGAGGAGTGCTTTGAAGGTTCAACTCACTACGGGTGAGGAGGAGAGAGATAAGGTGATTTTGGAGAGGGACGGGCTGGCTGAGGAGTGTGAGGGCTTGAAGAAGGAGGTGAAGACGGAGCAGGAGCATAGTAAGAAATTCCTCCAGGATTGTCATGTAGCGGTGGAGGGTAAACATAGTACTGAGGATATATTGAGAGAGTTGCGGTGCTCCCTCAAAGAGCAGAGGGTTGAGGTGATCAAGCGGTGGAAAAGGCGGTTCCTACATGAGGAGTGCTTAGAGTTTGCTTGCGACTTAACCCTTTCGGTCCTGAAGAGGTTCCATGAGGTTCACATTCCTTACGGGTCGGAGAGTCCTTCGTTTGAGGATTATGCCGAGCCGATGCTTCCCGCTGCTCTTGACCTTTCTTTGGAGGAAATGAGGGAGAGGGCCGAGGGAGAGCGGACCTTTGTTCCGGATGAGGAGCTGGACCTTAGCTCAGAAGAGGAAGAGGATGTCTCTCTGCTGTCTCCTCCTCATTCGGCTGCTGGCCCTTCCTCTACCGACCTGGCTGCTCTTGGTGCTGGCCCTTCCTCTCCTCCGGAAGCATCAGAGTGATTGTTTCCCCTTGTAAGGCTCATCTGGTCGGGCTTGTGACCAGAACTTTAATTCAAACAAATAGAAGCTCGTTTTTCATTACCTCTTTTTTGTGTTAGAGATTAGACGATCCTCTCGAATAGCAGGTCGCAAATGAATGCACTCGATGTGCGTCGATCGGACGAATTAGGCCGAGCGACAATGAGGCAGAACGATCCGAGATTTTCTCTTGGGATCCTGACCGAGCGTAGCCGATCGATGTCGAGGCCGAGCAATGGTTCCAAGGATCTTGTCTTGGCAACCCAGTGAGCTATATCGACGTCGATGTTGAGTCATGGTTCCAAGTATCATGTCTTCGCAATCTGGCGAGCTGTGTCGATCGACATCGAGGCCAAGCTATGGTTCCAAGGATCTTGTCTTGGCAACCTGCTTGAGCGATAGTCGAGGTCGATCGATGGTTCCAAGGATCTTGTCTTGGCAACCTGGCAGATCGATAATCGAGGCCGAGCTATGGTTCCAAGGATCTTGTCTTGGCAACCTAGCTGATCGATGGTCGAGGCTAAGCTATGGTTCCAAGGATCTTGTATTGGCAACTGGCCGAGCGATAGTCGAGGTCGATCGATGGTTCCAAGGATCTTGTCTTGGCAACCTGGTCGAGTGATAGTCGAGGTCGATCGATGGTTCCAAGGCTCTTGTCTTGGCAACCTGGTCGATTGATGGTCGAGGCCGAGCTATAGTTCCAAGGATCTTGTCCTGGCAACCTAGCCGAGCGATAGTGGAGGTCGATCGATGGTTACAAGGATCTTGTCTTGGCAACCTGGTCGAGCGATAGTTCCAAGTCGAGTTGAAAAGCAGACGGAAGCAAAAACAGACGGAAGCAAAAAGGAGACGCAAGCAAAAGCAGATGATGAGCCATACTTGAGAGAAAAATAATTTGCGAATTATGTAGAGCTATATTACTGTAACAAAGCGAATTATGTCGAGCTATCTTACTCTAACAAAGCTCAAAAAATCTATCGCCTTACCTTGACTTCGTCTTTACTTTAAAAAATAACACGAAGAGATATGTCAGACGAACTGGAAACCGAGACGAAGTAGTTACCATATCATGCAATCTAATATTACAATTCTTGTAAATACAATCCTGGTGAGCACATTTACAATCTTCCTATTGTCTGCACTAACGAAGCAGAGTCAAACTAAGACGAAAGAATCGTCAAACTAAGACGATAGAAACTAATACGAAGCAGAGTCAAACTGACTTACTTTTACTTCTTCTTAACTTTAAAAACATAACACGAAGCGATATCTCAGACGAACTACGCCTTCTTTATCAGCACTAAGCCTTCTTTATTTCAGGAATCCTTTTACAGTTTTTATCGTCTTACTTTTATTGTCTCACTTTCACTCCGTCTTACTTTTATATCATCATACTTTCACTTCGTGTTCAGTTGTATCGTCGGCCAAGCTATGGTTCCAAGGATCTTGTCTTAGCAACCTGGCCGAGCGATAGTCAAGGTTGATCAATGGTTCCAAGGATCTTGTCTTGGCAACCTGGCCGATCGATGGTCGAGGCCGAGCTATGGTTCCAAGGATCTTGTCTTAGCAACCTGGCCGAGCGATAGTCGAGGTCGATCGATGGTTCCAAGGATCTTGTCTTGGCAACCTGGCCGATCGATGGTCGAGGCCGAGCTAGAGTTCCAAGGATCTTGTCTTGGCAACCTAGCCAATCGATGGTCGAGGCCGAGCTATGGTTCCAATGATCTTGTCTTGGCAACCTGGCCGAGCGATAGTCGAGGTCGATCGATGGTTCCAAGGATATTGTCTTGGCAAACTGGCCGATCGATAGTCGAGGCCGAGCTATGGTTCCAAGGATCTTGTCTTGGCAACCTGGCCGAGCGATAGCTCCAAATCGAGTTGAAAAGCAAACGGAAGCAAAAACAGACGGAAGTAAAAGGGGACGCAAGCAAAAGCAGACGATGAGCCATACTTGAGAGAAAAATAATTTGTGAATTATGTAGAGCTATCTTACTGTAACAAAGCTCAAAAAATCTATCACCATAGCTTGACTTCGTCTTTACTTTAAAAAATAACACGAAGCAATATGTCAGACAAACTGGAAATCGAGATGAAGTAGTTACCATATTATGTAATCTAATATTACAATTATTGTAAATACAATCCTGGTGAGCGCATTTACAATCTTCGTATTGTCTGCACTAACGAAGCAGAGTCAAACTAAGACGAAAGAATCGTCAAACTAAGACGATGCAGAGTCAAACTGACTTACTTTCACTTCGTATGAACTTTAAAAACATAACACGAAGTGATATGTCAGACAAACTACGCCTTCTTTATCTACACTAGGCCTTCGTTATTTCAGGCATCCTTTTACAGTTTTTATCGTCTCACTTTCACTCTATCTTACTTTTATATCGTCTTATGTTCACTTCGTGTTCACTTGTATCGTCTGACTTTCACTTCGTCTTTACTTTTAATCTTGACTTTTAAAAATAATAGGAAGCGATCTAATATTATGCCATCTAATATTACAATTCGTCAAGATACAATCTTGGTCAACGCATTTACAATCTTCCTATTGGATCACAAGCACCCGCTATATGGACTTAGATTGACGATGAACATGATAACTCTCCTCATATCCAAGTCAGCATTATGCCTTCTTTGTTTGAGGCATCTTTTTTCAGATTTTTCTTCCCTGAAAACATGATAAATCTCCTCATTTCCAAGTTTGCACTACGTCTTCTTTATAGACAAAGAGACTTCAGATCCGACGTAGAGTTGTCTCAAGGGTGGGAACACATCATCCATAGAATATGGAATGACACTGACGATGAGAACATGATAAATCTCCTCATATCCAAATCTGCACTAGGTCGTCTTCATAGACAAAGAGACTTCAAAGTGTTACCCAAAAACTGGTTCACACATCCGACGTCTGACGTAGAGTTGGTCAAGGCTAGGAATACATCATCAGACGTCGAGTTGGCCTTGGGTGGCAACACATCCGACGTTGTGTTCACTGTCACAAAGATAAGAGAAGATGAGAAAAAAAGAAGTCTGACTAAACCAGGAGACACACTCCAAAAACATCTGTACACACCAAAAAAAGCTTTGAAACCTTAAAGAAGATTTACAAGTAACAGAGGAAAAAAAGCAACATGAAGCGAAAACTAAGAGCAACTGGAAACTGAGACGAAGCGGTTACAAGATCAGACGTCGAGTTGGTGAACACCGATACTCTTTCGACAGCAACAACGATCGACAGAACAACGATTCGACAACGATAATCAGGATGACGATAAGAGAAGATGAGAAAAGCCTAAAGAAGATTTACAAGTAACACGAAGCGAAACCTAAGAGCAACTGGAAACTGTTACTTATAAATCTTCTTTACGTTTTTCTGATCTTCTCTTATCTCTATGACAGTTGTCGTGGTTGTCGCAGCTGTTGTTCCTGTGAAAGAGTATCCGTATTCGTGTTCACCAACTGGACATCCAATGTTGTTCACCAACAGAGGAAACGACTGATACTCTTTCGACAGCAACAACAGCTACGACAACCACATCAACAGAGGTTTCCGCTGATACTCTTTGCACAACCACAGCTAGAGAAAGCAGAGGAAGGCAAGGGCGTAGAGGGAAAACAAAGAGAAAGAAAGGACATAACATGAATGAACAAATATGCACACATATAAGCAATGACAAGGGCATGCATTGTGCGGCTGCGTGTGCGGTCGCCTCACAAAATATTGCATCAGAAGATTGCGTCAAAAGATTGAAGATTGGGTCAGAAGATTGCGTGTATATCGCGCGAAGAGACAACATTAAATAAACAGAAAGAAGCAGAAAATATAAGCCGCTGGATTAAATGGACGATAGGGATGGATTGCGTGGTCGTCCATCCCATTCGCTCTTAGTATAGATACTTAATAAAGTCAATTATAAGGGGTCTCACGCCCATAAAAACACAGACTCACTCATAAGATGTCTCACACATAATGTTATGAACATCATACCAGTACTACTAGTATAAAATTTGATTTTGGTATAGTATTTTATCGATGCTTGTTAATATTGGATACCATTTCAAGTAACTTTTTAAAATTATATAATAGTCATTAAAGTTTTTTGAAATTTCAAATAATCCTTCAATATATTGTACTATTAAATAATTAATTTTATACCAAAATCATAATAATAAAATTTAAAATAATAAAAATTTATTTATTTACGCTAAACAATAATCACAATTAATATGAAAATATCATTTAATCATCATAATAAAACAAAATTAAGGATAATAAAAAGTACTTAACATACTATAATTTCATCATATAATAAATAAAAATTACATGAAACATAAAAATAATAAAGATACATGACTCTCTAAGTATTACAACAAGAGTTCATGTCGAGAAGACAACCAACTAAAAGTGAAACCTGAGACAAAAAAATTTACAGTTATATCCATACTGTAAATGTAGAATTTAACATATACATCAAATATAAGTGAAATTAAAAAAGAGAAGAAATGAAAATCTAAACCTTCATTCAATCAAATATCTACTCAAATAACATTAACCTCAATTATCATTTGTACGAAATTCTCATCATTGATACGAGACTCATCATCATCATCATTCAAATTTATTGCAGAAATTACACGTCAATACTTTCTCAACAAAGATTATCTTTCAAGTCACTCTCATCTATCAAGCCCAAATCCTCAAAAACACCATACACCAAAAGATCGATATGATCAAAGCAAATTGGATCTACACTACTACTAGCTCTATTAAGAGTTCTAATAAAATATAAAATAAAATAATTAAGAAATTATACTCAACTTAATAATGATAATAGCATACTTTTCTTAAACTTTACTTTGTATCGAATAAAGACTAAGTTATTCAATATTTTGTGTTCCAAGATATTTCTTTTCTTGGAATAAATTAAATGTGCTTTAATTCTTTTTACACCATATTGCAATCACACATTGACTAAGAATTTGAATTGCAAAACCTTTGTTATTTTAAAATACTACTTTTGAATTGGTCCTACCAAGCAACTATAAGAAAACAAAAGTAGCATTATAAAGAAAATAAAGTTTTGATTAATTTTCAACAAGTAACAAAAGTGCAAAATATATACCTGGATTAAGTTTGTCTCTTTGACGAATAGCAATGAGCATCCCAAAATCATTAGAAACATCCATATAAATCTCCATTTGTGAGCTTAAGAGATTTTACATCATCTCATAGGCAAAAATTGTTGTAATACTTAATAACATTCCCTTATTAACTTCAACATTCTTTAGAAAACTTAGTTTGAAATTAGCACTAGGATTCAAAAATGCCCAAATTGCAAACAACAGAAAGTAAAGCTACCATTCTAATATCTCATTGATGACAACAAGATAAAAATAACTCATTATTGTCTTCTCATCACTAAAAACCAGATGAACTACCCTAACCAAAGGCTCACTAACTTGATAATAAATTGACATTGAGACCAAAATTTTTGATCTTTAATTATAATTCTAGAAAACTCTAATCCAACATTATACCTAACATGTTAAGATACAACTCACTTATCACTTGTAAATATTTGTCTTAACTCCTTCTTCATTAGAATAAAATACTAAAGTGATAAAAAATTAGTTGCAAATCTTGTGATAGTAGTACGACACAAATTACTATCATTAGTGAAATTCTTTCTCATTAAATTTAGGACCTATGCATGACTATAAATGAAATTGGTCACTTTTTTGTTGTCTATACAATCTCATCAATAATACAAAATATCTAATATCTCCTATATTTTCTAACATTAGTTTAGTGCGATATGTAGCACAAGGAGTTTAATAAAAAGAATTATATGTGCTTTATAATCTTCTAATATGTGTTTTATAATCTTCTTCTAACTACTTTAGAAGTAAAATCATTGTTAGTAATAAACTAGACAATATTTTCTAACCTAACTTCATTCACAATCTCATCAAATATCTGAAACAGAGTATTAACATTCCTAACAAGGCCAGATACATTAATTAACTTCAAAAACATTGTCTCCTTTGCAGAATAAATAAAAAATTATCAATAGGTTCTTGTCATTTAATTTTCCAACCATCTAACATGAATGAACACTCATAAGTAGCCTAAGTTATTCTTCTTTCATCCGAATAACTTTTTATTTCATAAAAAAAACTTCTCAGAGGTTTACCTTTATAGTCATCAATTAAGAAGCTTTGTATCCTCGATTGTAAGAGACAATAGCATCCATCATAGGCTACTAACAATAAGATTGGGTAGCAATTAAATGTTATATTTGAATCATACCACCATCTAGCCATTAACATATCCACATTATAAGTCGCTTCTTTAGGTTGTAAGGTACTACAGTTTAAATGTTAAGCTTTAAGAGTTGTTAATAGTACAAAAACTTATGCACATGTCTTTTTCTTTTCCTAACATCAGGCACACTATTTCCTTCTTATTGGGTAGGAATATTGTCACCTTCAACATCCTTACATCTTGGCCATAACAAAAGGAACTTTCACTACCAATTTCATAGTTTGGTCATTGCCTTCTATCTTTCTAAAGGTGATACTGTTTATACAAAGTCTTCATTTTCCATTTCACATCATATTCACTTTCATATAAGGCTCCACATTATCTTTGGCCACAGGTAAATGCTTCTTCATTCTTATAATTCCCCCACCTTTGCTTGTTACAATACAATTAAATAGTATGTTTTTTCATTCTAGGACTTAATCTAGCTTGAGACTAAGCTGGATTATTAAATCTCCCTAACGTCACTGAATTATCAAGAGTATTTGAACTTTCATCTGTTTATCTTTAAAAATATATTAAATCAACTTAATCTTTGTATTAAAATCAAGTTATGTATAATAATAGGAAGAAGTAAAGCAAGAATAGTTTCTTAATAATCATATGATACACATAAGCAAGTGAACTTCGTAACCTTGTATAAAAATGATTCCTTAAGAAAATTTAATGCTTAACCACATTATATCCAAGAAATTCTCATGATTTTTAACCCAAAATTCAAATATATAGATTGATTACTACACTTTCACAATTATAATCCATTTTGTGTGAATAGGTAATTTAAACATAAAGTTAGAACAACCTATTTTGTGTGATTACATAATTATACCATAAAGTCATAACCCATTTTGTATGACTACATAATTTAACCATAACTTAAAAATATAATTTATTTTGTTTGATTACATAATTTAACTATAAACTCATAACTCATATCTATAACTAAATTTGTGTAATAATATAATTTAACCATAAATTAACTAAACCATTATGTTTGTAACAAAATTCAATTTATAATATATAACCTAATTTATAATAAAGACCAACATTTAATTCAATATTTCTCATATGTCAAAAATAACACAAACTTCAATTCTATATTGATTCCCTAATTTCCATAATCCAAAAAACCTAAATGACAAAGCACGTCTAAATTCCAAACATTGTAATTTTATATAGAATCCTCAATTTCTAAAATTCAAGCAAAACAAACACATATGTCCTCAATTACCAAATCCAAACACGTATATTATTTATGATATAAATAGACAACACAACACAAAAGATATAAGTCACAAAACTACTCAACACAAAACAAAATCAATCAACTTAATGCTCAAGTAGATGTTCAAGGCTTAAGTACATGTTTAACATTTAGATTTTTGTTAATTTGCATTTTTTAGCCTTGAAGCTTGAAGGCTAAAGCTTGAATCGGTGTCAATAAGGCTTGATTGGATAATGACTTGGTGTTGGTGAGGTTTGACTGGGATGGTGACTCGATGAGGCGTGACTGTGTATGGGGTAAGGTGCAACTGTGTGAATGTCCAACTGCAAGAGAGAGGCCACTATGAGAGAGTAAGACGAGTTAGACAACTGCTTGAGTGCAATGAAGGAGTGAATATGACAAAAGAGTGGTTACTTAACCATAAGAGAGAGGGTGAGGCGACTGATATAAGCGAGAGAGAGTGGCTGAGTGAGGTGTTACTACGATGGAAGACGGTGGAGACTGGAGAGGTGTCACTACATGAGGAACATATCATAATCAAAACACTATAGAGATGATGGCTTAGAGTCTCTAGACGATAAGGTAGAGGAGGGGAGGAGTGGCAGTCAAAATGGATATAGTTTGGGGAGGTGCCAAAGGGGTCAAAATTTTAAGGTTAATTTTTTAAAAAATTTTGCAGTTTATAACTTTTTTTAATTTTTATTTAAGTCCAATATTCAATAAGTATTATAAATACAAATTAGTATTGGTTGGTACCATTTGAAAAGGTTGGTATAGGTTGGTAAAGAAGGCCGGTACATTACTAGTAATTTTAGTACTATTTGATAATTTTAGTATTATTTTTCGACTAATAAAATCCAATATCAGCTTATTACTATATTCATAATCCTGCTAGCACATTTAAGGGCATCGACAAGCACCTATAAGATGCAAAACTTGCTTATATGCAGTATTGCATAACCATAAGACATAGATTCATTAAGAACTAGTCTCACTTTCCTAAGATGCACACATGCTCTTATGCAATCTTATGCACCAATAAGATAAAAATTCATTTGTAAGAAGTCTCATGTTATGATAGATTCATACTTCCTCGTAAGCAGTCTCATGTCTATAAAGACATATGCTCACTACTAAGTAGTCTTCCATACCCATAAGATGTAGACTAGCTCATATGTACATAAGCAAACCTCATGCCTATAAAGAAAGCTCACTTTTAAGTTGTCTTTTTTTAATTAAATATTTATATTAAAAAATAAATAGAACACATCCATAATAGGTTAAAATCTAGATGAAGATTACAAGAAGCTGATATGAACTCTTTCTAACTAAAGAGTAGGAAAATTACAATTATTCAGTTTACAGATTATAATACTCTCATTTAAAGTTCCATGCTACTTTAATGTTGGGGGAGAGGTTTTTTGTTACTCCTCTTGCTAGCATGGAGATTCAGCTATGTAGAATTATTTTTTGGTAGATTTGTTCCATCTCTCTTGCTTCCCCTCTAAAGAGTTTTCTATTCCTTTCCTTCTATATAAAATATACCACTACCGCAATGCATATCTTTAAAGCTTTATAGTCTGCACTTCTAACCATATTTAGTCTAGTGACTCGATCTACCATTTCTTCCTACTATTGAGCTAGTAATTGGACGCCCAACCTAACTTGTATACTTCTTCATATTGGTTTTGTTTACGTATAGTTTACCAACAGATGGTCCACTATTGCTGTAACACCTAAATATCCTTTGGGAGGATAGGTGAGTGTCACACAAGACAACACAAATAAACCAAAACATTTGGCAGAAGCATAGCATTTAAAATCTCCCGTTGGAAGCAATTTAGAACAAACATACATCATACCGATGCGAAAGCATTTCAAAACACACTAAACATTCATTACATAAGTTTTCAGAAACTGAAGCAAACATACATTACATATCATAAGTTCAGAAACCAGCCTATATTATGGTTATTAACAACCTTCATAAAAATTCAAATTCATAAATACATCATAAACAGGCCAAAAATCAACTCAAAATACATTTTTATCAAAACAAAAACTCAGACTCCATTGGCCATTGCGGTTGACTCATCCCAGTCTTTAATATCCTCACTCTGAACCTACACGGGGCAAATCTACCGTGATAAGCATATAGCTTAGTGAGTAATAACTAATCTATACATAAACTAACAACTAGTTATACATAATGATGATATAACATAAGCACGCATTAACAGTTTATCAAAATAAACAATTTAAACACATTATATTGCATCTCAGAACAGATTGTTCAGAAAATAGAACTGAATATCAAAAGAGGGTATAAACCCTTCAAAATTAGAACACAATTTTTTTTGTTTATATCACAATCAAATAGATATCAGAATACAAAATCATATCACTATTAAATTCATTTACAGAAGCAGGTAATGAGACTTATACATAGGGAGACCGAAGTCTCGACACTGAAGTGTCACAGAGGGAGATCAAAATCTCGACACCGAAGTGTCACAGAAGCAGCTGCAGACCCTTCTAGGCATGCCTATTTACCCACGACTAGGACTTGACTGTTACAAAACCAAATAAGTTCATTTCATGTGCAAAAATAATTATTCAATCATATTCACTTGCATCAAACAATTCGGACATTCAGTGTCTCGAGTTCAGAACACAATCAACATAAACACAATTCAATTCAATACTAAACAGGATAAAGTAAAGTGTGAGCATCTTAAAGATTATTGATGGCTTTGTAAATCATTCAATGGAGCAATCAATAGCAAACAAAATAGTCAAAGCAAAACTATCAAAAATTACTTATTAAATTACTTACAAAATTGACCGTCCAAATTACTTACAAAAGCTTAAGGATTACTTATTGAATTTCTTAAAAATATTCATCAAAAATTATTTACAAAAGACCATACTAGATTACTTACAAAAGAGAGTATCCAAATTACTAATAAAAGCTCCCTTTTTGCTTATTGTCTTGAAGTCCCGACAATATCTAGAAGTCGTTGTTCTATGCGTTCCTCTATAACATTTAGTACATACACATATTACTATTATGCATGATTATGAAATCATTTATGCACATTCATGTATAATGAATATGTATGATGCATTTTCATGATAAATTCTTGAGTTTCTTAACCTCAATCTTGTCACATTATCGAGCATGTGAAACTCTACTCAATTGCTCAATCTAGATTTATTTCATAACCAACATTCAGGTCCACTTTGCTCAATTATTCTCATCAGGAAGGTGAGGTAATTAGATAATACTTCTTTTATAAAGTATTAGGTTTCCAATGATACCAAGCTCATCCAATTTGGTTTAGTATACTGAAAGTTATACTTAAAAGATTTTTGATTGTTCTTAAGCTTCAATAGAATTCATATCTCAACTTCAAATTAGATTATGAAATTATTAGAGGAAAAATTAGAATTTAATCTCTTCATACAATTTATAGCCTTATGTTGTCTCTATTTTAATTATAATTAATAATCATCTCAATCTGAGGTTTATAGATCAAGATATAGTCCAATTAACAAAGTATGTTCAGTGAAAATCATCCCAGTTATCATATTTCATCATAGTCACATTTCCATCTTAAATTCAGCAATCAATCCACTTAATAAAGACCTAATATTTGGTGGAGATTAATATTAATGTCTTATGAGTTCATTGGTTCAATAATCAAGTCATTTGGATGTCGGGTGAAGAAGTTTAAAAAAAAGATCAAAGTATGTTCAGAAAATAATCTCCTTAAGACAAACAGGGAAGTCGCTATCGTGTACATGCACGACCATGACACTCCGGGTAATCCTACAAAGCCACGATCATGTACATGCATGACCACAACACTCTGGGTGGTCCTAAAAAATTGCGATCATGTACATGCACAACTGTGACATTCCTGGTGGACCTGCGAAGTCTTCTTCTTCCCATTTCCTTTTTTTTTCCAGCTCTTCTGAAAATAAACTTTTGGGTCACTTTTACATGATCATTTTGAAAATGAAAAAGAAATATTTAGGCCAAATCTTCTTCTAAGAAATTATTTATTTATGTCTCAAGTTTCTAATGACACTAATTTTGTGCAATTTGGTTCATTATTTTGAAAGTTATCTCCAAAAAACTACATACTATTCACCAACAGTGACATAATCCAAACACTCCACTTCAAACCAAAATTTGACACATTTACTGACAGAAATCAAATTCAAATCCTTCATAAAAATTGTAGATATATCTTTCTAGCTTAACCTTAATTTAACTTCATCCAGTTTGGATATTCATAGATCACGTTATGCCTTAAATACAGATGTATGTTCAGTAAAATACTGCATATATCATATTCCAATGACTATAACCTTTCGTCTTGTTAATCATATCACCGAATTTGCTTCTTCTTTCACCACCCACTCATGCATCAACACCATTTACGCATGCAGCAATCCTCAAGTATGAAAATATACACTATTCACACATGCATCAATTTAAAACGTTAAAACATGCATAAAACTTACTTATCTTAAGTTTCTCTCACTTCAGGAAAAATTTCTAGAAATGGGGAGAGCAACCAATAGATTTCGGTGTTGGATTACAAAAATATTTTGTAACAATAAAGACCTCAAATGGTAGAAGATTCATAAGGTGTAACGTGGGTAAGCCAATATTACCAAAAATGCAAAAGTTAAGTGTTTAAACAATGGTTGAGCAAGAAGGGAGATAGTGTTTTCGATGGAGAAAAAACAAAGGAGCTGCATAAACTTTCTTACCCAAAAACGTGACTAGGTGACTCCATCCCTCATTGACACATGCCCTTTGGCATGTCTTACATTTGTCACCCATTAATTATCCCATATGTCACTTACTAATTGCTCCACTTGTTTCATAGTAATTTGTCCAATTGTCAATCCATAATTTGTCCACTTGTCAAATAATTTCTAATACAATTGTCACACTTCAATTTGTCTCTTATTTCTATATTTTTCCTAGTCTAAAATACCTCAAAATTTTGATAAATCTCCAAAATATCCAAAATGTCTCCAAAAATGTGAAATTAATTCTAATACACACTAATTCAATTTTCAAGAAAATAAATCTGTAATTCACACTTTATTCACATTAAAACCATTTATACTAAAAATGTCAATGAATGCATGTACAAATATTTGTATGTATCCAAAATTGCATATGCACATATAAGTGAAAACTCAATTATGCAAATCATAAAGTGCACTGGAATTCCTCAATATTCTAACCCCTAACACGAGGTGTTATAATTGCTCTCTCAACTTTGCATACTTCACAGTTTAGATTCTCAATATTAAACTTCAATTTGTCTTTTATATCCAACTTCCCTATAAATCCTAGCCAAAGGATTACCACATCTGCAGGTTGGATGTTTGCTTCCCAGATTGTTACTCTACTTTACTTTTCTTGCTGGCACTTCATGTTGATACTTTTTATAAGATTTAGTGCTGAAGACCTTATTATTACTCACTGTCCACTTTGTGTCGTCATTCCTTGCTATTTAAATCATTGACATATTATTCATTATCAGTTCTACTCCTCTGTTCCTATGAAATGACCACTTCCACTAACTGTTGTTAATGAAACTATAAAATTTAATGTTTAGGTTGAACATTCGATTTAGATGTTGGAGCTCTTGTACTTTATGAAAAAGTCCTCTTTAATGTCAGTTGTTAAACCAAAAGAATGTGTTTTCCCCATTACCTATTTCGCTCATAATCAAATCATGCATCCACTCTTTGATCTCCAGGATCTGTTTTAGGTGCCAAGTCATGTTCTGTTTCTTTTTCATCCTCCATAAGTTGTTACCCTATATATATACTTTATGCACCTACTTCACCCACAAATTTTCTTTATTGCTACATATCCACCATAATGTTTTTGCTAAATTAATTTTATTTTGTAGTCTAGTTAAGAAAATTCCTAGCCTCCTTGCTTCTTAGGTAGGCATAACTTCCCAACTTACTTTATATTTCCTTATGTTTAAGTTAGGTCCATTCCATATGAAGTCCTTCATTTTTTTCCTATCTCCTTTAGAATACTCTTTGGGAGTGATACGTAGTTTATCTAGTAGCTTGCCAAACACTTCAGTATTGTTTGAATAATTTGTAGTCTCCCTTAATCTATTATACCAACGATTTACTTTTTTATGGAACCTCTCAATCGATGGCTTGCAATCATATACTAATAGCTTTATCTATGAAATTGGTACTCACAAGTACTTAAATAGTATGGTACCTTTTTCATTCCAATTTTAGTTGTCCTTGATCTTGTATTTAGATTAGCATTAGCATTATCATATAGGTAAAAGCTAATCTTGGCATGGTTACTCTGTAGTCCTGATAGTACCTTAAATTCCTCCAAAGTCTGTAATAGTGTGTTAATGGAATGTTTGTATGCTTTGCAAAACAATAGATCATATTCTGCAAAAATAAGATGAGTTAGCTTCATACCTTTGAAACCTTGGTAGTATTGAAACTCTTGATTGCTTGTTGTTGGGCCCCATTTTTCGGAGCCTAACAATCGCTCCGAAGTCAAAAAGCATGAGTGGGTTTCCTTGTAGGGTTATTCTAATGAACCCTTTACCATCATCTCACAAGGGTGGCTTGCCCATAGCAGCCCATCACCAACATCACAATTTTACTTCTTCAAGCCAATTGTAGCTCTATGCCTCTAGTTTATTTTGAAATAAGAACCTTCTCATTCAGAGCTCTATAGCTCAAGATATGTTTAAAAATTTAAAAACTGTTGGACCCCGCTTCCGGGCCCAACATTCGGAGTCATAAAACATGTGCTTGTACTTATTACCATGTATGGTTATTCCAGTTAACCCTTATTAGTCATCCCCGGTTCATTTTCATTCTCTGATACCGTAAGTGTCGGGCCTTATTTTCTGAATCATTCTTATACTGAAGCAAATATTCTATACTCAACTTCTATCTAGATATTGAACATCTTAGAGGCTAAATTAGAATTTGACCTCTTCATATAATTTGTAAACCTACATCTCTAGTTTACTCCACATCAAAAATCATCTCAGTTAGAACCCTAAAGATCCAGATATATTCAAAATGTCGAAGCATGTTCAATAAAATAACATTAGTTCATACTATTCCAACTGATTCCTTTACTTTCCTTTAATCAAAACCTTTTTCCAATCAATTCAGAATGCTGCCAATTTTTATGGAGAGATAACACAATGTGTGTTGGGATCTATTCCTTCAAGAATCACTTCATTTGGAGGTCCGATAACAAAGATTGACTGAAGGAAATCAAACAAAGTTCCTTCCTCAATCATATTGAACCTATTTTGGGACAAATGACATAACTTGCTCTAGGGATATCAAATCAAGGTCATGCTTAAAGGGTTTGAAAAAGGACTTCAATATCTATATCTTTTATGAAGATATTGAACTGAGATTTTGTCATATAAAGAATCAGAATTGAACCAAACGATACAAGATGAACAGTGATCAAAAGAAGGTTATGAACAGAACATAGAAGACATCTCGCAAGTATAACTTTCTCTAGAGATATCGAATCAAGGTATTTTAGGGATGGTTCGAAAGAGAACTTCAAGATCTACAACTTTCATGCAGACCTCAAAGACAAATTCTATCGTCTACAGGGTCAAAAAAGGGGCCAGACGATAAGATTATATGAACAATGCAGCAGATGATATAACGTCATCACCAGACAATATGACGTCACTAGATGAATCGTCCTTACCAAAGGAAGTGTCCTCACCAAACAAAGCGTCCTCCCTGGATGAAGTGTCCTCCCTAGACAAAGCATCCTCGTCAGACGATACGTCCTCACCAGATGATACGTCCTCACCAGACGCAACGTCCTCAACAGATGATACGTCCTCATCAAACGAAGCGTCCTCACTAAATGATGCATCCTCACTAGATGACACGTCATCACCATATGATATGTCATCACCAGACGATACATCCTCACTAGATGAAACGTCCTCACAAGATGATACGTCCTCACCAGACGATACGTCATACACTTCTGAGCATCTCCACTTATAAGGACCATAACTTTTGACTCCGATATCTAAAAATTTCATGCTTTATGCCGTTGGAAAGCTAAGAAGATAAGCTACAACTTTTTAGAAGACAACTTTGACTAATTTAACCTAAATTAGTCCATTTTCCCCCTGAAATCGGTATGCAATTTATACACCTATGAAAGAATTAGATTATGAAATGTACAACTACAAAAGAAACATGCACATATGCCTAGGGAACTTTTCAGTTCTAAACTCATTTGCCAAATTAACAGAAGCCCATACATAACTTTAATTACATAATAACATTATAAACAAGGGTGTAACACAAATTACAACATATATAGGATGCTCAATGTTTAACATGTTTATAAAGCTAACCAAAAGTGATCGAACTAACTTAGTTACAAAAGTTTCTAATATCTTGGATTTTTCGATGCCTTGTAAGGATTGCTAACCTTATCGTTCTGCACCTAAGGAGGGAATAGTGGGGTGAGCTACATAGCTTAGTGGCTAATATATTTATAGTCATTGACAATTGGCCACATATTCAAGAATATGTATTTATATATCTAACAATTCAATCATTCACCAATTTAGCTTAAAACTCATAATTAAGCAGTTAATACATAACACATAACATAGACTTTATCCATTAAGAAAATCATTCAAATGTATCATACTTAACAGTTCAAAGATGCAATACACATCCAAATGGCTAGAGAGTTTCGTGGAACGAAATGGAGAAACTGAAGTTTACATCGTGAACAAAACGAGTCCGATTTCTCAGGATTTCGTGGCCTTAAGCTGGCAGCTGGGAGAAGGTTATGGGTCAACGTTCATGTGACTAACAAAACAGGTTCCTCTCTTGCCCAATCATAACCAATTTATGCTCAATTCACTTATATGCTCATACTTTCATGCTTGTTCTTTATTTCATCTAATTCCACATGTTATAACCTTTTTCAAGGTATAACATAACCACAATGCATCATGCATTTCCAAACATTCACAATTATTTCAATTTCAAGCAAATCAACATACCCACGCATAGGCTAGAATTTTTCCAATTACACAATAACTATAAATACATTACCCACCTAATTAGCTTGCGAAAATCCAAATCAAGCTTGCCTTTGAACCTTGCTTTTGGGTAGGATTCCTTTGGTTTCCTAAAACAACCAAGATTTCATTCAAAACTACATTCCAAAAAAATTCTTAAACTTCAAAAAAATCACAAAATTGCAATAAACACAAATTAAACTCAAATCTAACCTACTCATAGTCCATCAATCCTCACTAGACGAAGCGTCCTCACTAGACGATACGTCCTTACCAGACAAAGCGTCCTCACCAGATGAAGCGTCCTATACTCCTGAGCATCTCCACTTATAAGAACCATAACTTTTGACTCCAATATCCAAAAATTCCATAATATATACCAGATCATAAATCTTATCACAACAACCAAACAATCATTCTAACTTTCAAGCTCAACCTTTCAATTTCATGCAAATTAACATACACACACATAGGCAAGAATTTGCCCAATCACATAATAACTATAAATACATTACCCACCTAATTAGCTTGCGAAAATCCAAGTCAAGCTTGCCTTTCCCCTTATTCTTGGATAGGATTCCCTTGGTTTCCTAAAACAACCAAGGTTCTATTCAAAACAAGAATCCAATAAAAATAATAATAACAAAATTGCAATAAACACAAATTAAATTTAAATCTAACCTACTCATAGTCCATCTATGTTAGAAAACCTACGATCTAGTTTTAAAACCCTAAAATCTATTAGGTTCTCCTACTCCATTTTCTTCCCATACAAACCTCTTTTCTCTCTAACTCCTTCCTCCTCAATACAACCCATTCCTTAATAAAGCAAGAAGAAAAGATGGTTAACCTATCTTAATAACTTGATTTCTCTTCTTTTCTTTTTCACCAAAACCTCTCTTCTTCTCTCCTATTTTCGTTTTTTCTTCTTCTTCTTAAATAAGAACACATTTTGTTCTTGTCCTTCCAAAAATACCTGTCCTCTCCTCTGGTCTTCCCATTTTGCCCCTTCTTTCATTTACCTCCTAACTCCTTCAATCTTCTTAAACACCATATTAACTCTAACTTAATCCAAATCTTTCCATCTAATTTCAAATCTCCATTTATACCCATCAAATTAATGACTCAATTCTAAAAACAATGAAACAAATAAATCAATAATAATAGAAAAAAATTTTGAGGTCCAACATTTTTCGCTCGTTGGCATTGTCTTCTTCGGCCATTGTCATCGTGTCCTTCAGTGGAGGTATTTTTGCAACTACTGTCACGTGTTTTTTCGTATATTAGACGAAAATTAATTTAGGTATTTGATTACTTTAATTTATTTGTATATTTTGTGATTGAAAAACAACTTTAAGGTATAAATGTTAGTGATAGAAGGGACAAGACGTGAATTTAGTTGTAATGTTGGGATAAATTTCTGATGCATGTAAGGTGTTTGATAAAATGTTTGTTCTTTGAAAAAATAATTTCAATTGCAATCGTAGGAATATAGTCATAAATATTTGGTTTCCCTATTACCACCATCATCTCTAAACATAAATTTCTAAACTCTATTGCAGCTTTAAAATCTTCCTCTCCTTCTAATGTACGTCCCCACAAAATTCTCGTGAGGGCATTCATGCTTGTCATAAAAGCCAATTTGCCTATATCTATAGGCTGTCCATTCTTACCATACGTATGCCTTATAGTCTTCTTAATCTCTTATTTTCTCAAACCATAACAACAATGTTTTTCTTTTTTAAAATTTTGTGAACAAAGACCTTTCACATCTTTCTCCATTTAGAACCATAGGGGCTCCAAGCTATGTTATTTATACTCAAAGAGCTAATTCTAGCAATAAGAGGTAGGTTGCGATTCACAAAAATTTTGTCTTGGTCTCGAACAACTTCTCTGACCAAGTTTAGGGAGCTAACTACGAGACACAGTTTATTACCGAGGCAAAGCTTGTAGATGGGTCCATAGATACTAGCCAATTATGTGAAATCTCGATGAATGTCTTGGCCAAGAAATAAAAGGTATCTAACTATTGGCAATCCCCGAAGACCTGGTGCCAGTGGAGCCACATCTTTCTTTATTTTTTTAACTTTCCACAAGAACTAGAATATAATAAGTTTTGTAATTGGTACGAAGAGATTTAGCAAAGTTCTCTCCATAGTGGCTTCTAAAGAAACTGAACACTTTGCAAGTAAATTTTAAAAAATAGTTTTTAGCAAATTTACTGACGAATTTTTTTTTCCGTAGGTAATTACCAACGGAATAACCAAATCCGTTGTTAATTTTCTGACAAAAAAATCTTCTACTTCACAAAATTTTCGTCGGTATAAAAAATTTATGTTGGTAAATTTACCTACGGCCGTATTTCTGACACCTTTTTCCATCAGTAAATTTCGTCACTAAATAAGCTTACTGACGGAATGTGTACAAATTCTATCAACAATTTTCGTGGCTAAACTCTATTTTTCTTATAGTGTCAATAACTATATTATCACTAACGGGAAAAAAAACACATGCTTATTTGGATTTAAAGTAAATATCACAAAGATCATTTCGATGCTTATGAAAGTCTATGTTAATAACTTCATATATAAAAGAAACTAAATGTCTAAATGGATGTCCAATCCACCAATGCTTTAATTGATAAGATTTAGTTTCCCTAGTATGACATACCTGCCATGTGTGAGCCAACGAACAAAATCAATAGAACCTTCACTCTGTTCGTCTTCACAATCATAGTCTTCAAAGTATGGTCTTGTATTACATATAATTTATTATTTAATGTGATTATGCAATGTAAAGCTTCAATCAAGTTGCAGGTAAGATGCGGTGTTGGACCCCGAACTTTTCTTGAAATTGACATTAGATGAGGAATTTGAGGTGAATTATTCATGTGCAAAGAAAAGACAATTCAAGAATATGAATTGTTATATGAGATTAAGATAGGTGAAATATGCTTTTGTTATTAATGTTTATGATTAATTATGGCCTAAAATGGTGTTTTGAGTTTAAATGGAATTGATAGTGAATGCATTGCTTTAAATGGAGTTGAAAAGCAAGATATGATTAGTTAAAGTGTTAGATTTTGGAGACTTGAAAATCTAAAATTTTGAGAATGAATAGTAGCAGAAAATGGCAATTTGGATGTGAAATCTTTGTGAATTTTTCTTGATCTTCATGAAAATAGTAGCTTCTGTTGAAAGCTTTCTATCGCCATAAAGTATGACATTTTTTTATATCGGGATTGAAAGTTATGACCATTCGAATTTGAGCATATTTTGCTTTGTGTTTGGAAAATGTTCATAGAGTAGTTTGTGTGTATTGTGTTTTGAGGAAAATTCTGGACCGATGTAGTTTGAATTGGATTAAGTGGTCTACATGAAAGTTATAGAGAAATTGCATTGATTTACAATGATGTGTAATATGTTATTTTTGGTTGTGGAAATTGGAAGATATGAAATTTGGAAGTTTGGATGTTGTTTTAGGATGACAAATTTCTGGCAGAAACTTCAACTGAAAAATTGACCTAGTTAGAGGTTGATATTGCCTTTAAGTGTTCATAAAAGTTTTAGATTTTGTTTTTATCTTTCCATTGATGTAAAGTATGGAAATTTTGGACCATGTAATGTGAAGTTATAAATTTAGAAGTTTCTGTTACAGTTTGGCATGATCATTAGTGGAAAGAAACTTTGAGTGGCTTTTTGACTCCCTTAGAGGCCAAATTGATTTTTCTATCCTTCATTAAAGTTGTAGGTTACGTTTTGATCTTTTCATTGATATAAAATATGACATTTTTGGACCTTGGATTTGAAAGAGAGAAATTTTAGAAGTTGTGATACTGTTTAGGGAGACTTAAATTGGTCAGAAACTTTGAGTGGAATTTTGACCCCTTTAGAGACGGAATTAATTTTTGAGTTCTTGATGAAAGTTGTATATCTTCCTTTTAGCTTTCTTTTGATACCAAGTTTGTGAATTTTGGACTTCTTTGTAAAAAGTTATGAATTTTGAAAGTCAGTATGCGTTTTGGAGCGTCCCTTTGTTTTGGCCGACCGACCTTTGTTTTGGCCTACTGACATTTGTTTTGGCCGACCGACCTTTTATTTTGGCCGATCGATCTGACCCTTTATTTTGCCCGACCTAATCCGACCCTCTCTCACTCTTTTGCTTATATCTTTTGCGTCCGACATCCGATTGACTTGATTTTCAAAACGATGGATTCCTAAGACATCCCTCTATCTATCCATGAGAAATTGTAGATTTTTGATTTAGTAAAAGTGAGTTGGAAAATTTTCTGAACATGGTTCAATATTTTGGTGAATTCTTGATCTGTGGAGATCCAATTGAACTGATTCTTGTTGCAAAATAAACTAGAGAGATGGGGATACAAGTTATCGGAAGGAAGTAAATTTCAATTTAGCCCGAAGATTTTCAATTTCTTAATTAAAGTTGGGTATAGTGTTCAGTCTTGGATTAGTAAGAGCTAAAAGTATTTTAGCCATAACCTTTGCTCTAGTCATCCAAATGGAGTGATTCTTAATTTGGATTAAACTAGAGAAATAGGGCTACAAATGTTCTGAAGGACTTAAGTTCGAATTTAGTCTTTAAGAATGTCAATTTTAGGGTGGAAGTAAATCGCTGGAAAATGTGTTAACATAAGAAAAGTTCGAAATATTTGGGGAGTAACTTTTAGAGTAGTGAACCAAATTAAATAGTTTTTTGGTGGCGTTATGAATTTGAGACTATGAGGAACATTTCTCTAGAAGGAAATTTTAGCAAATTCCTTCAATTTGATGATTTGAAAAATGTCCTAAAGTAAGCATGAATTAAAATAAATTTTAGGGGCAAACTTGGAAGAACACTTAAGGTTTTAAGTTATAAGGCATATATATAAGGGCAAATTGGTCATTTTGCACTCATTAATGGCATTTTTGTCTTAAGACATGTGGGAATTTTGTATGAGTAGAGAAGAAGCCCGAAATTAAAAGAGAGAAGCAAAAGAAAGAAGGAAAGAAAGGAGAAGAGTGGCTTTGGTGGAGAAGAGAAAGGAGAAAGAAGAAAAGAAGCTAGGTTTCGATTTTTATGGGTTTTCAAGAAAGATTTTAGAGATGATTCAAGAGAGAAAAAGGTGGAGAAAGATGAGAGCTCCATTATGAGCCAATAAAATCCGAATTTGGGTGAAGATTAAGGTAAGATTGAGATTTTGATCTTTGAATTTTTTTAAAAAAGATTTTGGTTTAGATAGCTTGGAAATGTTATGGGTTTAAGTTTTCTAAAGTTAACTTTGGTGATTATGACTTATGTGATGTTTAATTTTGGATGATTATGAATTAGGGATTTTTGTCATGAATTAAGGAATTTAAGAGAAGCAACGGAGAAATTGAGGCTTTGAACAAGTTCCAAGCATGAAAATGAGGTGGGTACCATGTTTATAATTTGAATTATAAGCTATGTATGTGTTTTTGAAAAATGAAGAAAGTAAAAGGGTTTTCAAATTATTGTTTTCAAATGGTTAAATTCATGGTTTTGAATAAATCGATGCAATTGAATGATTGTTTGATTGTTTCAAAATTGTTGCATTCTTTTTGTGATTGAAATATTGTTATGTGAATTTTTAATTGAAATTGTGAATGACATTGGTATGAAAAATCACATGATATGAAAGACTAAATTTTTGAAATGTGCCTTCGGGCAAATCTGTTTTCAAGTATGAATTATCTGTTATGTGGGTTTGGATAGGTCCCATAAGAGGGTCAAGTGCACTTGTCTAGGCTTCGCCCGCCGGCCCGCTAGTGACATTGGAGCTCCGTTAAGGACTCCCATAAGTTCAAGGCTACACCGGACCGCTATGCGGGAAGGTGTAGTATGTTTTGTTCACGGCTGCACAGGACCTCTATGCGAGAATGTGCAGTACGTTCTGTTTTCAGACCGACCCAAACCAAATTCTGATATGTTATCTGCTTATGTGTGCTATACTGTGATGCATTCATGTTTTGAAATGGTTCATGAATTGTGAAATTTTTTTTTTGAGGATTTTGAGAAATGAGCAATTGAGGTTTTCAACCGTGAAATTTTTGAAAATTGATTATGATTTTTTTGAAAAGTTGAAAAATTTGAGAAATAAGCAATTTGCAATATTTCTACTGTGAAATTTCCATAAAATGGCAAAGGTTTTGAAAGAAATGATTTTTGCTTATTTTTCTGTTATAAGCATGTTATCCACGAGCTGTAAAGCTCACCCCCTTTCATCCTCATCTCCAGGTATCGAGAAGGAGATCGAATGAAAGCGAGTCAAGACCTCCGTTCATTTGTATATACGTTGTAGGGTTAAGTTCTGTATTTGTAATAATAAGATTTTAGACTTTTGTGAAGGATTCTGGAATTATTATATTCTTGTGTATTTTCGGATTTTGGAATTGATGTTGTATCGTGGTTTGAAAAAGCCACTTTTGTTTGGTGATGTATTTCTTTTGGAGTATGTAAATAAATTTATGGATGTGTATATATATTAGAAAAGTGAATTATGGTTTTTTATATAAATTACATATGATTATAAATGGGTTTGTTTGTGTTAGGATTCCGGACAGGAGGTTCGATGAATTGTGTTGCTGGAACTGAGATATTGAAGTATTTTTTATGTTGGAATTGATAGTATATGGACATATGTGATTGTTTTTATGGCAAAAGAAAAATAAGATTTGGTTTAAATTGATAGTTATGATTCGCTTTTGAAGGATAGAAAAATTGAGGTTATGGAATTGATAAATTCTAAATTGAAAAAGTGTATTGCTTTGAATAAAGATGAATGAAATGAAAAAAAATACCTTTTCAGATTGGTTTAGTCTAAGGTTTCCAACGCGCGTTTTTTTAAAGCATGCGTTCACGGATGTCAGAATTTGAACATTCAGTCGATTGATCCGTTTTGTTTCTTTGTTCCAAAATTTTGTAAATTCGAGCCTTTCGATTTTTCTATTGCTCTTTAAGAATTCAATTCGTTTTTGATGAATCCGTTCCTTCGATTCCGTTCTTTTGTTTCGCTTTCCGTTCTATTTTTCGTTTTTTCAAGTTAGGGTCCGGTTTCAAAATCGGGTACCAACATGCGGGACATATAAAACAATTTCTATAGTCAAATGATCACCCAAAATTGCTGTCCCTTCTTATATGACATCAATTTAAGTCTCATTAGGCAGAGTGATTGATGATGGTGGTATGTCCATTAGGTCTTCTCGCACATTTTTATCACCAGACATGTGATGAGAAAGAATATACTTACTCGTAAGCTTTTCGAAAGAGATGGGCTTTTCTTTAAAGGTCTTGAGCATGTAAAGCACTAATGCCCATTGTTTTTCTAAGAGCACAGGATAGAAGGATGCCCAATCTTGGTTTGTTAGTATCGCAGATGCACCAATTTGATGAGAAGAGGTACTGTCGACAACTTAGGCAACATTTTCAACGTCAACAATTCCCCTGCCATAAGTACCGATATTGTTGCCATTTCCTCTGCCTGCTCCTTTTCTACTACCACGTTCTCCATACCACTATTCTAGGCATCCAATAAATTTACAAAGACCTAATATCATGTCCTTACTTCCCACATTGCATGCAAACAAGCTTATCATTCTCTGAAGATGAGGTATTTGAAAAACCTAGGTTAGCCTGAATTGTAAAACTCACAGCTTTTTTACAAGCGTTTCGAGCCTACGCCTTCATACAGTGGCTATTGGACCCCGATCTTAAAGTGGAAATTTAGAGTTATTACTTGAATAAAATGAGTATATATATATATAAATTGTGTTATAGATGTTATTGTGCCTTAATGAAATATGGGTTTGTGTATGGCTTTGAATTATGAATTGGTATATGGATGATATTGGAATGTGAATTATTTATAGATGATGAGTTGAGAAACCTTAAGCATGAACAATGGTTATATATGTAAGATATTGTTTGGTGAATGACAAGATAAATCATATGAAATGAGGTTGACATACAAGAAGTGAAGTTGCGATGAATGTTAAGTTTTGTATGAGGATAAAAATTTGTATGTTGATTTGAGGGAAATTCTGAAATAATTGAAACAGAAATGGCCAAAGTTGCCTTCTTTGAAGTTGTAGCTTGTTCTTTTATCTTTACAACGATACCAAGTATGCAAGTTTTCGAGGTTGGAGTTAAGAGTTATGATTGATACAAGTTAAGATGTTGCATAAGATTTGTGTTTGTGAAAGCTTTGATGAATGTTTGCAATTTGAGGTTTTGAAGAATCAATTGGTTGAGATTTGAAAAATTTGTGAATTGAATTTGTTGTATGGATTGTTGTGAAGTGTTTAGGCTTTTGAATAAGTGAATTTGTGAAGATTAGGAGTGTATATAGTGTTAGGATGATTGTGGGAAGCATTGGAGAAGGTTAAAGGGGTTTTGGGAAACCCATGTCCGTTAAACGGACATGGAAGTCCGTTTAACGGACCTTCTACGGTCAAAGGACCCCTTGTTTTGCTCATGTCTGTTAGATAGACATGGATGTCCATTTAATGGACTTTCTCGGATGAAAAGGGTGCTTCCAAGGTCGTGAATATCCGTTAAATGGACATTCACGGGTCAGCTTGTGAAAATTGAGATTTTTTACACTTCTAGAGGCCAAATATGATTTTTTGGTCTTCATAAGAGTTGTATATATAGAAGTCTAATTTAAAATGGTCCAAGAACGAAATAAATCTGAATTCTAGATTGAAAGTTATGACGATTGATCCAAGAGAGGTTCAAATCGATTTAGGGTTTAAGCATGGGTTATTCTTTTGGGAATAACTCACTCATCCGACCTCCAATTGAGATGATTCTTAGACCAATAGATTTCTAAGACATGTATTTTTCTCCCCATGAAAATTTGTATTATTTTGAGTTAAATTTAAAAAGTTTGATTGAAAAGTTATGAGAGATCGGTTAGAAGAGCATGATTTGAGTATGTGCACGCTTTAGCGTTTTAAGCATATATTTGAGCTATAGGGCTCCGATTGGGATGATTCTTTCTTCAAAATGATCAAGAGATATAGATTTTCATGTTTGGTATTAGAGAAATAAGATGAACCATTAATAACTAAGGTGATTTTCTTAGAATACGCTCACGTCTTATGATAATCGGAATGATTTGTTTCCTTGTGATTTTGCTATTTTCCTTCTTCATTCAACCTTGTCTAATCTTTGGTTTATATCTTTTCTGTCCAACATCCGATTGACTTGGTTTTCAAAGAGTTGGATTGCTAAGACATCTCTCTATCTATCCATGGATAATTGTGAATTTATGAGATTAAATTGAGGTCGATTGATTGAGTCAAAATGAGTTAGATAAATTTCTGATTATGGTTCAGTCTTTTGCAAAATTCAGGATCTGTGGAGATCCAATTGAAGTGATTCTTGAGGAAAAATAAACTTAAGACACGGGGCTACAAATCATATGAAGGAATTAAATTTTAATTTAGCCCCTAAGACTTTCAATTTCTGAATTGAAGTTCAGATTAGTGTTCAGTCATGGATTAGGAACATCTAAAAGTATTTTGACCATAACCTTTACTCTAGTTATCCAAATGAGGTGATTCTTGATTTGGATTAAACTAGAGAAATGGGTTTACAATTTTCATGAAAAAATTGGGTTTCAATTTAGCCTTTAAGAATATCAATTTTTGGATGGAAATAAAGTGTTGGGAAATGTTTTAACAAAATGGCAGTCCAAAATGTTTGGACTATAACGTTTGATGTAGTCCACCAAATTAAATGATTTTGGTAGCGTTATGAAATTGAGACAATAAGGAACATTTCTATAGAAGGAAGTTTTAGCAGATTCCTTCAATTTAATATAAGAAAAATGTCCTAAAGTAAGCATAAATTGAAATAAAGTTCAGGGGCAATTTTGGAAGATCACTTAAAGGGTTAGGTTTCAAGGCTTTTAAGTGAGGGCATTTTGGTCTTTTGGCATACATTAAAGAGTATATGAGAGGTGGCTGTCGTGTAGGACAAGAGGAAGTCACAAAATTTGGGATAAAAGAAAGAAAGAAAGGAAAGAAAGAAGAGAGAAAGGGGAGCTTCGGTGGAAGAAGAGAGAGAAATAGTTAGGGTTTCGATTTTCTTGAGTTTTAAGCAAGGTTTTTTGATGATTCAAGGGAAAAAACATGGAAGAAGGTGAAAGCTCTAAGATGAGCCAAGAAAAAGTCGAAAATGGAGAAGAATGAGGTAAGGGTCGATTTTGAGCTTTGAATTTTTAGTGAGATTTTGGTTTATTTGGCATAAGATTGGTATGAGTTTGTGAGTGGTGAAGTCAATTTTGCAGATTCCATGATTGATTGGTTTAATTTTGGATTATTGTGAATTAGGATTTATGCCCAATTTTTGGGAATTGGGGATTTTGGAAGTTTTGATTTAGATATCTTGAAATTAGTATGGGTTTGTGAATTATGAAATCAATTTTGAGGATTATGTCATTTATGATGTTGAATTTGGGTGAATTGGTTTAGGTATTTTTAAAATGGAAGAAGAAAAGAAACCATGGACAAATTGAAGCTAGGGACAAGCTTCTAGCATCGATTCGAGGTGGGTAATGTGTTTATAATTTGAATTATAAGCTACTATGTGTTCTTGAAAAATAAAGAAAGTGAAAAGAGTTTTTAAATGTTTATTTTGATTGATTAAAATCCCTTGCATTTGGGAAATGATTTAAGAAAGTGAAATCTTTATCGAATTTGTTATTTTTTTTGAAATATTTGAATAAGTTGAGAATTTGCCTTTAATTGATGATGTTATTGTTTTTGATCAAAAAGGTGAAATTGTTACATGAATTATGGATAATGATTGTGCATTTGTGAATTTTGATATTGTTTGAATTATGATTTGAAGAAATTACTTCGATTTATGCATTCATTGTGTTTGAGTGATTAAGATTTTCGATATGTGAAATTATATGATACGATGTTCGATTATGACATAACACGAAAAGTTTCAGTTTCAAAATATGCCTTCGGGCAATTTGATTTTCAAGTATGAGTATGTGTTATATGGGTTTGGTTAGGACCCTTAAGTGAGTCAGTGCACTGTCTCTTTTTAATTAAAACCTTATCCCGGCTGCCCGTTAGTGGCACTGGAGTTCCGATTTTTGGACTCCCATAAGTTACGGCTACATCGGACCGCTATGCGGGAAGGTGTAGTACGTTCCGTTCACGCTTGCACAGGACCACTATGCAGGAATGTGCAGAACGTTCCGTTTTGGACTAACCCAAACCGTCTGATGTGTTATGTGTTTTTTTTGCTTTGTTTAGAATGTGGTGCATTTATATGTGATGCATTTCATGTTTTTGACTTTAATTATGAATTGTAAAAAGGTTTGGAATTTTCGATGAATGAGAAATTGGGGTTTTCAACTATGATAGTTTTGGAAACTGTTTATAAATGTTTATGAAAGATTTGAAATTGATGAGTTTTGAGAAATAAACCTTCTATGTTTTTCCTACTGTGATAGTTCGATCAACTGAAAATAAGGTTTGAAAATGTTTTGCTTATCATTTGATTTATAAACATGTTATCCATGAGCAATAAGCTCACCCCCCCTTCATTCCCATTCACAAGTGATGAGAAGAAGATCGGGTGAAAGAAAATGAGGGATTCCGTTTGTATAGGTTCCTATTGAATTATTGTTAAGTTTAGAATGTTGTTGAGAAATTTAGAATCATTGTGCTTTGTGTACCTTGGTTTATGATTATTGGTAATGGTATATGGCTTGGAACACCATTAGTGTATTGCAAGCGTTTAGTTCATGATGTATTTGGATTATAAAATTGTATAAGAACTTGAGTTATGGAATTGGAAATGTATTGGCTATGGATTATGCATAATGGTTTTGTATATAAATTGAATTGAGTTATGAATGTGATTTGGATAGATATGGATATGGATGAATGTGCATGATGAGGGGATATGAATTGTGATGGTTTATAAATATGATTGGTTTTGGGTTTGATTGAAATATGAATTTGTATATGTGTATGAATGGGAATTGAATTAGAATGTGTTTGGGATTCCGGACGGGAGGTCCGTGGAATTTGATGATTGTGTGATTGAGCTTAGATATAAAAGTGTATTTACCATTTGCAAGTTTTGGGTTAGTTAAAAAGCAGCCTTTATGTTGCCCAATGTTTGATAGAATTGGTTGTATGGTTTTTGCTAAAGATGATTTTGTGTTATGATATGAATAAGAAGATGATTAAGGATTGAGACTTTGCATGTATAAGAAGTTTGTTACGCTTTGACAAATTGATTGAGGATAACTTCCAAGAAAAGGGAAATTATTTGGATAACCATGAATTTGAATAAAGATGGTTATACGAAAAAGAAAAAAAAACCGGTTTTGATACGTTTCGGACAGGAATAGTCCATGGTTTCCAATGCTATTTCTAAGATATTTGTTTCGGATGTCGGATTTGGTTTCATTTTCTTCGATTCGATCCGTATTTGTTTGGTATCTGAGATCGGGTCGCAACATTTATGGTATCAGAGCAAGAGTGAAAGTGTTAAGTTTTAAGCAGTTGGGTTTCGGACTAATGCCCATTGTTTTTCTGAGAGCACAGGATAGAAGGATGCCCAATCTTGGTTTGTTAGTATCGCAGATGCACCAATTTGATTAGAAGAGGTACTGTCGACAACTTAGGCAACATTTTCAACGTCAACAATTCCCCTGCCATAAGTACCGATATTGTTGCCATTTCCTCTGCCTGCTCCTTTTCTACTACCACGTGCTCCATACCACTATTATAGGCATCCAATAAATTTAAAAAGACCCAATATCATGTCCTTACTTCCCACATTGCATGCAAACAAGCTTATCATTCTCTGAAGATGAGGTATTTGAAAAACCTAGATAGCCTGAATTGTAAAGCTCACAGCTTTTTTACAATTGTCTCGAGCCTACGCCTTCATAAAGTGGCGCTCTTCTTGACACTCCGAGCATAAACACGATTTAAAGGAGGGAAAAGATCTTGACCAAGTGAATGAGAACATAGGGTACCATATATGTCATCAACTAGCTTCATTAACAACTGATGTACGCGTTAAACACACTTACTGGAGCATCCAATGCAGGTGCATCACCCAGTTGTGATATAATTTAAAAGTTCATCTCAGGTCTTTTTAAGGAAGCCATAATATGCTGCAATACTTTGCCCTTCCTGCTGGTAGTATGACAAATCAAGTCGTGCTTGATTGATTGTGGTTGGGTCAGTCGTGCTAGGCCCAGGTCCAACCCTAGGATGGCGTGTGGGCCGATCGACCCATTCCTAAGATGATGAGTTAAACACGACAGGTATTTACTATATAAGTTCATTATCTCCTCACGATGCAGGTAAGACTCTAAGAACCCTAATACCCTCTGTTCATAGACACAAAACCTACGAAAAAGAACTGACTTAAGCATTGGAAGGGCAAGCCGGTGATCAACCCCCAGTGTGCCTCTATTGTTTTTGCAGGTATCTCCTAGTTGAAATCAATTGAGTTCATGGATCCAAACAACGGCGCCCAGCCTGTAGCACCCCCTTACCATAGGGTATACACCGGGATGCCTGTAGGTCATTTCGATACATATCCTACAATAAGGGTGAACTACTAACAATCATTACTGTACCTCACATGGCATCAAATCATAAAGCATTAATACTGAAAATACCTAATTTTTGAAATCATAAAATTTTCTTATTTCATATCATCAAAAGCAGTAATTTACATAACTATCAGTTTTCACTGTCTGTACATTACTCCAAAAGAAATCTACTATAAAAAGCCTAAATAGGTCATCCCTAAAAAATGCCAGCTGACCGACCTATGAGCCATGACTTCTCTTGCCAACACGATCTACACGGCAGGAAAAGTCTCTCTGGAACAAGGAGTCTACTCTCTCAGTCCTGAAAAATAATTTGCAATTTTGGGTGAGTTTACGAACTCAGTGAGGAACCATCATCGATGGTTCACCCAATTCATGCATAGTCAAACAAATTATAGTTATATCTTAATAGCCTATTCAGAAGTACCACATGATTATTCACATGAACACAAGGCGTTTTACCTTTCACTCAATCAAGACATTCAATCAAATGCATATGTAATGCGTATGTGACCCTTTTCCCAATTTATTACTTTGTTGTGACCGAGCGCCTAATCTATCCGATTAAGGACGCATTTGTTAGCCCCAAAATTTTTTTTAAAGATTAAGCATGATTAGATTAAATTGATTAAGTTAGATTAGCATTAATTAAGGTGTCATTAATTAATATGTGGTAGCATTAAAATGTTAGGTGGTGAGTTAATGAAATTAAATGTGTTAGGTTAAGTGTATTAATGGTCAAAGTGGACTTAAAGATAAGTGGGCCTTAAGTAAGTTGAAAGAGGAAATAAGAAGGAAGAAGAAGAAGGGAGTTAGGCTTGGGCCTTTGGGCTTAAGTGACTTAAGTAAGTAGTATAAAGAAGAAGAATTAAGTGAGTTGTAGGAAATAAGAGAAATTCTGAAATTAAAGGGAGAGAGGAGAGAGTTTAGATGCAAGTGGAGAAGAGAAGAGGAGAAAAGAGAAGAAGCTTGGCTGGGTTTGATTTTCCAAGAGATTGAGGTTTTTGAAGAAAGTTCAAGAAGGAAAAGTGTGGAGGAGAGTCTAAGCTTCACTTTGAACCAAGAAATCACTTAGTTAAGTAGAGATTCAAGGTAAGCCATGAGTTTAAAGTTTAGTTTTACTTGGGTTTTGAGTTAGGAAGACTAAGAATGGAATGGGTTTAGTGATTCTTAAGTCAATTGCATGAAAGTAGTTATGTGGATTTTCAATTGAAGCTATTGTTGAAGTGGGTTTTATTTCTCTTGAAATAGAGCAAGAGAGAGAGAGGAGCAAGAGGAGGAGCTTCATTTAGCAAGGATTTAGCAAGTATAAGGTGGGTTTCATTTTATCTTTATGCTAGTAAGTGATAAATACTACCTTAATTAAAGAAATTATGTTCTTTCAAATTACTTTGTGATGATTTGATTGAGTATAATAGATGTATGAATGCCATTATATGAGAACTTAACGGTATATGGCATTGCTTGACATTCTTGATAAAGTCATGAATTGAATGAGCATGAATATTAGTGAGTTTATGACATTTGAGCTAAGCATGAAAAGCATTTTCGGAGAATTAGCTAATTGGATTGCATGAAAATCCATTTCAGAAAATCAGCTAGTGGACAAGAAAAGTCCGTTTTTATGCATGAAATTCAGTGTTATGTGGGTTAGTTAAGTCCACCAGCAAAGTCACGTGCACGTTGACGATATAGCCTTACCCCACGCTGCCCGATTGTGGCATAGGATGTTCCTTTTGGACTCCTCGACATATGACTACACTTGTGTAGTTCATCGATAACCGTGGACTTTTGAACCATCAGCTATGTGTTTACGTGTTAGCATATGTTTATAAGAATGATGAATGCATGAATCATGAAATTATGCTTTTAGCTTGATGAATTCACGAAATGCAAGTTGTATGATTTGTTGATGAGAATATTGCCAACAGTATGAGTAATGAATAGATTCAGCTTAGTAGTATAAATATAAGCGTGTTACCCTCGGTAGCTCACCCCACCTTCCGTCCATCTCGGTGAAGGCGTGATCTCGAGGAATGAACATAAAGGCATACTCCAAGATTATGTTTTGATGTATTTCAAGTCAATTGTTGTAAACGATGTTTTAGATGCATTTAAGAAAACAGTAGCATTTTGGAAGTGTATTTTGAACCAAGTTGTAAAAGGGCTTGAAATGCCCACTAAAGCATTATAAGCTACTTGTTTTGAATGTGAATGAGATCATGAATTACGATCTATTATGGTCTCTCAAAACCATTTATTATCATGTTTAAGCATAGTATCCAAAGTTGCATGAAATGGCTTTGGAATCCATGTGGGTAGAAATGCATGTTTAGTTCAAGTGAAGACGTATATAGAGTTGTGATTGATGAGTGTTATGTAGAAGTAAGAATGTGATTGGGTTATGGTTAATAAGTTTTGCATGAGTGATTGTACAAGATCATTATGGTTTGGGTTTGATTAGAATGCTAGGAGTGTGTTGTTGCCATTGAAAATCCATTGGGATAATTAGGTTGTTATGTGTTGTGGGATATGGAGGATTTAAGTTTTTATGTAGGTACTTGGATTGAAGAGGGTTTAGAGATTGAAATGTGGTTGTTGGCAGAAAGTTACACAACCTGTGTGAATTTTCACACAGACTGTGTAATTTTCTAGTGTAGGAGGCGCAGTTGGCAGTGGGTTACACATCCTGTGTGAATTTTCACACAAACTGTGTAAAATTTCTGGTGCAGGGAGACGGCAGTGGCAGTGGGTTACACAGCCTGTGTGAATTTTCATACAGACTGTGTAAATCCATGGTCTTGAGGAGACGCGATGTGAGAAAATTACACGACTGTGTGAATTTTCACCTGAGTATGTGTTTTGTCACGGTCCATGTAACCCAATAATGAAAGAATTTCGAATTTTGGTCATCATAAAAGTTGTAGCCCTAGATGTCTATTTTCTAACCGTCTAAGAACGAAGTCATTCCGACATCTATAGTGAAGGTTATAACATTTGCGCCAAAAGATGTTCAATTTGATTTTGGGAGTGAGCATAGTCTATTCTTTTGGGCATAAAACACTCATTCGACCTCCAATTGAGGTGAGGTTTGAACCATTGGATTTATAAGACATATATCTTTCACTCCATAAAATTTGGTATCATTTGGAGTTAATTGATGAGGTTTGCATTAAAGCAAGTGAGAGGTCAGTTAAGAGAGCATGCTTCGGGTATGAACTCTTTTTGGTTTTTGGTGTGTATCGTGAGTTATATAACATCCGATTGAAGCGATTCTTGTCTTAAATAAAACAAGAGTCATAAGGTTATGATTTACAAGAGAAATCAATAAGAAATTAGGGTTAAATGAAATGAACACTACAAGGCAAGATGATCAAGCGTCATGTTTTATTGTTCAAGAGTTGGACTCCGATAATGGGATCCAACAGTTGGGGTCCGGTCTCCGGGTCGGGGCCCGACATCTGTGGTATCAGAGCAGCTCTAGGTTTATGATTTCCTAGGAACCCTAGTGGGTAGCCTTAAGGGTAAAGTCAGCATGCATCATGTTACATGAACCCTATGCATTGTTTTAAATACAGTACATGCATCAATGGTTTTGAATTGTTTTACATTATTTGAACGGGTTTCACAAAGCATGAGCTAAAAATTTTGAAATGTTTTTCATTTAAAGGAGTAATATGCCGCCTCGAAGAAGAACTCAAGAAGCTCAATCTCGATCAGGCTCTCAATGGGGAAGTACGGATGAATCCCATATTCCCGGGATGCGAGGACCATCCACATTTGATTGAGGCACCAAGTGTGCGGCATGAAGTGCCTCTCGGCCTCCTCCTATGCCAAATCCAGTAGACCCACAATTCTTTCAGGCCTTCGCCAGAGCTTTTATCCATGCCATGTGCCAGGATCCTGGCTCGGATGCCGACTCAGCGGATCGGAGTGGGCGGTATGACAAGCTCGGAAGTATGAGGTTGTCGATTTGGTGGGACTACTAATCCAGGAGGCGAAGCATGGTTGAAGAGGACCGAGAGGTCTGAAGCAGATGAAGTGCTCGGATGAAGAAAGCTAGACTATGCGGTTAGCTTCTGCAAGGGATGCCTTTACCTTTGGTGGGAGTCGGTGCCCATGATCGGAAGTACCTCGATGCTTGACATGGAGGAATTCTAGAGGCCTTTCAGAGAAGTATTTCTTGATGGTCTACATGCGGGGATAAGGCGGGGAATTTCTGAATCTCGCTCGAGAGGAGTTGAGTGTGGCGAGTATGAATTGAAGTTCACTCGGTTATCACGGTATCAGCCAATATCGTGGCAAGAAGAAGACAAGTGTCGGAAGTTTGAGGGTGGATTGCACCTAGGGATCCGGGACAAGTTGGTGATCCACAATTTTCAGGATTACCAACAGTTAGTGGATCTGGCGCTCTAAATTGAGAAGTGGAGAATATTAAGGCTGAAGTGAGCGAAAAGGAAGAACAAAGAACAATCCTCCGGGAAGGGTGGGTAACCCAGCCCTGCAAGGACACCGAGACTCATCATACTCAAAATGGAATGGGCGGTAGTGGTCACCTGCCAAAGTCGGCGATCGGGGCAATTTAAAAGCAGGTCTCTAGTATGGGAGGCTCGGAAAAGTCATGGAAGGCAAGTATCCCAGTGTGATCGGTCGGGAAGTTTCATCGAGGAGATGTCTCAAGGGTTTGGTGGTTGCTTCGAGTGTGGAGAGAAGGACATATGATGAGAGATTGTCCCAGGAGGTGAGACAGGAGGGTTTCAAGTTCAAGCTCGAGGCGAGCAGAGGCAGTGGGAACCGGGCCGATCCGAAGTAAGCGATTCTGGAGCAGTCGGGAGGCTAATCCGGCGAGGAGACCTAGAGGCCAGGTCGAGCACCGTGAAGAGTCTTTTCCATGACCAGAGAAGAAGCTGCGGCCGCTCGGAAGTTGTGGTGGTATGGCTCGATTATTTGACTCTCTGTTTATGTGTTAATTGATCTGGCTCTACACATTCGTTTGTATCTGTAAGTATGAATTTGCATGTTGTGTGTCCCGAGACTATGGACAACTTTCGATTGTTAATGCGCCTTTAGGGAGTAAGGTGGTGATCGAGTTTGATCTATAAAATTGTGAGCTCGATGTCGTGGTGCTAGGCGGTAGTAGACCTACTACGGGATGGATGTCATGGAGAGGTACAAGTGAAAGCTAGATTATAGTTTGAAAGAAGTAGAGTTTGATCTGGCAATGATCGAAAGTGGTCTTCAAAGGGACGAGAAGCGCCGGTCTGAGAATCATTTCGGCTATGTTAGGTGACAATATGATGAGCCAGGGTGTGAGGCCTTCTTGGCACATGTAATGGATCGAAGTGAATGTGGGCGATTAGAAGATTTTCAGGTTGTAAGGAGTTTCTGATGTATTCCGGAAGAATTACGAGTTATGGCGGTGAGGAAATTGAGTTGAAATTGACTTGATTCCGAAACGCGCCAATCTCCATACCACCCTACAGAATGACTCCAGTTGAGTTGAGATAACTCAAGGAACAATTGCAGGAATTGTTGGAGAAGCAGTTCATCAGGCCGAGTTCTTCACCTTGGGGAGCTCCGGTCCTGTTTGTTAGGAAGAAGGATGGAATATGGAGGATGTGCAGACTACAGGATGTAAGTGATAAGTCGACTTGTACCATGTGTAAGTCGACTTACACATGTTCGGTACCGATAAGTCGACTTGTACATTGTATAAGTCGACTTATTCAAGGACGGTACTGTTTATTTGTGCCCTAAAGGCAATCCCCAAGTCGTGTGCAGACTTTATGAATAAATAAAGAAAAGGCTTTATTCATTAATTTGATATTCATAAACATTGTTTATGAATTGATTGGATCTTTAATCGAATTAATGAAATCCATGATATATGACATAGCATGAAGGAAATTATGATGTGATCATACTACTGAGATTCCTATCATGTGCAATTATGTCAGTATCTAAATTCTCCCTAGTCATAGGATTAATGAGGCTGGACATCATTAATCCGGATGACTAACACATGTCATATTCCTTGATTGGATCAGCGGTGGATCTCGAAGCTGTAAATATGAGATATTTAGAATTGACATGTGGATGCTTACTAGCGGTAGTAAGTTCATTGGATGACCTGCCATGAGATCATCACATGGATACCTTATCTAAGTGTCAGTGATAATCTCATCATAGCAATGGTGCAAGTATCCTTAGACTTGAGGTACTCGAGGATATCTTGAATCTTGATCACGTCTTTGACTCCATTCCTTGTTGCCTTCGGAGGTAACTCATAGGGTGGTGCTTGGGTGCAGACTTGAGGTATTGAAGATAATTGAGTAGCCAATAAAGTTCATCACTACGGATTAGCGAAGAGATACCCGTAGCCTCTTATCGGGATCATTACTAAAGTGGCGGCATGTATGTCATGAAGAGTGTCTTCATTGACATATAAAGTAATGAGTCGGGGCGAGAGCGATATCACTTGGGCTAGACTTAGTCTAGTGAGTTGACACTTTGACCATACTCATAACCAAGTGGGGTATAGGATGGTGAAAGGACGAATTGCGGTAATTGTCATGGAAGGGTTAGTGATCGGTTCGTGATGAATACATCAAACCGATTACTTTCCGGTCGATTAGGGGTCGTGATGTGTTGCTAGATACCGCTCATGACTTGTTCGATTAATTGTTAATCTAAGTGGCCAACATAACAGGAGCCTAAAGGGTCTGCGCTTAAGAGTGATTGGAGAATCTGTAAAATAGTAATTGGATGAGTTCCAATTTTGGAAACATTAGGATTAAATGGATCCCAATGGGATTGGGATATGTCCGATGAGATCGCGACATCGATATTGCTAAGAAAGGTTTCCAGGCTGTTTCAGCATCGGGGCCCGGTAGGCCGGTAGGACCGACCCCAGTTTGACTGGACCTCTTAGTAATTATATATATGTTAATTAATTAAGTAATTAATTAATTAATATTATATATATATAGGCATGTACGTTGGAATTGGAAAGGAAGAGATAGCCATTGACTTTTCAAAGTTTACTTTATGAAATGAGTGGCTATTAAGCTTACACTTGGCATAAGCTTATGGTATCTTTTAAAAAGAGTTAAAAGAGACATAAAAGAGGGCTTATGGGATGGAGGAGTCGACGGTTGCTCCATGGAGAAAGAAGAAAAGAATTTTTCCTTAAGTGTTAAGGAAAGTTGGAATGGTGATTTCAAGGCTTCTTCTTCTTCAACCATTGATTTCTCTTCTTCTCCAAGCACAAGGTCCAACGTTTCATCCAAGCTCTCCAGGACAGAGGTAGGGTCTAGCAGCCTTTAATCTGTTCTAACTATTCCCGGGTCAAAGGTGTTTGATCCGGTTAGATTTTCTGATCTCTGCGTGGATCACCTTTAGAGATAGTCTCTTTTGGCTATTTAGGTTGATGTCTTCATACGGATACCAAGATCCTGGGTTTGGGAAAGTCCGGAACAAAATTTTGTTTTCGCTGCGGTACATGTGATGTACCTCCGGGATTTTCTACGGTGGTATCGAGGCGATGGTATCCGTATGAAGCTATAACCTAAGCGAGATCAGAAACCCTAATTGAATTTGCTGTTGATGCATGCTTGCTGTCCAAATTTCGTTTCTGTATAGAGATGCATTTTTTGCAATTTTTATGCCCAGAATTGTTCATAACATGTTAGAGAATATGTCTATGAAATTTCAGAATTTATTGATTTGATTTGATATAGTTTTGCTAATTAATTCCCTAAGGTTACAGATGCTGTTTTGTGAAACGATTCTGGAACAGGCATGAGTATAAAATCGAGAATAAATTCTAGAAAAATGGTTTTTCGGATTTTCCTTCACCTACATGTCTCTACGATGTTGTTGAATGTCTGTGAGCATGGAAATTTGATTTCAAGGTGATTGGATATTTATTCACGAATTTATTCTATGCTGTTGGGAATTACTGTGCTGATGAACACAGATTTTGAATCGGTTTTGTTATTTAGATTGACTGAGTTTTTGATGGCCTAAAATCCTGAAAAATTTCAGGTAGCATGTTATGAACATTTAGTAACCTATATAATTTTATCATGATTTATTGAAATTTTTTCATTGATCATTTCGAGCAATGTACAGAACTGGAGAGTTTTTGTGAAAATTGTTGGGACTGTTTTGCTTGGCTTGATTGAGTGTGATTTTTCAGTTCCAATGCCTTGAACCATTTTTAATGTGATTAAAAATGTGTTATCTTGATGTAATATGATTGCCAAACTTAAATTGCTTGAAGTTGCTTTTCCAAGAATTTTTGAATGCCGAATTGATCACATTAGCGTATCGGTAGTATCTTGCATTATCTTGTTTGTTTTGACCGTCATATTTTTATGGCATGTGCTGAAATAAATTTGATAATGTATGTGCCAGCTAGAGATGCTTAGGATGATAATTTGGGTGTTCCTAAATTGTTTGAAAATTAATGAGTTTTGACTCATTTTAAGTTTTTCATATAGTTTGACTATTTAAGGCATTCATGAATCAATGAAGTGTTCATTGATACATCAACTTACAGATATTACCCTAGGTATAATGGTATTGTGAATTAGAATTGCATTAATTGAGGAATTAGCCGATTAGAGATTTTAGCAAATCTACCTGGATAAGTCGACTTGTATGTGAAATAAGTCGACTTGTTCAAGGTTTTTGGGATAAGTCGACTTGTGGATAGAATAAGTCGACTTGTTCAAGATCTCAGTATAAGTCAACTTGTAGTACCTTGTAAGTCGACTTGTTCATGGGCAGGTGACATAAGTCGACTTGTGTCATACAAGTCGACTTGTGTGTGGGCAGAAGCATAAGTCGACTTGCATTTGATGAAAGTCGACTTGTGGCTTGCATAGGTTGGATGTTGGATGATTATAAGGATTGATTCAATGTGATTGATGAAACCTAAATCATTCCAAATAGTCCTAGAGACTATGATCCTTCAGCTTGGAGTCGAGGACCCGAAATCCCTCCTCGGAATATGAAAACTAACGCCTTCCATTAATATGGTAAGAACCAGAGTTCTTATAGGCTTGGGTTGTTGGGCAAACTCAAGCTCACTCTATACGGATATGTTGAACCATGAAAATAAGATTTTCGATTAATGGGTTGGTTTTCCTTTGGGCGTTAGTTTGTTGAGCAAACTCAAGGTCAGCGTGGACGAGGCGAAGTTGGGTAGTGTACATCGGGATGTATGCGCATCAAAGAGTTGATAACCCAATGAAGTGCACACATCAACAAGTTGATAGCCGAGCGATAGTTGTGTCAAGATGTAATTGGTATATCGATACCTCCGAGACTTAAGGTGGCTTGTTGGGCAAACCCAGGGTCATTCTCAAAGTCGGTTATCGATGATGCAATTGGTATGACCGATACCTACCGATTAACCTAAGTTGTGGCTTGTTGGGCAAACCCAGGTCACTCTTAGCAATGTGGGATATCGACCCACTAGGACATTATGTCACTTTGTTTCTCTGGATTAAGTAAAGAGGGTTATGGATTCTAGGAAACTAGTGGGGCCATATGCATGTCATGCAAGTCCTTATGATCATGCAGGCATTTCTATCCTATCATTCCTTCTCTCTCGCGCTAGGTTGATTGAAGAAGTCTTTCGTGTGAATTTTAGCTCTCTATTCGGACGAATTTTCTTGATTGGTGAGGAATCGAAATTGTTCTTAGATGCGAGGCTGGGATACTTCTAGATGTTCCACTTCCGGTTACACTCTTGTCGATGCTTCGATAAGGATCGAAAGCATATTATAAGCATCTAAGGGCGGGGACATAGCTATTTGCCTCGATGTCACTAGAGCTGCTAGAGCAGCACGAGTCCATGGATGCTCACTCTATAGTATTTCATCTTAGGGAGTTGTTTGATGAGTAAGCTCGGTCTGAAAGGTTCGAGACCTCAAGGCTTCTCTTCACCACAAAGATGGCTCCAGGGATATCTGCTGTGCAGTATACCCTGAGGATGAATGGCTATATTGAGAGATTGGCCGTCTTAGGATTTGTAATGGATTATGAGTTAAGTAGAGACTTAATTCTAGTTGGATTGTCGATGGTTATTCACGGTTTGTGATAAACTATCGAGATAAACCAAATATCCACAACAATTCTGAGTGATCAATCTGCTCGAGAGCAGTGACGAGCTATCAAGAAGGATAGCAAGCAAGTGCTAATGGTGGATGCTTCTTCTTCTAGTTCAAAGAAGAAAAAGGTCAAGAAACCAAATGGAAGTGCCATCAAGGAAAAACCAAAGATTCTGCCCCAAAAGGATTTTGCTTTCATTGTGGCAAGTCTAGCCACTAGAGGCGAAACTGTAAAATCTATCTGGAATTCTTGAAGCAGAAGAAGGCACCAGATGCCTCTACTCCTTCAATTATGTTTGTCATTGAGGTTGATACTATTCCTGATCCAAACATATCGGTATTAGATATCGGTTGTGGCTCATACATATGAAATGAAATGCAGGGCCTCAGGGACAGTAGAAAGCTCATTCAAGGAGAACTAGACCTTCGTGTAGGTAATGCAGCAAGAGTTGCTATATTAGCCGTAGACACTTATGTCTTGTTACTCCCTAGTGGGCTTATATTCAAATTGGATGATTGACATTTTGTACCTGTTTTAAACAAAGAACATATTGTATGTTTTATGTTTAAATAGAGCTGATTTCCATTGGACTTTTAGAAGCAATGGTTGTTCTATTAGTTCGAATGGAAGGCTCTATGCTACTGGTACATTATGCAATTGAATTGACATATTAGATATGTCATATCCAATTATGAATGTCAATGACGCGAAAAGGCATAATCGAGATAATTTAAAATCAACTTACTTATGGCATTGTCGAACGGCCATATAAATGAGACATGCATCGCTAAGCTCCATAAGAGTGGATGTTTAGGGTCATTTGATTATGAATCATATGACACATGCGAATCTTGTTTATTAGGCAAGATGACTAAGTTATCCTTTAAGGAAAGGGTGAACGAGTGAATGGAATATTAGACCTAATACATTCGGATGTATGTGGTCCGATGTCCATCCATGCCATAAGTGGTTGTTTTTACTTCATTACTTTTATCGGTGATTATTCACGATATAGGTACCTGTATCTGATAAGATACAAATCTGAAGCGTTTGAAAAGTTCAAATAATTCAGAAATGAAGTAGAAAACTAACTTGGTAAAAGTATGAATACATTACGATCTGATCGTGGTGGAAAATGCTTAGACCAACAGTTTTGGATTATCTCAGAGATAATGATATTTTATCTCAGTATACTCCACCTTACATACAAAGACAATGGTGTGGCTGAAAGGAAAATCGAACCTTGTTAGACGTAGTGCGATTGATGATAGGTTTGCACATTTTGGGAATATCGCTCGAGACATTTGTTTACTTGTTAAGCAGAGTTCCATTAAAGACAGTTGTGGTTACTCCATATAGAGATATGGACTAACTGAAAGCCCTATCTTTCTCATCTGAAAGTTTGGGGTTGTCCTACTTATGTGAAGCGGACACAGTCAGATTAGCTTGATGTAAAATCTGATAAGTGTTTGTTCGTGGAATATCAATTCTACCTTCTTTGAGGAACAAAGTTGTTTGTTTCCAAGCATCTTTTTTTCTTAAAGAAAGAGTTTCTTTTACAAGAGGACAGTGGGAACAAAGTTGAACTTGGAGAAGTTCAAGATGCTCGAACAAACATAGATCAACTGCCTGAACCTGAAACTGTAACTCATACAGATGAGGTAACAGTTCAACCTTCTACTACACACGAATTTCGTAGGTTAAGTAGGATACGCACTGTTCCCGAGAGATATGGATTTCTCGTGAGGAACAGAATGACGTATTGCTCATATGAGATGATGCACCTACTACCTGTGAACAGGTTCTGAAAAGTTCAGAGTCTGGAACATGGCTTTGTGCCATGAAATCTGAAATGGATTCCATGTACGAAAACCAAGTATGGACTTTGGTTGTTACACCTGAAGGGATAAAACCCAAAGGGTGCAAAGGAATTTTCAGAAGAAAACCAACATGGATGGTAATTTGATTACCTATAAAGCAATGCTTCTGGTTAAAGGATTTCGTCAAAGACAAAGAGTTGACTATGACAAAACCTTCATCCCCGTAGCAATGCTTAAATCCATTAGGATACTCCTAGCCATTGCCACTCATTATGATAATGAGATATGGCAAATGGATGTTAAGACAGCTTTCCTGAGAGGAAATCTACCCGAGGATGTGTATGACACAACCAGAGGACTTCACCTCCTATAATGGCGAAAAGGTATGCAAGCTTCAGAAATCCATGTTTGGATTGAAGCAAGCATCCAGGAGTTCGAATATCCGTTTTGATGAGGTACTCAAAGAGTTTGATTTCTCACAAAATCCGGATGATCATTGTGTGTATAAGAAGGTTAATGGAGCGCAATCGTATTCCTTGTGTTGTATGTAGATGACATCTCATTACTAGGAAGCGATGTCTCTATCTTCTGTCGATTAAAATTTGGTTGTCCAATCAATTTGCGATGAAAGACCTTGGTGAAGCAACTTATATCCTTGGGATATAGATTTATAGAGATAAATCAAAAGGTTGCTTGGTCTTTCACAATCATCGTACATAGATGAGATGCTAAAGAGGTTTAACATGGAACAATGCTATATACGAGACCCGATGTATCGTATGCTCTAAGTGTTACGGCGGATACCAATCGGATCTGGTGAGGGTCCTTGGGTGGCGATCGAGAATATCCTCAATACTTGCGAAGCACTAAGGATGTTTTCTTGATCTATGGAGATGGAAATCTCCAAGTGGCGGGCATTGATTCTAGTATTTAATCGATAAGGATAATTCGAATCACAATCAGGTTATATACATTCACACTTGAATAGCATGGCGGTCAGTTGGAAAAGTTCAAACAAGAGAGGATGGCTGATTCATCAGCCGAGGCAGAGTACCTTGCCGCATGAGATCGCAAAGGCGGTTTGGATCGAAGTTCATTCTTGAACTTGATCTGGTCCCCACCGTGATGGGCCCATAGGATTGTATTGTGATACAATGGGGCTAATCTGTGAGCAAAGGAACCAGGTCTTATCGACGATCCGAACTTCGTACTTTGCCGATTCGGGAGATCATTAGTCGACATGATATCCTGATAGAGAGAATTCCCACAAAGCAAAGTGTTGCTGTTTCGTTGACAAAGCCATAGTCACATGAGAATTGTGATTCTCATGGACTCGCTTATGGTATTAGATACTAAGGCGATTGGCTTTAGGTCAAGTGGGAGATTTGTAAGTGATAAGTCGACTTGTACCATGTGTAAGTCGACTTACACATGTTCGGTATCGATAAGTCGACTTGTACATTGTATAAGTCAACTTATTCAAGGACGGTACTGTTTATTTGTGCCCTAAAGGCAATCCCCTTTAGCGCGTTTTATTCAAAGTCGTGTGCAGACTTTATGAATAAATAAAGAAAAGGCTTTATTCATAATTTGATATTCATAAACATTTTTTATGAATTGATTGGATCTTTAATCAAATTAATGAAGTCCATGATATATGACATAGCATGAAGGAAATTATGATGTGATCATACTACTGAGATTCCTATCATGTGCAATTATGTCGGTATCTAAATTCTCCCTAGTCATAGGATTAATGAGACTGGACATCATTAATCCGGATAGACTAGCACATGTCATATTCCTTGATTGGATCAGCGGTGGATCTCGAAGCTGTAAATATGAGATATTTAGAATTGACATGTGGATGCTTACTAGCGGTAGTAAGTTCATTGGATGACACGCCATGAGATCATCACATGGATACCTTATCTAAGTGTCGGTGATAATCTCATCATAGCAATGGTGCAAGTATCCTTAGACTTGAGGTACTCGAGGATATCTTGAATCTTGATCACATGCTTTGACTCCATTCCTTGTTGCCTTCGGAGGTAACTCATAGGGTGGTGCTTGGGTGCGACTTGAGGTATTGAAGATAATTGAGTAGCCAATAAAGGATTCACCACTTACGGATTAGCGAAAGAGATACCCGTAGCCTCTTGTCGGGATCATTACTAAGGTTTGGCGGCATGTATGTCATGAAGAGTGTCTTCATTGACATATAAAGTAATGAGTCCCAGGACGAGAACTGATATCACTTGGGCTAGACTTAGTCTAGTGAGAGTTGACACTTTGACCATACTCATAACCAAGTGGGGTATAGGATGGTGAAAGGACGAATTGCACGGTAATTGTCTATGGAAGGGTTCGTGATCTGGTTTGTGATGAATACATCAAACCGATTACTTTATGGTCAATTGGGGGTCATGATGTGTTGCTAGATACCGCTCATGACTTGCTCAGATTAATTGTTAATCTAAGTGGCCAACATAACCGGGAGCCTAAAGGGTCACAAGCTTAAGAGTGATTCAGAGAATCTGTAAAATAGTAATTGGACTGAGTTCCAATTTTGGAGAGCATTAGGATTAAATGGATCCCAATGGGATTGGGATATGTCTCGATGAGATCGCGACATCGATATTGCTAAGAAAGGTTTAGGAGTTGTTTTGACGCCGGGGCCGATGGCAGTAGGACCGACCCCAGTTTGACTGGACCTCTTAGTAATTATATATATGTTAATTAATTAAGTAATTAATTAATTAATATTATATATATATAGGCATGTACGTTGGAATTGGAAAGGAAGAGATAGCCATTGACTTTTCAAAGTTTACTTTATGAAATGAGTGGCTATTAAGCTTACACTTGGCATAAGCTTATGGTATCTTTTAAAAAGAGTTAAAAGAGACATAAAAGAGGGCTTATGGGATGGAGGATTCGACGGTTGCTCCATGGAGAAAGAAGAAAGAATTTTTCCTTAAGTGTTAAGGAAAGTTGGAATGGTGATTTCAAGGCTTCTTCTTCTTCAACCATTGATTTCTCTTCTTCTCAAGCACAGGTCCAACGTTTCATCCAAGCTCTCCGGAGATGAGGTAGGGTCTAGCGACCTTTAATCTGTTCTAACTATTCCGGGTCAAAGGTGTTTGATCCGGTTAGATTTCGATCTCTGCGTGAATCACCTTTAGAGATAGTCTCTTTTGGCTATTTAGGTTGATGTCTTCATACGGATACGGAATCACAGGATTCGGAAAGTCCGGAACAAAATTTTTGTTTTCATTTGTCGGTACATGTGATGTACCTCCGGGATTTTCCTACGGGAAGCTTAACAAGATGGCGATTGAACAAGTATCCTTTGCGAGAATAGATGATTTATTCGATCATTGCAGGGAGCAAGGGTCTTTTCGAAGATTAACTTAAGATCAGGTTATCATCAACTCCGAATAAGGGAGTCTGATGTAAACAAGACAGCTTTCAGGACCCGTTACGGGCACTATGAATTCAGGATCATGCCCTTCGGATTGACCAATGCTCCAGCTGCCTTCATGGATCTGATGAATAGGGTGTTTAATGAATTCTTAGATCAGTTTTTCATTGTGTTCATTGATGAAATTCTGGTCTATTCTAAGGATGAAGGAGAGCATGAACAGCATCTCAGGATAGTGTTGCAGAGATTGAGAGAGCAGGAGCTGTATGCCAAATTCAGCAAATGTGAATTTTGGCTGCATGAAGTAGTTTTCCTTGGACATGTGATTTCTAGCAAAGGGATCCATGTTGATCCGAGGAAAGTAGAAGCAATAGTGAATTGGCAAGAGCCTAAAACAGTGAAAGAGGTAAGAAGCTTCCTAGGTTTGGCAGGTTATTATAGGAGATTCGTGGAAGGATTCTCAATGATAGCTGCCCCTATGACTAAGCTGTTAAGAAAGAATCAGCGATTCATATGGGTGAGGAATGTCGGAAGAGCTTTGAGGAGCTCAAGAACAGATTGACAAGTGCTCCAATATTGGTTTTGCCCAATGGAGACCGGGGTATCTGTGTCTGATGATGCTTGAGGAAGGGTTTAGGATGTGTCTTGATGCGAGATGATGAGGTAATAGCCTATGCTTGGGCGATTGAAGCGATATGAGTTAAATTATCCGACTCATGACTTGGAGTTAGCGGTAATTTTGCCCTAAAGATTTAGAGACACTACCTATATGGGGTTCAGACTAGGATCTTCACGGACCACAAAAGTCTTAAGTACATTATGAGTCGAAAGAGTTGAATTTAAGGCGAGAGCGATGGTTGGAGTTGCTCAAGGACTATGACACGATGATGAGTATCATCTGGTAAGCGAATGTAGTGGCGGATGCTTTGGCGGAAGTCATCCATATCTTCGTCAATCGGTTTACTTGCCTCTGTTGGAGCAGATGGTCGAGTTGAAGATCGGTTTAAAGCGGGATGAAGCGGATGGTGTTTTGCTCAATTCGGTGAGACCTATCCTTAGGGAGAAGGTCGAGGAGTTGCGAGGCGCAGGATCTGAAATTAAATGGTGAGAGATGAAATTCAACATGGTAGCGATCGAAGTGCAAGTAAGGGATGATGGGCTAATGGTAATCGGAAGCAGGTTATGTATTAGAATGATAAAGCGATTAAGGATGAGATCATGGATGAGGCACACAATCGCCTTATTCCATGCACCTGAACACACCAGAATGTCTGAGATTTGAAGGAACATTTCTGGTGGAAAGGTATGAAGAAAGATGTAGCAGAATATGTGAGCAGATGTCTAGTGTGTCAGCAAGTCAAGGCTGAACACTAGGCACCCTCACGCATGCTAAGGTCATTGTCCATTCCTGAATGGAAGTGGCAAAGGATCACGATGGATTTTCTGATAGGTTTGCCTAGGACCAGTAAGAAGCATGATGCCATTTGGGTTATTGTTGATCGGTTGACCAAGTCAGCCCATTTTCTGGCAATCAAGCAAACAGATTCATTGCAAGTTTTAGCCAGGAAGTATATTGATGAAGTGGTAAGGTTGCATGGAGTTTTGGATTCTATAGTATCCGACAGGGATCCTCGATTCACATCGAGATTTTGGGGAAGTCTGCAGGAAGCATTAGGAACTAAGCTGAATTTCAGTACGGCGTTTCATCCACAGACGGATGGTCAGTCTGAGAGGACAATCCAGACTCTAGAGGGGATGCTTAGAGCATGTGTCATGGACTTCAGAGGAGCATGGGATGATCATTTGTCGTTGGTCGAATTTGCTTATAACAATTCGTACCATTCGAGCATCTGAATGGCTCCTTATGAAGCCCTTTATGGCGAAGATGCAGGACTTCGATATGTTGGGATGAGGAAGGTGAGAGGAAATTAGTGGGACCAGAGTTGGTCCAGATCACAGTTGAGAAAGTGGATGTAATCAAACAGCGACTTAAGGCAGCCCAGGATAGAATGAAGAGTTATGCGATGCTAACGAAAAGAAATGGAATATCACGATGGGTGACAAGGTTTTCCTCGAGGCGTCTCCATGGAAGGGAGTTATGAGATTGGCGAGAAGGGAAGTTAAGCCCTCGATGCGTGGGTCCGTATGAAGTTTTAGAGAGGATTGGGCCGTTGGCCTCTGATTAGCATTACCGCGAGAATTGTCGCAGATTCATGATGTATTCCATGTCTCAATCTTTGAGAAGGTCAGATTAGATCCTTCTCATCATTCGAACCTCGAAGTTCAGTTTGAGTGATAATCTGAGTTATGAAGAGGTGCTGTGGCAGTCTGGATAGCAAGGACTGTAGGAAAATCCGGGAGGAACATCACATGTTCGGTGCGAAAACAAAAATTTGTTCCTGGACCTTCTCGAAAACCAGGATCCGGTGTCGGTATGAAAACTCAAACTGAATAGCCAATAGAGACTATCTCTAAAGGTATCCACGCAGAGATCGGAAAATCTAACGGATCAAACACTTTTGACCGGAATAGCTAGAACAGAATAAAGCTGCTAGAGCCTATCTACATCTGTGGAGAGCTTGATTCACGTTGGAACTTTGCCTTGGAGAAGAGAAAATTGATGGTGCCTTTTGGAAGAAGAAGAAAATGAAACTCTTTCAAAGCTTAACACTTAAGCTTTTCTTTTCTCTTCTAACCCTATGCAAAAATCGTACCACTCTCCCAAAAGCCATCTTATATTGATTTTAACAATTAAAATCAATCCATAAGAAAATTGCCAAGTGTAGGGATTAATGGCCATTAGTTTCTTTAATGAATTAAATAATAACCTTTGAAAAGTCAAAGGTCATCATCCCTTCTCCTCATTCCAACGACACACATGGCATATAAATATAATAATTAATTAATTAATTTACTTAAATAATTAATTAGAATATAAATGCTAAGGTCTAGTCCAATGGGAATTGGTCTACTACTCTCATCGGCCCCGATCTTTGAAACACTTGAAACCTTTCTTAGCAATATTGATGTCGCGATCTCATCGGGACATATCCCAATCCATTGGGATCCATTTAATCTAATGCTCTCCATAATTGGAACTCTGTCCAATTACTATTTCTGATTCTCTGAGTCACTCTTATCGTGTGACCCTTTAGGTTCCGGTTATGTTGGCCACTTAGATTAACAATTAATCTGAGCAAGTCATGAGCGGTATCTAGCAACACATCATGACCCCAATTGACCGGAAAGTAATCGGTTTGATGAATTCATCACGAACCGGATCACGAACCCTTCCATAGACAATTCTTGTGCAATTCGTCCTTTCATCGTCCTATACCCCACTTGGTTATGAGTATGGCTAATATGTCAACTCTTACTAGACTAAGTCTAGCCAAGTGAAATCGGTTCTGTCGAGGACTCATTACTTTATATGTCCATGAAGACACTCTTCATGACATAGTCATGCTCGGCCGAGACTTAAAGTAATGATCCCGACAAGAGGCAGTATCTCTTACGTTCTCACGAAGTGATGAATCCTTTATTGGCTACTCAATTACCTTGAATACCTCAAATCGTACCCCAAGCACCATCCTATGAGTAACCTCTGGAAGGCCACAAGGAATGGAGTCAAAGTACATGATCAGTATCCAAGATATCCTTGAGTACCTCAAGTCTAAGGATACTTGCACCATTGCTATGATGAGATTATCACTGACACTTAGATAAGATATCCATGTGATGATCTCATGGCAGGTCATCCAATGAACTTACTACTACTAGTAAGCATCCATATGTCAACTCTAAATATCTCATATTTACGGTTTACGAGATCCTTTGCTTGATCCAATCAAGGAGTATGACATATGCTAGTGCATCCGGATTAATGATGTCGATCTCATTAATCCTATGACTAGGGAAAATTTAGATACTGACATAATTGCACATGATAAGAATCTCAGGATTATGATCACATCATAATTTCCTTCATGCTATGTCATATATCATGGACATCATTAATTTGATTAAAGATCAATATCAATTCATAAAGAACATCAAATAAATGAAACATGCCTTTCTTTATTTATTCATAAAGTCTGTACATGACTGTGAACAAAAAGCGCTAAAGGGGATTGCCTTTAGGGCACTACTCTAACAATCTCCCACTTGACCTAAAGCCAATCGCCTTGGTATCTAATACCATGAGCGAGTACATGAGAATCAAAATTCTTCTGTGACAATGGCTTCGTCAGCGGATCGACAATGTTACGCTTTGTAGGAATCCTCTCGATCGCGACATCACCTCTAGCAATGATCTCTCGAATCGATGATATCTGCGAGATGCGTGTTTAGATCGTTGGTGAGACCTCGGTTCTTTTGCTCGAGCAATAGCCCCATTGTTGTCACAATACAACCGTATGGGTCCATCACGACTAGGAACCACACAAGTTCGAAATGAACTTCTTGATCCAAACGACTTCCTTTGCGCCTCGATGCGACAATGTACTCGCCTCGGTCGTCGAATCAGCATCGTCTCTTGTTTGGAACTCTTCAAACCGACCGCTCATAGTTTTAAGCGTGAAAACATAACTTTATTTGGGATCTGAGTCATCCTTGTCAGATTGGAAACTGACATCCGTATGCTCGCTCACTGGAGATTTCCATCTCCATATATCAAGAAAACATCCTTAGTCCTTCGCAAGTACTTGAGGATATTCTTGACAGCCACCCAGTGACCCTCACCAGGATCCGATTGGTATCTTCTCGTGACACTCAGAGCATACGATACATCGGGCCTCGTACATAACATAGCATACATGATCGATCCTACTACGATGCATCGGGATCCGATCCATGCGAATCCTCTCATCTTGTGTCTTAGGACACATAGATTTCGAGTGTTATCCCATGAGTAATGGGAAGAAACCCTCTCTTGGATTGCTCCATGCTAAACCTCTTTAACATCTTGTCTATGTATCGATGATTGTGAAAGACCAAGCAACCTCTTTGATCTATCTCTATAGATCTTTATCCCAAGGATATAAGTTGCTTCACCAAGGTCTTTCATCGCAAATTGCTTGACAACCAAATTTTAGCGATTGCATCAATGAGACATCGTTTCGAGTAACGATATGTCATCTACATACAACACAAGGAAAACGATTGCATTCCCATTAACCTTCTTGTACACACAGTGTTCATCTGAATTTTGTGAGAAACCAAACTCTTTGATTGACTCATCAAAACGGATGTTCCAACTCCTGGATGCTTGCTTCAATCCATAGATGGATTTCTGAAGCTTGCATACCTTTTCGCCATCACTGGAAGTGAAGCCCTCTGGTTGTGCCATGTACACATCCTCGGCCAGATTTCCGTTAAGGAAAGCTGTCTTTACATCCATTTGCCATATCTCATAATCATAATGAGCGGCAATGGCTAGGAGTATCCGAATAGATTTGAGCATTGCTACGGGGCTGAAGGTCTCGTCATAGTCAACTCCTTGTCTTTGACGAAATCCTTTGGCCACAAGCCTTGCTTTGTAGGTAATCACATTACCATCCATGTCGGTTTTCTTCTTGAAAACCCATTTGCACCCTATAGGCTTTATCCCTTCAGGTGCATCAACCAAAGTCCATACTTGGTTTATGTACATGGAATCCATTTCGGCTTTCATGGCACAAAACCATTTTTCGACTCGAACTTTTCGAACCTCTTCATAGGTAGCAGCTCATCATCTTCTATGAGCAATCGTCATTCTGTTCACTTACGAAATCCATATCTCTCGAACAAAGTCGCATCCTACTTGACCCACTGAACTTCGTGTGTCACGGAAGGTTGAATGTTACTTCATCCGAATGAGTGATCTCGAGTTCGAGCGATTGATCGTGCTTGTTTTAGCATCTTGAACTTCTTCAAGTTTGACTTTGCTCCCACTGTCTTCTTGGAGAAGAAACTCTTTCTCTAAAAAGACAGCATGCTTCGAAACAAACACCTTTTGTTCCTCAGCAAGGTAGAATTGATATCCCATGGTCTCTTTAGGATATCCTACAAACAAACACTTGTTAGACTTTGCTTCAAGCTTATCTGACTGAATCCGCTTCACGTAAGGAGGACAACCCCATACTTTCAGATGAGAAAGATAAGGTTTTCTGTTAGTCCACATCTCATATGGAGTAACATCAAGCGCCTTAGAGGGAACTCGCTTAACAAGTAAACAAATTGTCTCTAACAAGCGTACCCCAAAACGATTTTGGTAACTTTGCGAAACCCATCATTGATCGTACCATGTCCAACAAGGTTCGATTTCTCCTTTCAGCCACACCATTGTTGTTGGACCCCGATCTTTGAGTGACATTGAGAAATATTAAGTGAAATAAAATGAGTGGTTTCATATGTGTATTGTGAAATAAAAAGTAATTATGCTTTGAGGAAATTCATAAGAAAAGAATGATTTGATTTTGATACCTTCGAGTTTTGAGTAGATTGGTATGGTTTCTGAAATTAAGTGGATGAGTTGATTGAAATGAAGTTAAATAGCAAGAATTAAAAAGAAAAAGTGTAAAAATTTGAAGAATTTAGAAAGTTTGACTTTTTGGAGAGAGAATGTTTGACTTTGAGAGTTGACTTTTGATGTAGGCAAAATTTGATAAAATGATCTACATGAAACTTGTAGTTTATGTCAAGAGCTTTTCGTAGACATAAAGTTTGCTATTTTTTGACGTCGGGATTGAGAGATATGAATTTCAAAAGATATGCTTTGTTTTGAAAATGTTATTAAGTATAGATTTGCATGTGCTGTACTTCGAGGCCACTCGTCGTATGGATTTAGTCGGAATTGGAAAAAGTGGCCTTACTGAAAGTTGTAGCTTGTATGTCGATCTTTCCGACGCCATAAAGTATGTAATTTTTTGAGATCGGGCCAAGGAGTTATGAGCGATTAAAAATTGGAAGTTGGTTAGGAAAAGCTGATTAAGACAGAATCTTTGAGTGGAAATTTGACTTCTTTGGAAGCCAATTGGATTTTTCTGTTCTTCAGGGAAGTTGTAGAGCTTCCTTTTACCTTTCTATAGACACCAAATTCGTCAAATTCCGAGTTCGGAATTAAGAGATATGATTTTTGAAAAATTCAGTTATAAGTGGGTATTTAAGGTTTTGTAACTTTTGCTTGAACTCCGACCCTTTTGCAATCTTTTATTATAAATCTTTTGTCCGACATCCGATTGATTTGATTCTTGAAGCGTTGGATTCTTAAGACAATTGCGTTCATGTTTATGAAGAATTATGATTTTTAGGAGAATAAATGAAAAGAGATTGATTGAACCAAAGTAAGAGATGAGTTATAGGTTATAAGTTGGATAATTTCCTGAACATGGTTCAGTATTTTGCGATTTTCGGGAGTTATACAACTCCGATTGAGTTGATTCTTAAGGGAAAATAAAGTTAAGATATAGGGCTACAAATCTTATGAAGGGATCGAAATTTAAGTTCATCCCTAAGATTGTCAAATTCTGGACTGAAGTTATGTTAAAGCTCAGTTTCGGATTTTGTGCAGGTCAGTTAGTAATTCGGCCATAACTTCTTCGTTTTAGATCTGAATTGAGCGCCGTCAGTGGCGTTGGATTTGTAAGATCGAGAGGAACAATTTTCAAGAAGAAAGTTTGTCCAAATTATTTCGTTTAGTTGCTCGAAATCAGGTCGCAATGTATCAGTTTTTCAAATTCCTGCACAAACAAATGAGGGGCATTATGGTCTTTCCCCCCCCATTTTAATGACCTGGCTTTAAACTCAACATGGGATGTCGTTTTAAGCAAGTTAAAGTCACGAAATTGTCTGGGAAAAACAAAAGAAAATGAAAGAAGGAATGTTGGAGAAGAGGAGAGGAAATATTCGTATGTGGAGAAGAAGAGAGGAGAAGAAGAAGAGATGATTTCGGCTATCCAAAGGGAAAGAAGAAGAAGAAAAACGTGAAGACCTTCGGAGTTCTTCGGGATTTTCGAGAAAGCCAAAGGAAAGAGGAAGAGTTGTCTTCCATTTGAGCCAAAGGAAGAAGAAAGTCGTGGGTCACTTTTCAAGGTAAGGATTTAGAAATTTTCTTAGTTTCTTGTTGTAGTTCTTCCTCTCTTGCTTAAGCATGATGATTGGAAGTTGACTGATGAAGAAAGAAGAAGAGATTAGGAAGGTTTAAAATTCAGATTTCATGAATTAGGGTTTGAATTTGGATTTTTTTCCATTTCTTGGTAAAGATGGTGAATTGAAGAGTATGGTGAAGGAAAAAGAAAAGAGGAAGAATGATAGAGACTTAATTAAAATTCCAGCATGCATATATGGCCTAGGGTTTGGGAATTTCAATTTTGGGTTGGTTTTGAAGGGGTTTTAATTGGGTAGCTTAACAAAAGTATAAGGAAAGTTAGGGTAGTGAAAATGGAAGTTTTCCATTCTTTCCAAAATTTCAGCATGTGTAATTTATGGTTTTATTGTTTAGCGTTTGCTTTTCTTGCTTGATAATGGTGATTAGAATGAGTTGAAGTGATTAGAAGAGTTGGGTTATGAAAGAATAAGAAAAGAAGAAGAGTAAATGGAAGTTGAGAAAAAAAAAATCTGGTTTTCGTGGGTATGAAAAATTCTGGAATTTGTTTAAGTTCTTGATGGGTTTTGGGTTTAAATGACTTAAGAAAGGTCTAAGTAAAGTTAGGTAAAGTTCGATGATTGTTTAAGCCAAGTTTGTCATTCCTAGAAAAATTTCAGCATGAGTATTGATTGGTAATTCATGATTATTGTTAGGTTTATTCTTTCTTATTTGCTAATGATGGTTTGAGTGAAGGATTAGTAAATGAAAGAAGAAGAATTAGGAAAGTGGAAAGAAAAATCAGCATGTGTATTAGTTGTTAATTCATGGTTTTGATTGTTAGGTTTTATCTTTTCTTGCTTGATTTGAAGAATGAGTAGAAGAAAAGAATGAGTATAAAGTTGGGATTTGAGTTTCGGAAAATCAGAATTGTTGTGAAGGGGTTCTAAACTTAGAGATTTTCAAATCTTGATGGTTATTTAAATACGTGTTGATGCTATTGGTTTAAGTAAAGTATGGGTTATAAAGGGTAGCTATATATGTTCTGTTTTGGTTCTTGTTTAATGCTAGATGTTACATCATGATTGGTTTTGAGTTATTGATTGGGTTATTGAGTGAATGAATGTAGGGTAAGTGAAGTACTAAGATGGAATGTGGAGATAGTTGTAAATGGATGTTCTCGATCATGTTCATTTGAGTGTTTAGTGTAATTAAAAGGATATGATTTGTGTTGTATGATCATATAGGGACTCAGAATTGGGTATGAGATGTTGAAGTGTGAATAGAAATGGTTCACATCACCTTGAAATGAATGACTTGTATATTTGAGTGCTTAGTATGGAGAATTAGATGGAAATGGAGGTTTGGGAAAATTTCCAGCATTGTTTCCATTGTTAGATTATGGTTTTGTGGGATTATATGAAAGAATTTGCATGTTTTCTTTTCTTTACAAAATTTCAGCAATGATATATCCACAGGAAATGAGGGTTTTGTGTTTAATGGGTTTCTTGAAAATGAATTGAGATATTGAGATCTATCTTAGAGTTTAAGGAAGGAACATTGTTAAATATAATTGATTCATTTGAGATAGGTTTTAGATGTTATAGTGAGTTAAAGTATAAATGAGATTTTGAAAGTTGAAAGTCAAGTTTCGACGTTCTTTTAAAATTCCAGCCTTGAGAATTTTTGTTAATTAGCATTGTTATGCTTAATTAAGGCTCGTGGAGATTAAAGAAGGACAATGTGGTCAATCCTAAAGCTTAAGGAAAATTTAGGTGGGTAAGATATTTATACTTCGAATTATAAGCTAAGTATTATTTTACGAGTTTCAAAATGTTTTGATAAATGAAGAAATTTTCTGAAATTCATGATACTTGAAGGAATTGTCAATTATAGAGATTGATACTTTTGTGCGTTTATCATTTATGAATGATTTTGATAAAATTATCAAAAAGCATTGCATACTTTATTGATGACTGGGAATGATATTTGATTTGCTATGTGAATTATGTGAATGAGAATGTGCCAATATGAAAATCAAAATTTCGAAATGTGCCTTCGGGCAATTTGAATTTCCGTTTTGCTTAAGTGCTATGTGGGTTTGGTCAGGTCCGTTGTGAGTCGATTGCACTAGTCTCTACATGTTTATAGCCTTCATTTTGCCGCCGCTAGTGGCATAGGAGTTCGATCTCGGACTCCCCTCATTCCGTTTGCCTGAATCGCTATGCGGAATGTGCGATCGTCTGCTTGGACCAAACCAAACCATTTGATGTGTTATGTGGTTTGTGTTAGATGCTTGGTATCACCCATGAAACACACGCCGCAGTATAACCTGCAAACACCTACGGGTGGGGTGTGGGGTCCAACACTAACCTACTTGACGTATTATGTGATTTTGAGTTGATTATGTGATTTTAATTTGATTATGATGTGATGCATTCATGTTTAAAGCTGGGCATGATTTGAAAAAGGTTTGAGATTTTGAGAAATGAGAAAATAAATATTTATGAATATTTTGAAATAAATGAAGATTTGGAAGTTTTAGAAAATGTTCCTGAAAGTTTATGACTGGTTTGAAAGGTTTTCAATTCCCGAATGGGGAATGTTTGAATGTTAAAAAGACAAATTTTCATTTATTGTTTAATGTATAAATGTGTTACCCCCGGAGCCGTCGAGCTCACCCCTTTTCCCTCCACGGGTCTTGCACGGCCGAGTCCCACATCGGAAGTGAAGCAACTCCGATGCAGTTGATTTTAAATGTTATGTTTGAGAATGTAATCGGGCTAAATGCCCTTTGACTCTTTGTATTGCTTTGGTTTTATGTCATTAGTAAGGCTTAGAAGTTTCAATTGTATAGTGTAAGTATTTCCTAAGTATGTATGAATGTAAGAGTTTTGACTTTGGAAGGCATTTTGTATATGTATTCTAAGAAAGAATGTATGGATGTATGCATGGGAATGATAAAAATAAGGATGAGATGAAATAGTTTTAAGAATTCAAATGATAGATGATTAAGATTGCGATGTGGCCCTTAAGTTGGGGATGGGCTGTGCTATTGAGTTGGAAGATAGAAGTATTTTTATGCAGGGTTGTAGACTGGGAATGAAATGGAAAATTTGGCTAGATCAATTTTAGGGAGGTGCTGTCCAAATTTTCCTAAATTTGAGCGAAACTCCATTTGGCGTTTAGACTCTCTTAATGAGGGATTTAGCTTTGGAGGTATTTCTTAAGGTGTGTAGAACTTGTTAAGATTTTCTCCAACGAGGTACGGTGCGTCCAAATCGGAGTTAGGAAAAAAAAAGTTATACCGGATTTGAAATGTCATAAGGTTTCCAACGCGATTATGTTCGTTCGATCATTTTCTCTGGTTTTGGTTCTCGGATGTCGGATCCGCTTTGCTAAGTGTTTGTCTCCGCTTTCGCTTTGTATTTTCCGATTCGATCCGCTTCGCTACCTTCGGTTTGATCTGATTCGGTCCGATTCGAAACTTTCCGAGTATTTGTTTCGCTCCGATGATTCGATTTGTATTCCGATTAGCGATTTCTCGCTTTTCGATTTTCCATTTTTCCGTTCCGTCTTTCGGTTGGGATCCGGTTCCCGGATCGGGTTCTAACATTTATGGTATCAGAGCCCAGTATTATGAACTTAGGCGATATGTTTGTTTCATGAGCAATCTTCGGATAAGTGTCAGAGCCCAGTACTATGGTCTTAACTGGGCACATAAGATTGATGAGAGTGTGGAAGGATAAAAATCGAATTTGTGAGAATGTCAGAGATCAGTATTATGATCATACTTGGGCTATAGGTTTGGTAAGATTGAAATTATGAGAATGTGTATAAGTGACATGCATGAGATTGTGAAAAGGGATAAATTGATAGGATTGAATTAGTGAGAATTGGGAAATGATGTGAATGTCTTTGTTATGAATTATTTGGAGAACCTAAATTGATTTGTTTGATTAAGGTGATGAGACATATGAATGATCATAAGAAAGTGTATGATATTGAGGTTAGAATGTTATGACGTTTAGATTTCTTTGATCACTTTGTTGATTTGATTTGACTATACATTTGCGAGATGAAATAAGGATTATCGAAAGATAAGATACATGATAAAGACATATGTATAGCAATTCAAAGGATTGGTCCATATTAAGGGTCATTAAGACTTGGACCATGAACTTGTGTAAATATGTTAAGGAATTTTGAGGATATAGTGTTTTAATACGATATTGGAGGTATAAAATATGAGAAGTGAAATCTGGTTATAAGTTAAGAATAAGCATATGTGTGATAAGAAATTTGATAAGAAAGTGAGTGATTATGGTCATTATGTAGCAAGTACTTGGAGATTTCTAAGTATGAATTTCGAGAACGAAATTCTTTTAAGAGGGGGAGAAATGTTGGACCCCGATCTTTGAGTGACATTGAGAAATATTAAGTGAAATAAAATGAGTGGTTTCATATGTGTATTGTGAAATAAAAAGTAATTATGCTTTGAGGAAATTCATAAGAAAAGAATGATTTGATTTTGATACCTTCGAGTTTTGAGTAGATTGGTATGGTTTCTGAAATTAAGTGGATGAGTTGATTGAAATGAAGTTAAATAGAAAGAATTAAAAAGAAAAAGTGTAAAAATTTGAAGAATTTAGAAAGTTTGACTTTTTGGAGAGAGAATGTTTGACTTTGAGAGTTGACTTTTGATGTAGGCAAAATTTGATAAAATGATCTACATGAAACTTGTAGTTTATGTCAAGAGCTTTTCGTAGACATAAAGTTTGCTATTTTTCGACGTCGGGATTGAGAGATATGAATTTCAGAAGATATGCTTTGTTTTGAAAATGTTATTAAGTATAGATTTGCATGTGCTGTACTTCGAGGCCACTCGTCGTATGGATTTAGTCGGAATTGGAAAAAGTGGCTTTATTGAAAGTTGTAGCTTGTATGTCGATCTTTCCGACGCCATAAAGTATGTAATTTTTCGAGATCGGGGCAAGGAGTTATGAGCGATTAAAAATTGGAAGTTGGTTAGGAAAAGCTGATTAAGACAGAATCTTTGAGTGGAAATTTGACTTCTTTGGAAGTCAATTGGATTTTTGTGTTCTTCAGGGAAGTTGTAGAGCTTCCTTTTACCTTTCTATAGACACCAAATTCGTCAAATTCCGAGTTCGGAATTAAGAGATATGATTTTTGAAAAATTCAGTTATAAGTGGGTATTTAAGGTTTTGTAACTTTTGCTTGAACTTCGACCCTTTTGCAATCTTTTATTATAAATCTTTTGTCCGACATCCGATTGATTTGATTCTTGAAGAATTGGATTCTTAAGACAATTGTGTTCATGTTTATGAAGAATTATGATTTTTAGGAGATTAAATGAAAAGAGATTGATTGAACCAAAGTAAGAGATGAGTTATAGGTTATAAGTTGGATAATTTCCTGAACATGGTTCAGTATTTTGCGATTTTCGGGAGTTATACAACTCCGATTGAGTTGATTCTTAAGGGCAAATAAAGTTAAGATATAGGGCTACAAATCTTATGAAGGGATCGAAATTTAAGTTCATCCCTAAGATTGTCAAATTCTGGACTGAAGTTATGTTAAAGCTCAGTTTCGGATTTTGTGCAGGTCAGTTAGTAATTCGGCCATAACTTCTTCGTTTTAGATCCGAATTGAGCGTCGTCAGTGGCGTTGGATTCGTAAGATCGAGAGGAACAATTTTTAAGAAGAAAGTTTGTCCAAATTATTTCGTTTAGTTACTCAAAATCAGGTCGCAATGTATCAGTTTTTCAAATTCCTGCACAAACAAATGAGGGGCATTATGGTCTTTTCCCCCCCATTTTAATGACCTGGCTTTAAACTCAAGATGGGATGTCATTTTAAGCAAGTTAAAGTCACGAAATTGTCTGGGAAAAACAAAAGAAAATGAAAGAAGGAATGTTGGAGAAGAGGAGAGGGAATATTCGTATGTGGAGAAGAAGAGAGGAGAAGAAGAAGAGATGATTTCGGCTATCCAAAGGGAAAGAAGAAGAAGAAAAACGTGAAGACCTTCGAAGTTCTTCGGGATTTTCGAGAAAGCCAAAGGAAAGAGGAAGAGTTGTCTTCCATTTGAGCCAAAGGAAGAAGAAAGTCGTGGGTCACTTTTCAAGGTAAGGATTTAGAAATTTTCTTAGTTTCTTGTTGTAGTTCTTCCTCTCTTGCTTAAGCATGATGATTGGAAGTTGACTGATGAAGAAAGAAGAAGAGATTAGGAAGGTTTAAAAATTCAGATTTCATGAATTAGGGTTTCGAATTTGGATTTTTTTTTCCATTTATTGGTAAAGATGGTGAATTGAAGAGTATGGTGAAGGAAAAAGAAAAGAGGAAGAATGATAGAGACTTAATTAAAATTCCAGCATGCATATATGGCCTAGGGTTTGGGAATTTGAATTTTGGGTTGGTTTTGAAGGGGTTTTAATTGGGTAGCTTAACAAAAGTATAAGGAAAGTTAGGGTAGTGAAAATGGAAGTTTTCCATTCTTTCCAAAATTTCAGCATGTGTAATTTATGGTTTTATTGTTTAGCGTTTGCTTTTCTTGCTTGATAATGGTGATTAGAATGAGTTGAAGTGATTAGAAGAGTTGGGTTATGAAAGAATAAGAAAAGAAGAAGAGTAAATGGAAGTTGAGAAAAAAATCTGGTTTTCGTGGGTATGAAAAATTCTGGAATTTGTTTAAGTTCTTGATGGGTTTTGGGTTTAAAAGACTTAAGAAAGGTCTAAGTAAAGTTAGGTAAAGTTCGATGATTGTTTAAGCCAAGTTTGCCATTCCTAGAAAAATTTCAGCATGAGTATTGATTGGTAATTCATGATTATTGTTAGGTTTATTCTTTCTTATTTGCTAATGATGGTTTGAGTGAAGGATTAGTAAATGAAAGAAGAAGAATTAGGAAAGTGGAAAGAAAAATCAGCATGTGTATTAGTTGCTAATTCATGGTTTTGATTGTTAGGTTTTATCTTTTCTTGGTTGATTTGAAGAATGAGTAGAAGAAAAGAATGAGTATAAAGTTGGGATTTGAGTTTCGGAAAATCAGAATTGTTGTGAAGGGGTTCTAAACTTAGAGATTTTCAAATCTTGATGGTTATTTAAATACGTGTTGATGCTATTGGTTTAAGTAAAGTATGGGTTATAAAAGGGTAGCTATATATGTTCTGTTTTGGTTATTGTTTAATGCTAGATGTTACATCATGATTGGTTTTGAGTTATTGATTGGGTTATTGAGTGAATGAATGTAGGGTAAGTGAAGTACTAAGATGGAATGTGGAGATAGTTGTAAATGGATGTTCTCGATCATGTTCATTTGAGTGTTTAGTGTAATTAAAAGGATATGATTTGTGTTGTATGATCATATAGGGACTCAGAATTGGGTATGAGATGTTGAAGTGTGAATAGAAATGGTTCACATCACCTTGAAATGAATGACTTGTATATTTGAAGTGCTTAGTATGGAGAATTAGATGGAAATGGAGGTTTGGGAAAATTTCAGCATTGTTTCCATTGTTAGATTATGGTTTTGTGGGATTATATGAAAGAATTTGCATGTTTTCTTTTCTTTACAAAATTTCAGCAATGATATATCCACGAAATGAGGGTTTTGTGTTTAATGGGTTTCTTGAAAATGAATTGAGATATTGAGATCTATCTTAGAGTTTAAGGAAGGAACATTGTTAAATATAATTGATTCATTTGAGATAGGTTTTAGATGTTATAGCTGAGTTAAAGTATAAATGAGATTTTGAAAGTTGAAAGTCAAGTTTCGACGTTCTTTTAAAATTCCAGCCTTGAGAATTTTTGTTAATTAGCATTGTTATGCTTAATTAAGGCTCGTGGAGATTAAAGAAGGACAATGTGGTCAATCCTAAAGCTTAAGGAAAATTTAGGTGGGTAAGATATTTATACTTCGAATTATAAGCTAAGTATTATTTTACGAGTTTCAAAATGTTTTGATAAATGAAGAAATTTTCTGAAATTCATGATACTTGAAGGAATTGTCAATTATAGAGATTGATACTTCTGTGCGTTTATCATTTATGAATGATTTTGATAAAATTATCAAAAGCATTGCATACTTTATTGATATTTGGAATGATATTTGATTTGCTATGTGAATTATGTGAATGAGAATGTGCCAATATGAAAATCAAAATTTCGAAATGTGCCTTCGGGCAATTTGAATTTCCGTTTTGCTTAAGTGCTATGTGGGTTTGGTCAGGTCCGTTGTGAGTCAGTGCACTGGTCTCTACATGTTTATAGCCTTCGCCTTTGCCGCTCCCATTAGTGGCATAGGAGTTCCGATCTCGGACTCCCCTCATTCCTGGTTGCCAGAACGCTATCTGGGAATGTGCGATACGTCTGTTGGACCAAACCAAACCATTTGATGTGTTATGTGGTTTGTGTTGGATGCATGCGGTATCACCCGCAAACACACGCCGCAGTATAACCTGCAAATACCTACGGGTGGGGTGTGGGGTCCAACACTAACCTACTTGACGTATTATGTGATTTTGAGTTGATTATGTGATTTTAATTTGATTATGATGTGATGCATTCATGTTTAAAGTGGGCATGATTTGAAAAGGTTTGAGATTTTGAGAAATGAGAAAATAAATATTTATGAATATTTTGAAATAAATGAAGATTTGGAAGTTTTAGAAAATGTTCCTGAAAGTTTATGACTAGTTTGAAAGGTTTTCAATTCCCGAATGGGGAATGTTTGAAAGTTAAAAAGACAAATTTTCACTTATTGTTTAATGTATAAATGTGTTACCCCCGGAGCCGTCGAGCTCATCCCCTTTTCCCCTCCACAGGTCTTGCACGAGAAACTGAGTCCCACATCAAGTGAAGCAACTCCGATGCGATTGATTTTAAATGTTATGTTTGAGAATGTAATCGGGCTAAATGCCCTTTGACTCTTTGTATTGCTTTGGTTTTATGTCATTAGTAAGGCTTAGAAGTTTCAATTGTATAGTGTATGTATTTCCTAAGTATGTATGAATGTAAGAGTTTTGACTTTGGAAGGCATTTTGTATATGTATTCTAAGAAAGAATGTATGGATGTATGCATGGAATGATAAAATAAGGATGAGATGAAATAGTTTTAAGAATTCAAATGATAGATGATTAAGATTGCGATGTGGCCCTTAAGTTGGGGATGGGTTGTGCTATTGAGTTGGAAGATAGAAGTATTTTATGCGGGGTTGTAGATGGAATGAAATGGAAAATTTGGCTAGATCCAATTTTAGGGAGGTGCTGTCCAAATTTTCCTAAATTTGGCGAAACTCCATTTAGCGTTTAGACTCTCTTAATGAGGATTTAGCTTTGGAGGTATTTCTTAAGGTGTGTAGAACTTGTTAAGATTTTCTCCAACGAGGTACGGTGCGTCCAAATCGGAGTTAGGAAAAAAAAAGTTATACCGGATTTGAAATGTCATAAGGTTTCCAACGCGATTATGTTCGTTCGATCATTTTTCTCTGGTTTTGGTTCTCGGATGTCGGATGTAACATCCCAACTCCCATAGGAAGGGTTATTTTGGTAAATTGGGATGGGTTAGAAGTATTGCATTAGGTCTCGGCATGAACACACAGCATATAGCTTTTATGATTATGGATTTGGTTGCACATACACAGAGTAAACATGCATTCATGATATTCCCGGCTTAGGTTTTAAATTGTGTTCTTTTGTTAAATTTATGGGACAATGGCTTTTGAAAAATTATTTGGAGTTCGCCATAAAGCGTTTTACATTTTAAGGATTTATAGGAATTTTCTGGAATTTTTGGAGTTGTTGCGGACCGGAAAATTCAACAGACCGACCGGGTGAAATTTTTGTCTTGAACAGATTGACTAATGGCATAAGATTAGTGGATAATTAATGTTAAGAATTATTTTAGAGTCATGATTAGTGTTTAAGTGAGATTAAGAAGAGATTAGGATTAAAGTAAGTTAATCTTTTCCTATGTTAAAAGGCCAGTGGCCTCCACATTTAATATTTTGTCTCCTTCCAATCACCACCTCTGAGACTCTTCCTTGGGAAAGACTTAAAAAACATTGAAAGACTTAAGAAAAGCATTTTGAAAGCTTGTTTACCTCTTCATCCGTAGCCTTGTTCTCCTTCCTTGGTGTGGTTGCTTTCATCCTTCGATTGTTTTCTTCTTTCCCTCATCCTCCTTTGCTTTTTGCCTACTTCTTCTTTGTGTATATCTAAGACCAAGCTTGCTCCTCTAGAAGATGATCATGTGCATGTGGAGAGTGGTAGCCGTGAGTGGTGTGAGGTTGTTCTAAGTGGTATAAGTTGAAAGTGTTAAAGACTTGCTAAAAGTTAGAGTAATTGGAAATTAAGATTGAAATCTGGAAAAAAGGGGCAAAGAAGTAGGGGAAACTCGCCGGATCGCGAGGGCGACGTCTCGCCCTCAGGCGAGAGAATTGACCGATCATGGGCGCGACGCCTACGCCCTCATGACGGCGAGATGAGACAGCCTCATGAGGCGACGTCTCGCCTCTGCGAAGCGTGAATAAGTATATATATATATTATTGTTAATTATTATTTGGCATTAGTGATCCGATCGTTCTTTTGTCAATTTCTTTTCCGTCCGACGTCCGATTGACCTGATTCTTGAGGCATCGGATTAAGTAGAATATTTAATTTCATTTGGTGAGAATTTGGGAATTTTGAGCGGAAATTGACGTGGCCCGAATAATTGTTCGGTAATCAACATTTTTATTTAATTGGGGACCTATAGAGGTCCGAATTACGCACCGTCGGCGCTATAGTTTTCTAATGTTTAGACGGATTTTGTGGTGAGAAAATTTAGATTAGGGCCGGAATGCCATGAACATGCATTATACACGTTTAAGGATTCCATGTGCATTATTTGATCGTTTTAATTATCTGATTGGTAATGTGAATTTATTTCAATTGCTATAGAGGCTCGATTGGACCGCCGTTCCACAGACGTTATGGAGACTTCCGGCATTAGCGGAAGTTATTAGGTGAGTAACCTAGTTGGTTCCTCAACCTTTATGTGTTTACTATTTTGCAACTATGCCATGTGGGGATAATGGAGGATTTATATGTGTTTGATTTGCTTGATTTGGACCATAGGTGTCTACAAATATCTGAATATGATATAGAAGTGTTATGTATGAATTTCATGGGATTGCCTATGAGTGTCTTATATGAATTTGGATCGATCGCTATTGATTTGGATATATTGGACATATGCATTTCATGCATAACGGCGTGATCGATAATTGGCGAGTGACGAGCGAACGAGAGCTTATAGCTCAACGTGATTGGGCCTCGAGCCCACAAGGATCTGAGCCTATGGCTCACCGAGTATGCGCCTTAATGGGACGAGCCAGCGCCACCATCCAACAATGTAATAAACTGAAAAGCGTCTCATATACATTTCATATGCATTTAAATTGGTTCCATTGGTGATATGATAATTACGTGGTATTATCGAATGTGATTTGGTGAAATAATTATGTGACTACGTATATGCATGAATTGGGTGAACCATCGATGATGGTTCCTCACTGAGTTCGCAAACTCACCCAAAATTGCAAATTATTTTTCAGGACCGAGACAGTTGACTCATAGCTCCGGATAGACTTTTCCTGCCGTGTAGATTGAGTTGGCAAGAGAAGTCATGGCACATGTGTCGGTCGGTGGCACTTTTGGAGGATGACCTAGTTAGCTTTCTATTTGTTTTCCTTTTGGAGACATGTACAGACACTTTCAGTTGTATAAATTACTGCTTTAAGGATATGAAATGAGAAAGTTATGTCTTAAAAAAATTAGTGAATTCCATACTACTGCTTTATAATACATTGATGCCATGTGGAGTTGGTAGTTTGTTCAGTGGCGCACCCTTATCGTAGGGTGTGTATCGAAATGACCTCTGGCGTTCGGTACATCTCTATGGTAAGGGGTGCTACATTAGGTGGTATCGAGCATGGTTTGGCATCTGTTGGGACTAGTATATAATTAGGCTTGAATTATTGTGAGAAGCGTATAAACCGATCGAGTTCTTGTTTGTTATAGGTCATCCGTATTTGGTGATCGATAGATCAACCAACCGACCGTGGATCTGTTGGAGCTAGCGAGAGAGTCCTCGGTGCCTCGATCGAGGAGTTACCTCCTAGAGTCCCGTGAGACGGGAGAGGAGATATGATTTCTTTGCGTGGCGGGGTCATCGACTTATGGCGTCTGAGACCCGGCGAGGTGAGAGTTGGTGGAGAGGGCCGAGAGAGTTCTCGACCAGATGGATCGAACTGATGAGAGGTTCGATTATCGATATCTCTTCTGGGGCCCGACTTATACATGGTGGAAGGCTGCTAAAGGCAAGACCACCAGCCTTGCTTCTTGACATGGGCGCACTTTTGAGGACTTCGAGAGATAACTATATGCCCAGGTGTATCTGGAAATGAAGATGCAGAATTTTTGAGTGAGACAGGTAGGATGACATGAGCAGTCGAGGTGAGGTTTAATGAGTTGATGGGGTATCTGACTCTGTGGTTTCTACTGAGACAGATAGGTGCCGGAGGTTTGAGATGGGGTTGAATTTGGAGATCCGCGCCGGACTGGCTCGTTCTGATATGGGCTCTTTTATAGAGTTGAGAGCTGCTGCTGTGAGAGTAGAGCAGATTGTGAGACAGAGACAGTCAGAGATGGGTCAGGGGTCCAGAGGAAAGAGAGTTAGTGACAGTCAGGGTAGCTCTGGTAGGAGTTTTAGCAGGCGCCAGAGCAGGACCTTTAGATCTTCAGGAGGGTCCAGACAGTCTGGTTTTGGGCAGAGAGGTAGATTTGTCTGGTGGCGATGGCGATGGTAGTGGCGAGAGGTTTTGGGCGGATGCCCCCATTACGTGAGCACCTTGTGAAGAGACATTTTGGAGAGTGCTGGCGATTGACTGGAGCTTGCCTTAAATGCGGCTCCATGGATCATCAGATTCGGGATTGCCCAGCCACATTGGGAGCTCAGTCTGCTGGTAGTGGCCGAGCTGGGAGTAGCACCACCGTCTGTGAGTAGAGTGGGTGGATCCGGACGTGGATCGGTCTTGAGAGAGGCCGAGGTAGAGGCCGTGGTAGAGTAGAGGATCCTTTGTGAGGGCCGAGGGTCGGGCGGCCACCACGATCCTGAGCAGTCTACGCCATGACGAGGCGGAGGCCAGTGATCCCCGATGTTGTGGGTGGTATGTTACTTATTTACGATATTGAGGCGTTTGCATTCTTGGATCCCGGATCCACGCATTCTTTATTGCACCTCATATGGCATCTAGGTTGCATGGGGATAGGAAAGGCTCTTGTATGGGCTGAGGTGAGTACACCTCTAGGTACTACTCTTGCATTGGGAGAGGTGCGAGGATGCTTGATCCGATTGATCAGCGGTGTTGAGGCGCACCTTATAGTATTACCTCGAGAGAGATCGATGTGATTACGGGGATGGGTGGTTGACGCCCATAGGGCTATTATGGACTGCTATACCAAGGAGGTTGTGTTGGAGTCTCTGGTCACCTAGAGCGGTTCAGAGGAGTTAGCGAGCGGTGCCGGCCGGATGATCTCTTTCCTTAGTGCCACGAGATTGATGCGGGGAGGTCGTGAGGCATATCGGCTCATGTGATTGACACGAGTTGAGCGAGAGGCTTGAGGATATTCCGTGGTTAGGGAATTTCGGATGTGTTTCTGATGAGTTCTGGGTTTGCCGCCGGATCGGAGACGAGTTTACCATTGACCTCGTTCAGTGTACCGCTCCTATATCTATACCTCCATATAGGATGGCTTTGTGGGCGAGGAGTTGAAGGTTCGATTCAGGAGTTCTTTGGAGAAGGGGTTTATTAGACCTAGTGTCTCACCATGGGGAGCTCCAGTTTTGTTTGTAAAGAAAAAGGATGGGACTTTGAGGCTGTGCATCGATTATAGGCGGTGAATCGGTGTTCAGAAGAATAAGTACCCACCCTAGGATTGATGACTTGTTTGATCGATTCAGGGGGCTCGGTATTTACCAAATTAGATCTGCGATCTGGTTACTATCGATTGAAGATTGCAGAGGCCGATGTGCTAAGGCGCCTTTAGGGCGGTATGGGCATTCGAGTTTCTAGTGATGCCGTTTGGGTTGACAAATGCCCCAGCTTTTATGGCCTTGATGAATAAGGTATTTCAGCCCTACTGGATCGGTTTGTTATAGTTTTCATTGATGACATCCTAGTGTATTCGAGGATGAGCAGAGCATAGTGAACATTTGAGGATTGTGTTACGTATTTACGATGAGGAGAGCAGTTGTTCGCCAAATTCAGCAAATGTGAATTTTGGCTGGATCGAGTGATCTTTTGGGGCATATAGTGATTTGGAGAGGGTATTGGTGGATCCGAGTAAGGTAGAGGCGGTCTTGAAATGGGAAGCTCTAGGAATGTCTGGGAGATTGGAGTTTCCTCGGATGGTGGTTATTACGGAGGTTTGTCGAGGGTTTTCATTGATCTCACCCTCCGACAAAACTTCGAGGAAGAATGTGCCATTCAGATGGACCGAGGAGTGCGGAAAGAGTTTTGAGGAGCTAAAACATCGGTTGACTCTTGCCGGTGTTGGCTATTCCATCTGGGACCGGAGGATTTGAGGTGTATAGCGATGCATCACATCGAGGATTGGGGTGTGTTACGATGCGGCATGGTAGAGTCATTGCCTATGCCTCGAGGCAGTTGAGGTCTCATGAGGTAAACTATCTGTTCATGATTTGGAATTAGCTGCGCTTGTGTTTGCCTTTGAAGATTTGGAGGCATTACCTGTATGGTGAGACCTTTCAGATTTTCACAGACCATAAGAGTTTGAGGTACCTGTTGAGCCAGAGAGAGTTAAATTTGAGACAGAGGAGATGGTTGGAGTTACTGAAGGATTATGATTGCACCATCGAGTATCACCCGGGGAAAGCCAATGTGGTGGCAGATGCTCTAAGTAGAAAGTCACATCTGATCTGACTTTTATTGAGCAATGAGGTTGCCTAATTTGATTCAGTTGAGGGCTTTGAATGTGCAGTTGAATCTGGATTGGGATGGAGTATTATTGGCTACACTGAGACTGAGACCGATGCTACTGGACAGGATCAGGAGGGTTCAGGATAAGGATCCTGTTATGGTGAGACTGATTGAGAAAGTGAAGACTGATTCGAGATCTGAGTTTGATGTGAGAGATGAGACTTTATGGATGGGACAGAGGCTCTGTGTGCCTGATGTGGATGATCTGAGGCGAGAGATATTGGAGGAGGCTCATATGGCCACTTATGCTATGCATCCTGGTACTACCAAGATGTATAACACCACAAGCAACATTTCGTGGCTGGCATGAAGAAGCGGTAGCTGATTTTGTATCTAGATGTTTGGCGTGCAAGAAAGTTAAGTGAGCACCGAGCTCGATGGGGAAGCTTCATTCGTTGCCCATTCGGAATGGAAATGGGAGCGAGTTACTATGGATTTCATTATGGGGTTGCCTAGGGCCGAGGCGGCATGATGCTATCTGGGTCATAGTGGACGGTTATTCAATCGGCCCATTTCTTGCCATGAGGAGACTAATACCATGGATCAGTTGGCCCGAAGTATGTGGCTGAGATAGTGAGGCTGCATGGGGTCCCAGTGTCGATAGTGTCCGAGGTGATCCCATTTACTTGAGGTTACGCGAGTTTGCGATGCTGCTATGGGGACTAGGTGAACTTGATCTGACTTTTCATCCTCGAGCAGATGGGCGAGTGAGAGGGCGATTAAAGCTGTTGAGGATATGCTTGGGCATGTGTATTGGAGTTCAGAGGAGCATGGGATCGATATCTAGCCCCGATTGAGTTTGCATACAATAACCATTTTCACAAGTAGCATCGGGATGGCACCATATGAGGCACTTTATGGGCGGCCGTGTAGATCGCCTCTGTATTGGGATGAGGAAGGGTGAGGATGATTGAGGTCTGAGCTGATTCAGATCTTGTTGATAAGGTGAAGGCGATTGAGTCGCATCAAAGCGGCTCGGGATAAGCGAAAGAGCTATGTGGATCGGCATAGGAGGAGATGGAGTATGATGTGGCGACGAGTTTTCTTCTGGTGTCACGTGGCGTGGTGTCTTGAGATTGCAAGAAGGGCAAGTTGAGCCCTAGGTACATTGGTCCGTATGAGATCACTTGAGAGGATAGGACCTTTGGCCTGTCGGTTAGCTTTGCCGAGTGAGATGTCTCGGTTGCATGGCGTCTTCCACGTGAGTATGCTCCATGAGATATCGGTCGATCAGACTCATGTGATTCCGGCTCGAGAGATTGAGGTGTCGAGTAATGTCCAGAGTTATGTAGAGGCCGATTGATTGTCGGGTCACAGATTAGCGGTTGAGGAATAAGAGTATTCCATGGTGAAGGTTCTTTGGAGGAACCACTTTCCGAGGAGGCTACAGGAGACCGAGGAGCATATGAGGAGACAATATCCTCATCTTTTCGATCAATCGGTAAGAATTTGGGGACGAAATTTTTATTAGGAGGAGAATTGTAACATCCCAACTCCATAGGAAGGGTTATTTTGGTAAATTGGGATGGGTTAGAAGTATTGCATTAGGTCTCGGCATGAACACACAAAGATATAGCTTTTATGATTATGGATTTGGTTGCACATACGAGTAAACATGCATTCATGATATTCCGGCTTAGGTTTTAAATTGTGTTCTTTTGTTAAATTTATGGGACAATGGCTTTTGAAAAATTATTTGGAGTTAAGCCATAAGCGTTTTACATTTTAAGGATTTATAGGAATTTTCCTGGAATTTTTCTTGAGTTGTTGCGGACCGGAAAATTCAGCAGATTGTTGGGTGAAATTTTTGTCTTGAGCAGGATTGACTAATGGCATAAGATTAGTGGATAATTAATGTTAAGAATTATTTTAGAGTCATGATTAGTGTTTAAGTGAGATTAAGAAGAGATTAGGATTAAAGTAAGTTAATCTTTTCCTATGTTAAAAGGCCAAGTGGCCTCCACATTTAATATTTTGTCTCCTTCAATCACCACCTCTGAGACTCTTCCTTGGGAAAGACTTAAAAAACATTGAAAGACTTAAGAAAAGCATTTTGAAAGCTTGTTTACCTCTTCATCCGTAGCCTTGTTCTCCTTCCTTGGTGTGGTTGCTTTCATCCTTGATTGTTTTCTTCTTTCCCTCATCCTCCTTTGCTTTTGCCTACTTCTTCTTTGTGTATATCTAAGACCAAGCTTGCTCCTCTAGAAGATGATCATGTGCATGTGGAGAGTGGTAGCCGTGAGTGGTGTGAGGTTGTTCTAAGTGGTATAAGTTGAAAGTGTTAAAGACTTGGAGATTTGAAGTAATTGGAACTTGCAACTTGATTGGTGAGTAATTGAGTTTGTATTTATTATTTTGGTAGTTAGAAGCATTCATGGGAAGTATCTATGCATTTATTTGATTATAAAAGTGGTAGGTTTGAATGGGTGTAAGGCTAGGTGATGGTTGAATTGAAAGTAGTGATATAACTTGATTTTAAATGGAAGATGGATAATTTGAATGGAGGAATTAAATGCTGTAAATTTTTCAGTGTTAGCCCTAATATATGTATGACTGTCTTTATATTTAATTTGTAATTATTTTGATGTCTAGTGATGTGAAAAAGGTATTAGAAGTGATTGAACTAAGGTTAGCCTTGAATGCTGGAAATTGAGTTGTGAACCTATGGTACTGTTTTGATCATAATTAATTGTTTAGAAATGCAAATGAGGTGAGGTTAGTGCCCAAGTAAACTTTGGGATGTTGGCTTCATTTTAGTGTGAAATAGGTGTTATTAAATTATAATGTGAGAAGGTCGAAAATTGGCATGGAAAGTTTCTGTTTTGTTGGCTGTGAACAGTATCCGCAAATGTGTTCAATGAATTTTCTGATTTTCTCAATTAATTGGTTTGGAGTTAGGAAAATGGTCTTAATGAAAGTTGTAGCCTATTAAATTAGCTTTCCATTGCCACTGATTTTGCAATTTTTCGAGTTGTATGTTAGGAGATATGACCTGATTACTGATGACTGTTTTTATGCATTGGCTGAAACCTAGCTGGATTGGCACATTTAGTGCACTTTTGGGTTTGGAGGAATTTTAGGAATTTTTGTGATTTGATTTGGGGTTTGCATTGTACTGAAGAGTTTTAGATATCAGACTGATCTTGAAAATGGTATATGGCTTATAATATTTGGAGGTCAGATGTGGGAAATATGGAATTTCAAATTCTGGACCTACATTGTGATGTTAAGTGTTGTTTAGGTCAGAAACTTGCATGACAGATTTGAAAATGTTAGAGGCTGAATTGGAGTTTGGGTATTTCAGGAAGAATTGAAGTTTGGGATTTTATCTTTTCAGGGATATAAAGCTCTGATTTTAATGACTTGTCTACAGGGAGTTATGTTAGTTATAAAGTTACTGCTCAAATTGCATAGTTTCAGGAACAGTAACATTGAGTGAATTAATTGACTTGTTTAGCAATGGAATATGATTTTGGGTTGTTCATAAAAGTTGTAGAGGACATTGTGAACTGATTGAGCATATTTATGTGGTAATTTTTAGCTGATTAATCAGTGAGTCCTCGCATTTGTGAGTTACTGTCCTATATCTATGAGTTTTGAGTAAGCAGTATCTTGGATGGGATTTTGACACCTTAGAGGTTGAATTGATTTTATGGTCTTCTGGAGAGTTGTAGAGCTTTTCATAAGCTTTCCAATGAGGTATAGTGGGTATTTTTCTGATTTGTGTGCTAAAAGTTAGAGTAATTGGAAATTAAGATTGAAATCTGGAAAAAAGGGGCAAAGAAGTAGGGAAACTTCATGGGATCGCGAGGCGACGTCTCGCCCTCGAGGCGAGAGAAATTGACCGATCGCGAGGCGACGCCTCGCCCTCATGACGGCGAGATGAGACAGCCTCGCAAGGGCGACGTCTCGCCCTGCGAAGCGAGTGAATAAGTATATATATATATTATTATTGTTAATTATTATTTGGCATTAGTGATCCGATCGTTCTTTTGTCAATTTCTTTTCCGTCCGACGTCCGATTGACCTGATTCTTGAGGCATCGGATTCGTAGAATATTTAATTTCATTTGGTGAGAATTTGGGAATTTTGAGCGGAAATTGGCGTGGCCCGAATAATTGTTCGGTAATCACTGTTTTATTTAATTGGGGACCTATAGAGGTCCGAATTGCGCACCGTCAGCGCCTATAGTTTTCTAATTTTTAGACGGATTTTTGTGGTGAGAAAATTTAGATTAGGGCCGGGAATGCCATGAACATGCATTATACACGTTTAAGGATTCCATGTGCATTATTTGATCGTTTTAATTATCTGATTGGTAATGTGAATTTATTTCAATTGCTATAGAGGCTCAGTTGGACCGCCGTTCCACAGACGTTATGGAGACTTCCGGCATTAGCGGAAGTTATTAGGTGAGTAACCTAGTTGGTTCCTCAACCTTTATGTGTTTACTATTTTGCAACTATGCCATGTATGGGGATAATGGAGGATTTATATGTGTTTGATTTGCTTGATTTGGACCATAGGTGTGCGAAATATCTGAATCTATGATATAGAAGTGTTATGTATGAATTTCATGGGATTGCCTATGAGTGTCTTATATGAATTTGGATCGATCGCTATTGATTTGGATATATTGGACATATGCATTTCATGCATAACGGCATAATCGATGATTGGCGGTTGTGACGGAAGCGACCAACACGAGCTTATAGCTCAGCGTGATTGGGCCTCGAGCCCGGTAATCTGAGCCTATGGCTCATAGAGTATCATGCGCCTTAATGGGACGATTTGAGCGCCAGATCACAACAATGTAATAAAGCTGAAAAGCGTCTCATATACATTTCATATGCATTTAAATTGGTTCCATTGGTGATATGATAATTACGTGGTATTCTTGAATGTGATTTGGTGAAATAATTATGTGACTCTGTGTATATGCATGAATTGGGTGAACCATCGATGATGGTTCCTCACCGAGTTCATAAACTCACCCAAAATTGCAAATTATTTTTGGGGACCGAGACAGTTGACTCATAGCTCGGATAGACTTTTCTGCCGTGTAGATTGAGTTGGCAAGAGAAGTCATGGCACAGTGTCGGTCACCGGCACTTTTGGAGGGATGACCTAGTTAGCTTTCATTTGTTTTCCTTTTGGAGACATGTCTGACACTTTCAGTTGTATAAATTCTGCTTTAAGGATATGAAATGAGAAAGTTATGTCTTAAAAATTAGTGAATTCCATACTCTTGCTTTATAATACATTGATGCCATGTGGAGTTGGTAGTTTGTTAAGTGGCGCACCCTTATCGTAGGGTGTGTATCGAAATGACCTCTGGCGTTCGGTACATCTCTATGGTAAGGGTGCTACATCGGATCCGCTTTGCTAAGTGTTTGTCTCGCTTTAGCTTTGTATTTTCGATTCGATCCGCTTCGCTACCTTGGTTTGATCTGATTCGGTCCGATTGAAACTTTCAGAGTATTTGTTTCACTCAGATGATTCGATTTGTATTCGATTAGCGATTTCGCTTTTCGATTTTCCATTTTTCCGTTCCGTCTTTCAGTTGGGATCCGGTTCCCGGATCGGGTTCCAACAATTGTGCTGCGGCGTGTAAGGAGGAGTCCACCGAGATAATATCCATTATCTACGAGATAATCTGGCTGTTGGTCTAAGTATTCTCCACCACGATCGGATCGTAATGCCTTGATACTTTTACCAAGCTGGTTTTCTACTTCATTTAAATTGTTTGAACCTTTCAAGCGCTTGATTTGTATCTCATCGAAACAAGTACCCATATCGTGAATAATCATCGATAAAGGTAATGAAGTAACGACAACCACTTACGGCATGGATGGACATCGGACCGCGTACATCTGAATGTATTAGGTCTAATACTCCAATCGCTCGTTCACCCTTTCCTTGAAGGGTAACTTAGTCATCTTGCCTAATAAACAAGATTAGCATGTGTCATATGATTCATAATCAAATGACCCTAAGCGCCACTCTTATGGAGTTTAGCGATCGTGTCTCATTTATATGGCCAAGACAATGCCATAAGTAAGTTGACTTTAGATTATCTCTTTTATACCGTTTGGTTTCATTGACATTTAAAATTGGATTAGACATATCTAATATGTAAATACCATTGCACAATGTACCGTTCCATAAAGCATTCCATTAGAATTGATAGAACAACCATTGTTATTAAAATTCATATGGAATCCACTCTATTCGCATAAGAAAGCAGACAATATATTCTTTGTCAAAGCGGGTACAAAATAACAATCATCCAATTCCATCTGAAGCCCGGTGGGAGATACAAAACATAGGTTCCTACGGCTAATCAAAGAACTCTTGCTCCATTTCCAACACGTGGGTCTACTTCTCCCTTCATGAGTTGCCCTCGTCCCACGAGCCCCGCATATCATTACATATGTGTGAGCCACAACCAGTATCAAATACCCAAATGTTGTGATCGATGTGATGTAACTTCAATGACATACAAACTGAAGTAGTCGAGGCATCGATGCCTTCTTACCTTGACGACTCGAGATAGACTTTGCAATTGCGCCTCAATGGCCATCTTTACCGCAATGGAAGCAAGTTCCTTTCGGGCGACTTCTTTGGTCTTCTTCTTGATGGTGCTTCCCTTTGGTTTCTTTGCCTTCTTCTTCTTTGGGTTCTTTTCTTCTTGGAACTGAAGAAGAAGAAGCTACTACCAACACTTGCTTACTATCACTCTTGATAGTCGCTCATTATCTTGAGCAGATTGATCATTCGAGTATTGTAGTGGATATTTGGTTCATCCGATAGTTTAACACGAATCGCATAACTATCGGACAATCCAACAAATTAAGTCTATACTTAACTCATGATCCATTGCAAAACCTAAGGCGGCCAATCTCTCAATATAGCCATTCATCTTGAGGCGTCTTGCCTGGCGAGATGTCCTGGAGCCATCTTTAATGGTGAAGAGAAGCCTTGAGGTCTCGAACCTTTCGGACCGAACTTGCTCGTCAAGCAGCTCCTAAGATGAAATACTATAGTGTGAGCATCCATGGACTCATCTTTGCTTTTGCAGCTCTGGTGACATCGAGGCAAGCATGATGCAAGTAGCCATGTCACATCTTTTAGATGCTTACTATATTCCTTCGATCATCTCGAAGTATCGACAATGAGTGCATCCGGGCGAAAAATCTAGGATATATCCTGACCTTGGATCGAGAACTATTCTCGATTCCTTAACGATCGAAAATTCGGTCCGATTAACTTGTTGGAATCCATAAGCGGCGAAGATTCACACTTGCGACATTTTCAAACAACCTACGGATAGAGAGGAAGAATGTTAGAATAGGAATAGCTGCATAATCATAAGGACTTGAATGATATGCAAAAGCTCCCACTAGTTTCATAGAATCCATAACCCTCATTACTAATCCAAAGAAACAAAGTGACATAATGTCATAGTGGGTTGATATCCGATATTGCTAAGAATGACCTTGGGTTTACCCAACAAGCCACAACTTAGGTCAATCGGTGGTATCGAACATACCAATTGCATCATCGATAACCGACATTGAGAATGACCTTGGGTTTACCAACAAGCCACCTTATGTCTCGGGAGGTATCGGATATACCAATTACATCTTAGACACAACTATCGATCGTCTGCTATCAACTTGTTGATGTATGCACTTACATTGGGTATCAACTCTTTGATGTGCATACATCCGATGTATGCTACCAATTTCACCTCTGTCCACGTTGACCTTGAGTTTACTCAACAAACCAACGTTCGGTGAAAACCAACCCATTAATCGAAAATCATATTTTCATGGTTCAACATATCCGTATAGAGTGAGCTTGGGTTTACCCAACAACCCATCCTATAAGAACTCTGGTTCTTACCATATTAATGGAAGCGTTAGTTTTCATATACCGAGGAGGATTTAGAAACTCTAGACTCAATTTGAAGGATCATAGTCACTAGGACTATATGGCATGATTTAGGTTTCATCGATCAAATTGAATCAATCCTTATAATCATCCATCATCCAACTAAGCATGTCACAAGTGGACTTTCATCGAATGCAAGTCACCTTATGCTTCCTTACACACAAGTCGACTTGTATAATACAAGTCGACTTATGACACTAACCCGTGTACAAGTCGCCTTGTAATGTGCTACAAGTCGACTTATCTGAGAGATTGAACAAGTCGACTTATGCCATGCACAAGTCGCCTTATCCAGGGAGAAATGCTATAATCTCTAATCGGCTAATTCCTCAATCCATGCAATTCCAATTCACAATACCATCATACCTAGGGTAATATCTGTAAATTGATGTATCAATGAACAATTCATTGATCCATGAATGCCTTATATGGTCAAACCATACATGAAAAGCTTAAAATGAGTCAAAACTCATAAATATCCAAACAATTTAAGAACACCCAAATTCCCACCCTAAGAATCTCTAGCTAGTCTATACTTTCTCAAAATTACTTCGGCACAAGCCACAAAATTTATGACGGCCAAAACAAACAAGATAATGATATATACTAACGAGACACTAATGTGACCTTTTAGGCATCCGAAAATTCTTGGAAAGCAACTTTAAGCAATTCAATTTGGCAATCATACTACATCAAGATAACACATTTCTAATCACATTAAAAATGGTGAAAGGCATTGGAACTGAAAAAACACACTCAATCAAGCCAAGCAAAACAGTCTCAACAATTTCCACAAAACTGTCCAGTTCTGTACATTGCTCGAAATGATCAATGAAAAAATTTAAATAAATTCTGAGAAAATTACATAGGTTACTAAATGTTCAGAACATGCTATCTGAATTTTTTTCAGGATTTTAGGCCATTAAAAACTCAGTCAACCAAAATAACAAAACCGATTCAAAAACTGTGTTCATCAGCACAGCAATTCCCAACAGCATAGAATAAATTCGTGAATAAATATCCAATCACCTTTAAATTCAATTTCCATGCTCATAGACATTCACCAACATCTTATAGATATGTAGGTCAAGGAAAATCCAGAAAACGATTTTTCTAGAATTTATTCTCGATTTTATACTCATACCTGTCCATAGAGTGTTTCACAAAACAACATCTGGAACCTTAAGGAATTAATTAGGAAAACTATATCAAATCAAATCGATAAATTCTGAAAATTCATAGACATATTCTCTAACATGTTATGAACAATCCTGGCAGAAAAATTTCGAAAACCCTATCTCTATAGCAATACGAAATCTGGACAGAATGCATGCTACAACATCACAAGCAATGAGGGTTTGTGATCTAGCTTCAGTTAAAGCTTCATACACGACACCAGACGCTCTGATACCACTGTAGGAAAATCCCGGGAGGAACATCACATGTTCCAGCAGCGGAAAACAAAAATTTTGTTCCCGGAACCTTCCCGAAAACCCAGGATCCTGGTGTCGGTATGAAAACTCAAACCTGAATAGCCAATAGAGACTATCTCTAAAGGTATCCACGCAGAGATCAGAAAACCTAACCGAATCAAACACTTTTGACCTGGGAATAGCTAGAACAGAATAAAGCCTGCTAGAGCCTACCTCTGTCCTGTGGAGAGCTTGATTCACGTTGGAACTTTGCCTTGGAGAAGAGAAAATTCGATGGTGCCTTTTGGAAGAAGAAGAAAAATGAAACTCTTTGAAAGCTTAACACTTAAGCTTTTCTTTTCTCTTCTAACCCTATGCAAAACATACGGCCACCACACTCCCAAAAGCCATCTTATATTGATTTTTAACACTTAAAAATCAATCCATAAGAAGGTGCCAAGTGTAGGGATTAATGGCCATTAGTTTCTTTAATGAATTAAATAATAACCTTTGAAAAGTCAAAGGTCATCATCCCTTCTCCTCATTCCAACGACACACATGGCATATGAATATAATAATTAATTAATTAATTTACTTAATTAATTAATTAGAATATAAATCTAAGGTCGATCCAAACTGGGTCGGTCCTACCGACCTCAGGGCCCCGATCTTTGAAATAGCTCAAAATCTTTCTTAGCAATATTGATGTCGCGATCTCATGGGACATATCCCAATCCATTGGGATCCATTTAATCTAATGCTCTCCATAATTGGAACTCTGTCCAATTACTATTTCTGATTCTCTGAGTCACTCTTATCGTGTGACCCTTTAGGTTCCGGTTATGTTGGCCACTTAGATTAACAATTAATCGAGCAAGTCATGAGCGGTATCTAGCAACACATCATGACCCCGAATTGACCGAAAGTAATCGGTTTGATGAATTCATCACGAACCGGATCACGAACCCTTCCATAGACAATTCTTGTGCAATTCATCCTTTCATCATCCTATACCCCACTTGGTTATGAGTATGGCTAATATGTCAACTCTTACTAGACTAAGTCTAGCCCAGTGAAATCAGTTCTGTCGAGGACTCATTACTTTATATGTCCATGAAGACACTCTTCATGACATAGTCATGCTCGGCGGAGACTTAAAGTAATGATCTGACGAAGAGCAGGTATCTCTTCATTCTCACGTAGTGATGAATCCTTTATTGGCTACTCAATTACCTTGAATACCTCAAATCGTACTCAAGCACCATCCTATGAGTAACCTCCGAAGGCCACAAGGAATGGAGTCAAAGTGCAGGATCGGTATCAAGATATCCTTGAGTACCTCAAGTCTAAGGATACTTGCACCATTGCTATGATGAGATTATCACCGACATTAAATCCATGTGATGATCTCATGGCGAATCATCCAATGAACTTACTACCACTAGTAAGCATCCATATGTCAACTCTAAATATCTCATATTTACGGTTTACGAGATCCATTGCTTGATCCAATCAAGGAGTATGACATATGCTAGTGCATTGGGATTAATGATGTCGGTCTCATTAATCCTATGACTAGGAAAATTTGAATCTTGACATAATTGCACATGATAGGAATCTCGGGATTATGATCACATCATAATTTCCTTCATGCTATGTCATATATCATGGACATCATTAATTTGATTAAAGATCAATATCAATTCATAAAGAACATCAAATAAATGAAACATGCCTTTCTTTATTTATTCATAAAGTCATACATATTTGTGAACAAAAAGCGCTAAAGGGATTGCCTTTAGGGCACTACTCTAACAAGGACAAGATCCTCAGGAACAAGACAATCAAGCTAGTCAAAGTCCTGTGGAGGAATCATGCAGTTGAAGAGGCAACGTGGGAGCCTCAGGATGCAATGCAGGAGCAGTACCCACACCTCTTCAGTGAACCAGGTAAGAATTTCGTGGACGAAATTTCTTAAGGGGGGGAGAAATGTTAGCCCCAAATTTTTTTTAAAGATTAAGCATGATTAGGTTAAATTGATTAAGTTAGATTAGCATTAATTATGGTGTCATTAATTAATATGTGGTAGCATTAAAATGTTAGGTGGTGAGTTAATGAAATTAAATGTGTTAGGTTAAGTGTATTAATGGTCAAAGTGGGCTTAAAGATAAGTGGGCCTTAAGTAAGTTGAAAGAGGAAATAAGAAGGAAGAAGAAGAAGGGAGTTAGGCTTGGGCCTTTGGGCTTAAGTGACTTAAGTAAGTAGTATAAAAGAAGAAGAATTAAGTGAGTTGTAGGGAAATAAGAGAGAAGTTACGAAATTAAAGGGAGAGAGGGATAGAGTTTCGTGCAAGTGGAGAAGAGAAGAGGAGAAAAAGAGAAGAAGCTTGGCTAGGGTTTGATTTTCCAAGAGATTCAAGAGGTTTTTGAAGAAAGTTCAAGAAGGAAAAGTGTGGAGGAGAGTCTAAGCTTCACTTTGAACCAAGAAATCACTTGGTTAAGTAGAGATTCAAGGTAAGCCATGAGTTTAAAGTTTAGTTTTTACTTGGGTTTTGAGTTAGGAAGACTAAGAATGGAATGGGTTTAGTGATTCTTAAGTCAATTGCATGAAAGTAGTTATGTGGATTTTCAATTGAAGCTATTGTTGAAGTGGGTTTTATTTCTCTTGAAATAGAGCAAGAGAGAGGAGAGGAGCAAGAGGAGGAGCTTCATTTAGCAAGGATTTAGCAAGTATAAGGTGGGTTTCATTTTATCTTTATCTAGTAAGTGATAAATACTACCTTAATTAAAGAAATTATGTTCTTTCAAATTACTTTGTGATGATTTGATTGAGTATAATAGATGTATGAATGCCATTATATGAGAACTTGACAGTATATGACATTGCTTGATAAAGTCATGAATTGAATGAGCATGAATATTAGTGAGTTTATGACATTTGAGCTAAGCACGAAAAGCATTTTCCGAGAATTAGCTAATTGGATTGCATGAAAATCCATTTTCAGAAAATCAGCTAGTGCCTGAAAAGTCCAGTTTTATGCATGAAATTCAAAGTTATGTGGGTTAGTTAAGTCCACCAGCAAAGTCACGTGCCGTTGACCAATATAGCCTTCGCCCGGCTGCCCGATTGTGGCATAGGATATTCCTTTTGGACTCCTCGGATATGACTACACTTGTGTAGTTCATCGATAACTGTGGACTTTTGAACCATCATTATGTGTTTACGTGTTAGCATATGTTTGTAAGAATGATGAATGCATGAATCATGAAATTATGCTTTTAGCTTGATGAATTCACAAAATGCAAGTTGTATGATTTGTTGATGAGAATATAATAGCAGTATGAGTAATGAATAGATTGACTTAGTAGTATAAATATAAGCGTGTTACCCTCGTGACTCACCCCACCTTCCCGTCCATCTCCGGTGAAGGCGTGATCTCGAGGAATGAGCATAAAGGCATACTCCAAGATTATGTTTTGATGTATTTCAAGTCAATTGTTGTAAACGATGCTTTAGATGCATTTTAAGAAAGCAAGAGCATTTTGGAAGTGTATTTTAACCAAGTTGTAAAAGGGCTTGAAATGCCCACTAAAGCATTGTAAGCTACTTGTTTTGAATATGAATGAGATGCATGGATTACGATCTATTATGGTCTCTCAAAACCATTTATTATCATGTTTAAGCATAGTATCCAAAGTTGCATGAAATGGCTTTGGAATCCATGTGGTAGAAATGCATGTTTAGTTCAGTGAAGGCGTATATAGAGTTGTGATTGATGAGTGTTATGTAGAAGTAAGAATGTGATTGGGTTATGGTTAATAAGTTTTGCATGAGTGATTGTACAAGATCATTATGGTTTGGGTTTGATTAGAATGCTAGGAGTGTGTTGTTGCCATTGAAAATCCATTGGGATAATTAGGTTGTTATGTGTTGTGGGATATGGAGGATTTAAGTTTTTATGTAGGTACTTGGATTGAAGAGGGTTTAGAGAGTGAAATGTGGTTGTTGGAAGAAAGTTACACAGCCTGTGTGAATTTTCACACAGACTGTGTAATTTTCTGGTGTAGGAGGCGCAGTTGGCAGTGGGTTACACAGCCTGTGTGAATTTTCACACGCATCGTAAATCTATAGTCTTGAGGAGACGCGGTAGCAGAAAATTACACAGCCTGTGTGAATTTTCACACATACTATGTGATTTTGTCACGGTCCATGTAACCCGATAATGACAGAATTTTGAATTTTGGTCTGCACGAAAGTTGTAGCCCTAGATGTCTATTTTCTAACCGTCTAAGAACGAAGTCATTCCGACATCTATAGTGAAGGTTATAACATTTGCTCCAAAAGATGTTCAATTTGATTTTGGGAGTGAGCATAGTCTATTCTTTTGGGCATAAAACACTCATTCGACCTCCAATTGAGGTGAGGTTTGAACCATTGGATTTATAAGACATATATCTTTCACTCCATAAAATTTGGTATCATTTGGAGTTAATTGAGGAGGTTTGCATTAAAGCAAGTGAGAGGTCAGTTAAGAGAGCATGCTTCGTGTATGAACTCTTTTTGGTTTTTGGTGTGTATCTTGAGTTATATAACATCCGATTGAAGCGATTCTTGTCTTAAATAAAACAAGAGTCATAAGGTTATGATTTAAAAGAGAAATCAATTTGAAATTAGGGTTAAATGAAATGAACACTACAAGGCAAGATGATCAAGCTGTAAGTGATAAGTCGACTTGTACCATGTGTAAGTCGACTTACACATGTTCGGTACCGATAAGTCGACTTGTTCATTGGATAAGTCGACTTGTTCAAGGTCGGTACTGTTTATTTGTGCCCTAAAGGCAATCCCCTTTAGCGCATTTTATTCAAAGTCGTGTGCAGACTTTATAAATAAATAAAGAAAAGGCATTATTCATTAATTTGATATTCATAAACATTGTTTATGAATTGATTGGATCTTTAATCGAATTAATGAAGTCCATGATATATGACATAGCATGAAGGAAATTATGATGTGTTCATACTCCTGAGATTCCTATCATGTGCAATTATGTCAAGATATCTAAATTCTCCTAGTCATAGGATTAATGAGGCCGGACATCATTAATCAGGATAGACTAACACATGTCATATTCATGATTGGATCAAGCGATCGATCTTAGAAGCTGTAAATATGAGATATTTAGAATTGACATGTGGATGCTTACTAGCGGTAGTAAGTTCATTGGATGACCTGCCATGAGATCATCACATGGATATCTTATCTAAGTGTCGGTGATAATCTCATCATGCATGATGGTGCAAGTATCCTTGACTTGAGGTACTCGAGGATATCTTGAATCTTGATCCGTGCTGACTCCATTCCTTGTTGCCTTCCGAGGTAACTCATAGGGTGGTGCTTGGGTGCACTTGAGGTATTGAAGATAATTGAGTAGCCAATAAAGGATTCACCACTTACGGATTAGCGTAAGAGATACCGTAGCCTCTTGTCGGGATCATTACTAAAGGTCGCCGGCATGTATGTCATGAAGAGTGTCTTCATTGACATATAAAGTAATGAGTCGGGGCGAAGCTGATATCACTTGGGCTAGACTCGGTCTAGTGAGAGTTGACACTTTAACCATACTCATAACCAAGTGGGGTATAGGATGGTGAAAGGACGAATTACTGAGAATTATACATGGAAGAGTTAAGTGATACGGTTCGTGATGAATACATCAAACCGATTACTTTCGGTCAATTGGGGTCATGATGTGTTGCTAGATACCGCTCATGACTTGCTCAGATTAATTGTTAATCTAAGTGGCCAACATAACAAGGGAGCCTAAAGGGTCACACGCGTAAGAGTGTTTTAGAAGCGTAAAATAGTAATTGGACGAGTTCCAATTATGGAAACATTAGGATTAAATGGATCCCAATGGGATTGGGATATGTCGATGAGATCGCGACATCAATATTGCTAAGAAAGGTTTAGGGAGTTTGACAAAGATCGGGGTCGATAGAGAGTGGGGCCAGAGCCAGTTGAATTCGAACTTAGCATTTATATTCTAATTAATTAATTAAGTAAATTAATTAATTATTTATTATATAAATTAGCCATATGCGTTGGAATGGGAGGAGAGGATAAGTATTTGACTTTTTCAAAGCTTATACTTTATTCATTAAAGTAATGAATGGCTTAAAGCCATCCACTTGTCCTTACCTTATGGAGCCTTTTTTAATTAGTTAAAAAAGACATATAAAAGGTGAGATGAAGAGAGGAGTTCGTAGGTTTTGGTGGAAGAGAGAAAAGTTGAAAGCTTAATAGTTAAGCTTTGTTTTAAAGTTCATTTTCTTCTTCTTGAAAGCCATCATCGATTCTCCTTCTCCAAGCATAAAGGCCAACGTTTCCCTCAGCTCTCCGGGGACGAGGTAGGCTCTAGCGGCTTTAATCTGTTCTAGCTATTCCCGGGTCAAAGGGTTTGATCGGTTAGATTTTCGATCTCTGCGTGGATCACCTTTAGAGATAGTCTCTTTGGCTATTTAGGTTGATGTCTTCATACCGATCTGGGATCACAGGATTCGGAAAGTCCCAGGAACAAAATTTTTGTTTTCCGCTGCCGGTACATGTGATGTACCTCCCGGGATTTTCCTACACAAGCGTCATATTTTACGGTTCAATAGTTGGACTCCGGTAACGGGATCCAACAGTTGGGGTCCGGTCTCCGGGTCGGGGCCCGACAGCATTAATCGGTGAGCCTGAGGATTTGAATCACTGTGAGCTCGAGGCACAATTACGTTGAGCTTTAAGCTCTCGGTGGCTGCTCCAGTCACAACTGTCAATTACTGATCATGCCTTTATGCATAGAATGCATATGTCGAAACAAACAGAGCCAACATCATAATCGATCCCAAATTAACACATTCACACAAGTAGTTCACAATTAATCACATTAAAATCACATATCGCACTTCTATGTCATACTCTCCCAATACATCAGACCTCCTGTTGGGCCTCGTCTCCGAGGCCCAACATTTGGAAACACACAAGCATAACAAGCCTAGAAGACCCATAACCGACAACACACTGGCCATAAAAGGAGGAAAAACTTGCATTAAAAACTTGGATTGTATTTTTAATAAAATTGCTCCTTATGATCTAACGGTTCCAACGCCACTGAAAACGCTCAATTTGGATTAGAAATGAAGAAGTTATGGCTAAAATGCTATTTCAAAGAAAACAATCAAAATTGAGCATTACCGATTTCAGGTCAGAATTTGAAGGTGATTGGATATTTATTCACGAATTTATTCTATCTTTGTTGGGAAATCTTTGTCTTGATGAACCTGATTTTGAATCGGTTTTGTTATTTAGGTTGACTGAGTTTTGATGGCCTAAAATCCTGAAAAAATTCATGTAGCATGTTCTGAACATGTACTAACCTATGTAATTTTCTCAGAATTTATTGAAATTGTTTCATTGATCATTTGAGCAATGTACTGAACTGGATAGTTTTGTGAAAATTGTTGGGACTGTTTTGCTTGGCTTGATTGAGTGTGCTTTTCAATTCCAATGCCTTGAACCATTTTAATGTGATTAAAATGTGTTATCTTGATGTAGTATGATTGCCAAACTGAATTTCTTGAATTTGCTTTTCCAAGAATTTTGGATGCCTAATTGATCCAATAGCGCCTCGTTAGCATCTTGCATTATCTTGTTTGTTTTGACCGTCATATTTTTATGGCATGTCTTTGAAGTAAATTTGATAATGTATGTGCTAGCTAGAGATGTAGGATGATAATTAGGGTGTTCCTAAATTATTTGGAAATTAATGAGTTTTGGCTCATTTCAAGCTTTTCATATAGTTTGACTATTTAAGGCATTCATGAATCAATGAAGTGTTCATTGAGGCATCAATTCACGATATTACCTAGGTATGATGGTGTTGAGAATTGGAATTGTCTGATTGAGGAATTAGCGATTAGAGATTTTAGCAAAATTCCTGGATAAATCGACTTATATGGGACATAAATCGACTTGTTAAACAATAAGTCGACTTGTTTTACGGATAAGTCGACTTGTTTTCTGAATAAGTCGACTTGTGGATAGAATAAGTCGACTTGTTCAAGATCTCGATATAAGTGGACTTGTAGTACCTTGTAAGTCGACTTGTTCATGGGCAGATGACATAAGTGGACTTGTGTCATACAAGTCGACTTGTGTGTGGCGAGAAGCATAAGTCGACTTGCATTTGATGAAAGTGGACTTGTGGCATGCATAGGTGGGATGATGGATGATTTTAGGTATAGACTCGATGTGATTGATGAAATGCCTAAATCATATCATATAGTCATGGTAACTATAATCTTACGGCTTGGAGAAGAAGTAGATGAGGCCGAAATCCCTCCTCGGTATATGAAAACTAACGCCTTCCATTAATATGGTAAGAACCGAGTTCTTATAGGGTTGGGTTGTTGGGTAAACCCAAGCTCACTCTATCTGGATATGTTGAACCATGAAAATAAGATTTTCGGATTAATGGGTTGGTTTTCCTTTGAGGCGTTAGTTTGTTGAGTAAACTCAAGGTCAGCGTGGGCGAGGCGAAATGGGTAGCATACATCGGATGTATGCGCATCAAAGAGTTGATACCCGATGTAAATGCATACATCAACAAGTTGATAGCAGATCGATAGTTGTGTCTAAGATGTAATTGGTATATCGATACCTCCAGACGTAAGGTGGCTTGTTGGGTAAACCCAAGGTCATTCTTAATGTCGGTTATCGATGATACAATTGGTATGACCGATACCTACCGATTGACCTAAGTTGTGGCTTGTTGGGTAAACCCAAGGTCACTCTTAGCAATGTCGGATATCAACCCACTAGGACATTATGTCACTTTGTTTCTCTGGATTCGTAAAGAGGGTTATGGATTCTAGGAAACTAGTGGGAGCCATATGCATGTCATGCAAGTCCTTATGATCATGCAGACATTTATATTCTATCATTCTCTCTCTCTATCGCGCTAGATTGATTGAAGAAGTCTTTCAGTGTGAATTTTCGCTCTCTATTCTGGACCGAATTTTCTTGATTGGCTAAGGAATTTGAGAATTGTTCTTAGATCTGAGGAACTGGGATACGTCCTAGATGTTCCACTTCCAGATGCACTGCTTGTCGATGCTTAGATGGGGATCGAGAAGCATATTGTAAGCATCTAAGGGCGATTGATATGGATACTTGCTTTATGCTTGCCTCGATGTCACCAGAGCTGCAGGCGCAGACGAGTCCATGGATGCTCACTCTATAGTATTTCATCTTAGGGAGCTGTTTGATGAGTAAGCTCGATGCGAAAGGTTCGAGACCTCGAGGCTTCTCTTCACCACAAAGATGGCTCGAGGATATCTGGCATGCGGTATGCCACGAAGATGAATGGCTATATTGAGAGATTGGTCGTCTTAGGATTTGTAATGGATTATGAGTTAAGTAGAGACTTAATTCTAGTTGGATTGTCGGCGATTATTCACGGTTAAGTGATAAACTATCGGATAAACCAAATATCCACAACAATTCTGGTGATCAATCTACTCAAGAAACATTGACGAGCTATCAAGAAGGATAGCAAGCAAGTGCTAATCTTGGATGCTTCTTCTTCTAGTTCAAAGAAAAAAGGCCAAGAAACCAAATGGAAGTGCCATCGAGGAAAACCAAAGATTACGCCCCAAAAGGATTTTGCTTTCATTGTGGCAAGTCGAAGCCACTAGAGGCGGCTGTAAAGTCTATCTCGAGTCCTTGAAGCGAAAGAAGGCATCAGATGCCTCTACTTCTTCAAATATGTTTGTCATTGAGGTTAATACTATTCCTGATCAAAACATATCGGTATTAGATACCGGTTGTGGCTCATACATATGAAATGATATGCGGGGCCTCGGGGAGCGATGAAAGCTCATTCAAGGAGAACTAGACCTTCGTGTAGGTAATGCGGCAAAGAGTTGCTACATTAGCCGTGAACACTTATGTTATGTTCCTCCCTAGTGGGCTTATATTCAAATTGGATGATTGACATTTTGTACCTGTTTTAAACAAAGAACATATTGTATGTTTTATGTTTAATTAGAGCTGGTTTCCATTGGACTTTTAGTAACAATGGTTGTTATATTAGTTGCAATGGAATGCTCTATGGTACTGGTACATTATACAATAGAATTGACATATTAGATATGTCATATCCAGTTATGAATGTCAATGACGCGAAAGACATAATCGAGATAATTTAAAATCAACTTACTTATGGCATTGTCAGCTTGGCCATATAAATGAGACACGCATCGCTAAGCTCCATGAGAGTGGATGTTTAGGGTCATTTGATTATGAATCATATGACACATGCGAATCTTGTTTATTAGGCAAGATGACTAAGTAATCCTTTAAAGGAAAGGGTAAACGAATGAATGGAATATTAGACCTAATACATTCGGATGTATGTGGTCCGATGTCCATCCATGCCATAAGTGGTTGTTTTAACTTCATTACTTTTATCGGTGATTATTCACGATATAGGTATCTGTATCTGATGAGATACTAATCTGAAGCATTTGAATAGTTCAAATAATTCAGAAATGAAGTAGAAAACTAACTTGGTAAAAGTATGAATACATTACGATCTGATCGTGGTGAAAATGCTTAGACCAACAGTTTTGAATTATCTCGTAGATAATGGGATTTTATCTCGATACACTCCACCTTACGCGCTTGTGACACAATGGTGTGGTGAAAGGAGAAATCGAACCTTGTTAGACATGGTGCGATTGATGATAGGTTTTGCTGATTTTGGGAATATCGCTTTCAAGACAATTTGTTTACTTGCTAAATAGAGTTCCATTAAAGGCGATTGTTGTTACTCCATATGGAGATATGGACTAGCGAAAGCCCTATCTTTCTCGGCTGAAAGTTTGGGGTTGTCTGCTTATGTAAAGCGGACACGGTCGATTAACGATGCAAAATCGATAAGTGTTTGTTCATGGAATATCAATTCTACCTTCTTTGAGGAACAAAAGTTGTTTGTTTCCAAGCATCTTTTTTCTTAAAGAAAGAGTTTCTTTTACAAGAGGACGGTGGGAGCAAAGTTGAACTTGGAGAAGTTCAAGATGCTCGAACAAACATAGATCAATGCTTAAACTCAAAGCTGTAACTCATATAGATGAGGTAACAGTTCAACCTTCTACTACACACAATTTAGTGGGTTAAGTAGGATCGACTTTGTTCGAGAGATATGAATTTCTTGTAAGTGAGCGAAATGACGTATTGCTCATATGAGATGATCGCTACTACTATGAGCGAGTTACGAAAAGTTGATGCGGAACATGGCTTTGTGCCATGAAATCTGAAATGGATTCTATGTATGAAAACCAGTATGGACTTTGGTTGTTACACGAAGGATAAAACCCACGAGGTGCAAAGGAGTTTTCGAAGAAAACCAACATGGATGGTAATTTGATTACCTATCTGAATGCTTACGGTTAAAGGATTTCGTCACGACGAAAGAGTTGATTATGACAAAACCTTGACCCGTAGCAATGCTTAAATCCATTAGGATACTCTAGCCATTGCCACTCATTATGATTATGAGATATGGCAAATGGATGTGAAAACGACTTTCTGAGAGGAAATCTGCAGAGGATGTGTATGACACAACACGAGGGCTTCACTTCCATCGATGGCGAAAAGGTATGCAAGCTTCGAAATCCATGTTTGGATTGAAGCAAGCATCGAGGAGTTGAATATCCGTTTTGATAAGGTACTCGAAGAGTTTGATTTCTCACAAAATCCGGATGATCATTGTGTGTATAAGAAGGTTAATGGGACTGCAATCGTATTCCTTGTGTTGTATGTAGATGACATCATGTAACTAGGAAAGCGATGTCTCTATCTTCAATCGATTAAAATTTGGTTGTCAATCGATTTGCGATGAAAGACCTTTGTGAAGCAACTTATATCCTAGGGATATAGATTTATTGAGATAAATCAAAAGGTTGCTTGGTCTTTCCCGATCATCGTACACATAGATGAGATGCTAAAGAGGTTTAGCATGGAACAATGCTATGTACGAGGCACGATGTATCGTATGCTCTAAGTGTTCTGACGGATACAATCGGATCTGGTGAGGGTCCTTTGGGTGGTGTCAAGAATATCCTCAAGTACTTGCGAAGCACTAAGGATGTTTTCTTGATCTATGGAGATGGAAATCTCCATGTGGCGAACATTCGGATGCTAGTATTTAATCGATAAGGATGATTACGAATCACAATCGGGTTATATACATTCACACTTGAATAAGCGTGGCGGTCAATTTGAAAGGTTCCAAACAAGAGAGGACTGCTGATTCATCAGCCGAGGCAGAGTACATTGCGCGTGAGATCTGCAAAGGAAGCGGTTTGGATCAAAAGTTCATTCTTGAACTTGATCGGTCCCCAGTGTGATGGGCCCATAGGATTGTATTGTGATACAATGGGGCTAGTTCACGAGCAAAGGAACCAGTCTTATCGACGATCGAACTTCGTGCTTGGCCGATTCGGGAGATCATTAGTCGACATGATATCTGATAGAGAAATTCCCACGAGCAAAGTGTTGTTGTTCGTTGACAAAGCCATTGTCACGGGAGAATTGTGCTTCTCATGGACTCGCTTATGGTATTAGATACTAAGGCGATTGGCTTTAGGTCAAGTGGGAGATTTGTAAGTGATAAGTGGACTTGTACCATGTGTAAGTCGACTTACACATGTTCGATAACCGATAAGTCGACTTGTTCATTGGATAAGTCGACTTGTTCAAATCGATCTTGTTTATTTGTGCCTAAAGGCAATCCCTTTAGCGCGTTTTATTGAAAGTCGTGTGCGGACTTTATGAATAAATAAAGAAAAGGCATTATTCATTAATTTGATATTCATAAACATTGTTTATGAATTGATTGAATCTTTAATCAATTAATGAAGTCCATGATATATGACATAGCATGAAGGAAATTATGATGTGTTCATACTCACGAGATTCCTATCATGTGCAATTATGTCGATATCTAAATTCTCCTAGTCATAGGATTAATGAGGCTGACATCATTAATCCGGATAGACTAACACATGTCATATTCCTTGATTGGATCAGCGGTCAATCTTAGAAGCGTAAATATGAGATATTTAGAATTGACATGTGGATGCTTACTAGCGGTAGTAAGTTCATTGGATGACTGCCATGAGATCATCACATGGATATCTTATCTAAGTGTCGGTGATAATCTCATCATAGCAATGGTGCAAGTATCCTTAGACTTGAGGTACTCGAGGATATCTTGAATCTTGATCACGTGCTGACTCCATTCCTTGTTGCCTTCGGAGGTAACTCGTAGGGTGGTGCTTGGAGTGCGACGAGGTATTGAAGATAATTGAGTAGCGAATAAAGTTCATCACTTCGGATTAGCGGAAGAGATACCCATAGCCTCTTGTCGGGATCATTACTAAAGTGGCGGCATGTATGTCATGAAGAGTGTCTTCATTGACATATAAAGTAATGAGTCGGGGCGAGAACGATATCACAGGGCTAGACTCGGTCTAGTGAGAGTTGACACTTTAACCATACTCATAACCAAGTGGGGTATAGGATGGTGAAAGGACGAATTGCACGTAATTATACATGGAAGAGTTAGTGATCCGGTTACGTGATGAATACATCAAACCGATTACTTTCAGGTCAATTAGGGGTCATGATGTGTTGCTAGATACCGCTCATGACTTGCTCGGATTAATTGTTAATCTAAGTGGCCAACATAACCGGAGCCTAAAGGGTCACACGCATAAGAGTGTTTGAGAGCGTAAAATAGTAATTGGACGAGTTCCAATTATGGAAGCAATAAGTTAAATGGATCCCATGGGATTGGGATATGTCCCATGAGATCGCGACATCAATATTGCTAAGAAAGGTTTAGAGTTTGTTTTGACCTAGGGGCCGATAAGCGTGGGGACCGAGCCAGTTAGGCTGGAACTTAGCATTTATATTCTAATTAATTAATTAAGTAAATTAATTAATTATTTATTATATAAATTAGCCATGTACGTTGGAATGGGAGGAGAGGATAAGTATTTGACTTTTTCAAAGCTTATACTTTATTCATTAAAGTAATGAATGGCTTAAAGCCATCCACTTGTCCTTACCTTATGGAGCCTTTTTAATTAGTTAAAAAGACATATAAAAGGTGAGATGAAGAGAGGAGTTAAATGGGTTTTGGTGGAAGAGAGAAAGTTGAAAGCTTAATAGTTACGCTTTGTTTTAAAGTTCATTTTCTTCTTCTTGAAAAGCCATCATCATTCTCCTTCTCCAAGCATAAAGGCCAACGTTTCCTCAAGCTCTCCGGGGCGGGTAGGCTCTGGCAGGCTTTAATCTGTTCTAGCTATTCCCGGTCAAAGGGTTTGATCCGGTTAGATTTTCGATCTCTGCGTGGATCACCTTTAGAGATAGTCTCTTTTGGCTATTTAGGTTGATGTCTTCATACCGATCTGGGATCACAGGATTCGGAAAGTCACAGGAACAAAATTTTTGTTTTCCGCTGCGGTACATGTGATGTACCTCCGGGATTTTCCTACACAAGCGTCATGTTTCTGGTTCAAGAGTTGGACTCGTGCAGGATCCAACAGTTGAAGTCCGGTCTCGGGTCGGGGCTGAACAGCGTGTCAGTGAGCTGAGGCTTTGAATCCTTTGTGAGCTCGAGGCCCAATTCGTTGAGCTTTAAGCTCTCGGTGGCTGCTCCGATCCTGGCAATCAATCTTGATCATGCCTTTATGCATAGAATGCATATGTCGAAACAAACAGAGCCAACATCATAATCGATCCCAAATTAACACATTCACACAAGTAGTTCACAATTAATCACATTAAAATCACATATCGCACTTCTATGTCATACTCTCCCAATACATCAGACCTCCTGTTGGGCCTCGTCTCCGAGGCCCAACATTTGGAAACACACAAGCATAACAAGCCTAGAAGACCCATAACCGACAACACACTGGCCATAAAAGGAGGAAAAACTTGCATTAGAAAACTTGGATTGTATTTTTAATAAAATTGCTCCTTATGATCTAACGGTTCCAACGCCACTGAAAACGCTCAATTTGGATTAGAAATGAAGAAGTTATGGCTAAAATGCTATTTCAAAGAAAACAATCAAAATTGAGCATTACCGATTTCAGGTCAGAATTTGAAAATCTTAAAGCCTTAATTGCCAATAGATTCCTTCATAAAACTTGTAGGTTTATGTCTCTAGTTTAATTTAAAACAAGAATCGCTTTGATCGGAGCTCTATAGCTCAAGATATCTCAAAATTAGTAAAGTATATTCGGACATGATCAGCCGACCTCCACACTTTGTTTCAAACCACCTTTTTCAAATTAAAATAAATACTGGTAAATCAAGTGTAGAAAGATAGGAAATTTTCTAAAAAATCCATCGCTTCAAAAATCAGCTCAATCGGAGGTCTACACAAAATGTTATGGCCAAAAGAAGGGAGAGGGGTCGGTCGGCCAAAACCGACCCCCAAACACCAGCGTTAACTTTTGACTCCGAATTCCAAATCAGACACGGTCAGAAGCGTTGGAAAGCTAGAAGAAAAAGCTATATGTTTCAAGAAGGAGTCCATGGCAAGCTCGGATTCTAATGGAATCAAAAGGTTACACTAAGACTGATCGACTAGCTCTTCCTGAACAGTACCAGAACTTGCGACCTCCATAACTTTTGATCCAGGACTCCAAATTTAGCAAACTTAGTGTCTATGGAAAGGTAAAAGAATTATCTACAACTCTCATGAAGATCACCGACCTATATTCCAACTCTAAGAGGGTCAAAAGTGGACTCAAAGTTCTTCTTAACAATCAGCCATTTAGACAGCACCTGCATTTAATTCCAACGACTCACACCTACCAATCAACACATCAAAATAACTTATAAAACCTCCTGGGAGAGCTCTACAGCTCACCTATCACTCACAAGGAGTCTCAATAATCCCAGTTGACCCATAACAACACAGAAATTGCAGAAAACACAACTTACCCAGAATTTGCAGAAACTACCACAACTCACAAATGCATGGAAAATTTCCAGGGAGCTCTCTCTAGGCAACCTCATCAACAACTCAACAATTAATAAGACTCATACACATTATTTCAAGGCCATACACAGGCCGCAATTCAACAAGTTCACATGAAGAGAGTTGTTAGGCCCCGAATTTTTTTTTTATGATGACATTAAGCATGAATTGTGATGATTATGTGATTTAGACTTAGTTTGATTTATTTTGAAATAATAGTGGATAATTAAGGTATAATTGCGTTTAATATGCTTTAAATAAGGCATTAGAGGATTAAATTATGTGAGGGCATTTTGGGATATTCACTTAAGTTTGAATGGGTTTAGGCTTGTAACGAGGGTAAGTTGGTCTACATTCCATGCCTTAGGTTAAGAGGAAAGAAAGAAGAAGAAAAAGAAAAGAAAGGAAAATAGAAGAGAAGAGAAAGAGGAAGAGAAGAAAAAGAAGAGAAGAACGCTAACGGTGGAGGAGGAAGAGAAGAGAAGAGAGTTTCGATCTTTGCAGTTTCCGATCAATTCGAAGTGCTTTCCAGGTAAGTTTCTCTTCGTTTAACCTTATTTAGTTGGATTGAACCTTGAGATGAAGTGATTGTGAGAGAATCGAAGGTTTTAGGGTTTTAAGGCAAAAATGGTGGGAGTTATTGGGTTGATGCATTTGTGACTGATTTTGAGTTGTTAATGGGTTAGAAATGTAGTTTGAGACTTGATCTATACTTTGGGTTGTGTTGCATTTGTGTTTGGAGAAGGATTGAATTGTGAAAATGCAGAAAAGTAGGGTTCGGAGTCGTTCCCTAGGCCCGTACGTCGCGACGTGCGTATGAACACGCCACGATGAGTAAAAATTAAATTCGCCGTGACGTGGGGGGGAAGTTCGTCGCGACGTGCGAACTGTGTTAGCCATGACGTCTGAGTAGTAGTGCCTTGGCCATCACACTTATGGTCGCCGCGACGAGCCCCTTGTTATCGAAAAGTGAGATTTTGATATTTTTGGGCATATCTTGGGCTTCAGATGTTCGATTGAGGTGATTTCAATTCATTGTGATCTAGAAATAAAGGACTACGAGTTGTATGAAGAAGGGAAGTTCGGAAATTATTTCGAAGAGTTTGAGATTTTCGATGGGAGTCGGATGGAGACTTTTAACGCTTTACTTTTTGCTTTTCGAGCTTTATTGAATATTTGTTATGGATATTAATTGTATGGAAACTTGGTTTATTATAGGAACCAAGCTGATTTGACCAATCGCATGAGGGAAGGACGGCGATGAGTCGATACTCAGCGATACTAGGTGGGTAATATGTTTATGGTTATTGTGTGTATGGGCAATTTGCACGATGTGTCTTACTTGCATTAGATGACATTCTTGGTATTGAATTACATGAGAAATATTGAATATGCCTTTGATTATGATTATGCATGGCTTGATAGGCTATATGGAAATGGACAAGAATGAGAATATAGAAAACTGTGAAAATGCTTTGAGCATGAATCGAATGGACTATATGATTTGTTTGGGTAAGAGAGTTACGGATGGAGTCACGCGCACATTGTGATAAAGCCTTCTCGGCTGCCCGCTTGTAGCAGATCCTTGAAAATCGGACTCGGATAGTTCTGGTTTACCTTGGTTTATCCGGATCGTTTATGGAACTCTTGAGCCAATTGTTTGTGCATACACGATTGATCTGATGAGCATAACATATGATGGATTTGATAGACTTGTTGCATAATGATTGTTATGTTAGGAAATAGAAATTTCATGACTATGGTTATATGAATGTGAATAAAATTGATGAGTTGTGATTGCTAGTGATATATGAATATATGCTTGATTGTGTGGCTCGTTGCCATGGCTATAAGCGTATATGCCATTGAGCTTATGCTTCACCCCATTACTCTCCCCTCCTCACGTGCAGATCGAGACGATTGTCGACCTTCCAGGGCATCAGAAACTTCGAGCTAGTTAGGAGCTTGTCTTAAGTTAGTACTTTGGTTAGCCCACCAGCATTTCATCATGGAGCATACTTTTGTATTTTGTGATTAAATTTCATTTTGTATTATGTTATCTTTCGAAAATACTGGTTGAATTCCTTTGAATGACAATGACATATGTTTTATGAATTTGAGATGAGTAATGCATGTTTAGAATGCATGTGTAGAAGATGTATATGTATGAGTATATATATTGTTATACGAATCGAATGGTTCTGTGTTTGGATGTTGGGATCGGATCCGACGGGATTTGGGCGCCCGTCTCCGGTGCAACCCGAGGGGCCGTCTCAGGAATGGACTTACGGGGCCCGGGCCCAACATGTTTGGTATCAGAGCGCCTAGGTTTAGTGTCCTTGGCTTAGAATGCATATAGGACGACTTGTTTGATCTATGATGAATTGTTGCATTGATTACGTGACATGCATATCATGCATACATGTAGATTGAGATATAGCTAATCCTTAGTGTTTCCCTTTGAAGGAGTACGATGCCACCTCGTAGAAGAACACAAGGAGTTATGCAAGGATCTGCTGCACCTGACTCTCCGACGAGAGAGGAGAGGACTGATGAGTCAGTAGCCCCAGGGAATGCTGAGGCTTCTGTAGGGCTAGGTAGTGAGCCCGTTTTGTCGTCGACTCAGGAGTCGTCAGTTCCACAGGAGCCAGTGCCTCCATTGGATCCGAGATTGTTCCAGACCTTTACTCGAGCGTTAAATGCGGGCTATGGGTCGGATGCCTGACCTTCTGCGTCGGCCCATTCGAAAGGCGAGACGATTTGATAGATTAAGGAAGTATGGGGCAGTTGATTTCTTTGGGACGTCAGATCCTGAAGAAGCTGAGACTTGGTTGAGGAAGACTGAGAGAGTGCTTGACGGATGGAGTGTGAGGATGACGAGAGGGTCATCTGTCGTGAGTTTGCTTGAGGAGATGCACTTCACCGTGGGAGGCTGTATCGAAGTCGGATGGGGCGATAAGGTTGGCGTGGCAAGATTTCGTGATTGCTTTCAGGAAGAAGTATCTGTCTGAGGTTTATATTCAGCAGAAGCAGAGGGAGTTTCGGTTTGACTCGAGAGGATATGTCGATGGCGAGTATGGCGCCGGTTTACAGACTATCTCGGTATGCTTGATTTGATCTTTGGCGAGGCTGCGGATGTCGTCGGTTTGAGTCGTCTGCACTAGCCATCGAGAGAAGGTGATTGTGCAGAATTTACATGATTTCAATGAATGGTTGAAGCGACTCGAGTTGAAAATATAGAGAATATCAGCAGTCTTTGTGGACAAGAAGAAAAGGCGAGAGCAATCCGGAGAGGAGTAGCACTAGTACTCCCATGCAGACGAGTGCTAGGAGCTTCCAGTTCATTGAGAGGAGAGGAGCGATGGTGCGAGCCGACTAGGCGATGAGGACTTCTACTATTTCTCACCAAGCTTGAAACTGGGTGGCAATAGAAGGGAGATGGAGATGGGTCATTCGTCCGAAGTGTGAGCCTTGGGGAGAGCTCATAGAGGAGAGTGCTTTAGGCGGCGGGAGTTTGTTTCAAGCTGTGGGGAGAAGGGACACATTGCGAGAGAGTGTCCTCGGCCTCCACGACAAGAGAGAGGCGGATCTGAGCTCAGGGAGGACAAAGACTATGGGACGAGAACTTTCTGAAGTGGGCGATTCGGATCTGTTAGAGGGTGAATCTTAAGGGGAGACCGAGAGGGTAGGCACCAGCTAGGGTGTTTGCGATGACTAGAGAGGATGCTGAGACCGCTCTAAATGTTGTCCGCAGTCTGATCAGATTATTTTCGATCTTTGTGATTGTGTTGATTGATCCGGGTTCTACTCACTCGTTTGTTTCGTCGAGTAGACCGTGTGTGATATGATTGTGAGCCCTTTGGATACTCCGTGATGGTGAGTACTCAATCGGTCGATATATTGTGATTAGTCAAATGTATAGAGGTTGTGAGATTAGCATTGGTGGAGAACTTCAGTGGTGGATTTGATGCCACCAAGATGAGTGGTTTAGATGTGATTTTGGGCATGGATACATTAGAAAGGTCTGATGCCCGTTTGGATTATAAGCGAAGCGAAACAAAGGAGTTTGAATTGGATGACGGTAGAAGAGTAGTGTTCTTTGGGGACGAGAAAAGTGAGTCTCGCCAGGATTGTCTCAGCTTTGACAGCAGAGAAGATGATGAGTAAGGGTTGTGAGGCGTTTTTGGCTTATGTGATAGACTTCAGAGCTGATAGAGGAAAGTTGGAGGATATTTCAGTAGTTAGGGAATACTCGGATGTCTTTCCCGAGGAATTGCCAGGACTACCGCCAGCTAGGGAAATTGAGTTTCCCATTGAGCTTTTGTCGGTCATGAGGTCGATTCGATTCCGCCCTACCGGATGGCTCCGGCGGAATTGAAAGAGCTTAAGGAGCAATTGGAGGAATTGTTGGAGAAAGGGTATATTCGACTGAGCTCTTCGCCTTGGGGAGCTCCGGTCCTATTTGTGAAGAAGAAGGATGGATCATTGAGGATGTGTGTTGACTACAGGAAGTTGAATCAGGTCACTGTGAAGAACAAGTATCCGCTTCCTCGCATTGATGATCTGTTTGATCAATTACAAGGGGCGAGAGTCTTCTCGAAGATCGATTTGAGATCAGGTTACCACCAGTTGAGGATTAAGGAATCGGATGTGCCGAAGTCTGCTTTCAGGACTCGGTATGGGCACTTTGAGTTTTTGGTGATGCCTTTCGGATTGACGAATGCACCTGCAACATTTATGGATTTGATGAATCGGGTATTTAAGCCATTCTTGGACCAATTTATCATTGTCTTTATTAATGATATCTTGGTGTATTCCAAGAGTGATGAGCAGCATGAGGAACATTTGAGGATGGCTTTGGAGATTTTGAGGAGCAATGAGTTGTATGCCAAATTCAATAAATGCGAATTTTGGCTGAGAGAAGTTTCATTTCTTGGACATGTGATCTCAGAGCAAGGAGTTCATGTGGATCCAAAGAAGATAGAAGCTGTGGTGAGTTGGGAAGCACCGAAGAATGTGGCAGAGGTGAGGAGTTTTCTGGGTTTGGCAGGCTATTACCGGAGATTCGTGGAGGGATTCTCCATGATAGCCACTCCGATGACGAAGTTACTGAGGAAGAACCAGAAGTTTGTTTGGAGTGATGAGTGTCAGAGGATTTTCGAGGAGCTCAAGCTCAGATTGACAAGTGCTCCGATTTTGATTTTGCCTGATGAAGGTTATTCGGTTTACAGTGACGCTTCGAGGAAGGGTCTTGGATGTGTTTTGATGCAGGGAAATCGGGTGATTGCATATGCTTCGAGGCAGTTGAAGCCTTATGAGCTGAATTACCCGACGCATGATTTGGAGTTGGCAGCTGTGATCTTTGCTTTGAAGATTTGGAGGCATTATTTGTATGGAGTTCAGACGAGGATCTTTACCGATCATAAGAGTCTGAAGTATTTGCTGAGTCAGAAGGAATTGAATCTGAGGCAGCGGAGGTGGTTGGAGTTACTCAAGGACTATGATTTGTTGATTGAGTATCATCCGGGCAAGGCCAATGTTGTGGCGGATGCCTTGAGCAGGAAGTCGTCAATTGCTTATGTTCGATCAGTTTATCTTCCTTTATTGGAAGAGATGGCCAAGCTTAAGATAAGCTTGAAGTAGGAGGAGTCGGAGTGCCTTCTAGCTAACTTTCGAGTGAGGCCGATTCTCAGGGAAAAGGTTAGGGAATTGCAGGCTCAAGATGCAGATTTGAGCAAGCTTCGGGATGAGATTCAAAATGGCAGAGTTTCTAAGATAGATGTGCAGGATAATGGGCTTATGACAGTAGGGAGTAGATTGTGTATTCCAGATGTGCAGGAGATTAAGGACGAGATTATGGATGAGGCACACAATGCGCCTTATGCCATGCATCCAGGTAGCACCAGGATGTATCGAGATCTGAGAGAGCAGTTTTGGTGGAAAGGCATGAAGAGGGATATAGCGAGTTAAATCGATGAAGTGTCTAGTGTGTCAGCAAGTCAAGGCTGAACACTAGGCACCTTCGGGCAAGTTGAGGCCATTGCCTATTCCGGAGTGGAAGTGGCAACGAGTGACGATGGACTTTTTGATGGGTTTGCCTAGGACCAGCAGGAGGCATGATGCCATTTGGGTGATTGTTGATCGGTTGTGAAGTCGACCTACTTTTAGCGATCAGCGGTGATTCTTTGCATGTGCTAGCAAAGAAGTATATCGATGAGATAGTGAGGTTGCATGGAGTTCCAGATTCGATAGTGTCAGACCGAGATCCGCGGTTTACTTCGAGATTTTGGAGCAATTTACAGGAAGCTTTGGGGACGAAGTTGAATTTTAGTACGACATTTCACCCTCAGACGGATGGTCAATCTGAGAGGACCATTCGAACTCTTGAGGGGATGCTTCGGGCTTGTGTGATGGATTTCAGAGGAGCTTGGGACGAGCATTTGTCGTTGGTCGAATTTGCTAATAATAATTCATACCATTCGAGCATTCAGATGGCTCCATATGAGGCATTGTATGGGAGGAGATGTAGGACTCCGATCTGTTGGGATGAAGAAGGAGAGAGGCAATTAGAAGGAACAGAATTGATTCAGGCAACCATTGAGAAAATCAATTTGGTTAAGCAGCGGCTTAAGGCAGCACAGGATAGGATGAAGAGTTATGTTGATGCTCACCGAAAGGAGATGGAGTATGAAGTCAGTGAGAAAGTGTTCCTTAAGATGTCTCCTTGGAAAGGAGTATTGAGGTTCGACAAGAAGGGTAAGTTGAGTCCGAGGTATGTGGATCCTTATGAAATCCTTGAGAGGATTGGACCACTCGCCTACAGGTTGGCGTTACCTCCAGAGTTATCGCAGATTCATGATGTTTTCCATGTGTCTATGTTGAGGAGGTATAGATCGGATCCTTCTCACATCATTCAGACTAGTGAAGTTCAGCTGAGGGATGATCTGAGTTATGAGGAGCACCCGTGGAGATTTTAGATACAAAGGACAAAGTCCTCGAAACAAGACAGTTCGATTAGTCAAAGTTCTTTGGAGGAACCATTCAGTAGAGGAGGCTACTTGGGAGCCATTGGAAGCCATGCGGGAGAAGTATTCGCATCTCTTCGATGATTCAGGTAAATTTCGAGGACGAAATTTCTTTTAAGAGGGGGAGAAATGTTAGGCCCCGAATTTTTTTTTATGATGACATTAAGCATGAATTGTGATGATTATGTGATTTAGACTTAGTTTGATTTATTTTGAAATAATAGTGGATAATTAAGGTATAATTGCGTTTAATATGGTTTAAATAAGGCATTAGAGGATTAAATTATGTGAGGGCATTTTGGGATATTCACTTAAGATTGAATGGGTTTAGGATTGTAACGAGGGGTAAGTTGGTCTTTGTTCCATGCCTTAGGTTAAGAGGAAAGAAAAGAAGAAGAGAAAAGAGAAAGAAAGGAAAATAGAAGAGAAGAGAAAGAGGAAGAGAAGAAAAAGAAGAGAAGAACGCTGACGGTGGAGGAGGAAGAGAAGAGAAGAGAGTTTCGATCTTTGCAGTTTCCGATCGATTTGAAGTGCTTTGCAGGTAAGTTTCTCTTCGTTTAACCTTGTTTAGTTGGATTGAACCTTGAGATGAAGTGATTGTGAGAGAATCAAAGGTTTTAGGGTTTTAAGGCAAAAATGGTGGGAGTTATTGGGTTGATGCATTTGTGACTAATTTTGAGTTGTTAATGGGTTAGAAATGTAGTTTGAGACTTGATCTATACTTTAGGCTGTGTTGCATTTGTGTTTGGAGAAGGATTGAATTGTGAAAATGCAGAAAAGTCGGGTTCGGAGTCGTTCTCCAAGCCCGTACGTCGCGACGTGCATATGAACACGCCGCGACGTGCGAGTTCGTCGCGACGAGTAAAAATTAAATTCGCCGCGACGTGGGGGGGAGGTTCGTCGCGACGTGCGAGTAGGGTGCACGCCGTGGCGCACACTTGTGGTCGCCGCGACGAGCAGGCCGTTCGCCGAGACGGCGAGCCCCCTGTTATCCGAAAGTGAGATTTTGATATTTTTGGGCATATCTTGGGCTTCAGATGTCCGATTGAGGTGATTTCAATTCATTGTGATCTAGAAATAAAGGACTACGAGTTGTATGAAGAAGGGAAGTTCCGAAATTATTTTGAAGAGTTCGAGATTTTCGATGGGAGTCGGATGGAGACTTTTAACGCTTTACTTTTTGCTTTTCGAGCTTTATTGAATATTTGTTATGGATATTAATTGTATGGAAACTTGGTTTATTATAGGGAACCAAGCTGATTTGACCCAATCGCAAGAGGAAGGACAGCAGTGAGTCCGATACTCAGCGATACTAGGTGGGTAATATGTTTATGGTTATTGTGTGTATGGGCAATTTGCGATGTGTGCTTGCTTGCATTAGATGACATTACTGGTATTGAATTACATGAGAAATATTGAATATGCCTTTGATTATGATTATGCATGGCTTGATAGGCTATATGGAAATGGACAAGAATGAGAATATAGAAAACTGTGAAAATGCTTTGGCGTGAATCGAATGGACTATATGATTTGTTTGGGTAAGAGAGTTACGGATGGAGTCACGCGTTGCCGACAAAAGCCTTCTCCGGCTGCCCGCTTGTAACGAGATCCTTGAAAATCAGACTCGGATAGTTTACGGATTTACCTTGGTTTATCCGGATCGTTCTGAACTCTCGAGCCAATTGTTTGTGCATACGATTGATCGATGAGCATAACATATGATGGATTTGATAGACTTGTTGCATAATGATTGTTATGTTAGGAAATAGAAATTTCATGACTATGGTTATATGAATGTGAATAAAATTGATGAATTGTGATTGCTAGTGATATATGAATATATGCTTGATTGTGTGGCTCGTTGCCAATGGCTATAAACGTATATGCCATCGAGCTTCGACTCACCCCATTACTCTCCTCCTCACGCAGGATCGAGGCGATTGTCGACCTTGCAGGCATCGAAACTTCGAGCTAGTTAGGAGCTTGTCTTAAGTTAGTACTTTGGTTAGCCCACCAGCATTTCATCATGGAGCATACCTTTGTATTTTGTGATTAAATTTCATTTTGTATTATGTTATCTTTCGAAAATACTGGTTGAATTCCTTTGAATGACAATGACATATGTTTTATGAATTTGAGATGAGTAATGCATGTTTAGAATGCATGTGTAGAAAATGTATATGTATGAGTATATATATTGTTATACGAATCGAATGGTTATGTGTTTGGATGTTAGGATCGGGTCAGACGGTATTTGGGCGCCCGTCGCCGGTGCAACCCGAAGGGTCGTCTCGGGAATGGACTTACGGGGCCCGGGCCCAACAAGAGTACTAGAGCTCTCATCTCATTTCAAATCATAACAAAGATTCATGCATAGCTTTGGTTACATATTGGCATATTCATCAAGATTAAGTACAAAATACAAAAGATGAGATGCTCAACGATCAATATGCTTACAAAGCTATTCCAAAAGCTAGTTACTAACTTAATACAGAAGTAGCTAAATTTCTTGGAGTGATGCCCGAATCTTTTTGCAAGGTTAGAGTTAAACCCAAATGGCACTTTGAGGAGGAGATTGGGTGAGCTAACACGGCTCAGTGGCTAACATGTTCATAGCCATCGGGCAATGATCCACACAACACATTATTAATAATCCAAAGCATTAGCAATTTACATAATATGCTGAAATACTCAACTTTGTCACATAAATCACAATTTACTCAACTCATCACATAAGGCATAACATGAAATCCTCTTACAATTAAAAACACATATTATGCATCATAAACACAAATAAATGATAGAATGCACACATTTGGCTCGAGAGTTTCACAAACACGACGAATAAACCGAAGTTTATCGTAAACACGACGGAAACCGAAGTTTATCAGTAAACACTTGAGTCCACTTTCGGATCTCGTGAGCCCTGGCAAGCGGGCAGCCGGGAGAAGGCTAGGGGGGTCCACGTGCACGTGTCTATCGATATAGGTTCTCTCTTGCCCAATCACAACCAATTTATGCTCACATATTCAAACACAAAAATAGCATTTTATGCTTCTTTCATTGTATCAACCCATCATAGTTTCGTACTTTTCTTTCAAACCAATAGAAATACACTTTCAATATACACACAATATAACAAAGATAGCGCACATAGGGCATTTGCCCATTACACAACAACTATAAAGATGTTACCCACCTATCGTCGGTATCCGAATTCAAGATTTCCCTTCCTCCTCGTCTTGAGTGGGATTTTCTTGAGTTCCTTCAATTAAATCATACTTCATTCAATAAATACATTTTAAAAGAAAATCATAATATTCATAAATCAAGCAAAGATGATAATAAACTTTAAACCTAACCTACCTATAGGACATTTAAGCTAGAATAACCATAATCTTAGCTTAAAAGTCCTTAAAACCCATAGATCTCACCTTCTCTTCCATCTTCCTACAAACCCTGCACAAACCCTAACTTCCATTTCCTCCCATTTTCGAACCTATCATGAACAAAGATGGGACTTACCTCTAGTAAGTAGATTCTCTTCTTTTTCTTTTTCTTTCTTCCTCCCTACGACTCTCTCCCTTTTGGCCGAAAGCCTCCTTCTCCTTTGGCTCACGATTTTACTCTTCTCTTCTTTTCTTTCAAGTTCCACGACAACTTCCTACTCTTCATTCCAACTTAACTCTTTTATTCTCACTTAAAGCCTTCCTTCCCAAAACTACATAGTTTTGGAGCTCTCCTCTAACTTTCAAAGCTTTTGGGCTCTCCACCTCCTCACAAGCCCACTCTACCCTATTCCACTCATCCCTATTCCATTTATTCCTAAAGCCCATACTTTCCAACATTAAGTCCAAGTCTTCATTTTAATTCCCAATCACACATGCTAAATCCAAGACTCAATAAAAAAAATCTATATAAACACATAATTAAATCAATTAAGGAAAAATAAAAAATAATTAAAGTAAGCGAATAATTAAACAAATCCATAAATAAATAAAAATAAAAATAAATTTTTTTTCGAGCCCAACACCTCCTGTCCGAAATCCAGTCATAAACAAATGCACAAGCCCTCCATTATTCTCCAAAGTGTTATAAGTGCAAAATTATAAACAATTAATAATTGAGAAACCATCTAGGTTACTCACAAAATAGCTTCCGAGCTAATGCCGGGAAGTCTCAGCAACGTCCGTGGGATGACGTTCCAACTGTGCCTCTATAACATTCAAAATATTCACACATTACCAAATTCACAATCAGAAATATTAAATAATGCACATGTAGCAATTTAGATGTGTACAATGCATGTTCCTGACATTCCCGGTACCATTCTATAATTCACATCACAAAATATTTCCCTATGTCTTAGGAACCCATAGACACCAAAATTACTCAAGTTGGACCTCTATAGGTCCGGATATTGCAAAAAATTTAATCAATTCTCTCACTTGGATTCAATCCCTAAGTTTCAATTAAATCGCACAATTCCAAAATTTCATATGGAGAGGTAGATAATTGTCTTATGAATCCGACGCCTCGAGAACCAGGTCAATCGGAGGTCGGATGACGAAGATATAAGCAAAAGAAGCTTTAGGACAAAACAAAAGATAAGAGAGTTTGCACTTATTTCCCTCTCTTCCACCATCTGAATTTCTAACAAGCATAACTCTTTACAAACTTATCCAAAAATTACAAACAAAGTCTCATTGGAAAGGTAATAAGAAACCCTACAAGTTCCTTCAAGGACACTTGAACCAATTTCACCCCTAAGGGTGTCAAAAATTCAATCAAAGTTACTACCTAGTCATAATGTCCCAAAACAGAACAACATTTTTCCAAGAGCATAACTTCTCATTCCCTTTACCAAAAATTCCAAGTTTTATGCCAAAAGAAAGATCAAAACATGATATACAACTTTAATGAACAATTTGGAAGCAAATTCAATCTTTAAACAACTCAAATTCTCAATCAAAGGTTCTGCCCATAAATGACCGCCTGAACAGTCACACAATCTTTCAAAAATCATAATTCCTTACCTAAATGTCCAAAAAATGCATAATTTATATCAATAAAAAGATCAGAAAGCATAATACAACTCTCATGAAGGACTTGGAAGCTAATTACATTTATAACTAGGTCAATTTCTTCCATGAAGGTGGCCACCCTGTTAAAGCTTGTTAACTAACAGATGACCTAAATCAGATTCATTCTTGCAAAATCCATAACTCACAATTCGTACATCTAAAAATAGCATATTATGCATCATTTTAAAGCTAAAACATTCTTCTACAACTTTCCAGAAGAACATTTGAGCTAATTAACATCACAACAGTCCAGAATTTAGCTTCAATGCATAATCACCACAAACCTTATACTTAACACATTTTCCAGCACTAAGAATATTAACACGCAAAAGTCAACAGATCAGTATTCTCAACCTAGATATCGAAAAATTTCATACATAGTGGCAATGGAAAGTTAACAAGACCATATTCAAGTTTCATGAAGAGCTTAAAATTTAATAACACCTCTAAGGGTGTCAAATATGCATTCAAAGATACTGCCTAGTCACATATTTATCATAACAGTGCAGCACTTTTCCAAAATCATAAATTTTCATCCCCTTAGCAAAAAATTCCATACCATATAGCAATAAAAATCTCAGACAATATACCACAATTCTCAAGAAGGACTTAAAACCAAATTCCATCTCTAATTAGGTCAAATCCTCCCATTAATGTGGCTGTCCTGTTAGGGTTTATGAAATCAGCATTTAACCTAAACCATAACAAAACTTTACAAATTTGTATCTAACAATCCTTACATCCAAAATTCGCAAACAATACCTCATTAGAAATATAAAACAATCCTCTACAACTTTCCAGAAGGTCACTTGAGCCAATTCCACCCTTAACAGTCCTAAATTAATATCAGAACACAAAAAGCACAAAACCTATGCACTTAGAGTCACCTGCACACAAAACACATTTTGGGCTGAATTACCACCTGAACTTTTACATACCATACTTAGTGGCGTTAGAAAGCTAACACAAAAATCTTCAACTTTCATGAAGACCAAATTAGCAAATTCAATCCAAATCAACTTTTAAAAAATCATCAAAGTTTCAGGTCACAAGGTTCGGATTACTGTTCATACAGCACCCACAACTCACTTTCAAGGCTAAATTCAAGCTCCTTCAAGGCACAATTTAGTATCACTTCCTTCATATGAATTCTAGCCATACTTCTTAAGTTTAATTTAAGCTAAAGCTCATCTCTATAGCACAACAATATCAAAAGTTATAAGCAAAAATCAGAACCCTACACAAAGTCAAATTTTCTAGATTTCCTATCTACTTCAACTCCTTGCATTCCATCACTATAGCTACATCAATAAGCATCCAATTTAGCCTCTAATTCAGCCACGAGTTCATCTAAACATTCACTTGAATAAATAATCAAGATTTGGTAGCACACAACACACCATCTTCTTACTTGAATTTACCACTTATCTAACATTATTCAAACATCAAAATCAATCCAAAACCAATCCAAAACTCTTAATTCACATACTCCACCTATCATGTCATTTATCCCTATACAAACATAACCTTATACCCATACCATCAACACACAAACTTCATGCAATTTATACATAATAAAGTATAATTAATGCTTCTAACTACCAAATTAAAGAACATAAACACAAAGTCTTAGCTAAAGAACTTCAAATCTTTAATTCTCCAACCAACACCAATTCCTTCACCTCACTTCACTTATACGAAAATTCTCATTTTTAAGGGATGTAGGAGGCTTAAGCTTGAACACATGGAAAGGAAACACTTAAGGTAGAAGAGAAGAGAGCAAGTAGGCTAGAATAAGTGGAGAAGACCAAAGGAGAAGAACAAGGGAGAAAAACCTACGGATGAGAGGAGAAGAAAGAACTTAAATCACCTTTTTTTTACTCTTTCCCTTAAAGTGTCGTGGAAGCTTAAGTGTTTTAGGTTATTATTCTTTTTACATAAAGGGAAAGAGTACATCAGATACTAATTAGTCGGGAGAAACTGTGCCCCGACTGATCCTCTAAAAGAAGAGTATGGCACCCTAAAGGTGGAATATCAAAATAAGTGACACCAATGTCGCCAGTTCTGGCCTGGGTAGCTAGCTAGTCCGCACATCTGTCGCTCTCTCGATGCACGTGTCGATGAGCAACAGTCCAGTTCTGGGCGAGAAGTTCGAGGATACCCATGACAAGAGGGTTGTCGGATCGTGAACGGGACAACACAGAAGAAAGGAGCTGATGCACTCCCAACGAGTCCACTTCTAGCTCGAGATGTCGAAATCCCAAACGCCAAGCCAAGGAGAGTCCTGTGTATACTGCCCAGAGCTCCGCTGACTGCGGGGAGTACCATCCTATACGCTGAGAGAAGCCTCCTTGCTAATTGCCTGCACTGTCGCGTAGGAGTCCAATAGCTGACACTGTGTAATGTGCACGATTGCTAGCCCCATCGGTGTTCAACTTGATCCATCCAACCTGTGGTCGGCTCCAACCGATCTGGTGCACCTGGCGAGGGCAGAGGCCGGTAATGCCCATACTGTGTAAGTCGAAGGCCTGCTGAACCTGATCTACAAAAGACAAGATAATGAAAGATTGTGAGGGAGGTCGTACAAAGTTGGCATCAAAAATAGCTTTGTTCCTTCATGACCAGAGGAACCAGCTGGTCAACCCAAATAGCAGTGCCCAATCCTAGCCCTGCACTCGGCGATGCTGGAGGATGTTGGTGTGCAACCAATCCTTGGCCGGAAGAGCGAATGAAGGCGAGGTGACGATGTCTGACTGGAGGGATGCCCACGCTCAAGGGGACAATCTCGAACAACGTGCAGTGAGGATTCTTCGTGGGAACAATAGATGCAGAGACCGTCGGCGGTGAGGTGACAGCGCACTCGTTACTGATTACTAAGCAAGCGATCCTTCGCAAGTAGCCATAAGAAAGAGCACACCCGCTGAGGACCCGTCCACTACCAAATGGCCTTCCAAATCCTAGAAGGGTCGGCAGGAGTGTGGCCCAGAAGCAGGGAGTAGGCCGAAGCAACTGTGAAAGAGCCATGGTCGGAGGTTCCCCAGACTATCCTGTCAGGGCCCAAAAGCGGGGAGGGTGGAAACATGCTGGCTATAGCCCGACAAACTGGAGGTGGAAGGACATCCTGAACGGCCGCCAAATTTCACTGCCCGGTGGGGGCGACGTAATGGCTGACCCGATGGCTAAGGTGAGAAGCTGGTATGGCCTGGGTAGACTAGGAAAGGAGTGGGCCAACACCCGTGACCCAAGGGTAGAGCCAGAAGCTAGGCGTCATGCCATCCCCGATCCGCCATTGCAGACCCTGAGTCACTATGTGCCAAGTTGCGCGGATACCCCGCCACACCATCGAGCCCTCGCCTGAAGGAAGTGAGGAGGGAAGGCGGTGAACTTCAAAAGCATATTTGCTAGAGAGAACTTGAACCCATAAGGCAGTGGGGTTGTTTATCAAGGCCCATCCGAGTTTGGCTAGAAAAGCATCATTCATTTCCCTAACCCGTCGTATTCCTAATCCCCCGAGGTTCTTGGGCAAACAAATCTCATCCCAGCTGACCACAGGTATCTTACGACTGTCGTGACTCGAGCCTCACAAGAATTGTCGCATCGTTTGTTCCAAAGCATCACACAACCCTCGCAGTAATCGGACCGTCTGCATCGTGTAACTCGGAATAGACGATAGGACCGATTGGACCAATGTGACCCGACCCGCGAAAGACAACGTGGAAGGAGCCCAACCGGATAGACGGTGATGAACCGTGTCCAGGATGTGTTGATAAGTATGCTTACCTACCCGCTCGTGACATGTGTCACTTGCCACTTGTCTTCTTCCTATACTCTCTTAAGGTCTTTTCTCCTTTCAATTCAATTTCTGGTCCAATTTGTCTCCAAATTCCAATGGCTCAAAATTCATAATTCCTAAAATCATATGTCTCATTGTCCAATACCATTGGACAGTCATTTTCAGTACTGAAAGTCCACTCAGTCTACCACTTGGCAATTTTTCCGGTCCGGGCATTTTTCCCCAAAAATTCCTAAAAGTCCCAAAAAATGTAAAACACACATAAATCACTTCAATTCATTTTTTCAAACACAATTATCACATATTTCACAAAAATTTACATTTAGACACATATGCCGGGAAATGTCATGAATGCATATACAAATCATGTGCATGTGCAAAAATTACCATTCATATCTATATAGAGGCTATATGATGCATGAACATACCGAGGTATATTTACACTCACCTAACCCATCCCAAATGACCAATTTACCCTTCCCATCGGTGATAGGATGTTACACAACCTCAGCAAAATCAGACTGAACCAGTTGGCACCCACCGTGGGGCCAGGCGTCAGGGTACCACGTCCAGAAGCACACAAATAAGTCAGGCGGCGGCAACAAATCCGGATGTAGCCGCTGTCGCGACACTTGCACTACAACGAATGGGCTTACAATTACCTGCCGCCGCCTTCTTACCGACGCATCATGATCCCCAGATCCATCCTCCACCCATCACCCAAAACCTAGCACAGACGAGCTACCCCCATTAAATCCGAATAATCAAACACAATCTTCGCATCCGAACGACCAACACCCCCTAAACACAAACCCTCATCCACAACAAATCTCCCTTACCCAAAGACAAATAGAGGAAGCGACCGATCTATAGATTCGCCAATTCTTACAATCTTAGGCAAAACAGCAGCGAACCCCCGCTCGGCAAATAGGTATCATAGCCGATCGTCATTCTGCTGAAGCTCTCAAAAAAATCATGGACGATCGAATCAATATGGCCATGAATTCCCGTCCGGGTCAGCCATCAACACAATATAGCTCTCCTTTCATTTAGGAGATCTTGGATAGCCTTCCAGCGGTCAGTACTAAGATACCAACGCTTGAAAAATATACCAAAAAGACCGATCCCCTCGACTATCTTCAATACTTTGAGTCGATAATGAACCTGCATTGCATCCTCGATGCTATTCAATGTAAGGCTTTCTGTACAGTCTTTCAAGAAGGAGCCCGACGATGGTTCAACAGTTTATCCCCACGTTGCATCACCTGTTTTGAGGATTTTGAGTTGCTATTCCTCAACCAATTTGTTACAAGTAAACAACCACAGAAGACTACCTTGGAAGTGATGCAGTTGACCCAAGGGAGGAATGAAAGTTTACGAGAGTTCATCACTCGGTTTAACAATGAAGTTGTTGAAGTCCCTGACCTCACCTACTTGTCCATGTTGGTTGCCTTTATAAGCAACACGAGGGATGAAGAGTTCAAGAAGTCATTGGCCCTTGATCAGCCCAAGTCTATTCAAGAGATAACAAATCGGGCGGATAAGTATATCCAGCTCGAGGAAGTATTGAAAAACACAAAACGTAAGGCAGATCACCGCTGACCAAGTGGCAAAATAGATGATTCACACAAACGACAGAAGGATCAGTCTAGCTGGAGGAAGCCGACCGACTGAAAGGACCAACGATAGGAATCCTTCATCCCGCTCAACAGGCGGTATGCGGAAGTACTGGCAGTCATGAGAGCAGAAGGGGAATCCCTCCGAGAACCTAATAAGTTGAAAACTCCCCTAAAAAAAAGGGATCCTGCTTTGTATTGTCGTTTCCATAAAGATGTAGGTCATGACACGGAGAATTGTTGGGACTTAAAGCGAGAAATTGAATTCCTTATTCGGGAAAAGCTGGGTAGATTTTTGAAGCACGGTACAAATACCGAACGGGATAATGAGGGGAGGAGCGGTCGATCTGATAATTGGCGAAAGCCTTGGAAGCAAAACAATACGAACGATGGAGTGGGGCAGAACAGGAATTCAGACGACCGATGCGACATGAAAAGACAGTCCAGGGTAAGAGACGAAAGAAATGTCGGTCAGCAAGATGACCGACCGGTTAGGGTCATAAAGATGATTTCTGGTGGCAGTGCAGCAGGAGGGTCGATCGTCAGAGGAAGAAAGAGGTATGCCAAGCAGGTCGCTGAAGACTTATCAGCAAAGAAAACGAGGAAAAACGATGGGATGATCTCATTTGACGAATCTGATTTGGAAGGCGTTAGCTGTCCTCATGATGATGCATTAGTGGTCACCTTGAATATGGATGGTAGCGAGGTGAAACAGGTAATGATTGACACAGGTAGCTCGATTGACCTACTGTATTATGATGCATTTAAGCAGATGGCGATACCGGAGGAGCGACTATTGTCAATAGAGGGACCCATCAAAGGGGTAATAGGAGCATCAACCAACCCATTCGCTCGAGTTTTCTTGAACGTAAAATTCAGACAATGGCCACGTCAAATAGAGAGGAAAGTTGAATTCTTGGTTGTGAAATTTGTCGGAGCATATAACGCAATAATTGGAAGAGCCACCCAAAATGCCCTTAGAGCAATTGTTTCAACCTACTATCAAGCAATGAAATTCCCAACATCTCATGGAGTCGGTATTGTCAGGGGTCAGCAAAGAATCGCTACAGAATGCTACATGGCAGAAACGAGGACCCTTGATGTTGGGCCCCAAATTTTTTTAATTATTAATTATTTATTTATTGATTTAATTATTATTCGTTTACTTTAATTATATTTTTATTTATTTATTTTGCTCTAATTGTTTAATTATATATATATATATGTTGAGTTTTGCAATTAGTAGGTAGGATTGGAAATTAGAAGTTGGGAATTAAAATGAAGGATTAGAATTGTGTTGGAGGAATAGGCTTTAGGAATAAATGGAATAAGAAGAAGAAGGATTAGAAATAAGTGGATTATTGTGTAGTGGGCTTGTGAGGGGGAGAGCCCAAAGTGGCAAGTGAGCTTTAAGAGAGGTATCAAAACTATGTAGTTTTGAAGAGGATTTTAAAGATGAGAATAAATGAATTAAGTAGTTAAGGAGAGGAAGCAAAGTTGTCGTAGACCAAAGGAAAGAAAAGAGAAGCAAAAACATAAGTTAAGGAAGGAGAGAGTTTTCGGCCAAGAGGAAAAGGGAGAGCCGTAGGAAGCTTGAAGGGAGGAAGAAAGAAGAAGAAAAAGAAGAGAAACTACTTGTTGGAGGTAAGTTCTATCCTTGCTTATGTTAGATTCAAGTATGGGATATAATGGAAGTTAGGGTTTGTGTAGAGATTGAAGAAATATAGAAGAGAAGGGTAAGATCTATGGATTTTTGGGGACTTCTAAGCTAAGGTTTTGGTTATTCTAGCATAGATGGCTTATGGGTAGGTTAGGTTTAAAGTTTATTTTACCTTTGCTTGATTTTATGAATGCTATGCCTTTCTTTTATAATGTATTTATTGAATGGAGTATGGTTTGATTGAAGGAAATCAAGAAAACCCCACTCAAGACAAGGAGGAAGGGCAATCTTGAATTCGGATTCCGACATTAGGTGGGTAACATTTTTATAGTTGTTGTGTGATGGGCAAATGCCCTATGTGTGTAATCCTTGTTAAATTTCGTTCATGTTGATTTGTGTATGTACTTGAAAGTGTGTGATGAAATGGATATATTTCCTTTGATATGAATGAAAAGTATGAGATTGTGATGATTTGACAAAAATGAATGAAGCATACAAATGCTATTTGTGCATTTGAATATTGAGCATAAATTGATTGTGATTGGGCAAGAGAGAACCTGTATTGTTAGTCTCGTGCACGATGACCCAAAGCCTTCTCCTGGCTGCCCGCTTGAGGCCACAAGATCCTGAGAAATCGGACTCATCTTGTTTACAATAAACTTCAGTTTATCCGTCTTGTTTATGAAACTCTCGAGCCAATTGTGTGCATTTCATCATTTTTGAGTATATGATGCATATTATGTGTTTTAATTGATAAAAGATCCCATGTTATGCTTTATGTGATGAGTTCGATTAATTATGACTTATGTGATAAAGTTGGGTGTTTATGCATATTATGTTAATTGCAAATGTTATGGATTCTTGATTATGTGTTGTATGGCTCATTACTCGATGGATATGAGGGTGTTAGCCATTGAGCCGTGTTTTGCTCACCCCATTCTCCCTCCTCAGGTGCAAATTCAAGTTGATCGCTGAACCTTGCAAGGCATCGGGCATAACTCCAAGAATTCTAAACACTTTGTATTAAGTTAGTGACTAGCATTTTAGAATAGCTTTATAAGCATATCAAGCATTGAGCATCTCATATTTTGTATTTTGTATTTGATTCTTGATGGATATGCCGATATGTAATTAAAGCTATGATTGAACTCTTGAATGATTGATAAAGAGATTGAGAGCTCCAGTACTCTCTTCATCATGTGAATTTGTTGATTTGCGATCGTGCTTGACCTTGAAAAGGGTATATGTATGAGTCTTTTGATCATTGAGTTGCTGCTGGGTTTTTGCTTTGGGAGAGCTCGCTGGGAACTTGTAAAGGTTTATGAGCTGTTCAGTTATGCAAAATCTGGGCTGAAGTGTTCATGTGGTCAAATTTGGATTTAATGTGCATTCAACCAAATTCTGGGTTGTTATAGGTTGAATAGGATCATTTAGACTCCTTAAGGGTATTAGGCGAGCTGTAGAGCTTTCCATGATGTAGTATGAGCTATTTTAGAGTGTGTTATTTGGTAGCTAAGAGTTGTTAGAATTAAGTGCAGGTGCTGTCTAAATGGCAGATTTTAGCAGAGAGATTTGAGTCCACTTTTGACCCTTATAGAGTTCGAAATTGAATCAGTAATCTTCATGGAAGTTGTAGAGTGTTCTTTTACCTTTCCATAGACACCAAGTTTACTTAATTTGGAGTCCTGGGTCAAAAGTTATGGTATTTTCAAGTTAGGGTACTGTTTATGAGGAGCTAGTCGATCGGTCTTGGAGTTAACTTTTGGTTTCTTTAGAAGTCGAGCTTACTCTTAGGTCCTTCTTGAAAATGGTAGAGCTGTCTCTTAGCTTTCCAATGAATCAAACCTTGTCTGATTTGGAGCTCGAAGTCAAAAGTTATGAGGGTTTGAAGCCTGATAGGTCGGATCGCTGGGCAGGTCGCTTGGCGAGCGCCCGGGTGCTCTGACCGCTCGCCCTTGGGCGAGCCGAGGCGTTTGGGGTCGGTTTTTGGCCGACCGACCCCTCTTCCTTCTTTTGGCCATAACATTTTGTACAGACCTCCGATCGACCTCATTTTCGAAGCGATAAATTCCTAAGAAACTTTTCTATCTTTTTATACCTGATTTGTTAGTATTTCTTTTAAATTATAAAAAGTGGTTTAAAACAAAGTGTGATGATCGGTCGATAAAGTCTGAATATATTTCAATGATTTTAAAATATCTTGAGCTATAGAGCTCCGATCGGGTCGATTCTTATTTTAAATTAAACTAGAGACATAAATCTACAAGTTTTATGAAGGAACCGATTAGCAAACTAACCTCTAAGACTTTCAAACTCTAGCATGAAGTTGGTAGAGTGTCAGTTTTGATTGTTTTTCTTCAGATAGTATTTTGAGCATAACTTTTTCATTTCTAATCCAAATTGAGCGTTTTCAGTGGCGTTAGAATCGTTAGAATATGAGGAATAAATGTCCTTAAGAAGCTGATCCAATTTTACTTTTTTGAGTTACCCAAATTGGGGTCAGTATGTTGTCAGTTTTGGGTCTTCTATGCTTCTGTGTTTTCGAATGTTGGGCCTCGGAGATGGGGTCCAACACTTGATGGGGCGGTAGTTTTGACAAGTTCCCTTGATGTGAGAGCCGACGAAGAAACTGAGAGGATGAACCCTGTCGAAGAAACACAACAGATTATATTAAATGAAGAAGACCGATCCAAATTCACAAATTTAGGCATTGAACTCGAAAAAGGGCTGGCCAAAGAGATCACAGATTGCTTGATAGAGAACATATCGGTCTTTGCCTGGGTACCGAGCGATATGTCTGGAATTTCTCGAGCAGTAGCATCTCATTCTCTCGATATTCAAAAATACTGCAAGCCAGTCAGACAGAAGAAGCAGTGGCAAAGCAAAGAAAGGCAGGGGGTAATCGAGAAAGAGATAGGAAAATTGCTCGATGCTGGGTTCATTCGGGAAGTCAAGTACCCTGAATGGTTGGAAAACGTGGTACTAGTGAAGAAAAAAAATGAAAAATGGAGAATGTGCATCGATTTCACTTACCTGAACAAAGCATGCCTAAAGGACAGCTTCCCCCTACTTAAAATCGATCAGCTGGTAAACTCTACATCAGGGCATGAGCTTCTTAGTTTCTTGGATGCTTTCTCCGGTTATCATCAGATACAAATGAGTCTTGAAGACGAAAAAATGAAGGCTTTTATAACCGACCAGGGCACGTATTGCTACCAGGTAATGCCATTTGGTTTGAAAAATGCAGGGGCTACTTATTAGCGACTCGTTATGGAAGTTTTTAAGAAACAGATCGGTCGAACAGTTAAGGCTTATGTGGATGATATGGTAGTCAAAAGCAAGACGGCTGCCAAACATGTGGAAGATCTTATAGAAGTCTTCCTGATCCTCAATAAATTCCAAATGAGGTTGAACCCTAAAAAATGTGTCTTTGGTGTGGCATCTGGAAAATTCCTGGGATTCATGATTACTCAACGGGGGATTGAAGTAAACCCAAAAAAGATTGAAGCTATCGTTCAAATGCCCTCACCACGATGCTTAAAAGCTGTTCAAATATTGACAGGGCGAATAGTTTCTTTGAGCAAATTCATCTCTAGGATGGGGGACAAGTGCCTCCCATTTTTCAAAATCTTAAGGAAGAGGGACGTGACTCATTTCCAATGGACGGATGAGTGCGAGATAGCATTTCAGTATCTAAAGCAATATCTGACCAGTCCGCCCATTTTGCAGAGCCCCGCTGAAGGGAAGAATTGATCATTTATCTGGCAGTTACAGACGGGGCGATCAGCGCAGTTCTCGTTCGTTCGGACGAAAATGAACAATTCCCGATCTATTACGTCAGTAAGGTTTTGAACGGTCCAGAAGTGCGGTATGCACCTATTGAGAAGCTGGCCCTATCATTGATAACCACAACAAGGAAACTCAGGCCCTACTTCCAGAATCACACAATTGAGGTATGGACCGATCAACCTCTCAGGCAATGCCTTCAAAAGCTTGAAACCTCTGGGCGGTTAGTAAAATGGGTGGTAGAGCTGGGAGAGTTTGATATACACTACAAACCAAGGACAAAGATCAAAGCCCAATTATTGGCGGATTTTGTTGCAGAAATGAGTCAACCCACCTCACAGAACAAGCAACGCCCTGCTTGGAGTTTATTTGTTGATGGGTCATCCAACGCTAAGAGATACGGAGCAGGAGTGGTCTTGATCAGCCCCCACCAGGAGCAAAAGGTGGAATACGCCATTCGATTAGAATTTAAAGCATCCAATAATGAGGCAAAATACGAAGCCTTAATAGACGGTCTTCAGTTGGCAAGAGAGATGGAGGTGAAATATTTGAAGGTGTACAACAATAGCCAAATAGTGGTCGGTCAAGTCACTGGATAGTATGAGGCAAAAGGGAATAATATGATGTAATTGTAGGAAAATCCCGGTGTGAGCATCACATGCCCACGGTGCGGAAAACAAAAATTTTTATTCCGGGACCTTCCCGAAAATCAGGATCCAAGTGACTATATAACAAAGTCAAACCAAATGACCAAAGGAGACCGTCTCTAACGGTATCCACGCAGAGATCGGAAAACCTAACCGGGACAAACCCTTTGACCCGGGAATAGCTAAAACAAATTAAAGAGTGCTAGCTCTTACCTTTGTCCTTGGAGAGCTTGAAGAAGCTTAAAGAGGATGAAGGAGAGCTTGAAGAAGATGAAGATGATGAAGAGCACGTTGGTGAGAGATGAGAGAACACTTTCTCTTCTTTCTTCTTTAGCCAACGATGATCATTAATCAAAAACCCAAAAGAACTCTTTTTTTTCTTCTTTATTTAAAAGCCAACGATCATCTCTCCTTTCCTCACATTGTTTTGTCTTTAGTCATTAAATGACTTGATGACTAAGCTAAAGAATGGAAGCTTCTTCCATCTTCTCCTTCCATCCACGTTGCTAACATATATATATATATATATATATTAATTAATTATATATATATAAATAAATAAATGCTGAAGTGGTCCAGTCACACTGGGGTCGGTCCTACCGGCCTCCCGTGCTCCGGTATGGGAAAAACCTCCGGAAACATTTTTCAGGAATATCGATGTCGCGATCTCATCGGGACATATCTCGATCTCATCGGAATCCATTTAATCCGATTGCTCTCCATTTATTGGATCTCAGTCCAAAACTATTTTACGAGTTCTCCGAGACACTCTTATGCGTGTGACCCATTAGGTTCCCGGTTATGTTGGCCACTTAGATCAACACTTAATCTAAGCAAGTCATGAGCGGTATCTAGCAACACATCATGACCCCCAATTGACCGGAAAGTAATTGGTTTGACGAATAAACATATATTCATCATGGACCATATCACGAACCTTTCCATAGACAATTACCGTGCAATTCTTCCTTTCACCATGCTATACCCCACTTGGTTATGAGTATGGGCAATGTGTGAACTCTTACTAGACTGACTACGTCAAATCTAGTCCAAGTGATTTCAGTTCTTGTCCTGGGACTCATTACTTAATATGTCAATGAAGACACTCTTCACGACATATGTACTCTGATCAGAGATTTCCAAGTAATGACCCTGACAAGAGGCCATGGGTATCATCTTCTGCTATCACAGAAGTGGTGAATCCTCTATTGGCTACTCAATTACCTTCGAATACCTCAAACTGTACCCAATCACCACCCTATGAGCGACCTCTGTGAGGTAACAAGGAATGGAGTCAAAGCACAGAATCAGTATCCAAGATATCCTTGAGTACCTCAAGTCTAACGATACTTGCACCATTGCTATGATGAGATTATCACTGACATTAGAATAGTACATCCATGTGATGATCTCATAGCAGGTCAACCAATTTACTTACTACCTCTAGTAAGCATCCACATCTCAACCCTAAATATCTCATATGTACAGCTTCGAGATCCACCGCTGATCAAATCAAGGAGCTTGAGATGTGCTAGTCTTTCCAGACATCATGTCCAGCCTCAAGAATCCTATGACTAGGGATAATTTAGATATCTTGACATAATTGCACATGATAGGAATCTCAGTAGTATGATCACATCATAATTTCCTTCATGCTATGTCATATATCATGGACTTCATTAATTTGCTTATAGATCAATATCCATTCATAAATAATGAACATCAAATTAATAAAATATGCCTTTCTTTATTTATTTATAAAGAATGTACACAATTTTGTACAAAACGAGCTAAAGGCGATTGCCTTTAGGGCACTACTCTAACAATCTCTCACTTGACCTAAAGCCAATCGCCTTGATATCTAATACCATAAAGCGAGTACATGAGAATCAAAACTCTTCTGTGACAATGGCTTTGTCAACGGATCAACAATATTCTCGCTCTCGTGGAATTCTCTCTCTCGCACATCACCTCGACCAATGATCTCCCGATCGGTGATATCTGCGAGTACGTGTTTGGATCGTTGATGAGACCTTAGTTCCTTCGCTGCAAGAATAGCCCCATTGTTGTCACAATACAACCGTATGGGCCCATCATCGCTAGGAACCACACTAAGTTCAAGAATGAACTTCTTGATCTAAATCGCCTTTCTTTGCATCTGAAGCGGCAATGTACTCGCCTCGATCGTTGAATCGCCAGTCATCTCTTGTTTGGAACTCTTCCAACCGATCGCCTTGCGCTCAGTGTGAATATGTAACCCGATTGGGATTTGGAATCATCCTTATCAGTTAGGCGGCATCAGATACCGCCACTTTGAGATCTCCATCTCCATATATCGAAAACATCCTTAGTCCTTCGCAAGTACTTGAGGATATTCTTGACAACCACCCAAAGGACCTCACCAGATCCGATTGGTATCTCGCCGTAACACTTAGAGCATATGATACATCAGGTCTCGTACATAGCATTGCATACATGATAGATCCAACCGCAGATGCATACGGGATCATATTCATGCGCATCCTCTCATCTTGTGTCTTAGGACACATAGATTTCGAGTGTTATCCCATGAGTGATGGGAAGGTACCCTCTCTTGGATTGTTCCATGCTAAACCTTTTAGCATCTTGTCTATGTCGTTGATTGTGAAAGACCAAGCAATCTTTTGATCTATCTCTATAGATCCTTATCCCAAGGATATAAGTTGCTTCACCAAGGTCTTTCATGGAAAATTGTTTGACAACCAAATCTTGGTGATTGTAGCATCGAGACATCGTTTCCTAGTAATAATATGTCATCTACATATAGCACAAGGAATACGATTGCAGTCCCATTAACCTTCTTATACACACAGTATTCATCCGGATTTTTTGAGAAACCAAACTCTTTAATTACCTCATCAAAACGGATATTCCAACTCCTGGATGTTTGTTTCAATCCATAGATGGATTTCTGAAGTTTGCATACCTTTTCACCATCATAGGAGATGAAGCCCTCAGGTTGTGTCATATACACATCCTCAGCTAGATTCCCATTTAGGAAAGCTGTCTTCACATCCATTTGCCATATCTCATAATCATAATGAGTGGCAATGGCTAGAGTATCCTAATGGATTTAAGCATTGCTCTTCGGGTCAAGGTTTCGTCGTAGTCAACTCTTTGTCTTTGACAAAAACCTTTAGCCACAAGCCTTGCTTTATAGGTAATTACATTACCATCCATGTCGGTTTTCTTTTTGAAAACCCATTTACACCCTATGGGTTTTATTCCTTCGGGTGCATCAACCAAAGTCCATACTTGGTTTTCATACATGGAATCCATTTCTGACTTCATGGATTGAAGCCATTTATCATACTCTGAAATCTTCAGAACCTCTTCATAAGTGGTAGGCTCATCATCTTCTATGAGTAATACGTCATTCTGTTCATTCATGAGAAATCCATATCTCTCAGGAACAAAGCGTATCCTACGTGACCTCACAATTTAGTGTGTTGTAGAAGGTTGAACTGTTACTTCATCTGTATGAGTCACGAGCCAGTTCAGCGATTGATCTGCGTCTGTTCACAAGATCTTGAACTTCTTGAAGTTCTATTTTGCTCCCACCGCCTTCTTGTAAAAGAAACTCTTTCTCTAAAAAGACAGCATGCTTTGAAACAAACACCTTTTGTTCCTCAGCATGGTAGAACTGATATCCCATTGTTTCTTTAGGATATCCTACGAACAAACACTTGTCAAATTTTGCATCAAGTTTATCTGACTGTGTCCGCTTCACATAAGCAGGACAACTCCAAACATTCAAATGAGTAAGATAGGGTCTTTTGTTAGTCCACATCTCATATGGAGTAACATCAATTGTCTTTGATGGAACTCTGTTTAACAAGTAAACAGCTGTCTCGATTGCATACCCCCAAAAGGATTTTGGTAACTTTGCAAAACCCATCATTGATCGTACCATGTCTAACAAGGTTCGATTTCTCCTTTCTGCCACACCATTATGCTGTGGTATGTAAGGAGGAGTCCATTGAGATAAAATCCCATTATCTCTGAGATAATCCAAAAACTGTTGGTCTAAGTATTCGCCACCACGATCAGATCGTAATGTCTTGATACTTTTCCCAAGTTGGTTTTCTACTTCATTTCTGAATTGTTTGAACTTTTCAAATGCTTCAGATTTGTATCTCATCAGATACAGGTACCCATATCGAGAATAATCATCGATAAAGGTAATGAAGTAAAGAGAACCACTTCTAGCATGGATGGACATCGGACCACATACATCTGAATGTATTAGGTCTAATACTCCAGTCGCTCATTCACCCTTTCCCTTAAAGGGTAACTTAGTCATCTTGCCAAATAGACAAGATTCGCATGTGTCATATGATTCATAATCAAATGACCCTAAACTTCCACTCTTATGGAGCTTAGCTATGGGTCTCTCATTTATATGACCAACGCGACAATGCCATAAGTAAGTTGATTTTAAATTATCTCGTTTATGTCTTTTCGTGTCATTGACATTCATTATTGGATGTGACATATCTAATATGTAAATTCCATTGCATAATGTACCAGTACCATAAAGCATTCCATTCAAACTAATAGAACAACCATTGTTACTAAAAGTCAAATGGAAACCAAATTCTATTTAAACAACAAATGTATAATATGTTCTTTGTTAATACAGTACAAAATAACATTCATCCAATTTAATTACAAGCCCAAATGGGAGTGACAAAAAGTAAGTGCCTACGGCTAATGCAAAGAACTCTTGCTTCATTTCCCATCACGCAGTCTAGTTCTCCTTCATGAGTCGCTCATCGTCCCGAGGCCCCGCATATCATTGCATATGTGTGAGCCACAACCGTATCTAATACCCATATGTTATGATCGAAACGATATTGACCTCAATGACAAACATACCTGAAGAAGTCGAGGCATCTGATGCCTTCTTCTGCTTCAATTCCTCCAGATAGACTTTACAATTCCTCTTCCAGTGGCCAGTCTTGCCACTATGGAAGCAAGTTCCTTTTGGTGCAGTCTCTTTGGTTTTTTTCTTGGCTGCACTTCCTTTGGTTTCTTAGACCTCTTCTTCTTGAGCTCTTTTCTTGGAAATGAAAAAAGGTCCACCCTAAGCACTTGCTTGCTATCCTTCTTGATAGCTTGCTCTGCTGTCTTGAGTAGATTGATCAACTCAGGGATTGTCGTGGATATTTGATTCATCCGATAGTTTAACACAAACTGTGAATAACTATCAGACAATCCAACTAGAATTAAGTCAACACTTAATTCATAATCCATGACAAAACCTAAGACAGCCAACCTCTCAATATACCCATTCATCTTCAGTGCATACTGCACTGCAGATGAACCTAGAGTCATCTTAGTAGTGAAGAGTAGCCTCGAGGTCTCGAACCTTTCAGACCGAGCTTACTCATCAAACAACTCCCTAAGATGAAACACTTGGTATGAGCATCCATAGACTCATGCTGCTTCTGCAACTCTGGTGACATCGAGGCAAGCATAATGCAGGTAGCCATGTCACTGTCTTTAAGATGCTTACGATAAACTTTCTGATCCTCATCAGAAGCCTCAACAGCAGGTGGATCAGGAAGTGGAACATCAAGGACATATCCCAGTTCCTCAGATCTGAGAACAATTCTCAGATTTCTCAGCCAATCGAGAAAATTTGGTCCAGTTAATTTGTTTGAGTCCATAAGCGAGCGCAAGTTCACACTTGAAGTCATCTTCAATCAACCTAAAGAGAAAGAGAGAAAGAATGTTAGAATAGAATTAAATGCATGATCACAAGGACTTACATGTCATGCATATGGCTCCCACTAGTTTCAAAGAATCCATAACCCTCAGTACGAATCCAAGAAACATTATGACAAAATGTCCTAGTGGGTCGATATCCGATATTACTAACAATGACCTTGGGTTTACCCAACAAGCCACTTTAGGTCAATCGGTAGGTATCGATCATACCAATTGCATCATAGATATCCGACATTACTAAAATGACCTTGGGTTTACCCAACAAGCCACCTTAGATCTATCGGCAGGTATCGGTCATACTAGTTACATCTTAGGTGCAATTATCGACTAGTGCTATCAACTCGTGATGTGCGCACACTCATTGGGTTATCAACTCTTGATGCGCGTACATCTAATGTACACTACCCAATTTTGCCTCTGTCCACGTTGACCTTGAGTTTACTCAACAAATCAACGCTTCTAGTGAAAACCGACCCATTAATCTGAAAATCTTATTTTTATGGTTCGAACATATTCGTATAGAGTGAGCTTGGGTTTACCCAACAACCCAACTCTATAAGAACTCTGGTTCTCCCCATATTAATGGAAGACGTTAGTTTTCATATTAAGTGTGAGGGTATTCAGGTCTCATCTACTTCTTCTCCAAGCTATAGGATTATAGTCACCATGACTATATGGAATGATTTAGGGCAATTCATCAATCACATTGAATCTATACCTAAAATCATCCATCATCCCACCTATGCATGTTGTAAGTCGACTTGTGTATGTATAAGTCGACTTATGCCTCTATGTAAGTCGACTTATGCAAGTGTAAGTCGACTTATGCAACTGTGCACGAACAAGTCAACTTGTAACATTGTGCAAGTCGACTTATGCGTCTACAGTGCATGGACAAGTCGACTTATGCATGTGTAAGTCGACTTATCCGTGTGGAATTTCTATCTAATCGGCTAATTTCTCAATCCGTGCAGTTCAAATTCATAACACCAAGTCTAATACACTTTACCTTGATGTACCAATGAAACACTTTCATTGTTACTTACCATATATAGACAAACTATACATGAAAAACTTGAAATCGATGAATACACTCTTATTCATTTAGATTTCCAAATAATTTGATAATATCAAACTATCACCCTAAGTATCTCTAGGTAGTCTACACTTTATCAAGACTACTTCGGCACTGGTCACAAAATTTGTGACGGCCAAAACAATCAAGATAAGGGAATATACTAACGAGACGCTAATGAGACACATTTGGCATCCGAAAATTGTTTGGAATTTCAAGAAATTCAATTTGGAAAGAATACAACATCAATGTAACACATTTTTAATCACATTAAAAATGATCCTAGGCATTGGAACTGAAAACTACACATTTTTTTCATTTCAAACAAAACAGCTCCAGCAATTTTCTCAAAACTGCCAAGCATTGTCTTTTGCTTGAAAAACTCATTGAAACAATTTCAATAAATCATGAGAAAATTACAGAGGTTACAACATCTTCACAACATGTTCCATGAATTTTTTCAGGATTTATTTCCAAGAAAAAAACTCATCCAACCTCAGCAACCAAGCCAATGTAGAATCTGTGTTCCTCAGCACAGTTATTCCCAGCAGCACACAATAAATTCTGAAATAAATAGTAAATCACCTCGAAAACATTTTTCCATTCTCATAGACATTCATAAACATCTTAGAGACATTTTGGTGAAAGAAAATCCGAAAAAAAATTTCTACAATTTATTCTCGAATTTATAAGCATGCTGTTCAAGGAATGTGCACAAAGACAGCAACTAGAACATTAGGGAATAAATTAGCAAAACCATATCAAATCACATTGATAAATCCCGAGCTTCCACAGACATATGCAACAAAATCTTTTGAACATATCTGGGAAAGAAAATTTCGAAAACTATATTTCTATACTGAATTCGAAATTCACTCAATTAACATGCATCATCGTCACAAGCAATAAGGAACTACGACCTAGTCATGGTTTCTTCGTTATATACGACACAAGTGGCTCTGATACCACTGTAGGAAAATCCCGGTGTGAGCATCACATGCCCACGGTGCGGAAAACAAAAATTTTTGTTCCGTGACCTTCCCAAAAGCCAGGATCCAAGTGACTATATAACAAAGTCAAACCAAACGACCAAAGGAGACCGTCTGTAACGGTATCCACGCAGAGATCAAAAAACCTAACCGGGACAAACCCTTTGACCCGGGAATAGCTAGAACAAATTAAAGAGTGCTAGCTCTTACCTTTGTCCTTGGAGAGCTTGAAGAAGCTTAGAGAGGATGAAGGAGAGCTTGAAATAGATGAAGATGATGAAGAGCACGTTGGTGAGAGATGAGAGAACACTTTCTCTTCTTTCTTCTTTAGCCAACGATGATCATTAATCAAAAACCCAAAAGAACTCTTTCTTTTCTTCTTTATTTAAAAGCCAACGATCATCTCTCCTTTCCTCACATTATTTTGTCTTGAGTCATCAAATGACTTGATGACTAAGCTAAAGAATGGAAGCTTCTTCCATCTTCTCCTTCCATCCACGTTGCTAACATATATATATATATATATATTAATTAATTAATTATATATATATAAATAAATAAATGCTGAAGTGCTCCAGTCACACTGGGGTCGGTCCTACTGCCTCCTGGGCTCCGGTATGGGAAAAACCCCCGAAAACATTTTTCAGCAATATCGATGTCGCGATCTCATCGGGACATATCTCGATCTCATCGGGATCCATTTAATCCGATTGCTCTCCATTTATTGGATCTCAGTCCAAAACTATTTTACGAGTTCTCCGAGACACTCTTATGCGTGTGACCCATTAGGTTCCCGGTTATGTTGGCCACTTAGATCAACACTTAATCTAAGCAAGTCATGAGCGGTATCTAGCAACACATCATGACCCCCAATTAACCGAAAAGTAATTGGTTTGACGAATAAACATATATTCATCATGGACCATATCACGAACCTTTCCATAGACAATTACCGTGCAATTCTTCCTTTCACCATGCTATACCCCACTTGGTTATGAGTATGGGCAATGTGTGAACTCTTACTAGACTGACTACGTCAAATCTAGTCCAAGTGATTTCAGTTCTTATCCTGGGACTCATTACTTAATATGTCAATGAAGACACTCTTCACGACATATGTACTCTGATCAGAGATTTTCAAGTAATGACCCTGACAAGAGGCCATGGGTATCATCTTCTGCTATCAAAGAAGTGGTGAATCCTCTATTGGCTACTCAATTACTTTCGAATACCTCAAACTGTACCCAATCACCACCCTATGAGCGACCTCTGTGAGGTAACAAGGAATGGAGTCAAAGCACAGAATCAGTATCCAAGATATCCTTGAGTACCTCAAGTCTAACGATACTTGCACCATTGCTATGATGAGATTATCACTGACATTAGAATAGTACATCCATGTGATGATCTCATAGCAGGTCAACCAATTTACTTACTACCTCTAGTAAGCATCCACATCTCAACCCTAAATATCTCATATGTACAGTTTCTGAGATCCACTGCTTGATCAAATCAAGGAGCTTGAGATGTGCTAGTCTTTCCGGATTACCGATGTCCAGTCTCAGTAATCCTATGACTAGGGATAATTTAGATACTGACATAATTGCACATGATAGGAATCTCAGTAGTATGATCACATCATAATTTCCTTCATGCTATGTCATATATCATGGACTTCATTAATTTGCTTATAGATCAATATCCATTCACAAATAATGAACATCAAATTAATGAAATATGCCTTTCTTTATTTATTTATAAAGAATGTACACAATTTTGTACAAAACGAGCTAAAGGCGATTGCCTTTAGGGCACTACTCTAACAGTAATATCCCGATTCCATCCAAAGGGTTAGAACCCTACAAATTTGGTACATGTGAGATTAATCGGAGAAATTGGGACAACACATCTCATGCTCATGCATTCCATAAGGTGCACATGCACATGAATAGTGGATCTTTGCACATAACCAAAATTGTACATGCATTCATTGATGTTCCGGATATAATTGGTAATAAATGTGATTGTTTTGAGATTTATGGGTTATTGGTATTGAAAATGGATTTGGAAAGTGAAATTTCTTGTTCTAGAATTTTGGAGAATTTTAGAAAATTTTTTTGAAATTTTTGGGGGTAAATTTTGGACTAGGAAAAATGCCGAGTGACAGACCAAATGATAAATGGCAGTAGGAATTATTGTCAAATCGCATTGGAATTTTGGATCCATGACCATAGGATTTATTGACTAGTGTCATTGAAAATTTAAGAGACAATTGGAGTAAAAATAGGAGACAAACAGACTAGTTTTTGTATGAGTCCACATGGGACCATAAGAAGGTGACAAATGGCAGTGACAAGTGTCACTCCCACTCACCACACACCCCCATTCACGTGATTCTTCCATTGAAAGAAAACTTAAGTGTTTTGTCTTCAATTTATCTCTTGTTTTCTCCTAATTTCGTGGCTCCTTCTTCCTCTCTTCATCTCCTTCTTGAGTTGATGATTTTTCCTACTTGAAACCTTGCTCCACCTTTCACTTTCTACTTCCATCTTGGTGATTCTTTAAGTTGCCATAAGAAAACCTAGTTCTACCTCCTTCAAGATGAAGAACATGGGATGCTTGGGAACTAGGGTTAAGTGAGATCTTAAAGAGTTTGAAGGATGAAAGCTAAACCAAGTAAGTATCTTGCTAAATTATTATGGGTTTTGGTTAAATGAAGCTATTGTGATGATATTTAGAGGTTAAATTGCATGAGATGGAATTTTGGGTACGTAGGGGTCGTGTATAGTGAAGGGAGGGTGTAAAAATTTGTGTTATTGATGGGTGATGATTAATGATATATCAAATGGGTTATAGAGATGCGATGGAAGTTAAATTTTTGCATATAAGGATGTTTGGATGAGTATATAAAATTGCTTATGAATGGATAGATATGTATATGCTCTGTTTTTGGTTTATGATCATGCTAGATCATAATTTGGTTGTGATTGATATATGACATTGATTTGGATAGGGAGTGATGAGGAAGTGAAATGGAAGAGAAAAGTTAGGTACAAGATGAGTTAGAGGTAACTTGTTAGAAGTTGGAAAAAAAATCTGGAAAATTTTAGAAGAAAAAATTTTACTGATATAGTTTTGTATTATCCATAACTTGCATTATAGTTATCCAATTTGGTTGATTCTTGTTTTTGTTTAAACTAGAGGTATATGGCTATCTTTCTTATGAAGGCATCAATTATATATTGTGCTTTTAAGAATCTCAAATTTTGATGTGAAAATGAGAACTGAATGTGGCAAAAAAATTTGGATGAATATATACGTTTGTGTTGTGTATTGGGTAATTATGAGCACATAGGAAAGATGAAGTGAGGTAAAGAGGTTTTTTAGCTAAGCTTGAAGTATACATGAGGTAGTCATCAACTGGAAATGTTGGATTTTGAATATGAAGTGTTTGATATTTATGAATAAGATAGGTTTTGCAAAAAGAATAGGAATGTCTAAATGATGAGATGTAGTTAGATATGTTGAATGAAATGGGTTAGAATGCGAGAGTTTAATGCAATCTAATTGGTATGTGAGTTGATATGAAGTGGTTTTATGTTAGATGGGATGAATTTGAGAAGATTATGGGTAAATATGATGATGGAATGTGTGTAGGAACCTTGAAAGAGGCTTTGGAGGAAGGCTTTGGAGACATATGTCTGTTAAACGGACCTTCTCGGGTATAAAAACACCCTTGGGACAGTGTATGTCCGTTAAACGGACATGGAAGTCCGTTTAACAAACTTTCTCGGATGAAATGGGGCTGTTTGGTCGATTCATGCCCGTTTAACGAACATTCATGGGAAAACTTGGGAAATCGTGATTTTTGACCATTTTAGAGGCCTAATCTAGACTTGGTGTCTTCATGAAAGTTTTATATCTAGATGTCCTCTTTCCAATGGTCTAAAAATGAAAGGAATCTAAAATTGGTGGAAAAGGTTATGGCATTCGCGCCAAACTAGGTTCAACATGATTGAGGTCTTAAACTTGGTTGCTTCGTTTGACCATAACTCTTTCTCTAGACCTCCAAATGACTTGGTTCTTGAAGCAATAAGTTCCTAACACATTTTACTAAAACTCCATGAAAATTGGTATTAATTGATGTTGAATTGAAAGAGATTGATTAAAGGAAAGTATGGGAGTCTGTAGGGGCAGTGTAAATGGGATTAGTTTTACTGAGCATATTTCAATGTTTTACTTATAATTGGATCTATAGGATTCCAAATGAAGTGATTTTTAAATTGGAGTAACCTAGAGATATGGTTCTACAAATGGTCTCAAGAAGTCGAATTCTAATTCAGTGTCTAAAATAATGAATTTCTAAATTGAAGATGGATATAGTACACTGTTTTGGATAAGAACAGTCTAAAAGTGATTGAGGCATATCTTCCAAAGTACTGAACCGAACTGAGTGATTTCGGTGTCCATAGAAACATAAGACATAGAGGAACACTTTTCTCAAAAAGAGTATGATCAAATCATATCAGTTTTGCTTTCTAATTTGATGTGAAAGATAAACCCAAAAATATGATTTGGAAATTTTTGAAGTGAATCAATGAGAAAGAAATGGAGATTTTAATGGGTTTAATGAGGCATAAACCTAAGTATAATTTATACTTAGTCGAGTTTTCATATAAGAATGATTTTGAGATGTATTAGAGGGAAGATACCCATGATTGTCATGAATATGCATTGTCATACACATGTGTGCATTATACGAATGGTTATAATTGTGCAAGTATTAATGTATGTGCATTGTATGTACGACATAATGTCAATGTGCAGGATACACGCCCATATTAAAGAGTTTCTAGATCTTGGAAGAAATTGCTAAATTGGAGCATACTGTGAGTAGACCTAGATGGTCTTATTTCATTATTTGAATTTGTGTATGAATTGACTATTGATTGATTTTCTGAATGTGATTGATTATGTTGGTTTTCGGAAAAAAGGTTCGAAGATGTGATTTTTGAATGGGGTATTGAAATGCTACTTGTATGTGAATGAGCTGAACTAAGGGGGCGTTTGGTTTGAACACATGGTTGGGTATGGATATGGGTATAATAGTAGAAGGGAATGAGAATGGGTATGAAAAAAGAAATGATGTTTGGTTTGTAACTTGGGTTTTTGTATTAATACCAATAATGTTGTTTGGTTTGTTGCATTAATGGAAATAAAAGATAATATCATACCATTTTTCATATCATATTTATTATTATTATTACAAAATTTATAATAATAATAATAATAACATAATTAATTTAGTATAATAAAATTAATAATAATAATAATAACAATAATAAGATAATTAATTTCATATAATAACATTAATAAAAAAGATAATTAATTTCATAATAATAATAATAATAATGATGATGATGATGATGATGATGATGATGATGATGATGGTGATGATGATGATGATGATGATGATGATGATGATGATAATAATAATAATAATAATAATAAGTTTAAAATTTATAATAATAAATAATAATAATAAGAAAAATAATTAATAATAAATAATAATAATAATAATATTATTATTAATAAGTTTAAATTTTATAAATAATAATAATAACAATAATTAATATTAATAATAATAATAATAATAATAATAATAATAATAATAATAATAATAATAATAATAATAATAATAATAATTAGAAGAAGAAGAAGAAGAAGAAGAAGAAGAAGAAGAAGAATAAGGATAATAATAATAATAATAATAATAATAATAATAATAATAATAATAATAATAATAATTATAATAATAAAGATGATGATGAGTGATATAATTATAAATAAAAATTGCTTATGTAGGGGAGGGTAATAAATAGTAACCACTGGATTGGAATGAAAACTTGATACCCACCTAATTTGGAGGGTTTAGTAGATTCCCAAACTTAATGGAACAAATCTATTCCCTTGGAATTGAAAACCTCAAAGCAAACACTATTTTTTACAATTATTTCATTCCTTAATTCCCAAACCCTCAAACCAAACACCCCCTAAGTGTACTTAATGTGATTGTTAATGTGATCTGAATGCACATTTACTTATAATTGAAAGTATGATTTCTCAACCTTAATGTTGAATGTCGGACCAAGGTTCGATGACATGGGAAAATGATTGAATGTGTTTATGCAAATGTGAGTGATGCATTCCATACTATGAGTACATGAAATTTAACGGTAGTTGTGACCAGAGTAGCCAACAATTAGAGCTTAAAGCTCAACGTGTGAAAATGAGCTTCGAGCTCAAAAGTGAATCAGAACCTCAAGCTCAACGTTTAATGAACCCTATATGGGACAGTTATTAATGAGCCCTACAAGGGACAGTTTAGGCACTCGGTCACAACAAAATAACAAATAAAAAGTGAGTTTCATGTGCAATGAATCTGCATAAAATAAGGGATTATATTGTATTGAATGAGAAGTGCAAAATGTGTAATGTTGTGATATGTATTATGTGATTGGGTGAGCCATCGATAATGGTCACTCACTGAGTTTGCAAAACTCACCCAAAATTTGCAATTATTTTTCAGGATTCAGAAGAATACCTCATTAGGCAACGGGCGTATAGCATCTGTTGATGAGTAAAAGATAGAGGTCGGGATCAGTTCTGTCTGCATTCAGTATGTTGGACCCCAAACTTTTGATGAAAATTAGAAATATTAAAATGAATTTAAGTGAGAAAGAAATTGGTGAGAAAATTATGAATTTAAGTAAATTTGATGAAATTTAAAAAAATTATGAGAAAAGAATTGTTTAATTTTGAGGACTTTGATATTTGAGTGAACTTATATGAATTATGAGAAGAAAGTGGATGAGTTGATTGAAATGAAGTTAAATAGAAAGAAAAAAAAAAGAAAAAGTGTGAAAATTTGAAGAATTTAGAAAGTTTGACTTTTGGAGATAAAATGTTTGACTTGAGAGTTGACTTTTTGATTTTGGGAGAATTTGAGAAAATGATCGTCTGGAAACTTGTAGTTTATGTCAAAAGCTTTCTGTAACCATAAAGTTTGATATTTTTCGATATCGGGAGTGAGAGTTATGATCAGTCAAAGTTCGCTGGAAGTTTGACTTTTTTTAGGAAAAAGTTGACTTTTTGATTTAGGTCAAATTCGAGAAAATGATCAACGTGAAACTTGTAGCCTCTGTCGAGAGCTTTTCTTGGATATAAAGTTTGCTATTTTTCAATGTCGGGATTGAGAGATATGAATTTTTGAAGATATGTTTTGTTTTGAAAATGCTATTAAGTATAGATTTGTGTGTTCTATGCTTCGAGGTTACTCGTCGTACGGATTTAGTTTGAATTAGAGTAAGTGATGAAAGTTTTAGATGATGTTTTTATCTTTCCATTGATATAAAGTTTGCAATTTTTCGATATCGGTGCTAGGAGTTATGAGCGATTAAAAATTGGAAGTCGTTTAGGAAAAGCTGTTTTAGACAGAATCTTTGATTGAGGTTTTGACCCTTTCAAGACCTAATTTGATTTTGAGTACTTCAGGGAAGTTGTAGAACTTCCTTTGATCTTTTTATTGACACCAAATTTGTCAAATTCCTTGTTCGGGATCGGGAGATATGATTTTTAAAAAGTTCGGTTTTGAAGTTCCGTTACTTTGTTTCTTTATCCGATCCCTTTCGTAATCTTTTGCTCATAATTCCTTCGTTCGACATCCGATTGATTTGATTGTTGAAGCGTTGGATTCCTAAGACAATTAATTCCATTTTTATGAAAAATTATGATTTTTAGGAGATTAAATGGAAAGATATTGATTGAACCAAAGTAAGAGATTTGGTTATAGGTTATAAGTTGGATAATTTTCTGAACATGGTTAGGTATTTTGAGAATTTCGGGAGCTGTACAATTCCGATTGAGTTGATTCTTGAGGTCAAATACTCTTAAAAGAATTTTGTCCTCGAAATTCATACGTAGTAAATCATCAAGTAACGCATTCTCTTAGCTGATTTCTTTCCAAAAGATCATAGTCACTTTTCTTATTTAATTTCCTCATCATACACATTCTTAACTTACTTCTTATATCAAATGCACCACATTCACTATTATATCACTTCACTATATCCACAATTCAATATGCCTTACATATATAGATATAAACTCAAGTTGTCTCATCTTTCAAGTATCCCTTAATTGCATCTTACATATGCATATTCGAAAATAATTCATCCAAATTTAATTTGTCAAATATTTCATTACATACCTTCATATCAGTTAATCCTATCCTTCAAGTATTTTTTAATTCGACTCACACATGTATAACTAAAATCAATTCTTCCCATTTCATCATGAAATTCTCCTCTCAATTGACCTTAACACTTTCTTCTAATCAATAATCACTCATCACCTTAATCAAACAATCCACTAGGTTCTTCACATCATGCATGAAATACCATTTCCATCTTTATCACTCTCTCACTAATGCAATCCTATTCATTAAAACTCTGAACAAACACTTCCGCCCAAGTATGATCATAATACTGGGCTCTGATACCATCTATGTTGGGACCCGATCCGGTTCCCGGATCGGGTCCCAACACAGTATTTTAGTATTTTTGTAAATTTGTATTCCGCAATTTCTGAAAAATAGTGTTTTGTAATTATAGTGGGCCCCAAATGGGCTATTGAAATTCTATTGATTGTAGTGTGTGATTGAAGATGTTCTGAATGAAAATGGGCCACTCAAATTGATTTCTGATTTTGGCATATTATAATTGTGATCATAGTTAAAAATAAAATAAAATCTGTGATACTGAGTTTTGATTGAGTGATGTAGCACGCCACCCTCGCAGGGCACGGACTCAAATATCACCATCGATGTCGGGTTCGGGTCATGCGGGAGTGGGGTGTTACATTTAGGTGGTATCAGAGCCCAGAAGTACAAACTTATCTGGGCATTTTCTGAAATATGGGTTAAGTCACATATATTAAAGTCATGTCATAGCAGACTGTAGCAACTAATCCCTAGTCTGAGTCGCATGAGTATGAGTCGCGCGCATGAGTATGTGTTAAGTGTTTAAGTTGGTATAAATAGAAAAAAAAGGGGATGATATGTCATAATGTGAAAAAAGGGAAGTTATGGATATATAAAAATGAGAAATTGTATATGATGAGCTATGTCAGACAAGATTTAATACAATTGTATTGATGAAGGTATTATGGAATGCAATACTAATATTGTATTGGGAGAGTAGATCCTCGAATGTAAACTTATTGTGAATGCATTATGGCGGATTGTTTGGGGAAAGTAAGGATATAAGTGGAAAAAGATGAGACTAAAGTGTAGAAGGCCGAATAAAGGAAATAAAATGTTATATGACCTTGAAAGGTTAGACTTGGATTTGAAATGAATGTCGGATAAATGTGATAAAATTTCTGATTAAACGAAATAATATATATATGATATTGAGATAAAAAATTCCTTGCTGATTGTACATTTACAATTCTGAATGGATTGGGGATATAGATATATATATGGAAGATCAAATGAAGGACAATAATAAAATGGGATAGTAAAAAAAAAGGATAATGATATTCTTCTTGTACAAACCTTTGAATGTGATATGAATGTGTTTTCCTATTAAAAGGAATAATGAGACTGGAAGTGTATAAATTGAGTTGAAAGAAAACGAAAATTTGCGATAGTCTGGAAGGGTCAAATATAGACATGAGGAGAATATCGGTTAAAATGATAAGAGTATGAATTCGTATAAGATTATGTCGATGTGAGATAAAAGTTTAGGATGACTAGGTATTATGATTCCGACTTGTATGTTCAATAAAATGAGGATAATTGGAAATGAGAAAAAGTACGTGATTCGATAAAGTAGATATAGATTCACTGTATTTGTGTTGGTGTGTATTAAAGGATATCGATATGGGACCATAATGTTTTACCTTTGAAGGAAATAGAGAAGTAAAGTTATTGGCAGAAAGAAGTAGAAATGGTGAGATTAAACTTTTCTATGACTGTGAAAGATTATGATTTAATGAAATCATAGGTCTGTGATAAGGAGATTACATTTCTTGATGATTATGCATTTATAATTCTGAATGGGTTGAGAATATACATATGGACGATGAAATGCGCTTAGGTTTGGGTTGCATGTAAAGAAATGTGATACATGATGTGTTAGTATGGCGACAATTAGAAATGCGCTTAGGTTTGGGTTGCATGTTAAATCAAAGGAGAAGAGTGAATGCACTCAAAATGTTAATTGATGGTTATTGCATAAGAAGAAAGGGTAAATACTAGAAAATTGGAGTAGAATCGCTTTCAATATGTGTGTCCATGTGAGAAAAAGGTGCAAGACACGTTATTGGCCTACAAACATAGGTTTCTGATATGATCATAAAGTAAACCCCAGTCATGGGCAGGAACAAGGATAGAAAGGTTATCTAGAATCAACTGGAATGTAAGTAGCATTAGCAAATGTGAGCAAGTGAAGACATGAACCGGGATGTGACCATATGAGACATGATACGAATTGATCTTATTAAAAGAGTATGAAATGTTGGAATTGATTTTCTTGATGTATTAAGAATGACTGATAGATAATCATGGGAAATAGCTGATTGACAAGGATTTTATGAACAATATCGAAGATAGTACCAAGAAATCACTGAGATAAGGTTAATAAGCCAATTGATTCACTTTAAGAATTACCAATGAAGGAACAAATCGGAAATGAATAAATAATGAGTCAAAAGGGAATATTGGAGTTACCTCCCTAGCGAAGACTCGAGCATAAGAGTTAAAAAAAGCTACTGGGAGTGAATGCATTTTGTTATGGTATAGTACCGAACTATGTAAGTGGATTTTTGAATTTGAAAGGGATGCTCTCATTAATGTGAGGAGAATTTAGGTTAACTTTATAGTCTGTGTAAATATTTTTGGGAGACACAAATTATATGAGGGATGTGTTACCAACACAGGAAGTTATGTTTGCAAATAAGTTGAATTGTGTGGAGAAATTGGTATAAACGAACAAACATTAGAATAGGTCAAGATTAAATGACAGGAAATTGAATGAATTGAGGAAATCATTTGAGAAAGGGAGTTAATTGGGAAAATGAGAATGACATGTGATAATATTATTGTACTGATGACTTAGTTATTGAAAGAGTTACCAAAACAAATTATGGGCATAAAGAGTCTTAAGTTATATCGATTGGAGTACACGATGTCCCCGACGACATTATATTATTAGAGGTTCAGATGATCCAAACAAAATTTTATCAATTAGTGACTATGACCGTACATGGTATTGTGACAGTGTTGGAAAACAATATGAGAGGAAATTTTAAATATTTGAGGAAAAATATGTAAGTCGTATCAGTGATTAATGTAAAAAGAAATTTTGAGGAATTTTAGAACCCTAATGCTAAGTGTACTGCTCCGATTTGGAGATTTTGTAGTACGTAATGAAGGTTTCCAGTAAAGATTGAGATGCAATATGTAGTAATAGTATCAAGGGATTTTGTGTACCTAGGGACAATTATAACCTCATGGGCTGAATTTGGATGTATGACTTGGAATTTGCTGTAATGGTAATTAATTTAAAAGCTTGGAGACACTATATGTACAAAAACCTTTTTGGGATATATATGAATAATCAGATAAGTAAAGATTGGAGTAATTAGTGAGTTTGAAAAAGTTTAAAGGGATGGTGCAAATGAGTGCTTCCGAGTGAAGCTAGTGTTGCAATTCAATGTATTGAATGGAAATTCAATAGCATAGTATCATAAATTTGGAGGTTATCAAACCCAGTGTAATGAGCGCAGAATGTCGACCTAAAAAGGGGCAAAAAGGAAGTATTTTTTTTTTGCTATTGAAAGGTATAAAAGGATGGGCAAAGCCCGAATTGAGAATTTAAAAAAATTGTGAACCTTATCCAAGAAAATAGATCCAGAAGTATGTGTGATATCTGATAAAGAGACTGTTAGAGAAAACATAAGCAACCATCGAAGCTATATGTCCTAGGAAGAGTACATCGAAAGTACAATTGATGGCTAAGAATGGAAAACCGAGTGATTATACGTTTGAATTACCAATAGTCTTGACTAATGGAGACATGGGTAAAGCTCATATTTTTAGAGTTCACAAGAATATGAGATTAATGTACAATTCAAATTAACTGCAGATAGATCAATTGTTATCTTGGTGCTACCATTAGAATCGTGTATAGGTTGTGATACAACAAAAAGGAGTCGTTCACCCCTACATTAGAATGAACAGGGCCTAACAATGGTAGAAGGCCATAATTGATGTGAGATAACATTGATGGGCGAAAGGAATTTGTAATAAGGGTTAAGTGATCTCAGTTAATGACGAATGAGTTAAGTGGATCAACATCGAGGTTATGGAATATCGTGAGATGAATATCAGAACTAAGTGTTATGACACTAATGAAATGTAAAACAGTAAGCTAAAGATGAAATACTTCGAAGAGTATCACCTCTGCCAAGGCGCACTTAGATGGAGATAAAGGTGTAAATAGGGGAAAACTAAGTTTGACATAAATTGGTCTATACCAAACTATGGTGAGAATAGGACTATGGATTTGAGAGTTAGTCTTAATCATAAAGGATGTTTCAGATTCACACAGTGTTATATGGATATGGTTAGAAAGTATTGTTATGATCTGAGATATGTGTGTTATTGAAATTGGAAGTGAAAGTTTGAGTACTTTTAAGCATATCAAGGAAATAATTAAGTGCAGTATCTAAATAAGGGATTGAGAGATCGATTGAATTTATCAATTGTGGTCTTTTGAAAGAAAATATTCAAGGGGTGTAGTGGAACAGGAAACGGAGGAGCATATGAGTTAATAGTACCCCTACCTTATTCCTTATTCAGATATTAATTTCGAGGACGAAATTTCTTTAAGGAGGGGAGAGTTGTAACATCTCGATTCCATCCAAAGGGTTAGAACCTTACAAATTTGGTACATATGAGATTAATCGGAGAAATTGGGACAACACATCTCATGCTCATGCATTCCATAAGGTGCACATGCACATGAATAGTGGATCTTTGCACATAACCAAAATTGTAAATGCATTTATTGACGTTCCGGGTATAATTGATAATAAATGTGATTGTTTTGAGATTTATGGGTTATTGGTATTGAAAATGGATTTGGAAAGTGAAATTTGTTGTTTTAGAATTTTGGAGAATTTTTTTTGAAATTTTTGGGGGTAAATTTAGGACTAGGAAAAATGCCGAGTGGCAGACCAAATGATAAATGGTAGTAGGAATTATTGTCAAATCGCATTGGAATTTTGGATCCATGACCATAGGATTTATTAACTAGTGTCATTGAAAATTTGAGAGACAATTGGAGTAAAAAAGACAAATAGACTAGTTTTTGTATAAGTCCACATGGGACCATAAGAAGGTGACAAGTGTCACTGCCACTCACCACACACCCCCTTTCACATGATTCTTCCATTAGAAGACAACTTAAGAGTTTTGTCTTCAATTTATCTCTTGTTTTCTCCTAATTTCGTGGCTCCTTCTTCCTCTCTTCATCTCCTTCTTGAGTTGATGATTTTTCTTACTTGAAACCTTGCTCCACCTTTCACTTTCTACTTCCATCTTGGTGATTCTTTAAGTTGCCATAAGAAAGCCTAGTTCTACCTCCTTCAAGATGAAGAACATGGGATGCTTGGGAACTAGGGTTAAGTGAGATCTTAAAGAGTTTGAAGGATGAAAGCTAAACCAAGTAAGTATCTTGCCAAATTATTATGGGTTTTGGTTAAATGAAGCTATTGTGATGATATTTAGAGGTTAAATTGCATGAGATGGAATTTTGGGTATGTAGGTGTCGTGTATAGTGAAGGGGGGGTTGTAAAAATTTGTGTCATTGATGGGTGATGATTAATGATATATAAAATGGGTTATAGATATGCTATGGAAGTTAAATTTTTGCATATAAGGATGTTTGGATGAGTATATAAAATTGCTTATGAATGGATAGATATGTATATGCTCTGTTTTTGGTTTATGATCATGCTAGATCATAATTTGGTTATGATTGATATATGACATTGATTTGGATAGGGAGTGATGAGGAAGTGAAATGGAAGAGAAAAATTAGGTATAAGATGAGTTAGAGGTAACTTGTTAGAAGTTGGAAAAAAAAATCTGGAAAATTGTAACAGGAAAAATTTTACTGATATAGTTTTGTATTAGCCATAACTTGCATTATAGTTATCCAATTTGGTTGATTCTTATTTTTGTTTAAACTAGAGGTATATGGCTATCTTTCTTATGAAGACATCGATTATATATTGTGCTTCTAAGAATCTCAAATTTTGATGTGAAAATGAGAACTGAATGTGGCAAAAAATTTGGATGAATATATACGTTTGTGTTATGTATTGGGTAATTATGAGCACATAGGAAAGATGAATTGAGGTAAAGAGGTTTTTGAGCTAAGCTTGAAGTATACATAAGGTAGTCATTAACTGGAAATGTTGGATTTTGAATATGAAGTGTTTGATATTTATGAATAAGATAGGTTTTGGAAAAAGAATAGGAATGTCTAAATGATGAGATGTAGTTGGATATGTTGAATGAAGTGGGTTAGAATTCGAGAGTTTAATGAAATCTAATTGGTATGTGAGTTGATATGAAGTGGTTTTATGCTAGATGGGATGAATTTGAGAAGATTATGGGTAGATATGATGATGGAATGAGTGTAGGAACCTTGGAAGAGGCTTTGTAGGAAGGCTTTGGAGACATATGTGTTAGAGTAGTGCCCTAAAGGCAATCACCTTTAGCGCGTTTTGTACAAAGTTGTGTACATACTTTATGAATAAATAAAGAAAGGAATATTTCATTAATTTGATGTTCATTATTTATGAATTGATATTGATCTATGAGCAAATTAATGAAGTCCATGATATATGACATAGCATGAAAGAAATTATGATGTGATCATACTACTGAGATTCCTATCATGTGCAATTATGTCAGTATCTAAATTATCCCTAGTCATAGGATTACTGAATTTGGGCATCGTTAATCCGGAAAGACTAGCATATTTCAAGCTCCTTGATTTGATCAAGCAGTGGATCTCAGAAACTGTAAATATGAGATGTTTAGGGTTGAGATGTGAATGCTTACTACAGGTAGTAAGTACATTGGATGACCTACTATGAGCTCATCACATGGATGTCCTATTCTAATGTCAGTGATAATCTCATCATAGCAATGGTGCAAGTATCTTTAGACTTAAGGTACTCAAGGATATCTTGGATACTGATTCTGTGTTTTGACTCCATTCCTTGTTGTCTTACACAGGTCGCTCATAGGGTGGTGATTGGGTACAGCTTGAGGTATTCGAAGGTAATTGAGTAGCCAATAGAGGATTCATCACTTCTGTGATAGCAGAAGATGATACCCATGGCCTCTTGTCAGGGTTATTACTTGGAAATCTCTAGCCGGAGTTCATATGTCATGAAGAGTGGCTTCAGCAACATATAAAGTAATGAGTCCCAGGACAAGAAATGATATCACTTGGACTAGATTTGACGTGGTCAGTCTAGTAAGAGTTGACACTTTGCCCATAGTCATAACCAAGTGGGGTATAGCATGGTGAAAGGACGAATTGCACAGTAATTGTCTATGGAAAGGTTCGTGATATGGTTCATGATGAACATGGGTTCATTTGTCAAACCAATTACTTTCCGGTCAATTGGGGGTGATGATGTGTTGTTAGATACCGCTCATGACTTGCTTAGATTAAGTGTTAATCTAAATGGCTAACATAACCGGGAACCTAATGGGTCACACGCATAAGAGTGACTCAGAGAATTCGTAAAATAGTTTTGGACAGAGATTCAATATATGGAGAGTAATAGGACTAAATGGATCCCGATGAGATTGGGATATGTCCCGATGAGATCGCGACATCGATATTGCTGAGACAAGTCTTCGGTGTTTTTTCCATACCGGGACTCGGTAGGACCGACCCCAGTGTGACTGGACCACTTCAGCATTTATATACATATATATATTTTATTAATTAATTAAGTAATATATATATATATATATATATATATATGTGTGTGTGATCAACATGGAAAGGAGAGGAATCTTCTTATATCCTTGTCAAAAGTAGCATTTAATGGTTTTAAATGAAAGTGACAAGTGGCCATAAGAGATTAAAAAATCATTTTGAAGACCAAAATGTGATGATGATCGTTGGTGAAAAAGGAGGGTTTTGAAAATAAAAGGCTTTATCTTCTCATCCTCTCTTCATCATCGATCTTCACTCTCCTTCATCTTCTCCAAGCTTCTCCTCCATCGTTGATTCCTTAGCTCTCCAAGAATAAGGTAAGATCTAGCAGTCTTCACTTTATTCTAGCTATTCCCGGGTCAAAGGGTTTGCTCCGATTAGGTTCTCTGATCTCTGCGTGGATACCGTTAGAGATGGTCTCCTTTGGTCGTTATGGTTTGACATCGTTATATAGACACATGCATCTTGGCTTTCATGAAGGTCCCGGAACAAAAAAATTTTGTTTTCCGCACCGTGTGCATGTGATGGAGTATGGGTTGAAGATTTTGGCTAGAACAATTTTAGGGGTGGTGCTGTCAAATTTTTGTGAAAATGAGCAGAAACTTTTTTTAGCACATGTTTAGAGCTTTCCAATGGTGCATAATTTGTCATCTTTGGAGTTAGAAATAAGAAGTTATGAGGTTGGGAAAACATTTAGCTACTGTTCATATGGTTGCTTTACTGTTTGATTGGTCACTATATAGGCAGTACCTTTGAGTGAAATTTTATCTCTTTTAATGACTGAATCGATGTTTGTACCCTTCATGAAATTTGTAGAAGATTGTTTAATCTTTCCAACGATATGAAGTTTACGATTCTTGGATGTCGGAATGGAGAGATATGTGTGTTACAAGTGATGATGTTACTTATGACTTATGGTTGTGACAACTATAGGGAATGTAATAAATTTGTAGTTTTAATGAACCAATTAAGTTGAGAATTGAGAAATTGGTGAGTTGAACTTGGTGTTTGAATTGTTATGAGGTGTTTAGGCTTTAGAGTAAGTGAATTTGAGAAGTGTGCAAGTGTTTATGATGTTAGGTTGAAGATGAGAGGCTTGGGAGAGGCATTGGAGGCTTTGGGAAGCCCCAATGCCTGTTAAACGGACATGGGTGTCCATTTAACGGACATTCTCGAAAAACACCGTTTGCCTAGTCCATGTCCGTTTAACGAACATTGTCGGGTCATTTGGTCTCTTTCACCCGATACATGTCCGTTAAACAGACATGGATGTCCGTTTAACGGACACCTACGGGAAAGATGATGATTTTGGATGCTGTTAGATGCCGAATCTCATTTTGTAGTCTTCATGAGAGTTGTAGATATAGATGTCTTCTTTCTAATGGTCTAAAAACGAACTCAATAAGATTTCTATATTGAAATTTATGATGATCGCTCCAATAGAGGTTCAAATTGTTTTAGAGTGTGAACTTAGTCTTTTCTTTTGGGCATAACTCCCTCATCTGACCTCTAATTGAGGTGACTCTTAGACCAATAGGTTCGTAAGACATATATCTTCCTCTACATAAAAATTTATACCCTTTGGAGTTGAATTGAAGAAGTTTGCATTAAAGTAAGTGAGAGGTCGGCTAGGAGATCATGTTTGGGGTATGAGCCCTTTTAGGCTTTTTAAGCATATATTGAGTTGTATAACTCCGTTTGAGGTGATTCTTTCTTCAAAACAAAATCGAGACTTAAAGATACAATTTGTATGAATAAGTCAACTTATGATTTTGGTGGTTAATTAGTGTGCGCTCACCACGAATCTGGAGTTACAACTAATGACCCTGCAAGGTAATAAGCACAAGGTTCATGACTTTGCAGGTTAAATTCCGGAAACAAGTTTTCTTTCGTGGTGAGGAATCCCTCCCTCATGGGTTGCACTTCCAGACGTCACGTAGGACTTCGAACACGTGTCTCACCAGGGTGGGGTTCCAACAGTTGTGGTATCAGAGCAAGATCGGGTTTCATGTTTTCGCAAGAGAGAGTGTTGGGCTCCGGAAGCAAGTGGGGTCCAACAGTTGTGGTGTCAAAGCCCACAAGTTTAGGTCCGGGTGTCAGGAGACATTTAGGGTTTTTATAACCTATTATGCATTCTTTTGAAATTGAATTATTTTCATTGTTTTGCATTGTTTTAAATGATTTTATTAAATGATTTTACATGACTAAATATCGATTTTGCATGATTTGAACCGTTTTATACACTTTCAAAATTGTTTTTGCATGAACTAAAGATTTTCACTGGTTTTCATCTTGAAGGAGTAAATATGCCACCTCGGAGTAGAACTCGAGGAGCTCGACCTCGCTCTAGCTCTCGGCAGGGGAGCACGGATGAGTTGCATGTCCCACAAGAAGCGGGGTCACACTCTACTCCTGGTTCAGAGGCACCTAGTGTGCAACCTGAGGAGCCGCCGCCTCCTCCTCCTACTATGGTTGCGATGGATCCGCAGTTTTTCCAGTCCTTTGCCAAGCTTTCTCTTATGCCTTGGGCTAAGGATCTCAAGCTCCAATGCCTTCTCCAGTTGTAAGGGGCGGGCAATATGACAAGTTGAGAAAGTATGGAGCAGTGGAGTTTCATGGTACCACCAATCCAAAGGAAGCAGAGTCTTGGCTGAAGAGGACAGAGAGAGTCCTGGTTCAGATGAAGTGCTCTGATGAGGAAAAGATGCAGTATGCAGTGAATTTATTGCAGGGGGATGCTCTTCACTGGGGGGAGTCAGTGCCACAGAGTCAGGCTGTGCCTCCGGTGCTGACATGGAGGAATTTTGAGCAGGTGTTCAGAAAGAAGTACCTCTCTTGGGTCTATATCCAGGAGAAGGCCAGGGAGTTCTTAAATTTGACTCAAAGAGAGATGACTGTCAGCGAATATGAGCTGAGATTCACCCAGTTATCTAGATATGCACCTCATATTATGGCAAATGAAGAAGACAAGTGTCGTAAGTTCGAAGGAGGCCTTCACCTGGGAATCAAAGAAAGGGTGATTATTCACAACTTCTCTGATTATCAGCAGCTGGTGGATGCTGCACTCCAGGCTGAAAAGTTGGAGAACATTAAGAAGGAAGTGAGCAGAAAAAGAAAGAGCAATGAGCAGTCATCCAAAAAAGGGAGTAGTGCTCTGACAGCTGACAGGGTTGAGAAGAGCGCTCGTGCTTAGAGTCAAGGTGGCAGTAGTGTCACTAATCCGGGCAAGCAGTCCAGGGCAGTGTCAGCACAGGCCTCCTTAGTGGGAGGAAATAGCAGAACAGAGAGAAGCAGAAACCAGAACCCCCAATGTGAGCATTGTGGGAAGCTACATCAGGGCGAGTGCTACAAGCTGTTGGGAGCCTGTTTCCGGTATGGAGAGAAAGGCCATAGGATCAAGGATTGCCCTCTGATGACTAGAGGGGAAGGATCTTAGCCACAAACTCCGAGGAGAGCAGAAACAGTGGGAACCAGGCCAGCTGCTAGGGTGGGCAGTTCTGGGTCAGTCAAGAAACCTATTCCTCTAGGGAGATCGAGAGGGAAAGCACAGGCTAGGGTGTTTGCCATGACACGGGAAGAGGCTGCAGCCGCACCGGAAGTTGTTACTGGTATGGCTCAGCTATTTCATTCTGATATGTATGTTCTATTTGACTCTGGTTCCACGCATTCCTTTGTTTATGCCAGTATGATCTTACCTAGTATGCATTTAGTTCTTTTGGACAACTTTCTACTTGTTAGCACTCCGTTAGGGAGGAATGTAATTATAAGCCGAATCTTTAGAGATTGCGAGCTTATTATCGAGGGATCTAGTTTGGTAGTAGATCTGCTACCTTTAGACCTGAAGGGGTTGGATGTTATTGTCGGAATAGAAATCATGGAGAAGTATCAGACGAAGCTTAATTGTGGCCTAAAGGTAGTGGAGTTTGATCTGGGTGATGGTCAGAAAGTAATTTTTAGAGGGGACAGAAAGATATCACCGCCAAGGCTTGTATCAACTTTGTTAGCTGATAAATTGATAGAAAAAGGGTGTAAAGCTTTCTTGGCGTGTGTCGTGGATACCAGTGTGAAGGAGAGCAGGGTGGAGGATATTCCCATCGTAAGAGAATTTCTTGATGTGTTCCCAGAGGAATTGCCCGGTTTGCCACCAGAGAGGGAGATCGAGTTTTCTATTGACTTGGCTCCCGGGACGGCTCCTATTTCTATTCCACCTTACAGGATGGCTCCAGCTGAGCTGAAAGAGCTTAAGGAGCAGTTGGAGGAATTGTTAGAGAAGGGGTTTATTAGACCGAGTTCCTCACCTTGAGGAGCCCCGGTCTTATTTGTTAAGAAGAAGGATGGATCCTGGAGAATGTGCATTGACTACAAGAGGATTAATAAAGTGACGGTGAAAAATAAGTATCCTTTTCCTCGGATAGATGACTTGTTTGATCAGCTACAGGGAGCAACGGTCTTCTCTAAAATTGATCTTAGGTCTGGCTACCATCAACTCAGGATTAAAGAGTCTGATGTGAGCAAGACAACTTTCAGAACACGGTATTGGAATTATGAATTTTTTGGTTATGCCTTTTGGACTGACCAATGCTCCTGCTGCTTTCATGGATTTGATGAACAGGGTTTTTAAGGAGTTTTTGGATCAGTTTATGATCGTAATCATCTATGACATTCTGGTGTATTCCAGAAGTGTAGCAGAGCATGAGGACCACTTAAGGATTGTATTGTAGAGATTAAGGGAGAGGGAACTTTATGTCAAATTCACTAAATGTGAATTCTGGCTACATGAAGTGGTCTTCCTTGGTCACATCATTTCTGAGAATGAGGTGCATGTGGATCCAAAGAAGATTGAAGCTGTAGTAAATTGGCATACCCCGATGACAGTAACTGAAGTGAGGAGCTTTCTGGGTTTAGTAGGCTATTACAGGAGATTCGTGGAGGGATTCTCCATGATAGTTGCTCCTTTGACCAAGTTATTGAGAAAGAATTAGAAGTTTGTCTGGAATGATGAATGCCAGCAAAGCTTTGAGGAGCTTAAGCACAGATTGACTAGTGCTCCAATTCTGGCTTTTCCCACAGGAGAGGGAAGTTATACCGTATATAGTGATGCTTCTAGGAAAGGTTTGGGTTGTGTATTGATGCAGGGAGATAAGGTGATAGTGTATGCCTCATGGCAGCTAAAGCCTTATGAGTTGAATTATCCGACCCACGATCTGGAATTGGCAGCTGTGATTTTTGCCTTAAAAATTAGGAGGCATTATTTGTATGGAGTCCAGACTCGGATCTTTACTGATCACAAGAGTCTCAAATACTTGTTGAGTCAGAAGGAGCTAAATTTGAGTCAGAGGAGGTGGATTGAACTGTTTAAAGATTATGACTTGTTGATTGAGTACCATCCAGGCAAGGCAAATGTAGTAGCAGATGCCTTGAGCAGGAAGTCTTCCATAGCCTATGTTCAGACAGTCTATCTGCTGCTATTGGAAGAGATGACTAAACTCAGAATCAGTTTAGACCAGAAGGAGTCGAATTGTGTGGTTGCTACTTTTAGGGTTAGGCCGGTCCTTATAGAAAAAGTGAGAGAGTTGCAGGTGCAGGATGCGGACCTGAGTAAAATGCAAGATGAGATTTAGAAGGGTAAGAAGTCTGGCATGATGGTAAGTGATGATGGACTCCTGACAGTCAGGAATAGGCTCTGTATTCCAGATGTCAAGGAGGTGAAGGATGAGATTTTGGATGAGGCACACAATGCGCCTGTTAGACCCCACACCTAGGCTAGCATTTCCCACCCAGCGCGTGTTTGCGGGTTATACTGCGGCATCCAACACAAATCAGTATTGTCCTTTTTGGTGGGAATCGAGCACCCAACCTCAAGGTTTTGTTGTTTCTAAGAACACGCCTCTTACCATTGAGCCAATTATGCCAAATCAACCAAAAACCCAAGAAAATCTCAAAACTCATAAAGTTATCTTAGCTTTTTCTTCTCCATTTTCGACACTTCTAAGCTCCTTTAGCAAGTTTTCACCTTCTTCTTCACCTTTCTCTTTGAAAAGCAACAAAAACCACTTAAAATCCCATAAAGATCGCAAACCCTAGCAGCTCCTTCTTCTCCATCGCCATTCTCCCTCTCCTCTCTCTATTTTCTCTTATATTTTTGGCTCTCCCATGTGAAAAACGACCAACCCTTGCTTTTATATGTCCAGGTCATTAAATGAGAGCCAAAAGACTTAGTTGCCCCTCCATGAAAGCCTAACTTCTTAATTCCTTAAGTGAACTTCCAAAACTGCCCCTGAATTTTCTTTCAGTTATGCTCACTTGCGGACATGTTTCGCACTATCCATTTGAAGGAATTTGTCAAAATTTCCTTCTATAGAAATGTTCCTCTATGTCTTAGTTTCATAATGCCTCAAGAATCATTCAATTCGGAGCACTATATCAAAAGTTATAGTCCAAACATGTCGGACATATCGTTCTCCTAATACATTTTCTAGTAATTCACTTCCTTCCACAAATAGACATTCTTAAAGGCTAAATTGAAATTTCATTTCTTCATAAAAATTGTAGCCCCATGTCTTAATTTTATTTTGCCTCAAACATCACTTCAATCGAATCTCCACAGATTCCGAATTTCACAAAATACTAAACTATGCTCAGAAACTTTCCTGACTCACTTTGATTCAAATAATCTTACTCAATTAAAGCTCTAAAATTTATAATTATGAAATCCTTTATAAGATGGCAAAGTTTTGAGAAACGACATTTGCTTATTTTTTCACTTAAAAGCATATTATCCACGAGCTCTCTAGCTCACCCCCCCTTTCATCCCCATCTCCAGGTGTTCGAGCAGGAGATTGGATGAAAGCGTGACAAGATTTTTATTTTTGTTTTGTATAGCTCGTATTTTGTATAAAGTAGAATTTGATATTGGTTTTGTATAGGTCTTGGATATGGCTTGAATTGCCATGCATGTATTACAAGCATGTTCTTTCAGGACGTATGAGAATGATGAAATTGTATAAATTTGAGTATGATATGTATATGATGATTTATGATTTTTGTGGGCGATTATGAAATTGTATTGATTTGGTTTTATGAATGTGATTTTGGATATGTATGGATATGGATGAATGTATATGATGAACATGAATGATGAAGTTATGTGTGGATTTGATTATGCGTTGTATATAGAATCGAGAAATAAATATAAATGTGTTTTGGATGCGGATGAACTGGATTGTTTGAGTTGGTTTTATAGAAATGTATTTAAGTCAATTGCAGGTTTTGGGATTGTTAAATTGCAGCTGTCATGCTGCCGGATTTTTGTGTATGATAGTTTATGGATTAAGCGAATGGATAAGTAAAATTGTGTATGAATGTATGGATGTATTGACATGAGTATGAGATTTGTTATGGTTAAGAATAAGGAATGTGATGAATTAGAAGAATAAAGCAACTTGCGATTAGTATGAGTTTAAGGCTAAGTCCTTATATGATAGATGAAAGCATGCTTAAGAAAGCAAAAAAAAATTATACCGTTTCGGATAGGTCAAGTTTAAGGTATCCAACGCGACGCTTCTTTAAGATAATTGATCCCGGATGTCGAACACTTGTCATGCTATTCGATTTGACTTCATATGTATGTTTCGATTCCAAGTTTGAATCCGATCTGTTTCTTTTTCGCATGTTTGTCAAAAGTTGAATACGTTTCGTATTCCGCTTCACTTTTTTTTCCACATTTTCGTTCGATTTGATATTCGTTTCACATTTGTATTCGACCCTATTCGCTTCGCATTTGTTTCATTTTCATTCGATTTGAATTCGGTTCAAGAATGATCATGATCAGTTTAAGCAGTAATAGCGTATTAAGTGTTTAAGCAGTTGGGTCTCGGAAACGGGATCCAACAGCACCTTATGCTATGCATCCAGGTAGCACCAGGATGTATAGGGATCTCAAGGAGCATTTCTGGTGGAGAGGTATGAAGAAGGATATGGACGAGTATGTGAGTAAGTGTCTAGTGTGTCAGTAAGTTAAGGCTGAGCACCAAGCACCTTTAGGCTAGTTGAGGCCATTATCCATTCCTGAGTGGAAGTGGCAGAGAGTGACTCTGGCAATCAAACAGAATGATCCTCTGCATGTGCTAGCCAAGAAGTATATTGATGAGGTTGTGAGATTGCATGGGATCCCGGATTCGATTGTGTCTGATAGGGATTCTCGTTTTACTTCGAGATTTTGTGGCAGTTTGCAGGAAGCTTTGGGTACTAAGTGGAGTTTTAGCACTGCTTTCCATCCTCAAATAGATGGACAATCTGAGAGGACTATTCGGATCCTAGAGGGGATGCTCAGGGCATGTGTGATGGATTTTAAAGGAGCATGGGATGAACACTTGCCTTTGGTCAAATTTGCTTACAATAATTCGTATCATTCGAGCATTCAGATGGCTCCGTTTGAAGCTTTGTATGGGAGGAGTGTAGAACTCCAGTGTGTTGGGATAAAGAGGGAGACAGGAAACTTTTGGGTCCAGAGTTGATTCTGATGATAGTTGATAAGGTCAACTTGATTAAACACAGGTTAAAAGCAGCTAAGGACAGGATGAAAAGTTATGAAGATGCTCACCGAAAGGAGATGGAGTATGAAGTCGGTGAGAAAGTTTTTCTTAGGACTTCTCCTTGGAAAGGGATTCTGAGATTTGGAAGGAAGGGTAAGCTAAGTCCAAGATATGTGGGGCCTTATGAGATTCTGAAAAGGATTGGTCCGTTAGCGTATAAGTTAGCATTGCCTCCTGAGCTATCACAGATTCATGATGTCTTTCATGTTTCTATGTTGAGGAGATACCGATCATATCCTTCTCATGTCATCTGATGAAGTTCAGTTAAGTGACGATTTGAGTTATGAGGAGCTTCTAGTTCAGATTTTGGATACAAAATAAAAGGCTCTCCGGAACAAGACAGTACGGCTAGGAAAAGTCTTATGGAGGAACCATTCGGTGGAAAAGGCCACGTGAGAGCCATTGGATGCTATGAAGGAGAAGTATCCTCATCTCTTTGTTGATTCAAGTAAGAATTTCGAGGACGAAATTCTTTCAAGGGGGGAGAAATGTTGGGCCCCGATTTCCCCTTTCTTATTAATAAGCATGTTTAAATTACTTTGAGGTTTAGTTTGCTCAAAAAAAATAATTAGAATAATTTGAGGTTTTAATGCCTAGGTGGACGGATTTTTAATGGAGGGATTAAGAGTTTAAATTAGAGTTGGTATGTTGTTAGAAACTAAAGAAATAAGATGAGTAAGGTTAATGTTGGAAGTTCTTTTATGTTGTTAAGGTTAAAGCTTATAATGGAGGGGTAATATTGTCTTTTTAGCTTCATTAAAAGAGATAGGAGGAAACAAAAGCCTTGTTTCCCATTAGTGAGAAGGAGACTTACGAAATTTGCAAGGAGAAAGGAAAGAAGGGGGATTTTCGTTGGAGAGAAGAAGAAGAAGAAGAAGAAGAAGAAGAAAAGAGGTTAGGGCTTTGTGATTTTCTTGCTTTAGAGAAGAGTTTCTAAGAGTTCATTAAGAAGGAAGAAAAAAAGGGAAGGATTAAGCTTCCATTAAGGGCAAGAAGAGAGAGAATTTGTGGGTGTCTCCTTAAGGTAAAGGAATTTTCGAAATTCTTGGAAATCTTTGATGGTTTAGACTCTAATAGCTTAGGAATTTTATGGGTAAGGTTATATAGGATTAAATTCATGCTTTCATGTCCTAAGAATTGCCAATTTTGACATCTCATGTTTCATATGGGATTTTTATGTTTGATGAAGGTCAAGAGAGGCAATTGGAGTTAGAGGAAAGGCAAATTGACCAAGCCTAGAGCTAAAGGAATTAAGGTGGGTGATATTTTAATAATTGAGTTAATAGTCATGTTAAAGTTTTTATCATAAATGCTATTTATTACTTTCCAATGATTTACCAATGTTTGTGTTTATTACTCTTTGGATTGGTTAAATCTTGTATTATGTATCTTTGGCATGTAAATTCAAGGTGAAAGTATTTTTGTAAAAGTGTTTGTCAAGTGAAAAAGAATAGAACATGTGATTTCGGAAAATGCCATTTTGGGTTATTATGTGTGAATTATGTGAAATGCATGTTTATATGGGTTTGAGGTGGTCCCTTAAGAGTCAGGTGCACCTGTCTAATTATAGGTTTCTCCCGCCTGCCCATTAGTGGCATTGGAGCTCCTCACGGACTCCAATAAGTTTACGGCTACACATGACCGCTTCGCGGGAATGTGTAGTACGTTTTGTTTGGATCCACCCAAACCATTGCTTATGTGTTTATGTGACATTGCTTTTTATTTGTTGATTTGTAAATGTTTTGATCAATTGAAACATGATGAGGATTTCTTTATGGAAAAAGTTTTTTTGGTAAAATTGCTTTGAAAAGAATTTCTAAAGGATGTTGCATGTTTATTCTTGATTATTAAACTGTTACCCACTGAGCCGTCGAGTTTACCCCCCATTTTTCCCTCCACAGGCGATGAGCGAGAAAATGATTAAAGGCACCGGATTGAGGCATTACTCCTGACCATTTCTGCTTTTGAAGGCATCTTTTAGAAAACAAGGCTTTGGATAGCATTTTGGACAAATGATCTTCTTTGTATTTTGATCTTTGCTATTTTGATGTATTCGGGCTAAAATGCCCTCTAAAGCTTTGTATTAACTTATGTTTTCATATAAATGTAAAAGATTTGATTTTGAAATGTATCTTGTGTATGTTTTATAAAAAAAGTAGTATTGTATGTTTTGAATTGACAAAAAGAGTAAGTCGAGGTTGCTGCCATTTGAGCTAGTTTTTGGGATTCTTTGAATTGGTTTGGTAGTTGGGTGATGGAAGATTGTGAAGATTGAGATTTATGTAGGTAATCGAGTATGGGTTGAATATTTTGGCTAGAAAAATTTTAGGAGAGGTGCTGTCAAATTTTTGTGAAAATGAGCAGAAACTTTGTTTAGGTTTTTGACCCTCTTAGAGCTTGATTCTGATTGGGAGGTCTTCTTGAAGATTGTAGCACATGTTTAGAACTTTCCAATAGTTCATAATTTGTCAGCTTTGGAGTTAGAAATAAGAAGTTATGAGGTTGGGAGATAAGAAGTGTGCAAGTGTTTATGATGTTAGGTTGAAGATGAGAGGCTTGGGAGAGGCATTGGAGGCTTTGGGAAGCCCCAATGTCTGTTAAACGGACATGGGTGTCCGTTTAATGGATATTCTTGGGTTTAAAAACACCCCTTGGCCAGTCCATGTCCGTTAAACGGACATGCATGTCTGTTTAACAGACTTTCTCGGGTCATTTGACCTCTTTCACCCGATACATGTTAATTAAACAGACATGGATGTCTGTTTAACGGACACCCACGGGAAAGATGATGATTTTGGATGCTGTTATAGGACGAATATCATTTTATGGTCTTCATGAGAGTTGTATATCTTGATGTATTCATTCTAACGGTCTAAAAACGAACTTAATACGATTTCTATATTGAAATTTATGGTGATCCCGTCAAGAGAGGTTCAAATTGTTTTAGAGTGTGAACTTAGTCTTTTCTTTTGGGCATAACTCCCTCATCCGACCTCTAATTGAGGTGACTATTGAACCAATAGGTTCGTAAGACATATATCTTCCTCTACATAAAAATTTATACCCTTTGGAGATGAATTGAAGAAGTTTGCATTAAATTAAGTGAGAGGTCGGTTAGGAGATTATGTTTGGGGTATGAGCCCTTTTAGGCTTTTTAAGCATATCTTGAGTTGTATAACTCCGTTTGAGGTGATTCTTTCTTCAAAAAAAACTCAAGACTTGAAGCTACAATTTGTATGAATAAGTCAACTTATGATTTTGGTGGTTAATTAGTGTGCGATAACCACGAATCTGGAGTTACAGGTAATAACCCTGAAAGGTAATAAGCACAAGGTTCATGACTTTGCAGGTTAAATTCCGGAAACAAGTTTTCTTTCGTGGTGAGGAATCCCTCCCCGTGGGTTGCGCGTCCAGACGTCACGTAGGACATCGGAGACGTGTCTCACCACGGTGGGGTTCCAACAGGTCAGGCATGGGAAGGACCTTATCAAGTGGTCAAACAAGCCGGACACGGCTTTTACATTCTGCGTGACACGAACGGCAAGATTCTACCGAGGCCCTAGAATTCCCAAAACCTGAAGAAATTTTACCAATAGATAAGTTTTACTTCAATTCATTTATTTCTTTGCATGTAACTAGTGGGTACCTTTTTCCTGGCCTTGCCAATCAGGTTTTTTAACAGCCCACACCCTTATCATCATTAATAAAGGGTTCAGAACTTCTTGGCAGAAAAAATCTCGCTATGTTGGGCTAAAGGGAGAATATTCTACCGACTGATTGTCATCAACATCGTTTGGCCAGGTTATCAAGACCGGATCTTGGAACCAGGCGATGCCAAGAAAACAATCTTGGATCGTTCGACCTCAATATCGCTCGGCCTCAACATCACTCGGCCAGGTTACCAAGACTGGATCTTGGAACCAGGCGATGCCAAGAAAACAATCTTGGATCGCTTGGCCTCAACATCACTCGGCCAGGTTACCAAGACCGGATCTTGAAACCAGGCGATGCCAAGAAAACAATCTTGGATCACTCGGCCTCAACTTCGCTCGGTCAGGTTACCAATACCGGATCTTGGAACCAGACGATGCCAAGAAAACAATCTTGGATCGCTCAGCCTCAACATCGCTCGACCAGGTTACCAAGATCGAACTTTGGAACCAGGTGATACCAAGAGCCAAAATCTTGGATCGCTTAGCCTCAACATCGTTCGGCCAGGTTACCAAGACCGGATCTTAGAACCAGGCGATAATAAAAAAGCAATCTTGGATTGTTCGGCCTCAGCATTGTTTGCCCAGGTTCCTTCGCATCGTTCAGTCACAATTCTCTTGAACCTCACTATCGATTGATATAAATCAAACGCACTCGTTCGTTGCCTATTATTTGAAAAAACAGTCTCCTATACGAATAAAGAAGACAACGGAGGACAAAAATAATAGAGGTTTTATTTCTTCATATATATGTTCTGGTCACAAGCTCCACCAGATGAGCGATGGAGGTCCTATTACATGCATCACTTTGGCCCCTCAGTAGGGGGAGAAGAACCAATAGCTGGATCGGTAGGAGTGGTTTTAGGGGTCGGCAAAGCAGCCAAGACAGGATCAGGATCTGAGGGAACAGTTGGAGAGACACCCCGATGAGCTCGCTCTTCTTCCTCATTTGAACTAAGGTCCAGCAGCTCGTCCAGTAATGTCTCTTCGTCCTTCTCAACTATCTCCTTTACCTCCTCGAGTGAAAGGCTGAGCTCTGAGGGAAGCATTGGCTCGGTAAAGTCCTCGAAGGACCACCCGACCCATAAGGGAAGAGAATGCCATGGCAATTTCTTAGGATGGAAAGAGTCAAATCGCCATCGAATTCTTTGCATTCATCATTTAGAAACCGTTTTTTCCATCGTTTGATTGCCTCAACTCTTTGCTCTTTGATAAAGCTTTGTAGCTCAAGCAATTTGTTCTCAGTCTTTACTTTATGCAGCATCGCTTCTTGGCAGTCATGGAGGACTCTTAAACGGAGCTCTTTCTCCATATTAGCTCTAGCGTTGGCATTGAGAACTTCTTCCCTTATGCCCTTATTATCGAGCTGCAATGCTCGGTACTCTTTTTCCAGCTCATCCCTTGACGCGACCGCTCTGTTCTTTTTCCCCTCCACCTCGTCCCTCGATGCAACCACTCTTTTCTTCTCCTCCTCCATCTCTGAAAGTTGAATCCTCAAAATGGTAACCTGGTTAAGTAGACCTTTAATCTCCTGGTCCATCGATCAAGCGACTTCAACCAACCGATCAAAACGTTGATACACTCCAGAGGCGACCGCCAGATTCTAAGATGAAGAACATTGTTAAAAAAAAAAGATAGGTGGTGGAGATTACCTCGGCCAAGCCACGCACAAGACCAGCCGTCATCTCCTTGTCGCCCAATGAATCCAAAAACTCTTCGTCCGCAGGAGGGACAACTTTCTGGGCAACATGAAGAGCCACATTGGTGTCCCTAAGCGATGCAGTCTTATCTAGACTGATTGTGGACACTCACTTCTAGGAGCTGGGCACCTGCTCCTTCCCCTTACCTTTGTCCAAATGGCGGGGCGACCGTTCAACATTCCTAGCGATCCTTTTTCTCTTGAGTGGCCGCTCTACCTCTTCAACATGCAGATCGGGTCAGCAGCATTGTGGACTCATTAGGAGCAGTCGGCTAAGTGATATCTGTGCTGACCTCTGCCGTCAGCTGAGCGATGTCTTTGTTGGTCTCCACCTTCTTGCTTCGCTCCTTCATCTTCAAGGAAGGTCTAGCAACTTTGCGCTGGCCTTTGGATTTGGGAGCATCGGAGGGCGAGGTGAGATTCTTGAGCTTCACCAAGGCTGCACAATTATAGAAGCAGGTTAGAAATCAAAAATAATATTCATGAAAAAGGGCAGTTTCTTCTTCTAGCCCGTTAATCCGAGGTAGAGTATTAATTAAAAAGCCATTGGCCGATGCCCCTCAACGATACCCCAAAACAAGACGGTCGAAAACATACCGACCGAGCACCGTAATTCGATCGATCACTTCAGATTCCTTTCCAGTAAAGGACAAACTAGAAGTGTCATTCCATTACTCGGCCAGGGGGGACCGCCACGGCCTAGACTCAAAGGTAGATCTCAGGGGCCTCACAAAGAAGTACTTCGTCTTCCAGGCCTTAACTGACGAAGCCGTTCCAGCAGGATGATACCTTGCGTCTTTATACTGGAAGTGAGGAATCCCGACCCCAGTGATTGATTTTTGACTCATTCTCAAGAAGTGTCGTAGAATACCGATAGATGGGGGACACCTGAAATGATGGCATAGCAGGGCGAGAACGTTAATGAACCTCCAACCATTCGGGGGGATCTAGCTTGACATCAATTTATGAGCGCAGCATACCTCATCGATGATTGGGGCATATGGAAGCCTCATACCACCGATCGAGAAAAAGCTGTCTGAAATCGTAAAATAGCCGCCCATATTGCTATAAATCTGCTCATTCTTACAGGCCAACCTGAGTTCCCAAGGAAGAAGGGATATTATTTTTAACGATGGATCGGTTCAACTCCCTTTCGGTCATCGCCGATGGGCCGTCGGGTAGCTTTTCAACTACTTGCCTGTCTTTCTGGTCAGTCGCTGTGATTTCTTCATCTTTCTCTGCGTCTGGCGCTTCATTTCCCCCTGCCTCTGGCACCTCCATCGCTAGTTCTCGGTGGAGCTTTTTCTGGGCCGTATCTACTTCTTCGTTAAGTCTCATAGGCGTTTGTGATGAAAATCAGCGAGGAGACGATGAAAAAGAGAAGGAGGAGGTGGTTTCATCCCTAAGTCTAAGTTCACTCCTAAGGCTAGTTGACGACATGGTTACTGAAAAGGAAATGTATAGGATGAGGAAAGGAGAGAGGATGTACCTAGTTTGGTGACTAAAATTTAGAGTTTTGACGACAGTGAAAAGAAAATTCTGAGGACGGCAGGCAAAGAGATGAAGAGTAGAGAGAATAGAGTTTGGAGAATCAAATACGCAAAAACGGTAGTGAAGGAAATTTGTCAATTCCAAGAGGTTATCACAAAGATCACATGAATGGGGGCACCAATAGAAGTTGGACGCGTGGCAAAACCCGAGCCGTGCAAATTAGGGTTGTCAGACACACGAAGCGGCGCAATAGTTGAAAAGACGCGCATAACCATAAAAGCAACACGAAAGGACGCTCTTTTTCAAATTTTGAAAATCTATCATAGGATGCATCATAAGTAATAATTCATGAGTGCTCTGACTAGGCGTCGATGTCCAATCGGTCGGGCCTATCAAGAGCTGTCACGCAGGCGAGCTGCACGAACCCTATGTACTCCATCGATCCTTCTCCCTGATCGGACTCGAGGAGTAGAGGGCTTATAGTTGGGTAGGTCGTGTTATGCCCAGGTCCAACCCTAGGATGACGTATGGGCCGATCAGCCCATTCCCAAGATGATGAGTTAAACACGGCAGGTATTTACTATATAAGTTCATTATCTCCTTACGATGCAGGTACGACTCTAAGAACCCTAATACCCTCTGTTCATAGACACAAAACCTACGACAAAAAACTGACTTAAGCATCAGAGGGGCAAGCCGGTGATCAGCCCCCGGTGTGCCTTTATTGTTTTTACAGGTATCTCCTAGTTGAAATCAATTTAGTTCATAGATCCAAACAACGGGCCCAGCCTCAGCAAAATCAGACTGAACTAGATTGAAAACTCTTAAGCCATGAGCACAGAATTAACACTATATCTATTCTCGATTTCATTATCATCATCATCAGGTTTCTTTACAATGCCATCTAAAAAACCAAGTTTATGTTTCGTACAAAGAGAATTACACATACTCTTTACCCATTCCTTATAAATATCCTCTTTCATGATCACTGGGCAAATATTCATACTTGGGTGATCTGAAGGATGCAAAAAGTGTAAAGAAGATAGAGTAAGCATGACATTATTTCTCCCTTTCCCTTGTTTCTTCGCTCCTAATCAATGCTTACCATAACAAATACATTTTTTGGCTTTGTTTTAATTCGCAACGTTTTTTTACTTGTAGTAAAAGTAACTTTTTGGCCACAAAATTAGATTATTGTAACTAAAAGTAACTTTTTAACTAAAAATTTAAAAATCTTTGCCGATTAAGTTAAAATTTTAAAAATCTTTGCCAATTAAAGAAAACGTCCAAAATATTTGTTTTCTGGATGCTACAATTTTAAATTCATAGCTAAAAGTATCATTTTGGCTACAAAATTAGAAAATCGTAGCTTCTACTTCAATAAGGGACGGTTTTTAAATTTCATAGCTAAAAGTAGAACCTTCCAAAAATATTTATTTGGCAAGTGCTATGATTTTAATTCGTAGCCAGAGTACAAATTTGTTATAACTATAAGCAACGTTTTTTAAAGTTCGTAGCAAAAAAGTTTTGGCTACAAAAATATTTTTCTAGTTAAAACTCAAATTTGCTTTAACTATCAGCTACATTTTCTAATTTTAATAGGGAAAAACTTTTTTTTACGAATATATTTTAGCAGCCAAAAGAAGAAAAATAAAAATTATAAATGTCATCATTTTTATGAGACATAGAACCTAAATACAAATTTCTCTTCTTAATTTACTTCTTCTGTCTTCATGTGTCTTCTGCTATAAAAGATTACTCATCTTATTCATGTGTCTCTTGTCTTTTACTCTAAAAAAATTTTCATTTCTCTTCTTCTTCTTCTTCTTTGTCCTTCTCTTTAACATTTCTACTCTCTAGAAAGAAAAATTCTCCATTTCTACAGTGTTTCAGAGACATGAAGTTATGAATTCATCCCACACGTTTAGGATTGATGGGGAGGAGATCCATGCGTCAAACCACACACCCTTCCATAAGAGTTAATCCGACTTCAACATTGACGTCTCCATTGACCATACAACTGCCTCATCTCTAAATGCATTTGCCTTTTGATCTTTACAGTCGGATGTGGATCCTAACCCTACCTTCTCTGATAGCCCATACGTCGAGAATAATAATGGCAATGTTTATACTGCTGTTGACAATGGCTTCTTCTCCTCTAATGGTTCCGTGCTTCCTCTTCCCACCTAGATGGTGCTGGAGAAAGGCTTTGCTCTAAGGGAGTGGTGGAAAATGAGATTCATTTTTATTTTTATTCTTCCATTTGTGCTATTTTGTTTTGAGATCTAGTGGTTCGAACATGTAAGCTTAGATTTGTTATGGCTTTGTAGTTCTGTAATGTAATTATAAGAGTTAATTATTCCCATTCAAGTTTCAGCATTTCTGGTACATATTAATTAATTGATTAGTGAATGAGAAGGCATTGTGATAAGTGTAAATTGCACTGTGTTTTAGGGCATAATTTGATATGTGTTTAGTTGCGAAGTCAATCATTTAGTATGTGTTTAGGTTAGAATTGTGGTAATTTATTAATTATTTATGTTTTAAGCATTTTATGGGTTAAAACAAGTCTTTGAGCTTAAATATTATATTTTTGAGGTACTTTGATGTGTTTGCTAGTATTTTAGGGTCAACATCGAAGAATGAAGGAGTTTCGTAAACATTTGAGCAGAAACAACGACCCACTATCACGATCGTGACAGAAGCACTAGAGTTACCCCATGATCGTGGCTTGAATGTGACAAGATTGTCACAGAAGCACAAGGAATGGTGCATGCCATGATCATGATAGAATGCTTAAATGTGGTCCATGATAGTGGCCTTCATCAGGGAGACACATAGACACTCAAGAACATCAAGTTTTTGGACCTTTCGGACCTCGAAATGTAGCGCCCCCTTACCATAGGGTACACACCGGGATGCCCAGAGGTCATTCCGATACATATCCTACGTTAAGGGTGAGTTACGTCCAAACACTAGATTCACTTCATATGGCATCATAACAATATTCACTTATAAGGAATCATAAGAAAATCACAATATTTTTTTTATTTAAACTACTCTTTCCTCATTTCCTTTCACAAAATCAATGATTACATTGTGTCTTTCAGGTTTTCCTTATGTACATCATCAAAATCCTAATACAAAATTCCTACAAGAAAGAGGAAATGTATCAAATCTATCTAAGCCATCCAAGAGTCCCAACTGACCGACCTTTGAGCCATGACCTCACTCACCAAAGCCCAATCTATACAACAGTGGAGTCCCTTAGTGAAATGAATCGCCCCTTTGACCTGAAAAGACAACGTTGTATTTTGTTGAGTTTTGCGAACTCAATGAGTGAACCATCATTGATGAGTTCACCGGATCAAACACACATATCACATATTTCACAAATATTCATTCAATGGATTCAATCTTATAATGTTATATGCATGAGACTCACATTCGTTGTTATTGTTGTGACCGAGTGCCCATCACATACTTATACACAATTACTGGACCATAGGGCTCAATCAGAATAGAATCACAGAGCATAGCTCTGTACACAAAACATATATCACAGAGCAAAGCTCTACGTGGAAGCGCTTCATTGGCCATTCAAGTCACAACACCTTCATCTGAGCATACATTTTATGAAATGCACCACATACGGATTACGTCATATCCGATAATCACATGCGAGATTTAATCAGAAACTCATTATCATCGAATCTAAGTCCTGTATTCAACTCTCTCTGAGAATTCACACATCATATAGGATTTTAGATCAAAACAAAGCACTTCTAATACCCATATTCACATAATAAACTCCTCGGACTTTAAGTCCGAAATTCAAATCAAATCACAAACAATTTATAATTGGAAGCTAACACCTCATATAATTCAAAGAAACTCAATCCTAAGAATCATCTAGGTTGACTCAAAGGTTGCTCCCAAAGCTAATGCCTGGAAGATCCTGCAACGTCTAGAAGTTGACGTTCCAGTTGCTCCTCTATAACAAATAGCATACACGATATCACAATTTGAACCATTAAGAGTATTCAATAATGCATATGTATGAAATGAATTATGTACAATGCATGACCATGATAATCTTGGGTATCACTCCAAAAATTATTCAAAACACTATCCCCATACCAAAACTCATCTAAGTATAACCAACACTTAGGTTTGTGCCTCACTAGAACCATTGAAAACTCCATTCATTACTCATTACCTTTTGGGTCTACGGTTCACATACAATAAGAAGGTGAAACTGAGATAATTTGGTCATACTATCTTCTATAAAAGTTTTCCCCTAAGTCTTATCTTTCCATGGACACCAAAATCACTCAATTTGGTTCAGTAATGTGGAAGATATAGCTTAAGTATTTTTGGACTGTTCTTAATCAAAATAGTTTTCTATATACAACTTCCATCAAGACATTGGACACCTTAGAAATTGAATCAAGATTAAGCTTCTTCATGAGATTTGTATCCCTATTGTTATAGTTTACTCCAAATCAAAAATCACATTAATTGGAATCCTACAGATCAAAATATCATCAACATACTGAAGTATGTTTAGTAGAATAACACCAGTTCATACTCCTTTAAGACCACACTCACTACATCTGTCCCACTCTTTTCACTCAATATTTTCCCATTCATTCCATATAGGCATGATTCTTGGTTAAGATGTATATAAATGTTGTACGAATCCAATGGTTTAAGAATCAAATCATTTGGAGGTCTAGAGAAGAAGTTATGGCCAAAAGAATCCAACATGTTCATATCTTTACTCGTATTGTACACGTTTTGGAGCAATTGCTATAACTCTCACTACAGACGTCAGATTGACTTTGTTTTTCAACTATTGGAAAGAGTACTTCCAAATCTACAACTCTCATGAAGACCTTGAAGGCCAATTCTATCATTTGGCTTCAGTATCGTCTCACTTTCCTTTCGTCTTAGTTCTATCGTCTCATTTCCATCGTCTCATTTCTATCATCTCATTTTCTTTCATCTCATTTGCTTTTGTCTCATTTTCTTTCGTCTCATTTTCTTCCGTTTCATTTTCTTCCGTCTCATTTCTTCCGTCTCATTTCTTCCGTCTCATTTTCTTCCATCTCATTTTCTTCCGTCTCATTTCTTCCGTCTCATTTTCTTCCGTCTCATTTTCTTCCATCTCATTTTCTTCCATCTCATTTCTTTTGTCTCATTTTCTTCCGCCTCATTTTCTTCCGTCTCATTTCTATCGTCTTATTTTCTTCTGTCTCATTTTCCGCCTTCTCATTTTCTTCCATCTCATTTCTTCTGTAGAGCTTCTCCACTTATAAGGATCATAACTTTTGACTCCGATGTTTAAAATTTTCATACTATATACAGTTAGAAAGATAAAAGAAAGATCTAAAACTTTTAGAGGCATCTTGACTAAAATCTTTTTATATCAATCCCAAATTTGCCCCTAAATTCTGAATATGAATTTTCCTTACACACACCAACGTACTGGACCAACTTCATAACTTCATGAAATTTTGAGACTTTTAGAAATAGAACTGAAATTCAATGTCTTCATACAAAATGTAGCCATAAGTCTCTAGTTTAATTCAAATTAAGAATCATCTCTTTTAGACAACTAGAGAGAATGTTATGGTTAAAAGACTAAAGTGTATTCAGTGAATATTTTCCCGATTTTCAAACTTTCAATATTTTATATCACCAAAACACCAAAAAAAATTCAAAAACTAATTTAACACTATAACCGAATTTATTTCTTCCCAACCACCTAGTATTTATGACAAAACAAGTAAATGCCATTTCCCATGCAGATGATAGTAACTTATCAAATTTCTTTCACAAATTCCCAACTCTAAGGGATTTCTTCACCACTTACCTGCTGAAAACTTTGAAATCTTCAAGCCCTAACTCCACACATTTCACGTACTTCACTGAGTACAATGACCAGCTTCTAGTTTTTTCAGGGTAGAGGACACAACTGGCAAAGTAGGTTTGGTGAAGGAAAGGAAAAACACAGAAGTCTCTTAGAAAGTAATTGATGGAAAACTCTATGTTTCAAAAGGAAGTTTGAAAAAAAAGATAATAAAGAAGGGACTTAGACAAGACTTAACCTGTCAACTCTCAAAAAATAGTAACCTACTTCTAACAAGAGTACAAAAGCATAAGTGACACTTGTCACTTACCCAACAACCAAGTTTTAACTTAGCTTCTTTTGAAACTAACTCCCTTGACTGTCATCTTTACAATCCAACCATCTCCAAAGCCTCTTTTAATTTCTTGTTCCCTATTATATATATATATATATCTATATCTTTCTCAATACTCCATAATTTTCAAAGGTAACTCCTAAATTCACCAACATATACAAATACGATATTTCCACCAATCACTAATATTTCCAATGTAAAAAAGTCCATAACTCTAAAAATTCATAAATCAATCCAATTATACCCGGAATTATTCATGAACGCATGTACAATTATTTTCATGTGCAAATTCATTCACTATTCATGTATAAGCGCATGGCATTTTTATGCATGAACATGAAAATGCATCTCTAACTCTCATTAATCACTCACATTTACTATTCTAACCCTCCCACAAGTAATGGGATGTTACAACTCTCCCCTCCATAAAGAAATTTCGTCCACAAAATTCTTACCTGTTTGCTAGAATAGGTGGGGATATTGTCTCCTCATGTGCTCCTCAGTCTCCTATGTTGCTTCTTCAGTTGAGTGGTTCCTCCAAAGGACTTTTGCTAATGGAATAACTATAGGAAAATCCCGGTGTGTACATCACATGCACACGGTGTGGAAAACAAAAATTTTTATTCCGGGACCTTCCCCAAAGCCAGGATCCATGTGTCTATATAACAAACTCAAACCATAACGGCCAAAGGAGACCGTCTCTAATGGTATCCACGTAGAGATCGGAAAACCTAACTCGGGGCAAACCCTTTGACCCGGGAATAGCTAGAACAAAGTACAGACTGCTAGATCTTACCTTTGTTCTTGGAGAGCTTGGAATTAACGATAGAGGAAGATGAAACTTGATGAAGAAGAGAGCTTGAAGATCGTTGGAGAGAAGAGAATAGCTTAGGATTTTCTCAAAATCCTTTCTTCCTATTTCATTCTCACAAAACCAACGAACATCACTCTACTTTCTTTCATTTTCATGTCTTTCCTTTTGTCTTTTAGCCATTAAATGCAATTAATGACTAGGCAAAAGAGAAGAAGTTTCTCCACTCTTCTATCTTCCACGTAAATCATATATATATATATATATATATATATATATATATATATATATATATATATATATAATTACTTAATTAATTAATTAATTATATAAATGCTGAAGTGGTCCAGTCACACTAGGATCGGTCCTACCGGCCTACCGGGTCCCGGTATGGAAAAACCACCGAAAACCTTTTTCAGCAATATCGATATCGCGATCTCATTGGGACATATCTCGATTCATCGGGATCCATTTAATCCTGTTGCTCTCCATTTATTGCATCTCTATCCAAAACTATTTTACGAATTCTCCGAGTCACTCTTATGCGTGTGACCCATTAGGTTCCCGGTTATGTTGGCCACTTAGATTAACACTTAATCTGAGCAAGTCATGAGCGGTATCTAGCAACACATCATGACCCACAATTGACCGGAAAGTAATTGGTTTGACGAATGAACATATATTCATCATGAACCATATCACTTAACCTTTCCATGTATAATTACCGATAATTCGTCCTTTCACCATGCTATACCCCACTTGGTTATGAGTATGGGCAAAGTGTCAACTTTACTAGATTGACTACGCCAACTCTAGTCCAGTGATATCAGTTCTTGTCCTGGGACTCATTACTTTATATGTCATCAAGACACTCTTCATGACATATGTATTCGCCAGAGATTTCCAAGTAATGACCTCGACAAGAGGCCACGGGCATCATCTTCGCTATCACGTAAGTGGTGAATCTTCTATTGGCTACTCAATTACCTTCAATACCTCAAGCTGCACCCAATCACCACCCTATGAGTGACCTATGTAAGGCAACAAGGAATGGAGTCAAAGCACGTAATCAAGATTCAAGATATCCTCGAGCACCTCAAGTCTAAGGATACTGCACCATTGCTATGATGAGATTATCACCGACATTAGAATAGACATCCATGTGATGATCTCATAGTAGTCATCCAATGTACTTACTACCTATGGTAAGCATTCACATCTCAACACTAAATATCTCATATTTACAGTTTCTGAGATCCACTGCTTGATCAAATCAAGGAGCTTGAGATGTGCTAGTCTTTCCGGATTACCATGTCCAAAGACGGCAATCCTATGACTAGGATAATTTAGATATCGACATAATTGCACATGATAGGAATATCAGTAGTATGATCACATCATAATTTCCTTCATGCTATGTCATATATCATGGACTTCATTAATTTGCTTATAGATCAATATCTATTCATAATTAATGAACAACAAAATAATGAAATATGCCTTTCTTTATTTATTCATAAAGTATGTACACAACTTTGTACAAAACGCGCTAAAGGCGATTGCCTTTAGGGCACTACTCTAACAATCTCCCACTTAACCTAAAGTCAATCACCTTGATATCTAATACCATAGGCGAGTACATGAGAATCAAAATTCTTCTATGAAAATGGCTTCGTCAACGGATCAGCAATATTCTGCTCTGTGGGAATTCTTTCTATCTGGACATCACCTCGACCAATGATCCCCCTGATCAGATGATATCTGCGAAGTATGTGTTTGGATCGTTGATGAGACCTTGGTTCCTTTGCCTGCGCAATAGTCCCATTGTTGGCACAATACAACTATATGGGCCCATCATAGCTAGGAAACACACCAAGTTTAGTAATGAACTTGTTGATCCAAACTGCTTCCTTTGCTGCGTCTGAAGTGGCAATGTACTCTGCCTCGGTTGTTGAATCGGCAGTTGTCTCTTATTTGGAACTCTTCTAACTGACTGCCCCGCCGTTCAGTGTGAATATGTAACCTGATTGGGATTTAGAATCCTCGTTATCAGATTGAAAACTGGTATCTATATACCCGCTCACTTTGAGATCTCTATCTCCATATATCAAGAAAACATCCTTAGTCCTTCGCAAGTACTTGAGGATATTCTTGACAGCCACCCAGTGATCCTCACCAGGATCCGATTGGTATCTGCTCGTAACACTTAGAGCATATGATACATCGAGTCTCGTACATAGCATAGCATACATGATAGATCCTACCGCAGATGCATACGGGATCATACTCATGCGCATCCTCTCATCTTGTGTCTTAGGACATATAGATTTCAAGAGTGTTATCCCATGAGTCACGGGAAGGTACCCTCTCTTGGATTGTTCCATGCTAAACCTCTTCAGCATCTTGTCTATGTACGTTGATTGTGAAAGACCAAGAAATCTTTTTGATCTATCTCTATAGATCCTTATCCCAAGCATATAAGTTGCTTCACCAAGGTCTTTCATGACAAATTGTTTGGACAAACAAATCTTCACCGATTGTAGCATAGAGACATCGTTTCGTAGTAATAATATGTCATCTACATACAACACAAGGAATACGATTGCAGTCCCACTAACCTTCTTATATACACAGTGTTCATCCGCATTTTGTGAGAAACCAAACTCTTTGATTACCTCATCAAAACGGATATTCCAACTCCGGGATGCTTGTTTCAATCCATAAATGAATTTCTGAAGCTTGCATACCTTTTCGCCATCATAGGAGATGAAGCCCTCAGGTTGTGTCATATACACATCCTCAGTTAGATTTCCATTCAGGAAAGCTGTCTTCACATCCATTTGCCATATCTCATAATCATAATGAGTGGCAATGGCTAGGAGTATTCTAATGGATTTAAGCATTGCTACTGGGCTGAAGGTCTCGTCATAATCAACTCCTTGTCTTTGATGAAAACCTTTAGCCATAAGCCTAGCTTTATAGGTAATCACATTACCATCCATGTCGGTTTTCTTCTTGAAAACCCATTTACACCCTATGGGTTTTATTCCTTCGGGTGCATCAACCAAAGTCCATACTTGGTTTTCATACATGGAATCCATTTTAGCCTTCATGGCATGAAGCCATTTCTCAGACTCTGAACTCTTCAGAACCTCTTCATAGGTAGTAGGCTCATTATCTTCTATGAGCAATACGTCATTCTGTTCATTCACGAGAAATCCATATCTCTCGGGAACAGAGCGTATCCTACGTGACCTACGAATTTCGTGTGTTGTAGAAGGTTGAACTGCTACTTCATCTCAGATGAGTCACAATTTCAGTTCAAGCAGTTGATTCAGATCTGTTCGAGCATCTTGAACTTCTTCAAGTTCAATTTTGCTCCCACCGCCTTCTTGTAAAAGAAACTCTTTCTCTAAAGACAACATGCTTTGAAACAAACACCTTTTGTTCCTCAAAGAAGGTAGAATTGATATCCCATTGTTTTTTAGGATATCCTACGAACAAACACTTGTCGACTTTGCATCAAGTTTGTCCGATCGTATCCGCTTCACATAAGCGACAACCCCAAACTTTCAAATGAGTAAGATAGGGTTTTTGTTAGTCCACATCTCATATGGAGTAACATCAATGCTTTGATGAAACTCGCTTAACAAATAAACAAATTGTCTCGAGTGCATACCCCAAAAGGATTTTGGTAAATTTGCAAAGCCCATCATCAATCGTACTATGTCTAACAAGGTTCGATTTCTCCTTTCACCACACCATTATGTTTGTGGTGTGTAAGGAGGAGTCCATTGAGATAAAATCTCATTATCTCCGAGATAATCCAAAACTATTGGTCTAAGTATTCCCACCACGATCGAATCGTAATGTCTTGATACTTTTCCCAAGTTGGTTTTCTACTTCATTTCAATTGTTTGAACTTTCAAATGCTTCGATTTGTATCTCATCGACATCAAAATACCCATATCGAGAATAATCATCGATAAAGGTAATGAAGTAAAGACAACCACTTCTAGAATGGATGGATATCGGACCACATACATCCAATGTATTAGGTCTAATACTCCATCGCTTTCGCTCACCCTTTCCTCGAACAGTAACTTAGTCATCTTGCCTAATAAAAATTCACATGTGTCATATGATTCATAATCAAATGACCCTAAACTTCCACTCTTATGGAGCTTAGCTATCGCTGCTCTCATTTATATGGCCAAGCATAATGCCATAAGTAAGTTGATTTTAAATTATCTCGCTTATGTCTTTTCGTGTCATTGACATTCATAATTGATGTGACATATCTAATATGTAAATTCCATTGCATAATGTACCAGACCATAAAGCATTCCATTCAAACTAATAGAACAACCATTGTTACTAAAAGTCAAATGGAAACTAGCTCTATTTAAACAAGAAATGATAATATGTTCTTTGTTAAAACAGTACAAAATAACATTCATCCAATTTAATTACAAGCCCACCGGGAGTGACAAAAATAAGTGCCTACGGCTAATGCAACAACTCTTGCTCCATTTCCTACACGCAGGTCTAGTTCTCCTTCATGAGTCGCTCATCGTCCCCGAGGCCCTCGTGATATCATTGCATATGTGTGAGCCACAACCGTATCTAATACCCATATGTTATGGTCAAAACAGATTAACCTCAATGAAAACATACCTGAAAAGTCGAGGCATCCGATGCCTTCTTCTGCTTCAATTCTTCCAGATAGACTTTACAGTTCCTCTTCCAGTGGCCAGTCTTGCCACAATGGAAGCAAGTTCCTTTTGGTGCAGTTTCTTTGGTTTTCTTTTTGGTTGTACTTCCTTTTGGTTTCTTAGACTTTTTCTTCTTTAGATTCTTTTTCTTGGAACCAGAAGAAGAAGAGGCCACCATAAGCACTTGCTTACTATCCTTCTTGATAGCTTGCTCTGCTGTCTTGAGCAGATTGATCAACTCATGGATTGTCGTGGATATTTGGTTCATCCGATAGTTTAACACAAACTGTGAATAACTATTAGACAATCCAACTAGAATTAATTCAACACTTAATTCATAATCCATAAAAAAACCTAAGACGGCCAACGTCTCAATATACCCATTCATCTTCAGTGCATACTACACTGCAGATGAACCTGGAGTTATCTTAGTAGTGAAGAGTAGCCTCGAGGTCTCGAACCTTTCAGACCGAGCTTGCTCATCAAACAGCCCTCTAAGATGAAACACTATAGTATTAGCATCCATAGACTCATGCTGCTTCTGCAGCTCTGATGACATAGATGCGAGAATAATGCAGGTAGCCATGTCACTGTCCTTGAGATGCTTACGATATGCTTTCTGATCTTCATCAGAAGCATCAATAGTAGGTGGATCAGGAAGTGGAACATCGAGGACATAACCCAGTTCCTCGAATTTGAAGACAATTCTCAGATTTCTTAGCCAATCAAGACAGTTGGGTCCAGTTAATTTATTGGAGTCCATAAGTGAACGCAAGTTCACACTGGAAGTCATCTTCAATAACCTATAGGGAAAGAGAGAAAGAATGTTAGAATAGAATTACATGCATGATCATAAGGACTTGCATGACATGCATATGGCTCCCACTAGTTTCAAAGAATCCATAACCCTCATTACGAATCCAAGAAACATTATGACAAAATATCCTAGTGGGTCGATATCCGACATTGCTAAGAATGACCTTGGGTTTACCCAACAAGCCACTTTAGGTCAATCGGTAGGTATCGGTCATACCAATTGCATCATAGATGTCCGACATTACTAAAATGACCTTGGGTTTACCCAACAAGCCACCTTAAATCAATCGGCACGTATCGGTCATACCAATTACATCACAGGTGCAATTATCGACTAGTGCTATCAACTCGTGATGTATGCACACATATTGGGTTATCAACTTTTGATGCGTGTACATCTGATGTACACTACCCAATTTCGCCTCTGTCCACGTTGACCTTGAGTTTACTCAACAAATCAACGCTTCTAGTGAAAACCGACCCATTAATCCAAAAATCGTATTTTCATGGTTCAACATATCCAGATAGAGTGAGCTTGGGTTTACCCAACAACCCAACCCTATAAGAACTCTGTTCTCCCATATTAATGGAAGGCATTAGTTTTCATATGATGTGAGGGTTTTCGTGTCTCATCTTCTTCTTCTCCAAGCTATAGGATTATAGTCACCATGACTATATGGAATGATTTAGGGCAATTCATCAATCACATTGAATCTATACCTAAAATCATCCATCATCCCACCTTTGCATGTTGTAGTCAACTTGTGCATGTGCTAGTCGACTGGTGCATGTGCTAGTCGACTGGTACATGTGTAGTCGGCTACTACTATGGATTATCAGTAGACGAGCTAGTCGACCGTGTATGTGCTAGTCGATCGTTCACGATCGGCATGCTCTAATCGCTAATTTCTCAATCCGTAGTTCAAATTCACAATACCAAGTGTAATATCCTTTATTATGATGTACCAATGAAACACTTTCATTGTACCATGCTTACCATATATAGTTATACTATACATGAAACTTGAAATCAATGAATATACCATTATTCACATAAATTTCCAAATAATTTGAGAATATCAAACTATCACCCTAAGTATATCTAGGTAGTCTATACTTTATCAAGACTACTTCGGCACTGGTCACAAAATTGTGACGGCCAAAACAATCAAGACAACGAAATATACTAACGAGACGCTAATGTGACACATTTGACATCCCAAAATATTTGGACACCCAATTTCAAGAAACTCAATTTTGGCAAGCATACAACATAAATGTAACACATTTTTAATCACATTAAAAATGATCCAAGGCATTGGAACTGAAAATTACACAACCAATCATTCCAAACAAAACAGCACCAGCAACTTTCTCAAAAATGCCATGCTATGTCTTTTGCTTGAAAAACTCATTGAAAAAATTTCAATAAATTCTGATAAAATTACAGAGGTTACAAAATTTTCACAAAATGCTCCATGAATTTTGGCAGGATTTATTTCCAACAAAAAAGCATCCAACCTCAGCAACAAAGCCAATGTAGAATCTGTGTTCCTCAACACTGTTATTCCCAGCAGCACACAATAAATTCTCAAATAAATAGTAAATCACCTCGAAAACATTTTTCCATCCTCATAGACTTTAAAAAACATCTTAGAGACATTTTGGTGAAAGAAGATCCGAAAAAAAATTTCTACAATTTATTCTCGAATTTATAAGCATGCCTGTTCAAGGAATGTGCACAAACACAGCAACTAGAACATTAGGGAATAAATTAGCAAAACCATATCAAATCACATGGATAAATTCCTTCCTTCCACAGACATATTTAAAAACATCTTATGAGCACATCTGGGTAAGAAAATTTCGAAAACAATATTTCTATACTGATTTCGAATTTAACACAGTCAACATGCATCATCATCACAAACAATAGGCAGCTCCGACCTTGTTATGATTTCTTCGTTATATATGACACAAGTGGCTTTGATACCACTGTAGGAAAATCCCGATGTGTACGTCACATGCACACGGTGCGGAAAACAAAAATTTTTATTTCGGGACCTTCCCGAAAGCCAGGATCCATGTGTCTATATAACAAACTCAAACCATAACGGTCAAAGGAGATCGTCTCTAACGGTTTCAACGCAGAGATCGGAAAACCTAACCCTGGTCAAACCCTTTGACACAGGAATAGGTAGAACAAAGTAAAGACTGCTAGATCTTACCTTTGTTCTCGGAGAGCTTGGAATTAACGATGGAGGAAGATGAAACTTGGTGAAGAAGAGAGCTTGAAGATCGTTGGAGAGAAGAGAATAGCTTAGGATTTTCTCAAAATCCTTTCTTCCTATTTCATTCTCACAAAACCAACAAACATCAATCTACTTTCTTTCATTTTCATGTCTTTCCTTTTGTCTTTTAGCCATTAAATGCAATTAATGACTAGGCAAAAGAGAAGAAGCTTCTCCACTCTTCTATCTTCCACGTAAATCATATATATATATATATATATATATATATATATATATATATTAATTACTTAATTAATTATATAAATGCTGAAGTGGTCCAGTCACACTGGGGTCGGTCCTACCGGGCTACCGGGTCCCGATATGGAAAAACCACCGAAAACCTTTTTCAGTAATATCGATGTCGCGATCTCATCGGGACATATCTCGATTTCATCAGATCCATTTAATCTGTTACTTTCCATTTATTGGATCTCTATCCAAAACTATTTTATTTAATTCTCCGAGTCACTCTTATGCGTGTGACCCATTAGGTTCCCTGCATGTTGGCCACTAAGATTAACACTTAACTGAAAGCAAGTCATGAGCGGTATCTAGCAACATATCATGACCCCAATTGACCGGAAAGTAATTGGTTTGATTTAATAAACATATATTCATCATGAACCATATCACTAACCTTTCCATAGACAATTACCGCAATTCATCCTTTCACCATGCTATACTCCACTTGGTTATGAGTATGGGCAAGTGTCAACTCATACTAGATCGACTACGCCAACTCTAGTCCAAGTGATATCGCTTCTTGTCCTGGGACTCATTACTTTATATGTCATCAAGACACTCTTCATGACATATGTATCTACCGAGATTTCCAAGTAATGACCCCGACAAGAGGCCATGGGTATCATTTTCGCTATCACGTAAGTGGTGAATCCTCTATTGGCTACTTAATTACCTTCAATACCTCAAGCTATACCCAAGCACCACCCTATGAGCGACTCCATGTAAGGCAACAAGGAATGGAGTCAAAGCACGTAATCAAGATTCAAGATATCCTCGAGCACCTCAAGTCTAAGGATACTTGCACCATTGCTATGATGAGATTATCACTGACATTAGAATAGGACATCCATGTGATGATCTCATAGTAGGTCATCCAATGTACTTATTGTTAGAGTAGTGCCCTAAAGGCAATCGCTTTTAGCGCATTTTGTAAAAATTTGTGTACAGTCTTAATGAATAAATAAATAGTTCATTATTTATGAACTGATATTGATCAATAAGCAAATTAATGAAGTCCATGATATATGACATAGCATGAAGGAAATTGTGATGTGATCATAGGAGGTGAAGCCCTCAGGTTGTGTCATATACACATCCTCAGCTAGATTTTCATTTAGGAAAGCTGTCTTCAAATCCATTTTCCATATCTCATAATCATAATGAGTGGCAATGGCTAGAGTATCCTAATGGATTTAAGATTACATCGGGTCAAGGTCTCGTCATAGTCAACTCCTTGTCTTTGACGAAAACCTTTAGCCATAAACCTTGCTTTATAGGTAATCACATTACCATCCATGTCGGTTTTCTTTTTGAAAACCCATTTGCACCCTATGGGTTTGATTCCTTCGGGTGCCTCAACCAAAGTCCATACTTGGTTTTCATACATGGAATCCATTTCAGCCTGCATGGCACAAAGCCATTTCTCAGACTCTGAACTCTTCAGAACCTCTTCATAGGTGGTAGGCTCATTATCTTCTATGAGCAATACGTCATCCTGCTCATTCACGAGAAATCCATATCTCTAGAACAGAGCGTATCCTACGTGACCCACTTTAACTTCGTGTGTTGTAGAAGGTTGAATCTGCACTTCATCTGTATGAGTTACAGCTTTGAGTTCAGCAGCTTGATTCAAGATCTGCTCGAGCATCTTGAACTTCTTCAAGCTCAATTTTGCTCCCACCGCCTTCTTATAAAAGAAACTCTTTCTAAAAAGACAGCATGCTTTGAAACAAAAACCTTTTTTCCTCAAAGAAGGTAGAATTGATATCCCATTGTTTCTATAGGATATCCTTCAACAAACACTTGTCGACTTTGCATCAAGTTTATCTAACTCGTGTCCGCTTCACATAAGCAGTGACAACCCCAAACTTTCAAATGAGTAAGATAGGGTCTTTTGTTAGTCCACATCTCATATGGAGTAACATCAATCGCCTTTGATAGAACTCTGCTTAGCAAGTAAACAAATGTCTCGATTGATACCCCAAAAGGATTTTGGTAACTTTAAAAGCCCATCATTGATCGTATCCACGTCTAACAAGGTTCGATTTCTCCTTTCTGCCACACCATTATGTCAGTGGTGTGTAAGGAGGAGTCCATTGAGATAAAATCCCATTATCTCGAGATAATCCAAAACTCTTGGTCTAAGTATTCCCCACCACGATCGATCGTAATGTCTTGATACTTTTCCCAAGTTGGTTTTCTACTTCATTTCAATTGTTTGAACTTTTCAAATGCTTCAGATTTGTATCTCATCGACATCTGTACCCATATCGAGAATAATCATCGATAAAGGTAATGAAGTAAAGACAACCACTTCTGGCATGGATGGACATCGGACCACATACATCTGAATGTATTAAGTATAATACTCCATTCGCTCGTTCACCCTTTCCTTTAAAGGGTAACTAAGTCATCTTGCCTAATAAACAAGATTCACATGTGTCATGTGATTCATAATCAAATGACCCTAAACTTCCACTCTTATGGAGCTTAGCTATGCGTCTCTCATTTATATGGCCAAGGCGACAATGACATAAGTAAGTTGATTTTAAATTATCTCGTTTATGTCTTTTCGTGTCATTGACATTCATAATTGGATGTGACATATCTAATATGTAAATTCCATTGCATTATGTACCAGTACTATAAAGCATTCCATTCAAACTAATAGAACAACCATTGTTACTAAAAGTCAAATGGAAACTAGCTCTATTTAAACAAGAAACATACAATATGTTCTTTGTTAACACAGGTACAAAATAACATTCATCCAATTTAATTACAAGCCCAGTGGGGAGTGACAAAAAGTAAGTGCCTACGGCTAATGCAAAGAACTCTTGCTCCATTTCGCACACGCAGTCTAGTTCTCCTTCACGAGTCATCTCATCGTCCCCGAGGCCCTGTGATATCATTGCATATGTGTGAGCCACAACCGGTATCTAATACCCATATGTTATGGTCAGAAACATTATTAACCTCAATGAAAAATATACCTGAAGGAGCTGAGGCATCTGATGCCTTCTTCTGCTTCAAGTCATCCAGATAGACTTTACAATTTCGCTTCCAGTGGCCAGTCTTGCCACATTGGAAGCAAGTCCCTTTTGGTGCACTCTCTTTGGTTTTCTTCTTGGCTGCACTTCCTTTTGGTTTCTTAGACCTTTTCTTCTTTAGATTCTTTTTTTTTGAACCAGAAGAAGAAGCCACCATAAGCACTTGTTTACTATCCTTCTTGATAGATTGCTCATTGCTCGAAAGCGATTGATCAACTCGTGGATTGTCGTGGATATTTGGTTCATCCGATAGTTTAACACAAACCGTGAATAACTATCGACATCCAACTAGAATTAAGTCAACACTTAATTCATAATCCATAATAAAACCTAAGACGGCCAACCTCTCAATATACATTCATCTGCAGCAGCATACCGCACCGCAGATGAACTCGAGTCATCTTAGTAGTGAAGAGTAGCCTCGAGGTCTCGAACCTTTCGCATCGAGCTTGCTCATCAAACAGCCTCCCTAAGATGAAACACTATGGTATGAGCACCCATAGACTCATGTTGCTTCGCACTCTGTGACATCGAGGCAAGCATAATGCAGTAGCCATGTCACCGCCTTTAAGATGCTTACGATATGTTTTCTCGATCCTCATCAAGCATCGCAAGCAGTGGATCGAAGTGGAACATCTAGGATATATCCCATTCTTCGACACTGAGAACAATTCTCGATTTCTCACCAATCTAGAAAGTCAGTCCAGCAATTTCTTCGAGTCCATAAGCGGCGCAGTTCACACCGAAGTCATCTTCAATAACCTATAGGAAAGAGAGAAAGAATGTTAGAATAGAATTACATGCATGATCATAAGGACTTGAATGACATGCATATGGCTCCCACTAGTTTCAAAGAATCCATAACCCTCAGTACGAATACAAGAAACATTATGACAAAATGTCCTAGTGGGTCGATATCCGACATTACTAAAATGACCTTGGGTTTACCCAACAAGTCACCTTAGGTCAATCGGTAGGTATCGGTCATACCAATTGCATCATAGACATCCGACATTACTAAAATGACCTTGGGTTTACCCAACAATTCATCTTAGATCTATCGGCAGGTATCGGTCATACCACTTGATTCATAGATGCAACTATCAACTAGTGCTATCAACTCGTGATGTATGCACACACATTGGGTTATTAACTCTTGATGCGTGTACATCTGATGTACACTACCCAATTTCACCTCTGTCCACGTTGACCTTGAGTTTACTCAACAAATCAACGCTTCTAGTGAAAACTAACCCATTAATCTGAAAATCTTATTTTTCATGGTTCGAACATATCCGTATAGAGCGAGCTTGGGTTTACCCAACAACCCAACTCTATAAGAACTCGTTCTCCCATATTAATGGAAGGCGTTAGTTTTCATATGATGTGAGGGTTTTCGTGTCTCATCTTCTTCTTCTCCAAGTCGTAAGATTATAGTCACTATGATTATATGGAATGATTTAGGTATTTTATCAATCACATTGAGTATATACTTAAAATCATCCATCATCCCACCTCTGCATGTTGTTGTAGTCGATCGGTGCATGTTCTAGTGATCGAACATGTGCGGTCGACTACTATGGATTATCAGATGCCCAAATAATCGGTACATGTTCCAATGATCGATGGATTATCAGGCACTTTCCAATCGATCGCGCATGTTCTAATGATCGAATGGATGTGCCACCGTCTGCACATGTGCCACCGACCGGTTTTATTGGCCTGCTATCTAATCGCTAATTTCTCAATCCGTAGTTCAAATTCACAATACCAAGTGTAATATCCTTTATTATGATGTACCAATGAAACACTTTCATTGTTCCATGCTTACCATATATAGTCAAACTATACATGAAACTTGAAATTGATGAATACACTCTTATTCATTTAGATTTTCAAATAATTTAAGAATATCAAATTATCACCCTAAGTATCTCTAGGTAGTCTACACTTTATTAAGACTACTTCAGCACCTGTCACAAAATTTGTGACGGCCAAAACAATCAAGATAAGGGAATATACTAACGAGACGCTAATGAGACACATTTGACATCCTAAATTGTTTGGAAACCCAATTTCAAGAAAATCATTTAGGCAAGCATACAACATCAATGTAACACATTTTTAATCACATTAAAAATGATCCAAGGAATTGGAATTAAGAAATACACAATTTTTCATTTCAAACTAAACAGCTCCAGCAACTTTCTCAAAACTCCCAAGCTCTGTGTTTTGCTTGAAAAACTCATTGAAACAACTTCAATAAATTCTGAGAAAATTACAGAGGTTACAACATGTTCTTATCATGCTTCTTCAATTGTTTTAGGATTTATTTCCAACAAAAACTCATCCAACCTCAGCAACAAAACCAATGTAGAATCTGTGTTCCTCAACACAGTTATTCCCAGCAGCACACCATAAATTCTCAAATAAATAGTAAATCACCTTGAAAACTTTTTTCCATTATCATAGACATTCATAAACATCATAGAGACATGTTGGTGAAAGAAAATCCGAAAAAAAAAATTTCTACAATTTATTCTCGAATTTATAAACATGTCTGTTCATTGAATGTGCACAAAGACAGCAACCAGAACATTAGGGAATAAATTAGCAAAACCATATCAAATCACATTGATAAATTCCAAGCTTCCACAGACATATGCAACAACATCTTGTGAACATATCTGGGCAAGAAAATTTAGAAACATATATTTCTATACTGAATTCGAAATTCACACAATCAACATGCATCATCGTCACAAGCAATAGGCAACTCCGACCTAGTCATGGTTTCTTCGTTATATACAACACAAGTGGCTTTGATACCACTGTAAGAAAATCCCGGTGTGAGAATCACATGCCCACGGTGCGGAAAACAAAAATTTTTATTCCGGGACCTTCCCGAAAGCCAGGATCCATGTGTCTATACAACAAACTCAAACCATAACGGCCAAAGAAGACCGTCTCTAACGGTATCCACGCAGAGATCGGAAAACTTAACCGGGACAAACCCTTTGACCCGGGAATAGCTAGAAAAAATTAAAGACTGCTAGTTCTTACCTTTGTTCTTGGAGAGCTTGAGAAACGATGGAGAAGATGAAGAAGACTTGAAGAGCTTGAAGAGGAAGAAGATGATGCGTTGATGAAGACAGGAAGCTATGGATTTTAGAAACCCTTTCTAAACCCACGATGATCACCTTTTTCTTTTGATTTTAAAACCCCTTTTTTAAAACCAACCTTTTATACTCTTTCATTTCTACATCTTATATCCAACGATCATCCTCTTCATTTCTATTGCAATTTTGTCTTTTAGTCATTTAATGTAATTGATGACTAAGAAAGAATGGAGAAGCTTCTTCTCCTTTCTTCATTTTGCTTCCACGTATAACACATATATATATATATATATTAATTAATTAATTCTTTAATTAATTATATATATATATAAATAAATGCTGAAGTGGTCCAGTCACACTGGGGTCGGTCCTACCGGCCTACCGGGTCCCGATATGGGAAAAACCCCCGGAAACGTTTTTTAGCAATATCGATGTCGCGATCTCATCGGGACATATCTCGATCTCATCGGGATCCATTTAATTCTATTGCTCTCCATATATTGGATCTCTATCCAAAACTATTTTACGAATTCTCCGAGACACTCTTATGCGTGTGACCCATTAGTTCCGGTTATGTTGGCCACTTAGATTAACACTTATCGAGCAAGTCATGAGTGGTATCTAGCAACACATCATGACCTCCAATTGATCGGAAAGTAATTGGTTTGACGAATGAACTTATATTCATCATGAACCATATTACTTAACCTTTCCATGACAATTCTTTGGCAATTCGTCCTTTCACCATGCTATACCCCACTTGGTTATGAGTATGGGCAAAGTGTCAACTCTTACTAGACCGACTAAGTCAAATCTAGTCCAGTGATATCGCTTCTTGTCCTGGGACTCATTACTTTATATGTCATCAAGACACTCTTCATGACATATATACTCCGCCAGAGATTTCTAAGTAATGACCCTGACAAGAGGCCATAGGTATCATCTTCGCTATCACAAAAGTGGTGAATCCTTTATTGGCTACTCAATTACCTTCAATACCTCAAGTTGCACCCAAGCACCACCCTATGAGCGACCTCTCAGAAGGCAACAAGGAATGGAGTCAAAGCATAGAATCAAGATCCAAGATATCCTCGAGCACCTCAAGTCTAAGGATACTTGCACCATTGCTATGATGAGATTATCACCGACATTAGAATAGACATCCATGTGATGATCTCATAGCAGTCATCCAATGTACTTACTACCTCTAGTAAGCATCCACATCTCAACCCTAAATATCTCATATTTACGACTTTCGAGATCCACCGCTGATCAAATCAAGGAGCTTGAGATGTGCTAGTCTTTTCATTCACCGATGTCCAGCCTCAAGAATCCTATGACTAGGGATAATTTAGATACTGACATAATTGCACATGATAGGAATCTCGGTAGTATGATTACATCACAATTTCCTTCATGCTATGTCATATATCATGGACTTCATTAATTTGCTTATTGATCAATATTAGTTCATAAATAGTGAACAGCAACGTAATGAAATATGCCTTTCTTTATTTATTCATAAAGACTGTACACAAATTTGTACAAAATGCGGTAAAGGCGATTGCCTTCAGGGCACTACTCTAACAAGATCGAGGTACCGAGGCTCCTATAGATCCTTGATCAGCTAGTTAATCAATCTGATCACCTAGAGTGGATGACCTATAACAAATAATAACTTCAATCATTATCCACATTTTTCAAGATATTTCATGCTTAATATTCCTATATGCCCAACAGATGCCAAACCATACTCTGATACCACCTCTATGTAGTGCCCCCTTACCGCAGGGTACACACCGGGATGCCCGAAAATCATTCCAGTTCATATCCTACATTAAGGGTGAGCTACGTCCGAACACTACATTCACTTCATATGGCATCATATCAATATTCACTTATAAGGAATCATAAGAAAATCACAATATTTTTTTTGTTTAAACTATTCTTTCCTCATTTCCTTTCACAAAATCGATGATTACATTGTTTCTTTCACATTTTCCTTATGTACATCATCAAAAACCTAATACAAAAGTCCTACATGAAAGAGGAAATGTATCAAATCTATTTAAGCCATCCAAGAGTCCCAACTGACTGACCTTGAAAAGACAACGTTACAATTTTGATGAGTTTTGAGAACTCAATAAGTGAACCATCATTGATGAGTTCACCTGATCAAACACACATATCACATATTTCACAAATATTCGTTTAATGGATTCAATCTTATAATGTTATATGCATGAGACTCACATTCGTTGTTATTGTTGTGACCGAGTGCCCATCACATACTTATACACAATTACTAGCCCATACGGCTCAGTCGGAAAAGAATCACAGAGCATAGCTCTGTACACAAAACATATATCACGGAGCAAAGCTCTACGTGGAAGCACTTCATTAGCCACTTAAGTCACAACACCTTTATCTGAACATACATTTTATGAAATGCACCACATACGGATTATGTCATATATGATAATCACATGCGATATTTAATCAAAAACTCATTCTCATCGGACCTAAGTTTGACACTCAACTCTTGTTGAGAATTCACACATCATACAAGATTTCAGACCAAAACAAAGTACTTCCAATACCCATATTCACATAATAAACTCCTCGGACTTTAAGTCCGGAATTCAAATCAAATCACAAACAATTTATAATTAGAAGCTAACACCTCAAATAATTCAAAGCAACTCAATCCTAAGAATCATTTAGGTTGACACATAGGTTGCTTCTGAAGCTAATGCCTGGAAGATCCAGCAACGTTTGGAAGTTCACGTTCCAATTGCTCCTCTATAACAAATAGCATACACGATATCACAATTTGAACCATTAAGAGTATTCAATAATGCACATGTATGAAATGAATTATGTACAACGCATGTCCATGATAATCTCAGGTATCACTCCAAAAATTCTTCACAACACTATCCCCATACCAAAACTCATCTAAGTATAACCAACACTTAGGTTTGTGCCTCACTAGAACCATTAAAAACTCAATTCATTACTTACTGGCTTACTTTCAGACTTTCCAAAACACCCTTTTGGGTATATTATTCACATACAATTAGAAGATGAAACTGAGGTAATTTGATCATACTCTCTTCTAGAAAAGTGTTTCCATAAGTCTTATCTTTTCATTGACACCAAAATCACTCAATTTGGTTCAGTAATATGGAAGATATACCTCAAGTATTTTTGGAATGTTCTTAATCAAAATAGTTTTCTATATACAACTTCCATCAAGAAATTAGACACTTTAGAAACTGAATCAAGATTAAGCTTCTTCATGAGATTTGTAGCACTATTTATCTAGTTTACTCAAATCAAAAATCACCTCAATTGGAATCCTACAGATCAAAATATCATCAAAACACTAAAGTATGTTCAATAGAATAACACCAGTTCATACTCCTTTAAGACCACACCCATTGCATCTGTCCCACTCTTTTCACTTAATATTTTCCCATTCATTCTAGATGGCTATGATTCTTTTTGAAAATGTATATCAATGGCTTATAAATCCAATGGTTCAAGAATCAATTCATTTGGAGGTCTAGAGAAGAAGTTATGGCCAAAAGAATCCAACATGCTCATATCTTTACTAGTATTGTACATGTTTTGGAGCAATTACTATAACTCTCACTACAGATTTCGGATTGACTTTGTTTTTAGACTATTGGAAAGAGGACTTCCAAATCTACAACTTTTATGCAGACCTAGAAGGCCAATTCTATCTTCTAACTTCAGTATCATCTCACTTTCATTTAGTCTTAGTTCTATCGTCTCATTTCTATTGTCTCATTTTCTTCCGTCTCATTTTCTTCTATCTCATTTTCTTTCGTCTCATTTCTTCCATATTATTTCTTTCATCTCATTTTCTTCCGTCTCATTTTCTTCTGTCTCATTTCTTCCATCTCATTATCTTCCGTCTCATTATCTTTCGTCTCATTTCTTCCGTCTTATTTTCTTCCATCTCATTTCTTCCGTCTCATTTTCTTTTGTCTCATTTTCTTCCATCTCATTTCTATCGTCTCATTTTCTTTCGTCCCATTTCTTCCATCTCATTTTCTTCCGTCTTATTTTCTTCCGTCTCATTTCTATCATCTCATTTCTTCTGCAGAACGTCTCCACTTATAAAGATCATAACTTTTGACTCCGATGTCCACAATTTTCATACTATATACCGTTCGAAAGATAAAAGAAAGATCTACAACTTTTCAGAGGCATCTTGGCTAAAATCTCTTTATATCAATCCCAAATTTTTCCTTAAAGTCCGAAGATGAATTTTCCCTGCACACACCAACGTACTGGACCAACTTCATAACTTCATGAAATTATGAGGCTTTTATAAACATAATTGAAATTCGATGTCTTCATACAAAATGTAGCCATATGTCTCTAGTTTAATTCAAATCAAGAATCATCTTGTTTAGTCAAATAAAGGGAACATTACGGCTAAAGGACTGAAGTGTATTCAGTGAATATTTTCCCGATTTTCAAACTTTGAATATTTTACGTCACCAAAACACCAATTTTTTTTCAAAAACTAATTTAACACTATAATTGAATTTATTTCTTCCCAACCACCCAGTATTTATGAACAAACACGTAAATGTCATTTCCCATGCAGATGATAGTAACTTATCAAATTTGTTTCACAAATTCCCAACTCTAAGGGATTTCTTTACCACTTACCTGCTGAAAGCTTCAAAATCTTCAAGCCCTAACTCCACACATTTCACGTACTTCACTGAGTACAATGACCAGCTTCTAGTTTTCTCAAGGTAGAGGAAACAATTGGCAAAGTAGGTTTGGTGAAGGAAAGGAAAAACACAGAAGTCTCTTAGAAAGTAATTGATGGAAAACTCTGTTTTTCAAAAAAAAGTTTGAAAAAGATGATAATAAAGAAGGGACTTAGACAAGACTTAACCTGTCAACTTTCAAAGAATAGTAACGTACTTCTAGAAAGAGTACAAAACCCTAAGTGACACTTGTCACTTACCCAACACCCAAGTTCTAACTTAGTTTCTTTTGAAACTAACTCCCTTGACTGTCATCTTTACAATCCAACTATCTCTAAAGCTTCTTTTAATTTCTTGTTCCCTATTATATATATATATATATATATATATATATCTTTCTCAATGCTCCATAATTTTCAAAGGTAACTCCTAAATTCACCAACATATACAAATACGATATTTCCACCAATCACTAATATTTCCAATGTAAAAACGTCCATAACTCTAAAAATTCATAGATTAATCCAATTATACCCGGAATTATTCATGAATGCATGTACAATTATTTTCATGTGCAAATTCATTCACTATTCATGTATAAGTGCATGTCATTTTTATGCATAAACATGGAAATGCATCTTTAACTCTTATTAATCACTCACATTTACTATTCTAACCCTCCAATAAGTAATGAGATGTTACACGAAAAACCCTAAGGCTGCTCAGAACACAAGAGGATATTTAAAAAACAGCAAGAGAGGCAGAAAAGAAGTTTTTACATTAGTCACCTTGAGAAACCCTAAAGAGAAATCATTGAGAGATAGAGGAAGAGAGTAAGGAAGAGAGAAGACGAGAAAAAGTTGACTTGATGTACTTTCCAGATCATGAAGTTTCCTAACATTAAACCTCCCTTCATCCATTTAGATTGTATTTCCTATTTAATTTCAATTTTATTATTGTATAGAATTGGATTGAATAGTCGATGATATGATCTAGAATGTTGAGGATGTTTTAAACTCACCTTTGGAATTTTATTATTGAATTAATGAAAATCTTAGTGTTTATATGTTTATTAGATTTGTTGTGGTTTAATTCTGCGATCGCATAATTCGGTAATAAATTGAGAGGGAGAATCGAGTAAAAAATGATAAAATTGGACTAATAAGACTTAGGTGATTTAATAGAACAAGAATTGAATCAGATCGAGAAATTGTGCAAAGAGAGATCATGCATAGGTTTTCGATAGTTTATTAGAGAACTTCATAACTAATTGGGATTTTGGATAGGTTGTGAATTGAGAGATTGAAGCCACCACAATCTGATTAAGGATTATGATTTAGGGTTAATGATTATAACTCGAGAGAAAGAGTAATCAACCTTAGGATAGATTTGAATCAACAATCCAATAATTCATAATCAATTAGGTTAACATTAAGGATAGGTACAATTCTCTTTCTCTCAATTGGTAATTTCTTTCTGTTGATTCTTGGGTGTGTTGGAATTGCTTAGTAATTAGTATTTCGTGTTTGATTCTTAATTTGATTGATTGAATTAAATTCTCATATTAGTTTCATGCAATTTGAATTTCTGTTATTGTTTATGGCCTTAGATTTTAGGATTAGATTAGTTTCCTCTCCTCATGGAATCGACACCTTTGGTATTACACTAATGAACCATACGATTGTGAATTATTGAGGGCTAATAATTAAAACTTAGACACAACTAACCATCTGATTAAGTTTTTGGTGCCATTGTCGAAGAGGCAATTAGTTTAATTCTTTACTTTAAAGCGATTTAGTTAATTTTATTTTCTGTTCTTTTTGTCTATTTTTATTTTTAAATCTATGCTCTTGCATGAACACAAGAGTTATAAAAAGTTTGAGTCGTGTAGTTAAAACCTTAGAGCTCAATATCACTTGATTAGAACTATCAATTAGGAAAGCTCGATATGAAGAAGAAAAAGAAATTGCAAAAGCAACAATGACCAAGGAATTTCAGCAAGATTTGGATCACGAAGCGAACTAAGGACGTCAACAAAGAACCCTTATGGATTTCATGAGACCACGGTTCAATGCAACTAACCAAGGAGTAGTTAGGCCACCTATAGAAGTGGCCTCTTTTGAAATTACACCAGCCTCCTAAACATGCTTCAACAAAATGTGCAATTTTATAGACTAACAAATGAAGATATCAATGCACATATAAGAAATTTGCTTGAAATCTATGATACCTTTCGATATCATCAGATGTCAGAGGATGTGGTAAGAATTAGGCTTTTCCCTTTTACCTTAAGAGATAAGGCAAAGGCCTAGTACCACTCTCTCAACCCAGCCAATGTTACCATTTGAGATCAACTAGTTAGTACCTTTTTAGACAAGTATTTTCCCCTTACCAAGACCATGAAGATTATCAAGGAGATTACCAACTTCTAGTAAAGTGACAGGGAATTAATCTGTGAAGCGTGGGAGCAATACAAGGACCTGTAACAAAAATGCCTACACCATAACTTACCTAAGAAGTTCTTGTTGCAAACATTCTATAATAGAGTAACTCCATATACAAGAGGCACGATTGATACAGCTTCAGGAGGATCACTGATGAGAAAGACGTTAGATGAAATAGAAGAGTTGATATAGGAGATGGCAAGTAATAGCTACCTATTGATGAATGAGCAGCTACCTTTAGAGAACAAAAAGAAGTTGTAGTTATTGATCAAATGAAGGAGATTCAGATAAAAATTGACAACTTAACTTGATAGCTCAACAACATGAAGGCTTCGTTCTCAGCTTCGGTAAAAGCTGTGCAACTAAAGTGTGAACTCTGTGGACAGATGGACCATGATACAATGGACTGTTTCTTAATTAAAAATAATGATTCGTAGCAAGTTAATTATATGGAAGATTAATATGGAGGAGGAGCGGGAAATAATCCCTGCTCCAACACAAACAACAAAGGGTGGAAGAATCATCCTAACTTCTCATTGACGAACAATGTTAAAGAACAGTTCAGACCTTAAGGACAACCAAGTTTTCAACAAGATGAACCGAGTTCAATGGAGTCCAAGTTGGATAAGATTTGAGATAAATTTGGAAGTATGGAGGATGAACATAAGAGGCCTGGAAGCAAGTTTGAACAAGTTATTAAAAACCACACCTCTTTAATACACAATATGGAAGTCCAAGTAGTTCAACTAGCAGAGGCAATTTCAACTCAGAACCCTTCCAAGCAATACTGAATCTATCTCAAAGGAATGAATCATGTCCATTACTCAGACCTAATAAAAGAAACTCAAACATACGAAAGAAGATGGAGACAATAGATAAGGACAAGTGTTAAGTTATCAATTTGCGCTTATTTTGTACTTAATTCTCTTTAATATGTTAAAATTATTGTTCAAAATTAATGGAATTGTCTTATGATTGTTCTCAGATGATTTCAATCCCTTAGAGATGAAATTGAATCAAAAAGATGAAAAATAAATGAAGAAAATCCGAAATTCCAAGTCTGGAAGGAATTCAATCACTAAACGTAGGCACATGCAAGGTTGAAATTAAATTCCAAATCTGCTTTTAAAATCTAATATGATTCTTTTCAGATTTTTATATTCTTTTAAGATAATCTTGATGGAGATTCACAATCTGAACATGGGGGAAACGTGATCTACAAGATAGGATGAAAAAGGAAGGGATTGGGAGGCATTAAAAAGGAAAAAACGTGACTGTTCACATCGGCCTTTGTTTTAGAATATATTTTCAATTTCTGTAGTTTTTTTCTTGGTTGTTCTTGCATTTTCTACACTGTTTCTTCTATATTTTCGTATTCTTTAAGAAAGACCAGGGATGGAGATTTGTTATGTTATTATTGTTTTGATTTCTACTTTCGTTATGAATAGTAAAACTTCTTTTCTTAGTTGAGGGTAGTCATGTTATCCATTATTATGTGTGAGATGTTTCAATAAAGTTTATGTTGTTGATGAACATTAAATATCTTCTGAATTATTTTTTCTAATTGAATTGAATGATTTCTAGGTGCACAACTAGGGATTAATTCATTTTAATAGCTAGATTAATGAAATATGGCGTTCTGTTTCGTTAATCACAAGTAGCAATTAGGATTACCTTCTTTACATTAGAGTCGAAAATTCTATGAAGATATTCGCTTAATTGATTGCATATCATACATTTATTTCTCTTGCTTATTGGTTTCTTGATTCGTAAAGCTATTATTCAGTTGAACCTATGATCATATCTAGGTTGTTGTTTAATAAGAATGCTAGGATAAATGTTTCTAGTGTTTATACTTGAGAGAAAATATCCCTAATGAATGTTTATTAATGATTGAAATTTTATATCGAGCATCCATTTTAGCATGATAAAATCGATGACCCGAAAACCAAGGTATTTCTAATTAAATTTTTAGATCCAATTATTTTTTTGTGATTTTTCTTATATTTTTCCTTAAATTGTTGTGAATTAAAATCCCCGCCTCCCATTTCGTTACTTTGTTTTGTTTTGAATTCGTAACTCCTTTACCGTTGAGATTCCTTGTGGGAACAATATCCACTTACCACTACTACATTAAATTATATTAGTAGAAGTGATTTCCTTTGAATTTAGTTGCAGGCAACAATAATACCAAAATTTGGCGTCGTTGCTGGGGAATTTTTGACGGTTTATATAAGTTAGGTGTTCAAATCAATTAGAGAATTTACAATACAATCCTAAGATCGAGAAGAAAGCTAAGAGATTGTGGAAACAGACCAAATATCAGAAAGAAACGCAGAAAATAGAAAAAATGGCAGCAAACCACACTTTCGTGAACTAACCTAACCCATGGATGCACAACAACCCCACTGCATCAACTTTTCGAATTTAGGTGATAGCAATACTTTTGAATTAAAATCTGGGCTGATTCATTTATTACTTATTTTTAGGATTTTACCGGGAGAAGATCCTTATAAGCACTTGAAGGAATTCGACATAGTTTGTATAGGAATAAAACCGATGAATGTGACGGAAGAGCAGATTAAGCTGAGAGCCTTCCCATTCTCCCTTAAAGATGATGCACAAGATTGGTTGTACTATTCAGTCAGAGAAAACGTGCAAACATAGGCTGAAATGAAGAGGCTTTTCTTCAAGAAATATTTTCCAGCATCGAGAGCAACCAATATTTGAAAAAAGATTTGTGGAATTTGTCAACACACTGGAGAAACACTCTACGAGTATTGCGAAAGATTTAAAAAAACTCTACGTTAGCTTTCCACACCACCAAATAATCGAACAGCTATTGATTCAATATTTCTACGAAGGACACTTGCTTTCAGATAGGAGCATGATCGACACTACAAGCGGTGGTGCTTTAGTTGATAAAACGCTGGCAGCCGCAAAGGAATTGATCGCTAACATGGCCTCCAACACTGAACAATTTGAAATACGTGCTGGGCATGGATCAAAAGGCATGAATAAAGTGAATGTAACCATGTTGGAGAAGAGATTAGATGACCTTACTTCTTTGGCGCGACAATTGGCGGTCACGAAGAAAGAAGAAGCACAGGTATGTGGCATATGTTCAATGTTAGGACATTCTACTGATTTATGTATGATTTTCTAGGAGAAAAACACAGAACAGGTGAATGCTGTGGGAGGATTTGCTGGGCTGAGTTAAAGAAAGTACGACCCATTTTCCAATACCTACAATCTGGGGTGGCGCGAACACCCGAATTTGCAATATGGGAATCCTCAAGGACATCAAGTGACCATGACTTTCTAGCAGTATTGGTAGCCATATGTGCCTAGGCAAAATCAAAATGTAACAACAAATTTCAAAGTCAAGTCCTCTTTGGAAGATATAGTTCAATCTTTGGCTACTAACACTTTAACGTTTCAGCGGAGTACTGAAGCAAGTATCCGTAATATTGAAAGTCAACAAAGGAACATTGAGAATCAACAAAGAAACATCAAAAACCAAATAAGTCAAATGGAAACTGCCATAAATCGATTGGAAACACAAGCTTTTGAAAATTTTCCAGTGCAATCGGAGATTAATCGAAGATAAAGTGGGAAGGCTATCACATTACAGAGCAGTAACGAACTACCAGAACCACTTTCGAAAAATTCTAGAAGAAAGGTAGAGGAAGAAATCACGCAACCCGCACCTTCATAACTAGAATTGACGCAAAAAGGGCTATAAAACAAGGTGATTCTGCCTCATTTTCTGAGTCAATTCACAAAAACAGAGAAGGAAGAACAAGAGAAGGAAATTTTGGAGACTTTCTGAAAGGTTCAGGTAAACATTCCTCTCCTTGATGTAATTAAACAGATTCCATGGTATGCTAAATTCCTTAAGCATCTTTGTACGTCAAAGAGGAAATTAAAATTTGATGAGAAAGTGCAATTAGGAGAAAACGTTTCTGCAATTTTATAAAAGAAAAAGGTTCCACCAAAATGTCAAGATCCAAGTATATTTACTATCCCATGCCAAATTAGTGATTTGCAGATTGAAAGAGCTATGTTCAATTTAGGTGCGTCCATAAATATTATGCCATACGATATGCATATCTTTAAATGTTGGACCTCTTAAAGAAACTAATGTAGTGATTCAATTAGCGAATCGCTCAAATGGTTATCCGAAGGGTGTGTTAGAAGATATATTGGTTCATGTAGAGAACATGCTTTTTTTGGTTGATTTTTACATTTTACAGATGGGCACCGATGACACATCTTATTCCACTTCGATCTTATTCAGAAGGTCGTTTTTGAAAACGACTAGAACTAAAATAGATGTTCATGATGGATCTATAATAATGGAATTTGATGGTGAATTAATTAAGTTCAATATTTACAATACCATGAAAATTCCGGATGATGATCAACCTATTGTCTCTGTGGATTTTATTGACACATGGGTGCAGGAAGACTTGATCTTGAGGGATGAAGGTGAGGTTGAAATGATCTTAGAAATGGAAAAGGTATCACGTTGGCAAGGAAGTGAGGAATTGGTGTTGTCTAGCAAGTAGGAGGAGACGTTAACATGTAAAATGGAGACCAACGAACCACCCCTCCAGTACCTCACGTCCATGGAAATGTCCAAAATTTGGACAAGTTGTTGTCGTCATTAATCAGCCCACCAACGTTGGAATTAAAGAGCCTACCTAGTCATTTGAAATACATCTTTTTAGGTGAGAAAGACACATTGCCTCTTATTATTTCTAATCAACTTTTGGATGTGCAGGAAAGTTAGCTGATTAACGTATTAAAGGAGAATAAAGAAGCTTTCAGTTATACAGCAGCTTATTTGAAAGGTATTAGCCCCATTATCTACATGCATCGAATTTTGATGGAAGATGAAATGAAGGAGGTGAGGCAACCACAACTTCGTGTAAACTCACCCATGATGGAAGTTGTGAAGAAAGAGATTTTGAAGCTTCTTGACGCAGGCATCATTTATCCAATTTTGGATAGTAATTGAGTAAGTCTGGTCTAGGTAGTTCTGAAGAAAACTAGTGTGACTGTAATTGAAAATAGCAATGGTAAGTTAATACCGACTCGTGTGAAAAATGTTTAAAGGGTATGCATAGATTATAGGAAGCTTAATTTAGTTACTAGAAAAGATCATTTTTTGTTTCCATTTATTGATCAAATGCTTGAAAGACTTACGGGTAAATCTCACTATTGTTGTTTAGATGGCTATTTAGGATATCACTAGATTTTGCTAGCACCTAAGGATCAGGAGAAGACAACCTTCACATGTCCATTCGGCACCTTTGCTTACCAAAGAATGCCATTCGGATTGTGTAACGCACCCGTGACATTTCAACAATGTATGATAAGTATTTTCTCCAATCTTGTGGAAAACTACATGGAAATTTTTATGGATGATTTCACGTTATATGGGGAGTCTTTTGAAACATGCATTATCAACCTTGAAAAAGTGCTAAAACGTTGCATTGAAACTAATTTGGCTTTAAATTATGAAAAGTCTCATTTCATGGTTGATCAAGGCATTATTTTGGGCCATATCGTTTCTTCAAAAGGAATTGAAGTCGATAGGGCTAAGATAGATGTTATTCGATCGTTATCTTACCCTACAGATGTGTGGGAAGTCTGTTCTTCTCTTGGTCAGGCATGATTTTATCGGCGATTTATCAAAGACTTCTCCAAAATTGTGCAACCTATATGTAGATTGCTCCAAAAAGACGTGAAATTTGATTAAAACGAGCCATGTAAAAGTTCATTTGATGAACTCAAGGAGCGCTCACTACAGCATCGATTATTTAGCCACCGTAATGGGACATGCCTTTTGAGTTGATGTGTGATGCTTCAGATTATATAGTTGGCGTCATGCTGGGTTAGAAAGTGGACAAGATACCTCATGTTATTTATTATGCTTCTATGACACTTAATGATGCCTAGAAAAATTATTCTACGACAGAGAAGAAGTTTTTAGCGGTCGTCTTTGGATTGGAGAAGTTTCGGTTATACCTGTTAGGGACGAAGGTGATCATCTATTCTGACCATGCAGCTCTGAAGTATTTGGTGAACAAGAAAGAAGCCAAGTCAAGATTAATTTGATGGATTTTACTTCTTCAAGAGTTCGATTTGGAAATCCGCGACAAGAAAGGAGTTAAAAATTTAGTGGCCGACCATTTGAGTAGAATCACTCCGAGTACCTCCTCTGATGCTCTTCACGACAAATTTTCGGATGAGAATCTCTTCGCAATTCAACAGATAATTTCATGGTATATGGACATAGTAAACTTTTTAGTAACTAAGACTTTACCTAGTGATTTATCTAGAACTAAGAGAGATAAAATCAAGTGAGAGGATAAATATTACATTTGGGATAAGCCTCACCTTTGGAAATTTTGTTCTGATCAAATTGTTAGGAGATATGTCACAGATGATGAAATTCTATCTATTTTACATTTTTGTCATTAATTTGTGTGTGGGGGACACTTTGAGCCTAAAGGAACTGCTCGAAAAAATTTAGAATGTGGATTGTTTTGGCCTAAGTTATTTTATGATTGTTACATGTTTTGCAAGTATTGCGATCGTCGTCGAAGAACAGGTAACTTGGGATCAAAGAATCAAATGCCACTTACGAGCATTCTGGTATGTGAGATTTTTGATGTTTGGGGAATAGATTTTATGGGTCCTTTCCCTTCCTCCTTTGGTAAGAATTACATTTTGTTGGCTGTAGATTACATTTCGAAATGGGTTGAAGCTAGGGCTACTATATCTGACAATGCTAAAATTGTTAGTGATTTTGTTAAATCAAATATTTTTGTCAAGTTCGGAATACCTTGAGCTATCTTTAGCAATCGAGCAACCCTTTTCTGCAACAAGATTTTTGAAGCTTTGATGAAAAGATGTGGTATCACACACTAAGTCTCTACCACCTACCATCCATAAAAAAGTGGGCAAGCTAAGGTGTCCAATAGAGAGATCAAATCCATACTAGAGAAAGTGATGAATCCGAACCGAAAGGATTGGAATCTACAATTGGACAATGCTTTGTGGGCATATCGAACTGCGTACAAAACTCCTATAGGCATGTCACTTTATAGGTTAGTTTTCGGTAAGCCTTGTCATTTACCTGTGAAAATAGAGCATAGAGCTTATTAGGCTGTGAAGCAATTGAATATGGATCAGATGGAGGTTAGTAATAATAGGAAATTGCAATTGCAAAAATTAGAGGAGATTCATAATGAGGCAAGCTTTCCATGATAAAATGATTTTTAGGAAACATTTTTCCATCAGACAAAAAGTTCTTCTGTATCATTCGAAGCTCAAGTTATTTATAGGAAAATTACGATCTCGTTGGCTTGGATTGTTTATTTTTACTAACTTAGAAATTCAGAGTTTAGATACTTCTAAGGTATTTAAAGTTAATGGACACCGCCTAAAGCCATATTATGAAAACTTTTCGATCGAGCAAGTGGAAGAAATAGAGTTGGTACCACCAACCTATTTCTGATCAGGTAAGTAATGAAATATGTCCAGTTAAAGACTTTAAAGAAGCACATTCGGGGGAGTCTATAAATTTTTCAGGTTTTTTTATTTTCATTTCAGTATGTTTATTTCAGTCAGTTAGGAATTTAAATTCACATATTTATTTTTATCATTTTAATTTCCAACTTTTTTAATGAAAACAAAAAGAAAAAAATTTAAAATTTTGAGCTATTTCATGCCACCCTTGTTTTCCCCCCTCTCTTTTCCTCCTTTTGTTTTCATCAAATTTCTCCTTCAAGTTTCAATTTCCAGCTGCCGCATATCACACCCATCTTAGACATTCACTCCTACTTGTCCACTGCTAATTCACGTCACTCCTAGTCTTTATTGCTAACTCACCCATCAACCATAAACTTGTGATTTTGTGCTTGCATTATTTGTCTTATTTTATTGCAGGTTGTCTTTCACAAAATTCGCACAATACCCAGGAAGAAGAGTGATTCTTGTAAACTAGCCACTCCAATTCGTTTTGCTGCTGATGCTTTTCCACCCCATCCCATTTCCACCATCACCGAATCACTTCCTGCAATAGCCCTAGCGCAAATTCTTGTTAATCTAGCACCACGAACACGCTAAAGGACAACGAGAGACAAAGAGGTCAAAAACAAAAGCAAATGGATAACTAGAGTTGCAGGCTGCACCTCTTTTCGACTTCCCGAAGATATAACACGATTCCAACAGTTAAGTGAACAAAAAATTTATCCATGTCAGTATATTCTCTCAGACACGCTTGAAGCATTGAATGTTTATGATTCTTTCATGCAATGATGGGTCCAATTGGCTAGAGTGTATTTACTCAAATTAATTTCTTGCATTTGTTGAATTAACGAGAGAATTTTATAGTACATTCCAATTTAATTGTACCGATGAGTTTAATGTGTTCAAGAAAGAGGTTGTTGAATTTCGATTGATGAGAAAAGAATTTGCATTATCAATTAATGAATTCAATGTTTCTATGGGTTTTGTTTCGACTGTTAAAACTAAGACAGTTGTTTATCAATGCTCAATGTGATTTCCATGAAGATTTCAATGCATTCGAATTATGGAGTCAATGGTCTGTTGATCCAAATCCATATAATGTTAGCATTTCTAAAAGTTCTTTTCTTCAAATTCATATTTTTAAAATCATCCATAGATTCTTGGCATTCAATTTTTCTGGTCATAAAGATGCTACGGGAACATTGTCGAAAGTAGAATTTATTTCCTATGGTGTATGGATAGGCACATTCCTGTAAATTTAGGTTATTGGTTTATAACTCAATTTCAGTTGGTGCTACAAAAGAAATCCAAACCTTTGATCCTCGGTTCATATATTACATAATTGGCTATTAATTTGGAACTATTGGATTTAGATCATACTGACATGAATGTGGCTTGTGGAATAAAAACATTGGATTTGAATTGTTTGAGCAGGATGGGAGTGTGGTTTTCAACCGTGGCCACGTTTCTTTCACCATTCCTGACCCAACCACTTTTCCCATGACGAGAACCTCAGCAGTACAAAATCGAGCCCCACTAGCTGAAACTAGTAACCACCAACAACATGACACCGATTTGGAAGCTCGTCTCAATAGGATCGAACAAAAAATGCACAGTTTGGAGCACAATTGGATGGCCTACTAAGAGCATAAAGGATTTAAATTGCCACATCCGCCAACACCTTGAATTTGACACCTCCATAATAGAGAAGCTTTCTTTAACTTTTTCCTTTATATTTATGCTTCTTTAACATTGAGGACAATTTTGGTTTAGGTGTGGAGGGAAAACATTAAAGTTTTGGTGTGTGCATATTTTCAATTTTTGTGTGGTTTTTATTAATTTTTGCACGTGGTTATGCATGTTAAACCATGAAGCTTTGTCATATTAGCTTGGATGAGATTGAGTATATGCATGAAGTTAAATTGGGCTAATTGAGTTTTAAGGTGAATGATGTTGATTGATTGCAATAATTGATCTTATAGACTTAGTCAAAATTTTGACATTTGAGTGATGAGGAATGTGTGGAATTGAAGTGAATTCTTAAGTTAAACCTGTGAGTGAAAGTTGAGCCTAAATGACATCATCTTTATGTCATACTATTTCTTTGAATTGTGAGATGCTCCCCTATTCATGTTGCCTTTAGAACTTGCACAGAACCGGCTTGAATTTATTTGATTACATGGGATATAGACATGATGAAGGCCTTCCTTATTTTTAAACCCTTTAGGTTAAAAATGACCCACCTACTTATTTTCCCCTTGCAAACATTTTTGAGCCTTTATCCTTGTTTTTCAATTAATTACCTTATTTTTAAAACCCAAAAACCCCATTAGCCTTACCCTATCACAAGTTGTGTTCTGATATATTTTTATAGGTACTTCTACTCATGTATTTATTATTTTCTCTTGTATTTATTGTTTTACCTTGTTCTTGACATTATTCAAAAATGAAGAAAAAGAAAAAAAAGAAAAGGGAAAAGGAAACAAATCAGAAAAAAGAAAAGAAAAAAGAAAGAAAAAGAAAAATAAAGTATACTAACATGAGTTAGTATAAGTAGTTGTAACCTTTTATGTCATGTGTTTGTCTCATAATTTTAATTTGAGTGACTCTTTTACTTGATACTTTGTGAAGCTTGTGATCGACCCTTTGCCATTTTTACCTCACCTATGAACCAAGCCCCATTACAACTCTAAATAAAGTCCTTATGATCTATTAGCTCATATAATTTGAATGAATGATAATTGGTGAAATTGCAAGCCTATGGTAGTTTAATATGTTAGAGAGAGATTGAGAGAAACAGTTTGCCTCAAACACTTGAGTGTAAGAGCTAAATTCGTGAGAAGAATTCATTTTGGTTTCATATTTGCCTTTGAATAAAGATGTCTTATTTTGATTTCGTTTATTTGTGCAACTTAAGTTTTATTGGCCCAAGCTAATGGATTTTATGCACTTCATCTTATGAAGGATGAATTGACTGAGTGTAATGGTTTGACATGTTTGCTCAAGGGCGAGCAAAGGTTTGGTGTAGGGGAATTTGTTAAATTATCAATTTGCGCTTATTTTGTACTTAATTCTCTTTAATGTGTTGAAATTATTGTTCAAAATTAATGAAATTGTCTTATAATTGTTCTCAGATGATTTTCAACACCTTAGATAAGAAATTAAATCAAAAAGATGAAAAAGAAAAGAAGAAAATTCGAAATTACAAGTCCGGCAAAAATTCAGTCACTAAGCGTGGGCATGTGTAAGGATGAAATTAATTTCCAGATCTACTTTCAAAATCTCGATCTGATTCTTTTGAGATTCTTATAATCTTTTAAGATAAGATTGATGGAGATTCACAATCTGAACATGGAGGAAATGTGATCTACAAGATAGGATGAAAAAGGAAGGGATCGGGAGGCATTAAAAAGGAAAAAATGTGACTATTCACATCGACCTTTGTTTTAGAATAGATTTTTGATTTCTGCAGTTTTTTTCTTGGTTGTTCTCGCATTTTCTACATTGTTTCTTCTATATTTTCATATTCTTTAAGAAAGACCAGGGATGGAGACTTGTTATGTTATTATTGCTTTGATTTCTACTTTCATTATGAATAACTAAATTGCTTTTCTTAGTTGAGGGAAGCCATGTTATCTGTTATTATATGTGAGATGTTTCAATAAAGTCTATGTTGTTGACGAACATTGAATATCTTCTGAATTATTTTTTCTAATTGAATTGATTGATTTCTAGGTGCGCAACTAGGGATTAATTCGTTTCAATAGCTAGATTAATGAAATATGACATTCAATTTCATTATTCACAAGTAGCAATTAGGATTACCTTATTTACGTTAACGTCGAATATTCTAAGAAGATATTCGCTTGATTGATTGCATGTCGTACATGTATTTCTCTTGCTTATTGGTATCTTGATTCATAAAACTATTATTCAATTGAACCTACGATTGTATCTAGGTTGTTTTTTAATAAGAATGATAGGATATATGTTTCTAGTCATTACACTTGAGAGAAAACATCCCCAATGAATTTTTATTAATGATTGGAATTTTATTTTGAGGATCCTTTTTAACGTGATAACATCAGTGACTCGAAACTAAGGTTTTTCCATTAAATTTTCCGACAATCACTTTTTTTGAATTCATATTTTTTTATCTATTTCTTAAATTTTGGGATTTGAAAATAACCCCCCACCCCCTTTTGTTACTTTGTTTTAGTTTTAAAATCGTTAATCTTTACCATTAAAAATTCCTCATGGGAACTATATCCACTTACCATTACTACATTAATTTGTATTAACAGAAGTTGGTTTCTTTTTAAATTTGGTTGCAGGTGATGGTAGTACCAACAAGCAATTATGGAATTCCTTTCAAGTGAGCTCGTAATTAAGCCAATCGAGGAACCTTGACTTAAATTTTCATACCTTATTCTAGCTCAGCAGAAGTCAATTTCAAGTACGACAATGAGGAATCCTAAGGAGGTTAAATTAAACAATTTTGATGACATAACAGAACATCTACAAATAAGGCTCACATTAAGGGAATCAATCAAGAAGAAGGTTAAGGAGTGCATAGTGGAAGAAAACCCTAATATAGCACAGAAGAATGAGGACCTAGGGGATTTTTACATCCTCTCAATATTAATGGAGTTAAAACAGATAGGGCATTTGCAGATTTGGTAGTGAGTATTAATATGATGCCCTATACATTTAGTCAACAATTAGGATTAGAAGAGTTCGAACTCACTACAATGTTAGTGAAGATAGCGAACATAACAATTTATTGGCTCAAGGTGATTATCAAGGATGTGCAAGTATAGTTGATAGTTTTACCTTCCCTACAAACTTCTTTGTATTGGATATTGGAGAAGATATGAAAACCCCTATAGTCCTTGGATGACCATTCTTGGCTACTATCCCCTCAATAATTGATGATGATGCAGGTGAACTAACTCTGAGGGTCGGAAAGCATCAAATAACCTTCACTGTGTCGACAGTTCTTCCTTACTCCCAATTAACATCAAAGAAATCGAGCCTCGAAGACGATGGAAAGATATTAAGGATCCTAGGAATGCATATAGAAAGAAACAATCACGGAGGAGAAAGTAGAGGAAGGTGAAGTAGAAGGTAGCTAGAACCTAGGGTATGGTAGCTCATGTGCAAATGGTAAGATCAGTGACTACACTACCATTGCACTATTCATTTCAACCACCTGGGGAACAAGAAGAACATCAAGTTACGGATGTTAAAAGAAGTGTTACATGGGAGGCAACTCATAGATTGTTTATTCTACCTTTTACTTTTAGATAGTTTGAATTCTATAGTTATGTTCTTTCATTTTTAAATAAGGTCGAGAAGGCATATGACATCGACAAGAATTAGATGATTGATGAAATAAGCAAAAAAGAGGTGAAATAGCTATAAAGAGTCAGAAGTGATCTTGAGAATGTGTAGAAGGATAAAAGAAAAAAAAAGAATCCAAAATAGGCCATGATCATAGCCTACAGCAGGGTAAAATGGTATGCGGGATTTTCAATTAAAATTTTTACCATTTTACCCTTCCTTCACCTATATATTCATGTCATACTTCATTTTTTCACTCACTTTCATTGTAAATTTATCTCTCTAAGATTAGAACCTCCAAACACTCTGACTTCTCTCTAACCAACTTCCAAATTCACACTTTATTCTAACTTCCACCTCCTGGCAATCTAGTATGTCGCGAATTAAGTAGTTAGCAAAACACAACAAATCATTGAGATAAAACCAAGTATTGGGACGAGGGCGAAGGCACATGGTGGCAGACTTCAAAGCATCCTTCCCAATATACACAAAGGAGGAAGGTATTCATTTCCAATCCCTTAATGTCAAAAAATACTAATCCCTAAATATTTTGATTTTGATACACTTGATAGCCTAAAATTATGAGATAGGGTAGAGAATCTAGTAGAAAGAATTCAGTGGGCAAAGTTTATAAACTTTCAACATCCTATCTAGCAGAAGCTCACATTCAAATTCTTCACTTAACTTTATTTAGACCTAGTAACACTAAGGAAATGTGGTTTAGGTTATAGGGACGAGCTTATGAGCTAAATATTGAAATCATGTGTGATATTTGTGGGTTCCCCAAATCTTCCATTATTGATTAACATGATTTTCATGCTTCTCGCTATTAGAATGAGTTCACTGAGTTATAATGATACGATGCTAGGAATGCACACAACAATGTTATACAAACCCATGAGCACTTGTTATTGCATAAATTCAGGTGCCAAATGGTTTTTGACAAATCAGAAACCAACAAGTGCTCAATAAAGGAACTTTTCTGTTATAGTGTTATTGTGTCTAATTTCTATTACTTTTAATTGTCTTCATATCTTGATTTTCGTTACAAATCCTTGTGTTTTGATCCAAATGTGAGATTAATTGAGAAAAAATGGTGTGAATATTACATGAATGTTAATTGAGTTATTTTGTGAATTTTGCATTAAAACACCACAGTCATGTAATTTTGCATTAAATGTTATGTCACCACCATGCATGGTTAATGCACAGGGGTGACAAGGGAGTCACACCCGTGACTCCCCATGTACAGATGTGCAAAGGGATCTCATACCCTTGACTCCCCATGCACAAGTGTGACACTCTTGTCACACCCATGACTCCCTATGCACGCCCATAAAAAGTTTTAACATTAATTATTGCTTTAATATATGGCAGGTCACGATGTTAAGGCATACAACCCTAAACCTAAAGAGAGGCTAATAAAAGGAAGAGAGGATGGAGGCTGAGGGGATCATCTTTCGTTCACTGTTTCATTGGTTCACAGACACAAAGACTCAAACAGAGGGGAGGTGCAAAGAGATAGAGATGAAGAAGATAAACAGAAGAGAGAAATAGAGAAAGAAAACAGACTGAGTTAGGACAAAGAGCAAGACAACAGAGAGGTGGAAGATTAGGAGAGGTTGAAAGCGAGAGCTAGAGCTAAATTCCATTCAACTTGAGCAAACATTCGTCTAGGTAAGAAGCTAAAGCAGAAGGTGAAAGCCAAAGATGGAAGCTTGAGAGGGACTGGATATCTCCACAACTCTTCATTCGGTGATTTGTTTACTTATTTTATTTCTCGTTTGTTGCTTTGTTTCTTTCATTTTACTATTTATTATTAATTGAATTATACCATTATTTCTTTAGCCGACTGCTATTTGTTCCTTTTGATAATCTATTCTGTAGTCACTATTTTATTATTGCTTTAATACTTTTGTTGACAGTAATATGCGACTAAAGTTTTTTATGATGATGAATGTGGTGATATCCGTGATGGGATGATCTCTTTTCTTGAGAACTAATGTAGTTATTTGGTTGAATATGCATGATTGGGTTACAGATATGTTGTCTTATTTATTGTTGTGGTTTTTGAACTAAATGGATGTAATAGAATGGCCAAACTTTGCATTATTTTAGTGTTAAATGAAGATTCGAGAGCTGTAGTTTAATATGGATCGATAAACCATAGACACTTAGGTTAAGAACTAGAAATATATTAATTTAAGTGGTAATTGGTAGTCGGGTTTTAATTATTAATTCGAATCGTAACTTGTTGAATACGAAAGTTAGATTAGTTCATTATTCGAATCGATTTAGAACAAAATTATTAATTTTAGTAAGACAACAATTCAATTAATTTCCCTTAATCATATATAGCATATTAAATTAGTTAAATTAATTCTCAAGAGTTTTTCCACTTTGATTAATCTATTTGTCTTTGCTCCCAATTGATCTCGTCTACTTTTTAATTTAATTTTGTAATTTTCCATAAAAGCTTTCACTCAACAATTAAGATAGAATGTTTAGAAATGCGTTGTTTTTATTTTAATTTTTAATTCAAACTTAATTTAAGTTGACCAATTTCACCTCAATGGGAGACGACCTTTGGTTACCAATTACAATTATCTTGTATACTTGCCAATAGGATAGCTAGGTCTTTTTTTAACTTTTTGGGCACTTCAAGTGCATTGATCATAGCATCCCAGTATGCACCTCCACACACGTGCTTAATGATATTATTGCAACTCTACATAAGAGGAGCAACAATTTGGGTATGGGGTACTTGGTTTTCGCCATTGCTGAGTAATACAGTGTGGATGATAGTGGCCTAACCGTCTACCTCCTTGAATTTCTAAATCACCATCATTTGTGGCGTGCTAAAATCCTTAATTAAGGCCTATAACATTGAACTCTAGGACATCAACCAAAAGACTCGTGTGAAGATTAGGGCTAGTCAGGCAAGTTCTAGAACAACGCTGCCTCAGTAGGCAGAAGAGGAGTCGACTAGTGAGGAGTCCAAAGAGGAAGAGTACATAAAAGAGCTTGGTTAGAAGAAAGTGCTCGATACAATCTCCGCCAACAATAAGGTAATTGCAGATACACTTCAAAGAACTCTAGAAGGATGAAGGAGATGGCCCAAACACAATGACGTCAAAGTTGGGATATACGTCAGAGATGGGATATATGTCATATTCATCTATACTTCGAGGCTCAAGGTGTCCAACTGCCACCTACAATACCATCCCCACCTCCATCACCATGAGACATTATTTCTAGCCTTTTTCTTTTAAATTTAGCATTTATTTTTGTTTTTGATTTATTTTATGTTTCTTCTTTCCATGTATATTTGTTTGCCTTCATCTCACATTGAGGACAATGTGTTGTTTAATTGTGGGGAGGGTTATGAGTTTTGCTTTGATTGTGAATTTTGCATATTATAGGATAGTTTATTAGGTTGCATTTTGTGAATTGTGTGAATGTGTTGATGGCTTAGATAGAATGTAATTGATTTAATTTTGAACATAATCTATTAGGTTATGAAGAGTCATTAGCTCGCGAAATTAGTAATCTGGGGTTTTTGGCTAAATATGCAAGTTAATTAGGATTTAGTGTTAGTTTATTACCCTATAAGTTATTACCCTATAAGTTGTCACATTCATTCATAACTTTAGGTCTTTCAACTAAAGTAGCTTATTTTTTCATGAAAACGTAACTAAAGCAACAAGGTAGGTAATTAAAAAATAATTAAAAATAAAATTAAAATGTGTTTGTTAATTTCAAATAAATAACTATTCTGCTGACTTTTGGGTTATGAACGGAGTTAGTAGCTGTTAGAGTAGTGCCCTAAAGGCAATCCCCTTTAGCGCATTTTGTTCATAGTCATGTACAGACTTTATGAATAGCAAGGCATATTTCATTTATTTGATGTTCATTTTATTATGAATTGACAGTGATCTTTAATCAAATTAATGAAGTCCCTGATACATGACATAGCATGAAGGAAATTATGATGCGATCATACTACTGAGATTCCTATCATGTGCAATTATGTCAAGATCTAAATTATCCTAGTCATAGGATTAACGAGACCGACATCGTTAATCCGGATAGACTAGCACATGTCAAACTCCTTGATTGGATCAAGCAGTAGATCTCAGAAAACTGTAAATATTGAGATATTTAGATTTGATATGTGGATGCTTACTAGTAGTAGTAAGTACATTGGATGACCTGCCATGATATCATCACATGGATGTCCTATACAAATGTCAGTGATAATCTCATCATAGCAATGGTGCAAGTATCCTTAGACTTGAGGTACCCAAGGATATCTTGGGTACTAATTCTGTACTTTGACTCCATTCCTTGTTACCTTTCAGAGGTCGCTCATAGGGTGGTGATTGGGTACAGCTTGAGGTATTCGAAGGTAATTGAGTAGCCAATACAGGATTCACCACTTCTGTGATAGCAGAAGAGATACCTATGGCCTCTTATCAGGATCATTACTTTGAAGTCTCTGGCGCCGGAGCATACATATGTCATGAAGATGGTCTTCATTGACATATAAAGTAATGAGTCCTAGGACGAGAACTGATTACACTTGGACTAGATTTGATCTAATCAGTCTAGTAAGAGTTGACACATTGCCCATACTCAAACCAAGTGGGGTATAGCATGGTGAAAGGACGAATTGCACGAATCGTCTAAGGAAGGGTTCGTGATATGGTTTCATTAGTCAAACCAATTACTTTTCGGTCAATTGGGGTCATGATGTGTTGCTAGATACCGCTCATGACTTGCTCGGATTAAGTGTTAATCTAAGTGGCCAACATAACAAGGAACCTAATGGGTCACACGCATAAGAGTGACTCGGAGAATCAGAAAATAGTTTGGACAGAGATCCGATATAGGAGAGCAATAGGATTAAATGGATCCCGATGAGATTGGGATATGTCCCGATGAGATCGCGACATCAACATTCTTTGAAAACCGCTCTCGGCGATTTTTCATCTGCGGGACCCGAGTAGGTAGGTAGAACCAATTCCCAGCTTGATTGACCTCTTCAGCAAATATATATATATATTAATTAATTAATTAAGAATTAATTAATTATATATATATATATAATTCGTGGAAGCCATAAGAATGGAGAAATTGTTAGTTTGAAAAGTCAAACTTAATTATTAAGTTAACATTTCAATGCATTTTATGCCACCAACGTGGCTATCCTCCAAACCAAGCCTTTCTATGTATTTTAATTAGTTAAAAGACATATAAGAAGGTTAGAGATGAGTGATGATACGGTGGTTTTTGAGGAAAGAATCGAAAGCTTAATGGTTAAGCTTTGAAAAAGGGTTTTTCATCTTCTTCCTCTCTTCCTCTCAAGTTGGCTTCTACTTCTCCAAGGCTTCTCTTGATCATTTCACTTGCTCTCCAAGGCTAAGGTAAGAGCTAGCACTCTTTCTTTAGTCTAGCTATTCTCGGTCAAAAGAGTTTGTCCGGTTAGGTTTTCCGACCTCTGCGTGGATCTGTTAGAGACGGTCTCCTTTGGTCGTTATGGTTTGATTGTTTGTACATACACATGGATCCTGGCTTTCGGGAATGTCCCGGGACTTAAAATTTTAAATTCCACACTGTGTTCATGTGATGAACACCCCGGGATTTTCCTATAGTGGTATCAGAGCCGCTTGTGTTGTATAAGCAAATCGAAATGATAACTAGGTCGAATTCCATTGTGAATTGAGCTGTGTAGCATGCTGCTTCTGTGAATTTCGAAATCAGTATAGACTTAGGGTTTTCGAAATTTTCTGCCATAGACTTGCTCATAAGATGTTTCTGAATGTGTCTATGAAAGGAAAAAATTTATCGATGTCGATTGATATGGTTTTGCTAATTTAATTCCCTAAGTTTCGGATGCTGTCTTGTTGAACGTTTCTGAAACAGGTATACTTGTAAATTCGAGAATAATTTCTAAAAAAATTGTTTTTTCAGATTGGTTTTCACCGACATGTCCCTAAGATGTTTGTGTATGTCTCTGTGGATGGAAAAATGTTTTCAAGGTGATTTACCATTTATTTCGAATTTCTTGTGTGCTGATGGGAATGTCTGTGTTGGAGAACACAGATTCTGGTTCGGCTAGATTGCTGAGGTTCAATGAGTTTTTGTGGGAAATAAATCCTGGAAAAATTCATGGAGCATGTTGGGAACATGTTTTCACCTCTTTAATTTTCTCAGTATTTATTGAAAGTTTTTCAATGATCATTTTGAGCAAAATGTTGAGCTTAGCAGTTTTGAGAAAGTTGCTGGGTCTATTTTGTTTGGAATGATTGGTTGTGTATTTCTCATTTCCAATGCCTTGAATCATTTTTATAGTGATTAGAAATGTGTTATATTGATGTGGCATGCATCCCAAGATGAGATTCTTGAATTTGGGTTTCCAATAATTTTTGGATGTCGAATAGGTCACTTTAGCGTCTCGTTAGCTTATTCCGTTATCTTGGTTATTTTGGTCGTCGCAATTTGTGTGACAAGTGACGGAGTAATCTTGATAACGTGTAACCTACCTAGAGATACTTAGCATGATAATTTGATATTCTTAAAATTATGTGGAAATCTAGTGGTTAATGGTGATTAATCGCCAAGCTTTTCTCATCTAGTATGACTAATTGGCAAGCACGTTTTAATGAATATGATTCATTAGCACATCAATATAAAGGATAATATACTTGGTATATTGGTATTGTGAATTGGAACTACGCGGATTGAGAATTAGTCGATTTAAGAGTAATTCCATGTCACCAATCACCGCACTCGAGGCTAGTCGATCGACTTATATCTTGTCTTGTCACCAATCACCGAACACGAGCCACCGATTGGTGCTCGTTGTTTCCAATGACCGGGTCGACTTCATCATTGAATAAGAGCAAGAAGAAGACTAGTCGACCGCACAAGTGCTAGTCGACTGGAAACTTGCCAAAGTGGGATGATGGGTGATTTTCGGTATAAATTCAATGTGATTGATGCAATGCCCTAAATCAGACCATATAGTCATGGTGACTATGATCCTTGGATGAGATTAGAAAGATGAGACCTAAATCCCTCAATTTAAATATGAAAACTAACGCCTTCCATTAATATTGTAAGAACCAGAGTTCTTATAGGGTTGAGTTGTTGGGCAAACTCAAGCTCGCCCTATACGGATATGTTCGAACCATGAAAATGAGATTTTCGGATTAATGGGTCGGTTTTCCTAGAAGCGTTGATTTGTTGGGCAAACTCAAGGTCAACGTGGACAGAGGCGAAATTGGGTAGTGTACATCAGATGTACACGCATCAAGTGTTGATAACCCAATGTATGTGCATACATCAACTGTTGATAGCACTGGGCGATAGTTGCATTTGAGATGCAATTGGTATGTCCGATACCTGCCGATTGACCTAAGGTGGCTTGTTGGGCAAACCCAAGGTCATTCTTAGTAATGTCGGATATCGACCCACTAGGTCAATGTGCCATTTTGTTTCTTCGATTCATGATGAGGGTTATGGATTCTGTTGAAACTAGTGGGAGCCATATGTATGTCATTTAAGTCCTTATGGTCATACATTTAATTCTATTCTAACTTTCTTTCTCTCTCTACCTTTAGGTTGGTTGAAGATGTCGACTAGTGTGAATCTTTGCGCTCTAATGGACTCAAACAAATTAACTGGACCAAATTTTCTTGATTGGCTGCGAAATCTGAGAATTGTTCTCAGATCTGAGGATCTAGGATATATCCTTGATTTTCGCTACGATCCACTTGTTTGAAGGAGCTTCGATGATGATCGAAGGCATATCGTAAGCATCTAAAAGACGATGACATAGCCACCGCATTATGCTTGCATCGATGTCACCGAGCTGCGAAGCGGCGTGAGTCAATGGATGCTCACACGATTGTGTTTCATCTTAGAGAGTTGTTTGATGAGCAAGCTCGGTGCGAACGGTTCGAGACCTCAAGGTTGCTCTTTACAACGAAGATGACTCTGGTTCATCTGCGATGCAATATGCATTGAAGATGAATGGCTATATTGAGAGGTTGGCCGTCTTAGGTTTTGTGATGGATTACGAGTTAAGTATAGACTTAATTCTTGTTGGTTTGTCGATAGTTACTCACGGTTTGTGTTGAACTATCGAATGAACCAAATATCCACCACAATTCCGAGTGATCAATCTGCCAAGACAATGAGAACAAGTCGTGAAGCAAGATAGCAAGGCGTTGCTATTGGTGGATTCTTTTTCCTCTGGTTCCAAGAAAAGGAAACAGAAGAAGAAAAAGGCTCAGAAGCCGAAAGGAAGTGCAGCGAAAGGCAAGAAGAAGACCAAAGAGACTGCACCAAAAGGTACCTGGTCATTGAAGGCGTAATTGCAAAGTCTATCTGGAAGAACTGAAGCAGAAGAAGGCATCAGATGCCTCGACTTCTTCAGGTATGTTTGTCATTGAGGTTAATACTGTTTCTGATCATAACATATGGGTATTAGATACCGGTTGTGGCTCACACATATGCAATGATATGCAGGGCCTCAGGGACAGTAGGCAGCTCATAAAGGGAGAAATGGACCTGCGTGTTGGCAATGGAGCAAGAGTTGCTGCATTAGCCATAGGGACTTATGTTTTGACACTCCCCAGTGGGCTTGTACTTAACTTGGATGATTGTTATTTTGTACCCGTGTTAACAAAGAACATATTGTCTGTTTCTTGTTTAAATAGAGCTGGTTTCCATTTGTCTTTTGGTAACAATGGTTGTTCTATTAGCTCAAATGGAATGCTTTATGGTACTGGTACATTATGCAATGGTATTTACATATTAGATATGTCACATCCGGTTATGAATGTCAATGACTCTAAAAGACATAAAAGAGATAATTTAAAATCAACTTACTTATGGCATTGTCGCCTTGGCCATATAAATGAGAGACGCATCGCTAAGCTCCACAAGAGTGGAAGTTTAGGGTCATTTGATTATGAATCATATGACACATGTGAATCTTGTTTGTTAGGCACAATGACTAAGTTACCTTTAAGGAAAGGGTGAACGAGCGATGGATTATTAGATCTAATACATTCGGATGTATGTGGTCCGATGTCCATCCATGCGAAGTGGTTGCTTATTTCATTACCTTTATCGATGATTATTCTCGATATGGGTATCATATCTAATGAGCTACAATCTGAAGCGTTTGAAAAGTTCAAACAATTCGAAATGAAGTAGAAAACCAACTTGGAAAAGTATTAAAACATTACGATCCGATCGTGGTGGTGAATACTTAGACCAAGAGTTTTTGGATTATCTCATAGATAATGGGATTTTATCTCAGTGGACTCCTCCTTACACACCACAGCATAATGGTGTGGCAGAAAGGAGAAATCGAACCTTGTTGGACATGGTTCGATCTATGATGGGCTTTGCACAATTGCCAAAATCCTTTTGGGGTATGCCTTGAGACAAATTGTTTACTTGTTAAACGAGTTCCATCAAAGTCGATTGATGTTACTCCATATGAGATGTGGACTAACAAGAAACCTTATCTTTCTCATTTGAAAGTATGGGGTTGTCCTGCTTATGTAAAGCGGACGCAGTCAGATAAGCTTGAAGCAAAATCTGACAAGTGTTTGTTCGTAGGATATCCTAACAAAACAAGGGGATATCAATTCTACCTTCTTTGAGGAACAAAAGGTGTTTGTTTCAAGGCATGCTGTCTTTTAGAGAAAGAGTTTCTTTTAAAGAGGACGGTGGGAGCAAAATTGAACTTGAAGAAGTTAAAGATGCTCGGACAGACGCAGATCAACTGCCTGAACCTGAAATTGTAACTCATACAGATGAGGTAACAGTTCAACCTTCTACTACACACGAAATTGTGAGGTCAAGTAGGATACGCCTGTTCCCGAGATATGGATTTCTCGTAAGTGAACAGAATGACGTATTGCTCATAGAGGATGATGAGCCTACCACCTATGAAGAGGTTAAGAGTTCGAGTCTAAAAATGGCTTCGTGCCATGAAGTGCGAAATGGATTCCATGTATGAAAACCAAGTATGGACTTTGGTTGATGCACTGAAGGATAAAACCTATAGGGTGCAAATGGGTTTTCAAGAAGAAAACCGACATGGATGGTAATGTGATTACCTATAAAGCAAGGCTTGTGGCTAAAGGTTTTCGTCAAAGAGAAGGAATTGACTATGACGAGACCTTCAGTCCAGTAGCAATGCTTAAATCCATTAGGATACTCCTAGCCATTGCCGCTCATTATGATTATGAGATATGGCAAATGGATGTGAAGACAGCTTTCCTGAATGAAAATCTGGCTGAGGATGTGTACATGACACAACCTGAGGGCTTTATTTTCGCTGATGGTGAAAAGCTATGCAAGCTTCAGAAATCCATTTATGGATTGAAGCAAGCATCCAGGAGTTGGAATATCCGTTTTGATGAGACAATCAAAGAGTTTGGTTTCTCACAAAATTCGGATGAACACTGTGTGTACAAGAAGGTTAATGGAACTGCAATCGTATTCCTTGTGTTATATGTAGATGACATATTGTTACTAGGAAATGATGTCTCAATGCTACAATCAGTACAAATTTGGTTGTCCAAACAATTTGCCATGAAAGACCTTGGAGAAGCAACTTATATCCTTGGGATAAAGATTTATAGAGATAGATCGAAGAGGTTGCTTGGTCTTTCACAGTCAACGTACATAGACAAGGTGCTAAAGAGGTTTAGCATGGAGCAATCCAAGAGAGGGTTTCTTCCCATTGTTCATGGGATAACACTCTCGAAGTCCATGTGTCCTAAGACACAGGATGAGAGGATGCGCATGAATATGATCCCGTATGCATCTGCAGTAGGATCTATCATGTACGCAATGCTATGTACGAGACCCGATGTATCATATGCTCTAAGTGTTACGAGCGGATACCAATCGGATCTGGTGAGGGTCACTGGGGTGGTGTCAAGAATATCCTAAAGTACTTGCGAAGAACTAAGGATGTTTTCTTGATATATGGAGATGGAAGTCTCCAAGTGAGCGAGCATCTGATGCGATTTTCAATCGATAAGGACGACTCGTGTCCCAATCAGGTTATGTTTTCACACTAAACGGCGGAGCAGTCAGTTGGAAGAGTTCCAAACAGGAGACGACTGCTGATTCAACGACCGAGGCAGAGTACATTGCCGCATCAGACGCAGCAAAGGAAGCAGTTTGGATCAAGAAGTTCATTTCTGAACTTGGTGTGGTTCCTAGCTGTGATGGACCCATACAGTTGTATTGTGACAATACTGGGGCTATTGTGCAGGCAAAGGAGCCAAGGTCTCATCAACGGTCCAAACACGTACTCCGCCGATACCATTTGATTCGGGAGATCATTGCTCGGGGTGATGTCCTGATAGAGAGAATTCTCACAGAGCAGAATATTGTTGATCCATTGACAAAGCCATTGCCACAGAAGAATTTTGATTCTCATGTACTCGCTTATGGTATTAGATACCAAGGCGATTGGCTTTAGGTCAAGTGGGAGATTGTTAGAGTAGTTCCCTAAAGGCAATCCCCTTTAGCGCATTTTGTTCATAGTCATGTACAGACTTTATGAATAGCAAGGCATATTTCATTTATTTGATGTTCATTTTATTATGAATTGACAGTGATCTTTAATCAAATTAATGAAGTCCCTGATACATGACATAGCATGAAGGAAATTATGATGCGATCATACTACTGAGATTCCTATCATGTGCAATTATGTCAGTATCTAAATTATCCCTAGTCATAGGATTAACGAGACTGGACATCGTTAATCCGGATAGACTAGCACATGTCAAACTCCTTGATTGGATCAAGCAGTAGATCTCAGAAAACTGTAAATATTGAGATATTTAGATTTGACATGTGGATGCTTACTAGTAGTAGTAAGTACATTGGATGACCTGCAATGATATCATCACATGGATGTCCTATACAAATGTCAGTGATAATCTCATCATAGCAATGGTGCAAGTATCCTTAGACTTGAGGTACTCAAGGATATCTTGGGTACTGATTCTGTACTTTGACTCCATTCCTTGTTACCTTTCAGAGGTCGCTCATAGGGTGGTGATTGGGTACAGCTTGAGGTATTCGAAGGTAATTGAGTAGCCAATACAGGATTCACCACTTCTGTGATAGCAGAAGAGATACCGATGGCCTCTTATCAGGATCATTACTTTGAAGTCTCTGGCACCGGAGCATACATATGTCATGAAGATGGTCTTCATTGACATATAAAGTAATGAGTCCTAGGACGAGAACTGATTACACTTGGACTAGATTTGATCTAATCAGTCTAGTAAGAGTTGACACATTGCCCATACTCAAACCAAGTGGGGTATAGCATGGTGAAAGGACGAATTGCACGGTAATTGTCTAAGGAAGGGTTCGTGATATGGTTTCATTAGTCAAACCAATTACTTTCCGGTCAATTGGGGGTCATGATGTGTTGCTAGATACCGCTCATGACTTGCTCAGATTAAGTGTTAATCTAAGTGGCCAACATAACCGGGAACCTAATGGATCACATGCATAAGAGTGACTCGGAGAATCTGTAAAATAGTTTCAGACAGAGATCCGATATAGGGAGAGCAATAGGATTAAATGGATCCCGATGAGATTGGGATATGTCCCGATGAGATCGCGACATCAACATTGCTGAAAACCGTCTCCGGTGATTTTTCAGTACCGGGGCCCGGTAGGCCGGTAGAACCGACCCCAGTTTGACTGGACCTCTTCAGAAAATATATATATTAATTAATTAATTAATTAAGAATTAGTTATATATATATATATATGAATTTCGGTGGAAGCCATAAGAATGGAGAAAAATGTTAGTTTGAAAAGTCAAACTTAATTATTAAGTTAACATTTCAATGCATTTTATGCCACCAACGTGGCTATCCTCCAAACCAAGCCTTTCTATGTATTTTAATTAGTTAAAAGACATATAAGAAGGTTAGAGAAGAGTGATGATACGGTGGTTTTTGAGGAAAGAATCGAAAGCTTAATGGTTAAGCTTTGAAAAAGGGTTTTTCATCTTCTTCCTCTCTTCCTCTCAAGTTGGCTTCTACTTCTCCAAGGCTTCTCTTGATCATTTCACTTGCTCTCCAAGGCTAAGGTAAGAGCTAGCACTCTTTTCTTTAGTCTAGCTATTCCCGGGTCAAAAGAGTTTATCCCGGTTAGGTTTTTCGACCTCTGCGTGGATACCGTTAGAGACGGTCTCCTTTAGTCGTTATGGTTTGATTGTTTGTACATACATATGGATCCTGGCTTTCGGGAATGTCCCGGGACTTAAAATTTTAAATTCCGCACTGTGTTCATATGATGAACACCCCGGGATTTTCCTATAGTAGCCAGTTGAAAATGTGATGTAGCCGAATAACTAGATCGTTATGCATTACAATTGTATGCCTTTGTGTCAAAGGCTATAATGACATTACAATGAAGCAGCTTAATAAAAATATGACTTAATCGAGTAATCGGATCGATATTCATCACTAATGTTTGTTTTTGTGTAAAAGACTAGGTCTATATCTACAACAAGTAAATTAAAAAAAATTCTAAGAAAAACCTACCAAAGATGTAAATAACTTGACTTTTCATAAAAACGTACTTAGGAGTAGTTATAGAGTTTGAATGACCAAATAATTATTAATGTGCATGTATAATTGAAAAGGGTGAATACTACGATCTTGACTGAATTATTAACATGCCTCCCATCATAATTTCAGTTTTATTATTGTATAGAATTGGATTGAATAGTTGATGATAGGATATCGAATGCTGAGGATGTTCTAAACTCATATTTAGAGTTTTATTCTTGAATTAATGAAAATCTGATTTTTTATGTGTTTATTGGATTTTTTGTGGTTTAATTCTATGATTTCATAATTTGGTAATAAAATGAGAGGGTGAACCGATTGAAAAATGATTAAATTGGATAGACAAGAGTTCGGTGATTTAATAGAACAAGAATTGAATCAGATCGAGAAATTGTGCGAAGAGAGATCTTGCATAGATTTTCGATAGTTTATTAGAGAACTTCATAACTAATTAGGGTTTTGACTAGGCTGTGAATTGAGAGATTGCAACCTCTATAATCTGATTAGGGTTTATGATTTAAGGTTAATGGTTATAACTCGAGAGAGAGTAATCAACCCTAAGATAATCTAGAACTAACAATCCGATAATTCATAATCAGTTAGGTTAGCATTAAGGATAGGTAAAATTCCCTTTCTCTTAATTGATAATTTCTTTCTGTTAATTCTCGGATGTGTTGCAATTGCTCAGTAAGTAATATTTTGTGTTTGATTCTTAATTTGATTGATGGAATTAAATGCTCATATTAGTTTCATGCAATCTGAATTTTTTATTATTTCTAAGCTTAGATTTTAGGATTAAATTAGTTCCCTCCTTGTGGGATTGGCAGCTTTGGTACTATGCTAACAAATTGTGCGCTTATGAATTATTGAGGGTTAATAATTAAAACTTACACACAACCAACCACTCGATCAGATTACTAAAGCTTCTTTTTACTAAAAATGTTAACATTGTTGATCTTAGCGAGATGTGTATGAATTTATAGTCTAGTTTTACATGACAGTAATATTTGGGGGACTTTTATATAAAATTGTTGATCTAGGACTTATTGTGAGCATCTTCTTGGTTTTTGAGAGGATTTTACAATATCATATGAAGTTAGATCTGTTACATTATTGACAGTAGTCCTATTCAAAATAGTTAAATTTGTTCATCTCATTATAAATTGTTTCAGCAATAGTGTTTTAGTTAGTCTAATTCTATAATAATAATGTATGGGATCATATGAATGATAATGCCTTTTATTTGGAACTTAATCATGTTGTTCACATTGCTGACACACATGTTGATCAATTTTAAGATGTTGTAACTGAGTTTAAGGTAGAGCTAGACTTAGTGGAGTTTTAATTCGACAAAAGTTAGATACTTGTAATGATCAGATTCGATATTATTGTAGGAAGAAATATAGCCCAACAACAATTTAAACTACTAATGTTTTTATGCTTTATTTTTAAAGTTCTATATATATATATATATACTTTTTTATTTAATCATTAGCTTGAACAAGTTGTATCAAACTGTTTAAAATTTCAACATTATGATCTAAGTAGAGAAAAGCATAATCAATCGTAGGATAAGTATATTTAGAACAGAGTTATGAAGCCACATTGTGATTTTTTTTCTTTTTCTACATTTGATCTATTAGGTTATATTAATGAGAACTAGCTGAGTATTGGTATAGTAGACATTGGTCACTTTGATTATTCATTTGTTAGATTTCACCCATCCATAGAGCACACACAACTCTACTGTTTTACTTATCAATCTTTCCTCTCCTTCCCCACTCTTTTTATGCTTAAAATGATTGGTAGTCGTTATTCATTTTTTATAATTTTTGCTAGTATCCTAACTTTTATTGCTATACTTAATTTCATGAATTTTAAGCTTTATAAAGCATCCGTGATGAATTTGAAAACATAAGGAGATTCAGCTTTAAAAATAAAAAGGTGTAGTTATTCTTTTGCAAGCACTTGATCCATAAACAGGAGAGGCATTAAGGAGCAAGAGAGAGAGAAATGCAAAACCTGTCAATTTAGCATATACCTGGATTTCGATAATCTATGTTTAGAGACCTAAAGTATTACTACAAATGAGTCATTAAATACATATTCTACTATAATAACAAAGCAGTTTGAGACATCATCTCCCTTTTTCATTTCTTTTTTTTATTTGCTTCTCTATTATTTTTTCCACCGATATAAGTTATGGTCTAAATATTCTTTTGAGCAAGGTGCTATAAAACAAAGCATAACATAGTGAATATCTGCATGCATTATTTATAAGGTATGATCTTAGTGAATATATGCATGCATTATTTATAAGATATGATCTTGGGAAAGAACTTGATAACTAATGAGTAGTGAATATATTTCCATATAGAATTAGGGATTGACCTAACAAAACAAACACAGTTTTATAATCCATCCGCTCACATTATTGGATCTCATTCGAAGGTTATGTGCTATGCTTAGTGTTTGAACTATCAATAACATCTCATGGAATGAAATTAAGCACAAGATTTTTAGATTTACAGGTGGTTTTACTTTGAAAAAACAAATGCTAGATGATAGAAGAATCCTTAAAATGCTTCTTAATATGCAGAGACTAGTCCAGGTATTCTCACTCCCTAAATCTGTCTTGGTTGGGAACTAACGAAAGGAGAAGAGTTGATAATATTTTAAGGATTGGTGCTTATTGAAGAGCAAAGATTTTGCTATTTTAAGTCTGATTTGAGGAGCAAGGGACATCTTAAATAAGGTAACAAAAAGTATAAAGCTTGAAATTTATGTCAGTGGAGTCTTTTCACATGCGTTTTTTAGCTTTCCATGGATGTTTAAAGAAAATTTTTTCCAATATCATGATGCCAATGTTCTGCTTTTGTAACATCCCACCCTCGACAGGAAGGGTAAAATAGAAAATTGGCATAGGAAGAGATTGGTAGGGATTTATTCGTATTGTCCATGCATACTGGTACTAGTGACCAGTGAAATCTGTGCACATGAAATAACTGTACATGCATACATGACATTCCCGGTTTGCGTGCCTAAGACAATTTTATTGGGATTAACGTGGTTAATGGGTTTGAAAAATTATTCTGAGTGCGCCATAAATTGTTTTCTATTTTACTGGAATTATAGGAATTTTTCTGAAATTTTTCGGAGAAAATTTCCGGACCGGAAAAAAATCGCCAAGTGGCGAACCGATTGATTTTCGATATCGAAAATGTTTATCTAATGGCACTACACTAGTGGATACATTATTTTGGGATTGTAATTAGGGCCATTGGACTTGAATGGGTCAGATTTTACTAGGGTTGCTAAATCCTATTACAAGTTTTTGTTTTTATCTCTAATTTGTCTTTTTCTTACTTACCTTGCCAAGTGTCCTACCATTTTGTCTTATTCTCATCCTTGTAAGTCGGCAACTTCTTGAATAAATAAAGGTGGAAGCTAGCTTGTTGGTGTTCTCCTCCACCGAAACCTCCTCCCTTTGGATGCCTCCATCGATTTCTTCTCTTTTAAGTTCTACTTCCTCCAAACTTAAAGGCTTCTCTTCATGCAATCAAACCACTTTATTTTCATGATAATAAACTCCTTGTGTGAGGTTTAGAAAGTGGGAAGTTGGAGTAGTAAGTAATGAGTTGAAGGTAGAAAAAGGCTTGATTAGGTAAGTTCTTAAGTTAAGCTTTACTTATGCTTTGATTATGAATTTAATGCCTTAGTGGTTAGATGCATTCAATGGGACTTATGGTGTACTTATTATGCTTATTGTTGCATGAATTTGATGAGAATTATAGGTGGAGTTGTTGGGTATAAGGGTATGTTATGTATGGCTTGATGAAGTAGTAGGATTGAATGAATGTTTAGCTTACATTTGGATTGAATATTGATGACTAATCTTGCAAATAACTTAAGAGTTTAATGCTGCCAATTGTGACTATTAACCCTAGTGAATGTAGGAATGTTGTAGGGACTGATTTTGTGTTCATTTGGATGCTTAGTGTTGTGTTATTGGCAATGGAAATGATAGAAGCTAAGTTTAGTACCAAAGCTGGAAAATTGAGTTTTTGCCCTACTATACTGTTTTGAGCATAACTCATTGTGTGGTTATGCAAATGAGTCGAGGTTTGTGCCCAATTAAACTTTGGGGTTGTTGGCTACATTTTTGTGTGAAATAGGTGTTGTCTAATTGTAACTCTAAGAGGGTGAAATCTGGCTTGGAAAGTTACTGTTTTAACTTAGGTGAACAGTATCCGGACCAATGACCTAAGTGTTTTGATGATTCTTCTAAATTAATTGATATGGAATTAGGGAAAATGGTCTTCACGAAAGTTGAAGCATATTAAGTTAGCTCTCCATTCCCACTGATTTTTCTATTTTTTGATATGTATATTGGGAGATATGAACTGATTACTATTGACTGGTTTTGAGCATGTTGATGAAACCTAGCCTAAATGTTGAGTTTGTGAGCTTGCGGATTGGAAGCAATTTTAGAAATTTATGTGAACTGAATTGGTGTGAGTGATCTTCTGTAAATCTGTAGAGGAAGAAATTATCTTGAAGATGATATATGGCATGTAATGTTTAGAGGCCAGATTTGGGAGTTATGATTTTGCAAACATTGAACCTGCATTAGGTTATGAATTGTTGATCATGGCAGTAAATTGCATAACAGTTTTGAAATTGTTAGAAATTGAATTGGATTTTGAGTTCTTCATGAAAATTGAAGTTTGAGATCTTATCTTTTCAGGGCTATAAGGTAGTGAATTTTGTGACATTTGTGCTAAGAGATATGCTGTTTGGAAAATTACGGTCTAGATTGGTTGATTTCAGTGGACAGATTCTTTGTGGAATTGTTTGACCTAGTTAGCAAGTGAATTTGATTTTGGGTTATACATGAAAGTTGTAGATAACATTGTGATCTTACTGCGTTATTTATTGTGTAATTGTTGACTGAAGAATCAGAGAGTTATTGAATTTGCAATGTACTGCCCTGTTTTAATAGGTTTTACGTAGGCAGTAGGTTTGATTGGATTTTTGATACCCTTAGGGGTGAAATTGATTTTTATGGTCTTCTTGAGAATTGTAGAGGGTTTCATGATCTTTCCAACAAGCTATGGTTTGCATTTTTCTGAATTGTGTTCTAAGAATTATGGTTGCTGGAAATTTGGATTGAAAACAGGAAAAGGGCAACGTAGAGGAACCTCATGAGGCGAGGTAAGTCACCCCGTCGCGAGGCGACGCCTACGCCTCGCGACGAGGCAAAATGAGTCGGCCTCGCGAGGGCAACGTCTCACCCCCGCGAGGCAGTTGCAATATGTATATATTGTTTTTATTATTATTTGATTATTTGGTATTTGGTTATTCTTTTGCTCATAACTTTTCCGTCCGACATCCGATTGACCTGATTCTTGAGGCATCGGATTCGTGAAACATTGAATTTCATTTCATGGGAAATTGGAAATTTTGGGACGAAAAATTTACGTGGGTCCGGTTTATTATTTTCTGGTCACTGTTTTATTTAATTGGGGACCTATAGAGGTCCAAATTGCGCACCGTCAGCGCCATTAGATTTCTAATTTTTAGACGGATTTTTCTGATGGAACAAAATGGGATTAGGGTCGGGAATATCATGAACATGCATTGTCTTTATTCTATTTTTGTGCATAAATGGGAATTTTTATGCAAAGTGATTAATGTGTGCATATGGCATAAATTGGTAGTGCAGGATCAGGCGTGCTCAGAAATTGGAAACCAATGCAAATCTGGAGCGTACTGTGAGTAGACCTAGATGGTCTTATTTATTGGTTATTTGCTTTTATTATATGTTGAATGTGTATTGGTTTATTTTATTGATTGTGATTAAATATGGGTTCCGGACAGGAGGTCCGGTGATTGATTATGTATTGGAAACTGCGTTATTGAAGTGTTCCTTGGATGTGAATGGGATGACCTAAGTGTATATATTGAGATTGTTAAAATGTCTTGCATGCATAATTGCACATAAATGAAATGTGACTTCTTAATTGATGTCGAATGCCGGACTACGGTCCAAGATTGATTAAGCGTATGCAAATATGCATAAGACATTCCACTGCATGAATATATGAAAGTTAATGAGAGTTGTGACCAGAGTAGTCAACAATGAGTGAAAAAAGCTTCGTGCTCGAATCGACTCGAGCCTCGTGCTCAACGACAATGAGCCCTTTAGGGGACAGTTTACAATGAGCCCTATATGGGACAGTTTCAATGAGCCCGATATCCATGGGTACGACACAATTTAGACACTCGATCACAACAAAGTAGTTAAATGGAAAGTGGGTCTCATGCACATATGCATAACATGATTGATTTGATTGTATGGAATGAGAATGGTTGAATTACTTGTATTGAATGAGACTGCAACACTGTATTGAATGGGAATGTGACATTGTGTTGAATGGGAATGATAAATTTGATTAAATGATCGATTGATTATATTGAATATGACATTGTCTCGACATAATGAAAATATCAAACTATATGTGAGGAAATGGGAAACATTGGAACTGAGTAAAATGTAGATTATGGGTAATTGTGAAGTGTTTCTGGAAAATTGAAGTTGTAGATCTAGTGATAAGAAAGGTTAAAAGTGCAGGAGTTAAAGTGGTAAGGCTAGTCTTATGAGTCATAAGATGGATACGCAGTGAAATTGAAAAAAAAAAACAACAATATTATTGATTGCTTCAAAGAATAAGTTATGTACCCGATAGAAAGTGATAGAACAAGAAAGTGAACAGTCGAAGCTAGACATTCTGGTAAGTATATGCAAAAAGTAAATTGATGACTATGAGTATGGAATGAAGTGATGAGTGATTCAAGTGCTTAGAGGTTTGAATGTTCAACAGGAAAAACGCTTAAGTGGTTTGGGTTTCTCAGGATTGTGATCGTGTTATAGAGTTCTGATTTACTGTAAAGATACACTGCTACACTATACAGTGCCTAACGGAAGTCAAAGACCACAATGAATTTGCGATCGTGTTGAGTGAAACAAAGGAAAGTGACATAGGAAAACAGATGGGTTAACTAACGTGAATCGTAATCGACAAATGAAATAGAAATGTATAAAGAACGTTGAATGTCAAAAGAAAATGAATCGACTAAAAGTCAATGAAATATGAAGGATAAATCATTAGGTGGATTACCACCGGTTATAGTGAAATAGAGATAAGTGCCACGGTGTCGCATACAAAGGAAAGTGAAGTGTCGCAGACGAGAGAAATTATTTTATTATACGTATCCCTCGAGCATGTGTACTTTCGTAATAGACGTGGCAAAGAGGGTATTAATGGACCCGGATTAGTCTCAGATATAGATAGCGAGAAAACCACGGAGGAAACGGATGTCTTTCTGCGATCTTTGGTAATGAAGTATTGAGTGACGTCTTGTATGGGAACCGTAGGGATATATGATCACCGCATATCTCGAATAGTTGATCGAGAATTTCGAGACGAAATTTTTATAAGGAGGGGAGTTATAACATCCCACCCCGACGGTGAAGGGTAAAATAGTAAATTGGCATAGGAAGAGATTGGTAGGGATTTATTCAGTATTGTCCATGCATCTTGGTACTAGTGACCAAAGGAAATCATGCACATGAAATAACTGTACATGCATACATGATATTCCCGGTTTGCGTGCCTAAGACAATTTTATTGGGATTAACATGGTTAATGGGTTTGAAAAATTATTCTGAGTGCGCCATAAATTGTTTTCTATTTTACTGGAATTATAGGAATTTTTCTGAAATTTTTCGGAGAAAATTCCCAGACTGGAAAAAAATCACCAAGTGGCAAACCGATTGATTTTCGGTATCGAAAATTTTTATCTAATGGCACTACACTAGTGGATACATTATTTTGGGATTGTAATTAGGGCCATTGGACTTGAATGGGTCATATTTTATTAGGGTTGCTAAATCCTATTACAAGTTTTTGTTTTTATCTCTAATTTGTCTTTTTCTTACTTACCTTGCCAAGTGTCCTACCATTTTGTCTTATTCTCATCCTTGTAAGTCGGCGACTTCTTGAATAAATAAAGGAGGAAGCTAGCTTGTTGGTGTTCTCCTCCACCGAAACCTCCTCCCTTTGGATGCCTCCATCGATTTCTTCTCTTTTAAGTTCTACTTCCTCCAAACTTAAAGGCTTCTCTTCATGCAATCAAACCACTTTCTTTTCATGATAATAAACTCCTTGTGTGAGGTTTAGAAAGTGGGAAGTTGGAGTAGTAAGTAATGAGTTGAAGGTAGAAAAAGGCTTGATTAGGTAAGTTCTTAAGTTAAGCTTTACTTATGCTTTGATTATGAATTTAATGCCTTAGTGGTTAGATGCATTCAATGGGACTTATGGTGTACTTATTATGCTTATTGTTGCATGACTTTGATGAGAATTATAGGTGGAGTTGTTGGGTATAAGGGTATGTTATGTATGGCTTGATGAAGTAGTAGGATTGAATGAATGTTTAGCTTACATTTGGATTGAATATTGATGACTAATCTTGCAAATAACTTAAGAGTTTAATGCTGCCAATTGTGACTATTAGCCCTAGTGAATGTAGGAATGTTGTAGGGACTGATTTTGTGTTCATTTGGATGCTTAGTGTTATGTTATTGGCATTGGAAATGATAGAAGCTAAGTTTAGTACCAAAGCTGGAAAATTGAGTTTTTGCCCTACTATACTGTTTTGAGCATAACTCATTGTGTGGTTATGCAAATGAGTTGAGGTTTGTGCCCAATTAAACTTTGGGGTTGTTGGCTACATTTTTGTGTGAAATAGGTGTTGTCTAATTGTAACTCTAAGAGGGTGAAATCTAGCTTGGAAAGTTACTGTTTTAACTTAGGTGAACAGTATCCAGACCAATGACCTAAGTGTTTTGATGATTCTTCTAAATTAATTGATATGGAATTAGGGAAAATGGTCTTCACGAAAGTTGAAGCATATTAAGTTAGCTCTCCATTCCCACTTATTTTTCTATTTTTCGAGATGTATATTGGGAGATATGAACTGATTATTATTGACTGGTTTTGAGCATGTTGATGAAACCTAGCCTAAATGTTGAGTTTGTGAGCTTGCGGATTGGAAGCAATTTTAGCAATTTATGTGAACTGAATTGGTGTGAGTGATCTTCTGCAAAGCTGTAGAGGAAGAAATTATCTTGAAGATGATATATGGCATGTAATTTTTAGAGGCCAGATTTGGGAGTTATGATTTTGCAAACATTGAACCTGCATTAGCTTATGAATTGTTAATCATGGCAGTAAATTGCATAACAGTTTTGAAATTGTTAGAAATTGAATTGGATTTTGATTTCTTCATGAAAATTGAAGTTTGAGATCTTATCTTTTCAGGGATATAAGGTAGTGAATTTTGTGACATTTCTGCTAAGAGATATGCTGTTTGGAAAATTACGGTCTAGATTGGTTGATTTCAGTGGACAGATTTTTTGTGGAATTGTTTGACCTAGTTAGCAAGTGAATTTGCTTTTGGGTTATACATGAAACTTGTAGATAACATTGTGATCTTACTGCCTTATTTATTGTGTAATTGTTGACTGAAGAATCAGAGATTTATTGAATTTGCAATGTATTGCCCTGTTTTAATAGGTTTTCCGTAGGCAGTAGGTTTGATTGGATTTTTGACACCCTTAGGGGTGAAATTGATTTTTATGGTCTTCTTGAGAATTGTAGAGGGTTTCATGATCTTTCCAACAAGCTATGGTTTGCATTTTTTGGAATTGTGTTCTAAGAATTATGGTTGCTGGAAATTTGGATTGAAAACAGGAAAAGGGCAAGGAAGTAGAGGAATCTCGCGAGGCGAGGTAAGTCAGCCCGATCGCGAGGGCGACGCCTCGCCCTCGCGACGAGTCAAAATGAGTTGGCCTCTCGAGGGCGACGTCTCGCCCTCGCGACGAGGAAAAATGAGTCGGCCTCGCGAGGGCGACGCCTCGCCCTCGCGACGAGGCAAAATGAGTCGGCCTCGCAAGGGCAACGTCTCGCCCCCGCGAGGCAGTTGCAATATGTATATATTGTTTTTATTATTATTTGATTATTTGGTATTTGGTGATTCTTTTGCTCATAACTTTTTCGTCCGACATCCGATTGACCTGATTCTTGAGGCATCGGATTCGTGAAACATTGAATTTCATTTCATGGGAAATTGGGAATTTTGGGACGGAAAATTTACGTGGGTCCAGTTTATTGTTTTCTGGTCACTGTTTTTTTTAATTGGGGATTTATAGAGGTCCGAATTGCGCACCGTCAGCGCCATTAGATTTCTAATTTTTAGACGAATTTTTCTGATGGAACAAAATGGGATTAGGGCCGGGAATATCATGACCTTGCATTGTCCTTATTCTATATTTGTGCATAAATGGGAATTTTTATGCAAAGTGATTAATGTTTGCATATGGCATAAATTGGTAGTGCAGGATCAGGCGTTCTCAGAAATTGGAAACCAATGCAAATCTGGAGCGTACTGTGAGTAGACCTAGATGGTCTTATTTATTGGTTATTTGCTTTTGTTATATGTTGAATGTGTATTGGTTTATTTTATTGATTGTGATTAAATATGGGTTCCGGATAGGAGGTCAGGTGATTGATTATGTATTGGAAACTGCGTTATTGAAGTGTTCCTTGGATGTGAATGGGATGACCTAAGTGTATATATTGAGATTGTTAAAATGTCTTGCATGCATAATTGCACATAAATGAAATGTGACTTCTTAGTTGATGTCGAATGCCGGACTACGGTCCGAGATTGATTGAGCGTATGCAAATATGCATAAGACATTCCACTGCATGAATATATGAAAGTTAATGAGAGTTGTGAACAGAGTAGTCAACAATGAGTGAAAAGAGCTTCGTGCTCAGATACTGACTCAATGCCTCAGGCTCAACGACAATGAGCCCTTTATGGGACAGTTTACAATGAGCCCTTTATGAGACAGTTTACAATGAGCCCTATATGGGACAGTTTCAATAAGCCCGATATCCATGGGTACGGGACAGTTTAGACACTCGATCACAACAAAGTAGTTAAATGGAAAGTGGGTCTCATGCACATATGCATAACATGATTGATTTGATTGTATGGAATGAGAATGGTTGAATTACTTGTATTGAATGAGACTTCAACACTGTATTGAATGGAATGATAAATTTGATTGAATGATCGATTGATTATATTGAATATGACATTGTCTCGACATAATGAAAATATGAAACTATATGTGAATGTGAGGTGTGAAAGGGAATATGGAATGTGACTTAATGGAAATGAAAGAATGTGTTATATGTTATGGGATTGGGTGAACCATCGATGATGGTCACTCACTGAGTTCGCAAAACTCACCCAAAAATTTGCATCTATTTTTCAGGTCTTGAAGAATACCCCGTTTGATACGGGAGTATGTCTACTGTAGGCAAGTGAAGGATAGAAGTCGGGATCAGTTCGTGTCTGCATTAGTGTCTTATCGAATTGTATTCCGCAATCATTGTGTAATAATGCTTTGTATTTATAACGAGCCCATTGTGGTTGTCTTGTTTACACATTGACCGATTATAAATCGTTATTGGATGACTGTAATAACTGAAAATGATTAATTATGAACATGGGCTCAGGTTTCTACCGTTTATGCTGCGTTAATGAATGGTTTTTAAAAAAATAATAATATTAATAAGAGGAGAAAATGTTATACTGAGTTTTATACTGAGTGATGTAGCACGCCACCCTCGCGGGACACTGACCTGGATATCACCGTCGATGTCAGGTTCGGGTCTTACGGGAGTGGGGTGTTACATTTAGGTGGTATCAGGAATATGGAATGTGACTTAATGGAAATGAAAGTATGTGTTATATGTTATGGGATTGGGTGAACCATCGATGATGGTCACTCACTGAGTTCGCAAAACTCACTCAAAATTTTGCATCTATTTTTCAGGTCTTGAAGAATACCCCGTTTGATACGGGAGTATGTCTACTGTAGGCAAGTGAAGGATAGAGGTCGGGATCAGTTCGTGTTTGCATTAGTGTCTTATCGAATTGTATTCCGCAATCATTGTGTAATAATGCTTTGTATTTATAACGAGCCCATTGTGGTTGTACTGTTTTACACATTGACTGATTGTAAACTGTTATTGGATGACTGTAATAACTGAAAATGATTAATTGTGAACATGGGCTCAAGTTTCTATCGTTTATGATGCGTTAATGAATGGTTTTTAAAATAATAATAATAATAATAAGAGGAGAAAATGTTATACTGAGTTTTATACTGAGTGATGTAGCACGCCACTCTCGCGGGACACTGACCTGGATATCACCGTCGATGTCGGGTTCGGGTCTTGCGGGAGTGGGGTGTTACAGCTTTGCTATGGCAATGCAATCTTTTCATTACTATTTTTTATTTTCTTCCAAACAATATAGGAGGTTTTGATTGTGCACGGTTTGTATTTTTGTTCAAATAGTGTGGAACTAACTACTTGTGCAAAAAATTTGTTAAACCTAGGTAATTGCCCATAATGAGCAAGTATTTCCATAGGTAAAAAAGAAATGTTCTTCTAAAGTATGGTTTGTCATTGAAGATATTAACTCTCTAGGAGAGTTAATTAGATGGCTAAGGAGACTAAAAGAAAATATGAGATTTATTGTTAATCGTGTCAAGGTGACTCAAGCTGGGCTTGATAGTTAAGAATCGGAATAACACTACGTAGTCATTCAAGTTACACTATTATATTTTTTTTATTCTGATCATGAAATATTATAATTTGTAAATTGATCTTTTTATTTATTGTTTTGTCTATAAGAATTGTTCAAGTTGTCATTTATGTCTTGTATAGGAATAAATGATCATCCTTTAATGTTATATTCCTTTTGTTGATATAATTTAATGATATTTATATAATTTTACTTTAAATATATATTGTGTTCAATTTTTTATTAAGAATATTTTTATACGATTTTTGTATTAATAACATTTACAATAAAAACATGTTGATACAAAACATTGACATTATATATAAAACGTAATATTCAATATCATGGATTAAAAAGTAACAGATAACATATTACAACATTATTAAAAACGTAACAAATAACATTCAGTTATGGTATCTAAAACGTAGCAAATAACATTTGGTTACATTATAAAATCGTAGTTAATAACATTTAGCTACATTATAAAAACATAGCAAATATTATATAACTATGAAGATAAAAAGCGTAGCGTAAAACTATTAACTACGTTTTATTTTCATTGTTAATCATTTGACAACAATTTTTTCCAACCAAAATTCAATTTTTAGCTACATTGTTGTAATCTTCCATAGCTAATAATTTTCAACTACGATTTTTGAAAACATCATTTATATTTTTCAATTACGTAAAATTAAGACGATTTGTATGACGAAACAAAAACATTATAAATAACTAGAGCTGACATATTTTAAACATTTAGCTATAGTTTTTTTCATAGCCATTAATACTACGTAAAATTAGGACGATTTGTGTGACGAAACAAAAACATTATAAATAACTAGAGCCAACATATTTTAAACATTTAGCTATAGTTTTTTTCATAGCCATTAATACTCTACTTTGTTGTAGTGGCTTGTCGTGGTGTATTTACTCTACAATGTTAGCCCTCAAATGCAAGATATTAACTTATTTGCTTTGATACCATAATAACAAGGTCCAAGAAAACATGTTGCTCCCTGTTATTGAAGGAACTTAAAGGAACGTATGTATATAATATATAAGTCTCCTTATCAAAATATACAACCCAACTGTATATATAGTATGCTAACAAACTCTTAAAAATTTGCTATGCTAACAAACTCCTACATATCTGCTAAAATATTTACACTAAATATCTCAATACATACCAATTAAAATTAGATGGAATTATCAAGTTAAAATTGTGCATTAACTAGTTCATTACGATTTGATGTTCATCTCTTATGGGGATGAAGCTATGTTTGATGTATCTAATTCTTGTATTGCAAATTAAGGTTGGAGATGACATTCTTAAAATTATTATAAACTTTAAAAGAGTCTTTAAAGATAGAGATAGATAAATTACCTTTTATCAAACATAACTTCTCTTTACATGGGAGAGGTGATATGATCTAATTAATCATACATGTGGATCAATCCCTTTCACTAAACAATATAAAGTTATGAGTATCTTTATGGATTTTTTTTGCCTTCCCACAGGGGTTGGGTTATTTCACCTACTTTCAAAATGGGATGAGTCATTTATTAGAGGGGTACCATTTGTTTCCCACTAGTCTTAAGGAAAATTGGAGAGCTCTTTTAAGACTAAAGTATTTTAGGGCCAATCGCAGGACCTGTATAGTTTTTCATCTCCTGTTTAGGATGACATCGCAATCTGCAGATCTGACCCTTGTTTAAGGTGATGCGTATGTCTACGAGTCTATGTCTTTTGAAGTTACACCACATTTATGTGATTTGTTACTTATCGAGAGTAAAAAAAATCGCATATTTATGGCGATGCATCGTATTAAGTGTGAGATTGCATGCCTAAGTCATGTCGAACATAAGGTAATATGTTTGTGCTTCTTCATCTATTCGAGCATAGGATCGCTAATTTATATACATGTACCTCATCGAGTAAAAGACAACAAGTCTACATCTTATCAAGTGCAAGACTGCAACATCTCTATGGCCAAACCATATGTCTAGAGTTTTACAGCTTGTCAAATGTGATACTGCTAATTTTTATGTTTGTCTCTCATCAAACATGAGATCACTAGTTTGCATATCTGCATCTTGTCGAATGTAATACTACATGCCTCTTTCTTTGTTAAGTATAAGATCTCATGTTTGCCATTTGACATCTTATCGAAAGTGAAATAATGTTTGCATGTTTGCATCTTATCAAGTGCGATATTAGATTTTGTGTCTTTCTTAACTATAGATTGCATGTCTACGTTATTAGTGAATGAAATTTTGATAATTACTGCTAAATATTTTCTATTTCTATATCTGTTATTTTTATATAGTTGTTACTTGTATTTATCTCTTCTATCTTGTAACCAAACTTGGTATAAATACCAAGGTTGTTCACATTGACAAAATATGGAATACAAATTACATTTTTCCATTTGTTTCTTTACCTTTACGTGGTATCAAAGCTATTTCTTCTCCTCCTCCTCTAGTAATGGCAAATCCTATTGTTCCCATTTCAGATCCTATTCTTCCAACACCACCAGCATCCTCTTCTCGTTCTCGTGGTTTCTCTTCCAATTCAGCTAGTTTATGCAATAATAATGGCAACAATCAACGCCCTCGCGGCCCTTGTCAAATTTGTGGAAAAGGTAACCATACTGCTGTCAATTGCCATCGTCGGTACAGTCCAAAAACCAAAACTACCAAGGCAATCATCCTTGGCAAGGTAATTCTTCTCATAATTCTATTCGGTCCTCCACTCCCATGGCACATTATTCTACTGCAAACCACCCTATGAACTGGTTTCTTGATATGGTCGCAAATTATCACATAACACCAGATGTTCAATCTCTAAGTGGTGTGACTGATTATAATGGCAATGATCTCCTCCATTTAGGTAATGGTCAAGGGTTACAAATCACTTACACTGGTACAACTTCTCTCCCTTCTTCGAATGGTTCTTTTAAACTAAATAATGTTCTTTGTGTCCCTTCCATTATTAAAAACTTACTTTATGTTCAAAAGTTCTCATATGATAATTCATGTTTTTTTAAATTTTGGCCTCATTTTTTCGTAATCAAGGACCAACGAACCCAGAAGGTACTGATGCAAGGATCTGGTGAGTCGGGCATGTACACTTTGTCTCCCATAAAACAAGCCTTAACGGCTTAATTATTGACCCTTGATGAGTGGCATGTGCGGCTTGGACATCCGAACTCTCAAAAGCTGAAGTCTTTATCAAAAAATAATTTAATTTCTAGTTCTATCAATGTTTTATCTCCTTGTTCTACTTGCTTGTTAGGAAAATTAGCTCAACTTCCTCTTACTGCAGTTGAACGCAAAAGTCGTGCCCCCTTTGATATCATACATTCTGATGTTTGGGGCCTAGCTCCCACTCAATCTTATTATGGGCATCGTTATTTTGTTTTTTTCATTGATGATTTTAGTCATTTCACCTGGGTATATTTTTTGAAAAACAAAAGTGACGTTAATAGCATTTTTTTGAATTTTGAAAATTTAATTGCAAGGCTATTTGGTTCAAATATTAAATCTTTTCACTCTGATTAGGGTGGGAGTATCAAAAACAACATCACTATTTTTGAACTGTTGGCATTCAACATCACATTGCCTGCCCCTATACTCATGAGCAAAATGGCACTTCTGAAAGAAAAATAAGACACTTAGTTGACACTTCTTTAACCCTTTTGGCTCATGCCCATCTCCCTTTAAAATTTTGGAATTTTGTCTTAGAACAAAATGCCACTTTAATCAATGTTTTGCCCAGTCATGTTATTCACCAAAAATTGCCATTTCAATTAATTTTTCACAAGGACCAAAATTATCTTTCTTTTAAGCCTTTTGGGTGTACAATTTTTCCACTTCTCAGACCATATAATGCATACAATTTTTCCTTTCGCACTACTCCTTGCTTTTATTTAGGACTAGGCCCCACACACTCTGCATATCGATGTTTCGATAAGTCTAGTGGTCGCTTTTATTTGGCACGCCATGTTTGATTTATTAAAAATAATTTTCCTTATTCCACCATACAATCCACTCCATTAAAGGCCAAAGATTCAGCTCCTTGGCTAAATGTTTTTAGTCTGTCCCACCCTCACGTGGTCTCTCCATTAGTATCTTCCTCAGGTTTAAATTCTAATTCTAATTTATCCTTATCCACTAATTCTTCTCCTTCTCAAAGTCTATCTTTATCTCCATCTAATAATTCTATTTTGTCTTTATCTCCATATCCTTCTCCACTTACCCTTCAAAGTCCATCTTTACATATTTCATCCCCCATTTCCAAAGATACCAACTCGTCCTTATCATCTTCGACTCACACAAACTCACCTTCGTCCTTATCCTTTCCATCCAATTTTAACTCAACCAGCCCATCTGTTCCCACTGAAAATTTAGGAATAAATGTAGTTATTGACCTTACCCAATACCCCAATTCTAAATCCACCACTTCACCTCAACGATTTCATCAAATGTAATTACGTCCTACCACCATGTCTAAACGTCAAGCTCATCTTGTCTAAACCCGACCAAACTATCTTCAAATCGAACCAAAAACTCTTACCCAAGCTAAACCATACCAAGAATGGTGAGAAGCAATGACCAATGAGCTAAATGCCCTACTTGATAAACATACATGGACCCTTTTTCCTCATCCACCAGACAAAAATATCATCAGGAACAAGTGGATAATTTGAATCAAGAGAAAGCCTGATGGTAGTATTGATCGATACAAGGCTTGATTAGTTGTAAAAGGTTACAATCAACAATCTGGCATTGACTATCATGAAACATTTTCTCCTGTTGTCAAGTTCACAACTGTTCTTCAAGGAAAACTAGGTTAACAAAATCCTTTGGTGGGAAAGGAGAAGAAATATTTGGAGGAGATTTTCTTAGAAGAAGAAGAACCAAAATTGAAACTCTTTCAATTCTTTCACTTAGGAATTTCGGTTCTACCTTGCATGAAAGGAGAGAATGTCTAAAAACCATGCAAGAACCCTTTCTTACATCTCAATTTTGAAATATGCATGAATGGAAAAAGTGAGAGGCATCCAATGCATCACTTCTTACATTAATCACTCATCAAATAGCCAATAAATGAGACTTACTTCATTTATCTTTAAAATGGCTATTTGAAAAGACCATAACCTATAATTGAATACCCATTTCGGTTTTGGCAAGAAGAAAGAAGGAAGATGGTCCATCTAATGCACATCTTTCATCTTTAATCTAATGAATGCAAATAGGTTACATGCCAACATTAAAAGCCAACCATTAAACCATTTAATGGTAAGTTCATAACTCCATTTAATAATGATGAACCATAATAAAGACCATCTTTATTTAGTATTTTAATGTCAAATGTGTGGTTACACATCTAACCTAACACAATTTCGAAATTTCTTCTTCTCCATTAAAAAATTGTTTTAATATAATTAATCTAATCAATTACATTAAACCAAAACAAGCCCATTTCTAAATGAACATATGGGCTTCCAATTAACCATTAATTAGTATAAGCCCATCATTCAATTATGGACTTCTAAAGCCTCCAAACTACTTCTTACTTAGCTTGATAACCTTCCTTAAAGCCAAGTGGGGAATCTTATTGACTTTGATAATTCAAGCTCCAATAAGCCCGAAATAATTCAATCTCATTGGAATTAATTCTAGCTTATTAACTAAATGTCATTCCACTAAAGACAATTAGTTGAACTCTTGAATTATTAAATATTATGAGAATATGTCCAATTGCAAACCCTATTTAGAACCTTATTATAGCCATCCGCACAACAAAGGGTAAAATTACCGCTTTGCCCTTATGTTGGTTTTTCCTTCTAGATCTCTCATTTTACTTTATATGGTGATTAACACATAAGATCTCATCTTAGTGTTAAGACTTGATGGGTAGCTAGTCCATCAAACTCATCGCCAGCTTAATCACCAAATCTCCTTAAAACATCTGAAGAGATGATAACACTATAAACTCTTTATTTGAGTGAATGTTCCTCGATACATGTTTCAATTAATAATTCCAACATGCATAATCGGATTAATACCTGTAAAAATCCATTCGATCATATCAAGAATTATAATGAAACACATATGAGTTCACCACTCATCAAGATTGTGGTTCATAATAGCGAATGCTTAAGTTGTATGTTTTAAGATTAAAGTAACGCCCACTTTATTCTTGAAAACATACTTGATTCCGCATTCATTTAATAGTGCCATTATCGATAGTCTACTACTATCATGATATGAAACTCATCATTCTCTTTAAGTAAACTCCTTTACTTATATGGAGATAAATCGCAACACTACTGATCTAAACCATAATCAAACGACCAACTTGATTATTCAACTGTGAATCAATTAATTGATTCTAATAATATACATGTTTCCCATACATCTCTATGTATATGTATATTACTTACAAATGAATCTTGGTACCTTATGACCGATATATAATGCTCATACAGATAAAACCAAGCTCTTTTGTTTTATTAATAATAAATATTTTCATTACAAAACTGTAACTGAAGAAGATAAAGTTACATGTAAATACACTTGCTTTCCAGGCACTATATTTACATAACTCCAACAATCTCCCACTTGCCCTAAAGCAAGTTTGACATATCCTTCATTCCCATCCCTTCTAGGTGACCTCAAAGCTCTTTTGAGTCAATGTCTTTAATGATCAGCAAGGTTTTGCTCAGTAGGAATCTTTACCACATCCACTTCTCCATGTTGTATTATCTCCCTTATGAGATGATACTTTACGCCAATGTGTTTGGCGGTTTGTGGTTCCGAGGTTCTTTAGAATTAGCCACCGCCCACTATTATCACAATAAAGTGTAATGGCTTTTTCTCTTACGAACTACCTCCAAATCATTTAGGAACTTCCTGAGCTAGATCGCTTCCTTTGCGCTTCACAAGCAACAACATACTCAGCCTCCATAGTCGAATCAGCAATACAAGATTGCTTGACACTCCTCCAAACTATGGCTCCACCTCCTAAAGTAAATATAGAACCATAAGTTGATTTCCTTGAATCAACATCTAATTGGAAATCGAATCCGATATCCCGCCGGAATAAGATTACTTCCAGAGTAAACAAGCATTAAGTTCTTCGTCCCCACGAAGATACTTAAATATACATAACCGCAGTCCAATGTTCCATTCTCGATTGGATGAAATCGCTACATTCCCATGCGTAATGATATCCGGTCTAGTCTTGCACAGATTGTATACATCAAACTACCAACCGTCAAGCATATGGAATGTTACGCATGCGCTCAACCTCCTCTTGGGTTTTAGGTGCTTGTTCCTTTGAAAGTTTGATTCCATGTCTAGTAAGAGTGAAACCCCTCTTAGAATCTTGCATGGCGAACTTATTGAGCATATTCTCAATGTAGGTTAGTTGAGACAAAACTATCTTCTTGTTCTTACGATCCCTTATAAGTTTGATCCTAGAACATAGGTAGCCTCTCCCAAATCCTTCAATGAAAATCTGCTCATTCAGCCATCCTTAACCGCAGATAACATTCCCACATCATTCCCGATGAGCGAGAATGTTATCAACATACGAGATTAGGAAAGTAACCTTACCTTCTTGTATTCTTTTGTAAACACAAGGCTCATCTAGGTTTTGTATGAACCCATAGGTTTTGATAGCCTTATCAAACCTAATGTTCCAAGACCTAGATGCTTGCTTAAATCCATAAATGGACCTTTGTAACTTGCAAATCTTATGCTCATTACCTAGCTCAATGAATCCTTCTGGTTGAGCCATATAAATGGTCTCCTCAAGATCTCCATTCGAAATGCGGTCTTGACATCCATTTGCCATATTTCATAATCGAAATAGTCATTATGGCCAAAAGAATCTGATGGACTTAAGCATGGCAACCGGAGAAAAGTCTCCTCGTAGTCTATACCCTCCTTTTGAGTATAGCCTTTAACTACCAATCTAGCTTTAAAGGTCTCTACCTTTCCATCCGATCCCTTTTCCTTTTGTAGATCCATTTACACCCTATGGTTTTAGACACGGTGGTAGATCTACAAGGACCCATTTCATTAGTATACATAGAATCTATTTCGATTCTATTTCCTTGAGCCATTTTCCTGCATCAACATCATTAATAGCACGTGTATACGTAACGGATCTGTTTCTTCTTGATCCGAGATGGCAATTAAGCCTTCTCCTAAACCCAGATACCTATCTGGTTGTCTCACAACCCTCCCACTACGCCTAGGCACATCTTGATGTTCAGTTGCACTTCGATTCAACTCTTGAATCCATTTCGACATCTTGTTCATCATATCCAAAACAACTCTTGGTTTGGATGAAATTGCTAACTCCTTTAGTACTACTTCACTTCTTCCTTTGTGATTTCTCACAAACTCTTCCTCTAAGAAGTTTGCATTTGTCGACACAAATACCTTCCTATCATGAGGACTGTAAAAATAGTACCCTCGAGTTCCCGTAGGATATCCTACAAACAAACATACTTCTGACCTTGGTTCCATCTTTGTGGATTTAGGCTTTAGAACATGGGCTGGACAGCCCCAAGTCCTCAAGTGCCTCAATGAAGGCACTCGACCAGTCCACAACTCCCTAGGTGTTTTAGGCACCGATTTGGATGGAGTAAAGTTAAGAAGATATGTTGCCGTTTGTATGGCATATCCCCATAATGATTCTGGAAGGCTAGCATAGGACATCATTGATCTTACCATTTCCAATAGAGTTCTATTTCTCCTCTCTGCTACACCATTCTGTTGAGGTGTACGAGGAGCTGACAAATTGGAAACAATTCCATTTTCAATTAAATATTGCTGGAACTCTCCAGATAAATACTCACCACCTCGATCTGATCGAAGCTGTTTTAATGGCTTGCCAAGTTGCTTCTCAGCTTCAGCTTTGAATTCTTTGAACTTTTCAAAAGATTCACTCTTTTATGCATCAAATACAAATAGCCATGTCTTGAGTAATCATCTATAAAATTATGAAATATTCATAACCTCCTCTAGCTTGTACATTCATGGGCCCACACACATCAAGATGTACCTTGTCCAATGTGGATTCAAATCTGCTTCCTTTAGAAGGAAATGAGGCTTTCGTCATTTTTCCTTCAATACAAGATTCACAGTGGGTAATGGATCACTATCCAAGCCCATAAGGATCCCATCCTTTACTAGCTTTGTCAAGTCTTTTCGATTGATATGACCCATCCTTAGATGCCACAGATACTTTGAATTAATGCTAGAGATATTGGATTGTCTTGGTTTTATCAATTCGTGGTGTTTAGTGAGCCTTTCATAGGTTCTATAAAAACAATCCTGTTTAATTATCGCTTCACAAATAAAATCCTTATTCTCATATATTGTAACAACCTTTTCAAAATATAAGGAATAGCAGATTTTATTAGACAAAAAAGTAAATCATGTTCCTTACAATCATTGGCATGTAATAAACATCTTCCAAATATAACCTATGACCACTAGAAAGTCCAAGATAACTTCTCCCACCGATTCTCACTGAAACATAGGAACCATCTGCTATCTTAACTTGAAATCGGCCTTTAGAAAGTCTTTTCCTTCATTGAACCCTACAAAGAATTACAAACATGGTTAGTGGCTCCTGAATCTAATATCCAAGAAGTAGATAAATCGCCACATTTCTAGTTCCTAACAAACTTAGGAAGCCCATACCTTGTTTGCTTTTGAGGGACTCTAGGTAGATCGGACGGTTTCTTTTCGGGCCCATCTCATCACAAAGGGAAACACTTTCCTTTGATGTTCTCTTTGGCCTTCTTTTTCATGGGTTTGGCCTTGACCCCTATTTGGGTCTTCTTTTTCATTGGACCCTTCTTCTTTTCCTTGCCCTTACCCTTGGGCTTAGAAGAAGAAGCTACATTAGCTTCGGCCCATGAGCCTTAATATTCAATATTTCCTCCGTGCTCGGAGGGTAGTCATCAACTCACTCAAGGTGTAATCCTTCTTTGTTGAGCTCATAGTCCAACTTAAACTGCTGAAAAGAAGAGTTTAAGCTATTGATGATCATAATCATCTGCGTGTCCGTATCCATATCCGCCCCAAGCATCTCAGCCTCAGTGACCACAGAGATTACCTTCATCATGTAATCCCGCACCGGTTCACTGTGTTTCATGCGAGATTATGAAAGGTTTGGATAGCTTTCACTCTTGCAGACCTAGTCCTCACACCAAACATCTCATGTAGGTGATGGACCATTGCACTAGCAGTTTTTATACAAGCAATTTGCTTTTGCAACATGCCGCTAACAGAAGCCAGAATATAACACTTAGTAGTCTTGTCAGCATTCTGCCAACGCTCATGTTGTTAAACTTGCTCAGGAGTTACATCTCCACTTAGAGGTGTAGGCTCATTTTCAGTTAACACCCATGAAATACGTTCATATTGAAGAACAATGTCAAGGTTACGTCTCCATTCATTAAACTTGTCTCCATTTTCCAATTTGTTATTAGTCAAGAAGCGGGGTGAGTGGATTCATTTTGTGGTTGATTATGTCCGAAAATATAAATTATTAAAACATAAGCATACTAGTCAACAATTTATGGAACTTTGTATAAAATCATGATGCATGTATGCATGATGATAGATTTAACAAAACTTAAAATTAAAACATTATCTGACGGTTATTTTCTTATCTATAATGACTAAGTGACGATGGGCCATCTTATCTATTAAAAGAAAATCGGGACCTCCCACTCAAAAACTACCAAGCATCTCATGCTCAATTTTTAAGAAGCGTCTTAATTTGGTCCATACTTTTACCAACTGAGCTACGGTGGGCGGTTTATTGATAAAAATGTTGAGTTTATAACCATTTGATTCATTCACTAAAGATACCTACAAATCATGCCTCGGTGGGAGGTCACATTTGCTATCATTAAGTGGACTTATCCTTAAGGAGACCCAAACCATGCAAGATCTAGGATCCATGCCTCCGATGGGGAGTAACACTTCACCACATGCAAACGGGCCATCATTTGGAGACCGTGGACTCTCACAGAGCATCCTCTCCCACTCAATCTTTTGGGCTTTAAGTTTTAAATACCATCTTGTCTAGATGCAATTTATTATCCATCCTATATTGTTTCATTATATATCTCATACATAATGAATGCATGGCAAGGCCTAGGGTTGGCAATTTTCTAAATGACATGCAATCACATAATATCACATATTACAAGCATTCATTTCTCCATTCATCACATGAACTAATAAAGCCACTTTTGATTGTCCATCCTAGAAACATAAAATAATTACAAGCCTTTTAGGCCTAAAATATGCTTCTTCATCTTGGATCTTCCGCTTCGAATTCTTCGCTAACATGATCCGGCCCATTCGGTAAATAAATGTAATGGCATTTATGAAATTAGAATTTTGTCATTTTGAAAAATAAAATTCCAGCACTAGATTTTTAGAAAACCAAATCTTTGTTTTGACAAAAAATTCCAGCACTTGTTTTATTAAAACCGACACTCATTTCATGAAAATTAAACACAGCACTTAGTATTTTAGCAAAACCGAAATTGGATTCTTTGAAACAAAAAACCAGCACTTGTTTTCCAATCATAACTGAAATATGATTCATTGAAACAAAAATTCCAGCAACTTAGTTTTCACAAAACTTATGCCAAAACACAAAAGGATACACCGAAATTTTTACCTTTCCATTTCTTCAATCCATGGCTGCTCCTTCTTCATCATTAAATCAATTTTGAACATTACAAAATCAAATAAAATAGAAAAAAGAAACCAAGGAGGAAACATGGTGATGATAGACCACCTCCTTGTTACAACCAAATGAAGAAATCTTACAAGATAAAATTTAACTTCTATGGACAACCAAAAGAGCAACATACACCATATATATTTCTATCACATAAAATATGCAGTATACATAAAAGATTGCCAACCCATGCATCCACCATATAGGAACCAAATCATGCATGAAAACTGGCTCGATACCAATTGTTGGATCGGAAAAGAAAGCATGCTTAGTATGGAGAAACAATAGATTTCAAAACTTTTAAGAAATCATCTTGCAGCGAAGCAATATATCCAAATCAACATGCTAATCCATACATGATATGGTATAAGGATAATAAAACCAAGAACAAGATAAAAGGAATTACCGACTCCTTCGCTCTGACTTTTTAAATCCTCATTGCGCTATCCTCTCCTTCTTATATCCAAATCCTTTGCCTTTGAGTCTTTTCCTTTAGCAATCTATCTTCTTCCTTGTTGTAGTATTCTCAACCAATTAGATTTACCACTTTTTCTTCAAGGACAACTAGGTTAACAAAATCCTTTGGTGGGAAAGGAGAAGAAATATTTGGAGGAGATTTTCTTAGAAGAAGAAGAACCAAAATTAAAACTCTTTCAATTCTTTCACTTAGGAATTTCGGTTCTACCTTGCATGAAAGGAGAGAATGTCTAAAAACCATGCAAGAACCCTTTCTTACATCTCAATTTCGAAATATGCATGAATGGAAAAAGTGAGAGGCATCCAATGCATCACTTCTTACATTAATCACTCATCAAATAGCCAATAAATGAGACTTACTTCATTTATCTTTATAATGGCTATTTGAAAAGACCATAACCTATAATTGAATACCCATTTCGGTTTTGGCAAGAAGAAAGAAGGAAGATGGTCCATCTAATGCACATCTTTCATCTTTAATCTAATGAATGCAAATAGGTTACATGCCAACATTAAAAGCCAACCATTAAACCATTTAATGGTAAGTTCATAACTCCATTTAATAATGATGAACCATAATAAAGACCATATTTATTTAGTATTTTAATGTCAAATGTGTGGTTACACATCTAACCTAACACAATTTCGAAATTGCTTCTTCTCCATTTAAAAAAAAATGTTTTAATATAATTAATCTAATCAATTACATTAAACCAAAACAAGCCCATTTCTAAATGAACATATGGGCTTCCAATTAACCATTAATTAGTATAAGCCCATCATTCAATTATGGACTTCTAAAGCCTCCAAACTACTTCTTACTTAGCTTGATAACCTTCCTTAAAGCCAAGTGAGGAATCTTATTGGACTTTGATAATTCAAGCTCCAATAAGCCCAGAAATAATTCAATCTCATTGTAATAAATTCTAGCTTCTTAACTAAATGTTGTTCCACTAAAGACAATTAGTTGAACTCTTGAATTATTAAATATTATGAGAATATGTCCAATTGTAAACCCTATTTAGAACCTTGTTATAGCCATCCGTACAACAAAGGGTAAAATTACCGTTTTGCCCTTATGTTGGTTTTTTCTTCTAGATCTCTCATTTTACTTTATATGGTGATTAACACATAAGATCTCATCTTAGTGTTAAGACTTGATGGGTAGCTAGTCCATCAAACTCTCAAGCGCCGCTTTAATCACCAAATCTCCTTAAAACATCTAGAAGAGATGATAACACTATAAACTCTTTATTTGAGTGAATGTTCCTCGATACATGTTTCAATTAATAATTCCAACATGCGATAATCGGATTAATACCTGTAAAAATCCATTCGATCATATCAAGAATTATAATGAAACACATATGAGTTCACCACTCATCAAGATTGTGGTTCATAATAAGCGAATGCTTAAGTTGTATGTTTTAAGATTAAAGTAACGACCCACTTTATTCTTGAAAACATACTTGATTCCAGAGTCATTTAATAGTGCCATTATCGATAGTCTACTACTATCATGATATGAAACTCATCATTCCCTTTAAGTAAACTCCTTTACTTATATGGAGATAAATCGCAACACTACAGTCTAAACCATAATCAAACGATCAACTTGATTATTCAACTGTGAATCAATTAATTCAGATTCTAATAATATACATGTTTCCCATACATCTCTATGTATATGTATATTACTTACAAATGAATCTTGGTACCTTATGACCAGATATATAATGCTCATACAGATAAAACCAAACTCTTTTGTTTTCTTAATAATAAATATTTTCATTACAAAACTGTAACTGAAGAAGATAAAGTTACATGTAAATACACTTGCTTTCCAGGGCACTATATTTACATAACTCCAACAAGTTCATCAATGGTCGATCAAACAAATTGATATCTCTAATGCATTTTTCCATGGATACCTTGATGATGAGATATATATGGAACAACATGTAGGAAAATCCCGGGAGGAACATCACATGTTCCAGCAGCGGAAACAAAAATTTTTTATTCCCGGGACCTTCCCGAAACCCAGGATCCCGGTGTCGGTATGAAAACTCAAACCTGAATAGCCAATAGAGACTATCTCTAAAGGTATCCACGCAGAGATCAGAAAACCTAACCGAGTCAAACCCCTTTGACCCGGAAATAGCTATAACAGAATAAGAGCTGCTAGACCCTACCTCTATCCTGGAGAGCTTGAGATCAGACGTTGAAACCTTGTGTTTAGATAAGAGAAATCGATGGTTGCCTTGAGAAAATGAGGAAATGAAATCTCCTTAAGCTTAACTCTTAAGCTTTCTACTTTCTCTTCTTGCAAACCTCGACCATCATCTTCATCTTACCCTTTTATATGTCTTGTTAACACTTAAAAGACATATTAAAAGGCTCGATGAGAAGCTTCCACGCTTTTCTTTATATATATATATATATATATAAAGTTAAACTTAAAGCCTCCTTCCTCTCCTTCCACGTACATGTCTAATATATATATATAATAATTAATTAATTAATTACTTAATTAATTAATTAGAATATATTTGCTAAGGTCCAGTCCAACTGGGGTCGGTCCTATCGGCCTCTAGGGCCCCGGTCTTTGATAAAACCCAAAACCTTTCTTAGCAATATTGATGTCACGATCTCATCGGACATATCCCAATCCCATTGGATCCATTTAATCCTAATGCTCTCCATAATTGGAACTCTGTCCAATTACTATTTTACAGATTCTCTGAGTCACTCTTATGCGTGTGACCCTTTAGGTTTCCGGTTATGTTGGCCACTTAGATTAACAATTAATCTGAGCAAGTCATGAGCGGTATCTAGCAACACATCATGACCCCCAATTGACCGGAAAGTAATCGGTTTGATGAATTCATCACGAACCGGATCACGAACCCTTCCATGTACAATTCTCGCAATTCGTCCTTTCATCATCCTATACCCCACTTGGTTATGAGTATGGCTAATATGTCAACTCTTACTAGACTAAGTCTAGCCCAGTGAAATCGCCTCTGTCGAGAGGACTCATTACTTTATATGTCCATGAAGACACTCTTCATGACATAGTCATGCTCGCCGAGACTTAAAGTAATGATCCCGACAAGAGGCGAGTGGTATCTCTTCATTCTCTCGTATGATGAATCCTTTATTGGCTACTCAATTACCTTCGAATACCTCAAATCGCACCCAAGCACCATCCTATGAGTAACCTCCGAAGGTCACAAGGAATGGAGTCAGTACAGATCAAGATTCAAGATATCCTTGAGTACCTCAAGTCTAAGGATACTTGCACCATTGCTATGATGAGATCATCACCGACATTAAATCCATGTGATGATCTCATGGCGAGTCATCCAATGAACTTACTACCACTAGTAAGCATCCATATGTCAACTCTAAATATCTCATATTTACAGCTTTACGAGATCCACCGCTGATCCAATCAAGGAGTATGACATATGTTAGTCCGTCCGGATTAATGATGTCCAGCCTCATTAATCCTATGACTAGGAAAATTTAGATATCTTGACATAATTGCACATGATAGGAATCTCAAGATTATGATCACATCATAATTTCCTTCATGCTATGTCATATATCATGGACTTCATTAATTTGATTAAAGATCAATATCAATTCATAAAGAACATCAAATAAATGAAACATGCCTTTCTTTATTTATTCATAAAGTCTGTACATGACTATGAACAAAAAGCGCTAAAGGGGATTGCCTTTAGGGCACTACTCTAACAATCTCCCACTTGACCTAAAGCCAATCGCCTTGGTATCTAATACCATAAGCGAGTACATGAGAATCAAAATTCTTTTATGACAATGGCTTCGTCAACGGATCAGCAATGTTCTGCTCTGTGGGAATCCTCTCGATCGCGACATCACCTCTAGCAATGATCTCTCGAATCAGATGATATCTGCGGAGTACGTGTTTAGATCGTTGGTGAGACCTCGGTTCTTTTGCCTGAGCAATAGCCCCATTGTTTTCACAATACAATTGTATGGGTCCATCACAGCTAGGAACCACACCAAGTTCAGAAATGAACTTCTTGATCCAAACAGCTTCCTTTGCCGCCTCTGATGCAGCAATGTACTCTGCCTCGGTCGTCGAATCAGCAGTCGTCTCTTGTTTGGAACTCTTCCAACTGACCGCTCCGCCGTTTAGCGTGAAAACATAACTGACCGGATCCGAGTCATCCTTGTCGATTGGAAACCGCATCTGATGCCGCCACTGAGATTTCCATCTCCATATATCAAGAAAACATCCTTAGTCCTTCGCAAGTACTTGAGGATATTCTTGACAGCCACCCGATGACCCTCACCAGATCCGATTGGTATCCGCCGTGACACTCGAGCATACTATACATCGGGCCTCAGACATAACATAGCATACATGATCGATCCTATCGCAGACGATACGGATCTCGATCCATGCGAATCCTCTCATCTTGTGTCTTAGGACACATAGATTTCGAGAGTGTTATCCCATGAGTAATGGGAAGAAATCCTCTCTTGGATTGCTCCATGCTAAACCTCTTTAGCATCTTGTCTATGTACGATGATTGTGAAAGACCAAGCAACCTCTTTGATTTATCTCTATAGATCTTTATCCCAAGGATATAAGTTGCTTCACCAAGGTCTTTCATCGCAAATTGTTTGGACAACCAAATTTTAACTGATTGCATCAATGAGACATCGTTTCCGAGTAACAGTATGTCATCTACATACAACACAAGGAAAACGATTGCATTCCCATTAACCTTCTTGTACACACAGTGTTCATCCGGATTTTGTGAGAAACCAAACTCTTTGATTGACTCATCAAAACGGATGTTCCAACTCCTGGATGCTTGCTTAAATCCATAGATGGATTTCTGAAGCTTGCATACCTTTTCGCCATCATCGAAGTGAAGCCTCTGGTTGTGTCATGTACACATCCTCGGCCGATTTTCGTTATGAAAGTCGTCTTCACATCCATTTGCCATATCTCATAATCATAATGAGCGGCAATGGCTAGAGTATCCGAATGGATTTAAGCATTGCTACGGGGTCAAGGTCTCGTCATAGTCAACTCCTTGTCTTTGACGAAATCCTTTGCCACAAGCCTTGCTTTGTAGGTAATCACATTACCATACATGTCGGTTTTCTTCTTGAAAACCCATTTGCACCCTATAGGTTTTATCCTTCAGTGCATCAACCAAAGTCCATACTTGGTTTATGTACATGGAATCCATTTCGCTTTCATGGCACAAAGCCATTTTTCGACTCGAACTTTTCGTAACCTCTTCATAGGTAGCAGCTCATCATCTTCTATGAGCAATACGTCATTCTGTTCACTTACGAGAAACCAGATCTCTCGGAACAATGCGCATCCTACTTGACCTCACGAACTTCGTGTGCAATGTAAGGTTGAATGTTACTTCATCCGAATGAGTGACAGTCCTCGAGTTCGAGCATTGATCTGTGCTTGTTTGAGCATCTTGAACTTCTTCAAGTTCGACTTTGTTCCCACCGCCTTCTTGCAGAAGAAACTCTTTCTCTAAAGACAGCATGCTTCAAACAAACACCTTTTGTTCCTCGGAAGGTAGAATTGATATCCCATGGTCTCTTTAGGATATCCTACAAACAAACACTTGTCGACTTTGCTTCAAGCTTATCTCGATCAATCCGCTTCACGTAAGCGAGACAACCCCATACTTTCGATGAGAAAGATAAGGTTTTCGTTAGTCCACATCTCATATGGAGTAACATCAATCGCCTTAGAGGGAACTCGCTTAGCAAGTAAACAACTGTCTCTAGCGCATACCCCCAAAACAATTTTGGTAACTTTGCGAAACCCATCATTGATCGTACCATGTCCAACAAGGTTCGATTTCTCCTTTCAGCCACACCATTGTGCTGCGGCATGTAAGGAGGAGTCCACTGAGATAATATCCCATTATCTCTGAGATAATCCTGAAATTGTTGGTCTAAGTATTCTCCACCACGATCGGATCGTAATGCCTTGATACTTTTACCAAGCTGGTTTTCTACTTCATTTCTGAATTGTTTGAACCTTTCAAACGCTTCAGATTTGTATCTCATCAGATACAAGTACCCATATCGTGAATAATCATCGATAAAGGTAATGAAGTAACGACAACCACTTCTGGCATGGATGGACATCGGACCGCATACATCTGAATGTATTAGGTCTAATACTCCAATCGCTCGTTCACCCTTTCCCTGGAAGGGTAACTTAGTCATCTTGCCTAATAAACAAGATTCGCATGTGTCATATGATTCATAATCAAATGACCCTAAACTGCCACTCTTATGGAGTTTAGCGATGCGTGTCTCATTTATATGGCCAAGTCGACAATGCCATAAGTAAGTTGACTTTAGATTATCTCTTTTATGCCGTTTGGTGTCATTGACATTTAAAATTGGATTAGACATATCTAATATGTATATACCATTGCACAATGTACCAGTTCCATAAAGCATTCCATTAGAATTAATAGAACAACCATTGCTACTAAAATTCATATGGAATCCATTTTATTTAGACAAGAAATGAAAATATATTCTTTGTCAAAACGGGTACAAAATAACAATCATCCAATTCCAGTACAAGCCCAGTAGGGAGAGACAAAACATAGGTTCCTACGGCTAATGCAGCAACTCTTGCTCCATTTCCAACACGTAGGTCTACTTCTCCCTTCATGAGTTGCCTCTCGTCTCAAGGCCCCGTGATATCATTGCATATGTGTGAGCCACAACCAAAGTCAAATACCCGGATGTTGTGATCGAATAATGATTAACTTCAATGACATACAAACTCTGAAGTAGTCGAGGCATCGATGCCTTCTTTTGCTTCAAATACTCCAGATAGACTTTGCAATTGCGCCTCAATGGCCATCTTTACCGCAATGGAAGCAAGTTCCTTTCGGGCGACTTCTTTGGTCTTCTTCTTGATGGCGCCTCCTTTGGTTTCTTTGCCTTCTTCTTCTTTGGGTTCTTTTTCTTCTTGGACCCAAAAGATGAAGAAGCAACCACCAGCACTTGCTTACTATCACTCTTGATAGTCTGCTCAGCTGTCTTGAGCAAATTGATCAGCTCAGGTATTGTAGTGGATATTTGGTTCATCCGATAGTTTAACACGAACTGTGCATAACTGTCGGACAATCCAACCAGAATTAAGTCTATACTTAACTCATGATCTATTGCAAAACCTAAGACGACCAATCTCTCAATATAGCCATTCATCTTCGTATGCATCGCATGACAGATGTCCTCGAGCCATCTTAGTAGTGAAGAGAAGCCTTGAGGTCTCGAACCTTTCGGACCGGGCTTGCTCGTCAAACAACTCCCTAAGATGAAAAACTATAGTGTGAGCATCCATAGACTCGTGCTGCTTCTGCAGCTCAGGTGACATCGACGCAAGCATAATGCAAGTCGCCATGTCACCGCCCTTAGATGCTTACTATATGCCTTCCGATCATCATCGAAGCATCGACAACGAGTGCATCTCGAAGCGGAAAATCTAGGATATATCCTGACTTTCAGATCGAGAACTATTCTCAGATTCCTTAACCAGTCAAGAAAATTCGGTCCAGTTAACTTGTTGGAATCCATAAGCGAGCGAAGATTCACACTTGACGACATTTTCAAATAACCTACACGGATAGAGAGGAAGAATGTTAGAATAGGAATAGCTGCATAATCATAAGGACTTGAATGATATGCAAAAAGCTCCCACTAGTTTCATAGAATCCATAACCCTCATTACGAATCCAAAGAAACAAAGTGACATAATGTCCTAGTGGGTTGATATCCGGTATTGCTAAGAATGACCTTGGGTTTACCCAACAAGCCACAACTTAGGTCAATCGGTAGGTATCGAACATACCAATTGCATCATCGATAACCGACATTGAGAATGACCTTGGGTTTACCCAACAAGCCACCTTATATCTCGGAGATATCGATATACCAATTACATCTTAGACACAACTATCGATCAAGATTATCAACTTGTTGATGTATGCACTTACATTGGGTATCAACTCTTTGATGCGCATACATCCGATGTATGCTGCCCAATTTCACCTCTCCGTCCACGCTGACCTTGAGTTTACTCAACAAACTAACGCTTCTAGTGAAAACCAACCCATTAATCAGAAAATCATATTTTCATGGTTCGAACATATCCGTATAGAGTGAGCTTAGGTTTACCCAACAACCCATCCCTATAAGAACTCTGGTTCTTACCATATTAATGGAAGGCGTTAGTTTTCATATACCGAGGAGGGATTTAGAAACTCTAGACTCCAAGCTGAAGGATCATAGTCGCTAGGACTATATGGCATGATTTAGGTTTCATCAATCAAATTGAATCAATCCTTATAATCATCCATCATCCATCATCCATCATCCAACCTGAGCATGTCACAAGTCGACTTTCATCAAATGCAAGTCACCTTATGCTTCTGCCCACACACAAGTCGACTTGTCTGATATAAGTCGACTTATGCTCCTGCCCACGCACAAGTCGACTTGTCTGATATAAGTCGACTTATGCAAAAACTTTGAATAAGTCGACTTATGTACAATACAAGTCGACTGATCCAAAAACTTTGAACAAGTCGACTTATGTACAATACAAGTCGACTTATGTACAATACAAGTCGACTTATCCAACAAGAATGGCTATTATATCTAATCGGCTAATTCCTCAATCCATGCAATTCCAATTCACAATACCATCCTACTTAGGGTAATATCTGTAAATTGATGTATCAATGAACACTTCATTGATCCATGAATGCCTTATATGGTCAAACCATACATGAAAAACTTAAAATGAGTCAAAACTCATAAATATCCAAACAATTTAAGAACACCCAAATTCTTACCCTAAGCATCTCAAGCTAGTGTATACACTCTCAAAACTACTCCGGCACTTGTCACAAAAAATTGTGACGGCCAAAACAAGCAAGAAAATGAAATGTACTAACGAGACACAAATGTGACCAATTCGGCATTCAAAAATTCTTGGAAAAGCAACTTCAAGCAATTCAATTTGGAAATCATACTACATCAAGATAACACATTTTAATCACATTAAAATGCTGCAAGGCATTGAATTGAAAAGCAAACTCAATCAAGCCAAGCAAAACAGTCCCAACAATTTTCACCAAAACTGTCCAGTTCTGTACATTGCTTGAAATGATCAATAAAACAATTTAAATAAATCATGAGAACATTATATAGGTTACTAAATGTTCTGAACATGATACCTGAATTTTTTTAGGATTTTAGGCCATCAAAAACTCAGTCAACCAAAATAACAAAACCGATTCCAAAACTGTGTTCATCAGCACAGAAATTCCCAACAGCATAGAATAAAATCGAAAATAAATATCCAATCACCTTGAAATCCAATTACCATGCTCACAGACATTCAACAACATCTTAGAGACATGTAGGTGAAGGAAAATCCAGAAAACGATTTTTCTAGAATTTATTCTTGATTTTATACTACTGCCTGTTCACAGAATCGTTTCAAAAACAGCATCTGTAAGCTTAGGGAAATAATTAGAAAAACTTTATCTAATCAAATCGATAAATTCTGAAAATTCATAGACATATTCCCTAACATGTTATGAACATTCCTGGGCAGAAAAATTTCGAAAACCCTATCTCTATAGCAATTCGAAATCTGAACAGAATACATGCTACAGCATCACAAGCAATTAAGGTTTATGATCTAGCTTCAGTTAAAGCTTCATACACGACACCAGACGCTCTGATACAACTGTAGGAAAATCCCAGGAGGAACATCACATGTTCCAGCAGCGGAAACAAAAAAAATTTATTCCCGGGACCTTCCCGAAACCCAGGATCCCGGTGTCGGTATGAAAACTCAAACCTGAATAGCCAATAGAGACTATCTCTAAAGGTATCCACGCAGAGATCAGAAAACCTAACCGAGTCAAACCCCTTTGACCCGGAAATAGCTAGAACAGAATAAGAGCTGCTAGACCCTACCTCTATCCTGGAGAGCTTGAGATCAGACGTTGAAACCTTGTGCTTGGAGAAGAGAAATCGATGGTTGCCTTGAGAAAATGAGGAAATGAAATCTCCTTAAGCTTAACTCTTAAGCTTTCTACTTTTCTCTTCTTGCAAACCTACGACCATCATCTTCATCTTACCCTTTTATATGTCTTGTTAACACTTAAAAGACATATTAAAAAGGCTTGGATGAGAAGCTTCCACGTTTTTCTTTATATATATATATATATATGTAAAGTTAAACTTAAAGCCTCCTTCCTCTCCTTCCACGTACATGTCTAATATATATATATAATAATTAATTAATTAATTACTTAATTAATTAATTAGAATATATTTGCTAAGGTCCAGTCCAACTGGGGTCGGTCCTATCGGCCTATCGGGCCCCGGTGCTGAAACAGCCCCGAAAACCTTTCTTAACAATATTGATGTCGCGATCTCATCGGGACATATCCCAATCCCATTGGGATCCATTTAATCCTAATGCTCTCCATAATTGGAACTCTGTCCAATTACTATTTTACAGATTCTCTGAATCACTCTTATGCGTGTGACCCTTTAGGTTTCCGGTTATGTTGGCCACTTAGATTAACAATTAATCTGAGCAAGTCATGAGCGGTATCTAGCAACACATCATGACCCCCAATTGACCGGAAAGTAATCGGTTTGATGAATTCATCACGAACCAGATCATGAACCCTTCCATAGACAATTACTGTGCAATTCGTCCTTTCATCATCCTATACCCCACTTGGTTATGAGTATGGCTAATATGTCAACTCTTACTAGACTAAGTCTAGCCCAAGTGAAATCGCCTCTGTCAGGAGGACTCATTACTTTATATGTCCATGAAGACACTCTTCATGACATAGTCATGCTCTGGCCAGAGACTTAAAGTAATGATCCTAACAAGAGGCGAGGGTATCTCTTCTATTCTCACAGAAGTGATGAATCCTTTATTGGCTACTCAATTACCTTCAATACCTCAAATCGTACTCCAAGCACCATCCTATGAGTAACCTCCGGAAGGTCACAAGGAATGGAGTCAGCATGTGGGATCAAGATTCAAGATATCCTTGAGTACCTCAAGTCTAAGGATACTTGCACCATTGCTATGATGAGATCATCATCGACATTAAATCCATGTGATGATCTCATGGCAGGTCATCCAATGAACTTACTACCACTAGTAAGCATCCATATGTCAACTCTAAATATCTCATATTTACAGTTTCTGAGATCCACTGCTTGATCCAATCAAGGAGTATGACATATGCTAGTCTGTCCGGATTAATGATGTCCAGTTTCATTAATCCTATGACTAGGGAAAATTTAGATACTGACATAATTGCACATGATAGGAATCTCAAGATTATGATCACATCATAATTTCCTTCATGCTATGTCATATATCATGGACTTCATTAATTTGATTAAAGATCAATATCAATTCATAAAGAACATCAAATAAATGAAACATGCCTTTCTTTATTTATTCATAAAGTCTGTACATGACTATGAACAAAAAGCGCTAAAGGGGATTGCCTTTAGGGCACTACTCTAACACAACATACTGGCTACACTCATTCGGCCTACCCTGATCATGTCTATTTCATACACCGCTTACTTTATGGTCTCAAACAGGTGCCTAGACAATGGTTTCATCGACTTTTTGATTTCTTACTTAAGATGGGTTTTACATCATCTAAGGCTAACAATTCTCTCTTCATATTATCCAAAGGTACATTCAAATTTTTTGTTCTAGTTTATGTCGATGATATCTTATTGACCTGCTCAGATGCATCCAAACTAGACTGGTTTCTCAATAGTATTAAGATGGTTTTTCCAGTCAAAGATCTTAGTCCTCTTCACTATTTTTTGGGCATTCAAGCTCTTCCCCATTCCTCTGGTCTTCTACTTACTCAACAAAATTACTTGAAGAATCTTCTTGTTGAGACAAACATTTAGAATTCGAAATCATGTCCCACACCTATGTTTGTTACTCCAAATTTAAGCAAAGCAATGGGTAGTCCTTTGTCACAACCTGAACAATATCACCAAGTAATTGGTGCTCTTCAGTATTTGACAATGACAAGACCAGATATTGCCTTTCCTATTAACAAATTGGTACAGTTCATGCACTATCCCACTGATGTTCATTGGCAAGCTGTGAAGCGTCTTTTGCGGTATCTTTGTGGAACCAGTAACCATGGTCTTCTACTCTCTAAAAATTCCAATTTGACTCTTCACAGTTTTTCTAATAGTGACTGGGTAGGTTGCCCGGATGACCGTCATTTCACAGGGGGTTATCTTGTTTATCTTGGCTCTAATTTGATTTCCTGGTCTTCTAAAAAGCAAGCAAGTGTTGCTAAATCCTCTACAGAAAGTAAGTATAAAGCATTAGCAAATGTAACAGATGAAGTATTGGGGTTAAATTCTCTTTTGCGTGAACTTGGCTTTCCAACTACTCTACCTACCACCTTGTGGTGTGATAACATTGGTGCTGTCTATTTGTCTTCGAATCCAATTTTTCATGGTCGTACTAAACATGTTGAATTGGACTATCACTTCGTCAGGGAAAAGTTAAACTAGGGAATTTAATTGTGAGATTTATTTCTTCTGCTGATCAGCTTGTTGATATCTTAACTAAACCTCTTGGTACTAAAGCTTTGCTTCACCTTCGAGACAAGCTTCATCTTTAGTCCCTTCTGCCATCAGCTTGAGGGGGGGTGTTAGTGAATGAAATTCTGATAATTACTACTAAATATTTTCTATTAGTATATCTATTATTTTTGTATAGTTGTTACTTGTATTTATCTCTTCTATCTTGTAACCAAACTTGGTATAAATACCAAGGCTATTCACATTGACAAATATATGGAATACAAATTACATTTTTCCATTTGTTTCTTTATCTTTACATACGTCTTGTTGAGGGAAAAACTGCATTCTTGCATCTTTTATCAAGTTCTAGACTGCATACATATAGGTTTAGGTTTGGTCAACCGTGAGATTGCTACCTTACATGTATGCATCTTATCAAATGCAATGCTGCATGCTTGTAGCTTTGTCAAACATGTGACTGCATGTATGCAACTTTACGTCTTGTTAAACCACTATTTTGCATATATGTGTCTTGTTAAGTGTGAGATTGAAATGTGCATTTTTTCCAGCACTAGAATGCATGCCTGTAGTTTGGTTTATTGTTCAACGAGAGACTACTAGTTTGCAAATCTGCGTCTTATCAAGCGTGATACTGTGTGCCTACAACTTTGTCTAGCATGAGGTTTTATGTCTATTATCTTTGTCAAGTAGAAGACTGTATATATGCAGTTCTACATCTTGTCAAATGCAAGACCCACAAGTTTTCATGTCTATATTATGCTAAGTGCTAGACTACCATATATATAGGACTCCACATCTTAGTGAGTGTGAGACCACTAGTTTATGTGTTTTCATCTTGTCGGGCATAATTCTACATGCATGCACCATTGTCAAACACCAGACAGTATGCTTATGATTCTTCATCTTATTTAGAGAGAAATCTTAGTTTTTCTGTCTACGTCTTGCTGAAGTATATTGCATGTTTATTTCATTGTTATGTGTGAGACTGTATGTTTGGTCTACATCAAGCATGAGACTTCATGTTTGCAATTTTACATCCTATCAAGCATGAGACCGCTAGTTTGCATATTTACATCTTATTTAACACAAGGCAGCACTCCATATTTTTTTAATGTGAAATTGTATGTCTTTTGTGCCTTAATGAGCACAAGATCATTCATTTTCATACCTACTTCTTATCGAGTGTAAAATGAATGTTTGTGGTTGTACGTCTACTAGACATGTGAGACTAGATCTTATGGGTTTATGAGATTGCGCATGAATATATCTGCAAGTGTGACATTAAGCATGAGTGAGTCCTCTTCTTTGTGAGTGTGAGACTACCTGTAAGGGAGTCTACATCTTATGGTTATGCAAGAGTGCATGTGACCATGTTTGCATCTTATTGGTGCTCCTGAGAGGGCATGCTACCCCTTCTCTCCCCATCTCCATCCTTCACTGCTTCCCATAATCCGACAACCAACTAACCTTTACCTTTACCCAAACTAAATACACCATGACAATAGAGAAATCCCTCCCCATCCACGAGACAAATACCTAATAATCCAATCGCAAAACCCACTAAAACAAAACAATAGAACTGTTGAAACATGATTCAAGTCACGTGAAGTGATTTGACCGAATATTTAGGAAGTTGTTATTTATTTTGTTTAACTATTTATTTAAATAAATTAGTGGAATTAGTGGGTAGCTATTGTACCTAGTCTTCAGCTTTTTCTGGTAAAGTGAAAGGCTATTTAAAGGCTTTTTAATTTGCTTTAATAATGACAGTACACTACAATTAATGAAATCTTTGGAATTCCTTTCCTTTGTCTTGCGTGTTTTACATACTCTATAAACCTTTCACTGGCCTTTTTTCCTTCTTTTACTCACTGTCATCCAACAATCTTGGTACCAGGGCCTTCGTTGGTCCATTGATCAATTGGGTAAAACACTTTTTTTTAATCTCCCAGAGAGTTACGTTGGGTCTTTTTATTTTGTGTTTACAAATGGCAACAAATGCTATTTCATCGTCTTCATAGCACCTCATACCCATTTTCAATGGTGAGAAGTATGAGTTTTGGGAGCATTAAGATGAAGACTTTTTTCATATCTCAAGCCTTTGGGAGCTAGTAGAATATGGTTTTGTAGATCTAACAAAAGTAGATGAAGAGGTATAAGCAAGATTGAAAGAAACCAAACAGAAGGATGCCAAAGCTTTGTTCTTCATTAAACAGGCAGTCCATGAAATAATTTTCTTGAGAATCACAACTGTAAAAACGTCATTAGAGGCTTGGCAAATTTTGAAGAAGGAGTTTCAAGGTTCCTCTAAAGTGATTACAGTAAAATTGCAGACTTATCGTCGTGAATTTGAAACTCTATCTATGAAAGGAAATGAATCTGTTAAAGTGTATTTGTCTAGAGTTTCATCTCTTGTTAATCAAATGAAGTCATACGGTGAAAATATATCAAAAGCAATTGTTGTTGTAAAGGCTCTACGGAGTAAGACTCCAAAGTTTGAACATATTGTTGCTGCAATTGAGGAAGTGCATGACTTATCTGATTATTCATTTGATAAACTAATGAGTTCTTTGCAAGCCCACAGCTCAGGTTCCATGAAGAATATGAAGAAAAAGCACTTCAAGTGAACGGGGAGCCTAATCAGAAGGAAATGAAGGAAAATTCTTCTGGTCGCGGTCGTCACAAAGGTAGTTTTCATGGAAGAGGCCATGGAAGAGACCAAGGAAGAGGTCGAGGTAGAGGAGGTTCAAATGAAGAAAGGCAGAACAGAACCTTTGTGTGTCACTATTGCAAAAGGCTAAGTCATAAAGAAGCATATTGTTGGCAAAAGCAAAAGGATGAGAATCATCAAGCAAGCTTTGCAGAGAAAACAGATGAAGAAAGTAAGCTATTCATGGCACTCTTTTGTGAAAAAGATGCATCTAATGATGTTTGGTTTTTGGACAATGGCTATTCGAATCATATGTCTAGAACTAGATCACTATTTAAGGAGATTGATGACTCCAAAAAATCAGAGGTGACACTATTAGACAATAAGAAGATTCAAGTCAAAGGCAAAGGTATTGTTAGCATTAAAACAAGTCAAGGTATTGCTAAGATTTTACAAAATGTGTTGTTCGTTCCTAGTCTATCTCACAATTTACTTAGCATTGCGCAATTAATGATTAGTGCATGTTCAATTTTTTTTTATGATGGGTTTTGTACTATTAAAGATAAAACTGAACAAGTCATTGCTAAGGTTCAGATGGCTAATAATAAAATGTTTCCATTGGAAGTTTCAATGGTTGAGCAGTATGATATGATTTCTTGTGGAGATAATGAGACTAGATTGTGGCATTTACATTATGGGCACTTGAATTTTAAGGGGCTGAAATTTTTTAGCCCAAAATAAACGGTTTTTGGTTTACCAACACCTAAAACTCTTGACTTTTGTGAAGGTTGTGTTTATGGAAAGTAAAGTAAAAAGTCTTTTCCTGTAGGAAAGTCTTGGAGAGCCTCTAAATGTCTTGAGTTAGTGCATGCAGATTTGTGTGGGCCTATGAGCAGTGAATCACTTGGTGGTAGTCAGTATTTTTTATTGTTTACAGACGATTATAGCCGTATGAGTTAGGTTTTCTTATTGGGAAGCAAATCTGAAGCCTTTGACAGATTCAAGGAGTTCAAAGCACTTGTGGAAAGAAAAAGTGGTCTTTTAATAAAGACATTGCGAACAGATCAAGGAGGTGAATTTGTATCAACTAATTTTAATAATTTTTGTGCAACAAATGGAATTCACAGGGAGCTTATAACACCATGTACACCAGAACAGAACGGCGTAGCTAAAAGAAAGAATCGAACAATAGTAGAGATGGCTAGAAACATGATGCAAGCAAAAGGTCTTCCTAATTCTTTTTGGGCAGAAGCTATTGCAACAGCAATATACCTTCTAAATGTGTCTCCTACAAAAGCTATTCCTAATCAAACACCATTTGAGGCTTGGATGGGTAGAAGACCAACAGTAAGTCACTTAAGAGTTTTTGGTTGTTTAGCTTATTCCTTGGTTAAAACTCACTCTCATAAATTTGATGAGAAATCAGAGAAGTATATCATTGTTGGCTATTTTTCTCAATCCAAAGCATATGAGCTATATAATCCTATCAGTGGCAAGATTTTCATCAGCAAAGATGTAGCATTCAATGAAGATGCTAAATGGATTTGGAATAAGAAAATGAGCGGCAGCATCTCAAGTATTCAAAGATAATATTGCAAAAATGCAGGATCCAAGAACAACAACTTCTAGTTCCCCTGATACTTCTCCTCCTACAAGCAATGATTCATCATGATTGAGTTCATCAATTGAAACTCCTCCAAGGAAATTCAAATCCTTGAAGGATATGTATAATACTTGTACCTTTGATTTTCTTATTTCAGATCCTAATTACTTTGAAGAGGCTGCAAAAAGGAAGGAATGGTGCAAAGCTATGGACGAGGAGCAGATGGCTAGTCAGAAAAATTAGACTTGGGATTTGGTAACTTTGCTAGAAGGAAAGCATGTTATTGGGCTCAAATGGGTGTTCAAGACAAAGTATCATGCAGATGGAAGCATTCAAAAATATAAAGCAAGGCTTGTGATAAAAGGTTATTCCCAACAACAAAGAGTTGACTTTGATGATACTTTCTCTCATGTTGCTCGCTTTGAAACATTAAGAACCTTTTTAGCCTTAGTTACTCAATTAAATTGGCCTGTGTACCATTTTCATGTTAAATCTACTTTTTTAAATGGTGATTTGAAAGAGGAAGTTTATGTCTCACAGTCTAAAGGTTTTGTAGTTAATGGAAAAGAAGATAAGGTTTACAGGTTAAAAAAGGCATTTTATGGCTTAAAGCAAGCGCCACAGGCATGGTACTTCAAAATTGATTCTTATTTTCAAGAGAATGGTTTTGAAAGAAGTAATAATGAGCCCAAACTTTATCTAAAGAAATAAGGTAAAGATGATTTTTTGATGCTATGCCTCTATGTTGATGATATGATCTATATGGGTTCAAGTGAATCTATTGTTGCTGAATTTAAAGATTGCATGATGAAGAAATTTGAGATGTCTGATTTGGGTCTATTGCATTATTTTCTTAGTCTTGAGGTGAAACAAGGAGTTGATGGGATATTTATTTCACAAAAGAAATATGCAATGGATCTTCTGAAAAAATTTAATATGGTGAATAATAAAGTTGCTGCTACACTTATGAATGTTAATGAAAAGTTGTGTCGTGATGATGGTGCTAAATTGGAAAATGCAACATATTTAAGAAGTCTTGTTGGTGGTTTAATCTACTTGTCTCATACAAGACCGGACATTGCTTTCTCTATTGGAGTTATGCCTAGATTTATGCATAAAACAAGCAAGCTTCACTTTGGAGCTACGAAGAGGATATTGAGGTATATTGCAAGAACAATAGGGCATGGAATTTGGAATTCAAAAGTGTCAAATTTCAAATTAACTAGCTTTACTGATAATGATTGGGCAGGTAGTATTGATGATAGAAAAGGAACATCTGGTTTCATGTTCAATATTGGGTTTAGTGCAATTTCATGGAGTTCGAAGAAGCAAGAAGTGGTGACCTTATCAACTTCAGAGGCTGAGTACATTACAGCAACTTCTTCAACTTGTCAAGCAGTTTGGCTAAGGAGACTACTTGCAGATTTTAATTAGAAGTAGATTGATGCAACAGAGATCTTTTGTGACAATAGATCAACTGTTGCAACGACAAAAAATCCAACATTTCACTATAGGACCAAACACATCGACATTTGCTATCATTTTATTGGAATTCTTGTCTCTACTGGAGAAATTACTTTGAAGGCTTGTGATATAAGTAAGCAAGTTGCAGACATTTTCACAAAGTCACTTTCGCAAGCAAAATATGAGCTTTTCAGAGAACAACAGGGAGTTTGCAATTTTGAATCAAGGGGGAGTGTTGAAACATGATTCAAGTCGTGTGAAGTGATTTGACAGAATATTTAGGAAGTTTTTATTTGTTTTGTCTAATTATTTATTTAAATAACTTAGTGGAATTAGTGGGTAACTATTGTGCCCAGTCTTCAGCTTTTTTTGTTAAAGTGTAAGGCTATTTAAAGGCTTTTTTATTTGCTTTAATAATGACAGTACACTAATGAAATCTTCATAATTCCTTTTCTTTATCTTGCGTGTTTTACATACTCTGCAAACCTTCACTTGCCTTTTTTTCCTTCTTTTACTCACTGTCATCCAACAAGAACACAGATGCAACAACACCAAACTCGAAATACTTCCCACCTTTGAATGGTGCAAAAGAGCCCATAACATAAGAGTAGAGACTGAAAACAACTTAGTCTTTTGTGGTTAGGGATGTCGATAATCTGGAAAAAATTAAGGTATGTAACTTTTGACTCTGAAGGACCCATTTGTGCTCCATTGGAGGTATTGAGAGAGGGTGCATTGAAATGGAAATCTTTTGTAATGGGTTTTTTCTTGGAGAAGAGATTTGCATTTCTTGTAGCGCATTGATGGGCAAATGTGGCTCGGAGTAATATGGGTCTGTTGAATGTAATGGTGAATGAGCATAAATTGTTTATTTTTAAGTTCAAATCTAAACAGTACGCTCAGAAGGTTATTGAAGTTGGCTCTTGGAAAATTTAGGGGCATCCAATACTATTGAAAGTGTGGCATCCTGGAGTGAATTTAGACAAAAAGAAGTTGAACAAAATCTCATTTTGGGTTAAGCTAGATTGCGAACAAGGTTCGTAAGTCGTTGGGTATGGATAAGAATATAGCTCTAATAAAAAGGGTTAGTTTTTCTAGAATCTGCATTGGTGTGGATATTACTAAGCAATTACTAGAAAACCTGAAGATAATGAAACTAATGAAAGATAAAGGGTTGGCTAAAGACAATATGTAACACCCCACTCTCCCATGACCCGAACCTGACATCGATGGTGATATCCGAGTCCGTGCCCCGCGAGGGTGGCGTGCTACATCACTTAGTCAAAAACTTAGTATAAATTTTTTTCTTAAGAAAATGCACAAATCAAGAATCGCAACTTTGGGCCCACTTTTATTCAGAAACATTTTCATTTACAAGAGTTGTCAAATTTTTGTTTTCACAAACTAGAATTTCGATTTGCACATTCCAAAAACAAATCACATTACTCTATGATCAATCTCTTTTGCAAGCCTTTTTCCAATCGGTAAGTTATACACACCAAATATATTCAAATACACTAAATACAATACTTTGTGGAAAATACACTTCAGTGCGAAAAGAAAAAGAAACAAGGCAGACGCGAACTGATCCCGACTTCTAGCTTTCCCTTGTATGTAGTAATTATACTCCCGTTTACCTAACAGGGTATTCTTCAAATCCTGAAAAATAATTACAAATTTTGGGTGAGTTTTGCAAACTCAATGAGTGACCATCATCAATGGCTCACCCAGTCACATAACACATAACTCATACATTCCACATTCACATTCACATTATTCACATTTGATACACTTAATCATTCATACTATGCATATGCAATGCACATGAGACTCACTTTTCATTTGTTATCTTGTTGTGACCGAGTGCCTAAGCTGTCCTATGTAGGGCTCATTACTAACTTTCCCTTATCCACTTGGAGGATACAGGGCTCGTTAAGCGTTGAGCCTGAGGCTCTGAATCACTTATGAGCTCGAAGCTCATTTTCACTCGTTGAGCTTAAAGCTCTGATCGGTGGCTACTCTGGTCATAACAACGATTATATTTCATACATTTATGCAATGAAATGCATCAATCCCATACACTCACTTTCATATGTCATCGGACCGTAGTCCGACACTCGATAGTAGAGTTGAGAAACATATCTCATACATATGCAATTTCATATTCAAAACCTATTTGTCATCGGACCGTGGTCCGACACTTATCACATATAAGGCACATTCAAAAACACATTTGTCAATCACATTAAATACACATAGGTCATCCAATTCACATTCAAGTAGCACTTCAATATCACAACTCAGTATCATAATCATCGGACCTCCTGTTTGGAATCCAATAATCAATCACATTCAGTAATCAATTTATACAAAATGAAACAAAATAGAGCAAAGAATAAAATGAGACCATCTCAGTCTACTCACAGTACGCTCCAGATTAGCAATTGCTTCAAAATTCTAGAAATGCCTGATTGCGGACTTTTAACCTGCACAACCCATTTATGCAATACGTTGCACACACATTAATAATTTTACGCAATTATAAGCATTCATTCATGCACATATATGTACGATGCATATTCATGATAATCTCGGTATTATTCCATAAATATCATCACAAAACTATTCCCATATCCAAACTCACTTATTCCTATGTTTAACCTCATTAAAGTCATTAACCTTGCAATTTATGCTTATGTCAATTTTTCTAAAACACACACTTTCGGGTCTACCGTTCCCGATCAATGAGACCGTCAACATCAGATATCCTAGGTAACCTCTCTTTAATAAAAAAATGTTCCCCTATGTCTTCGGAATCCATAGACACCAAAATTACTCAATTCGGATCTCTATAGGTTCGATTATTGCCAAAACACTGATGTATGTCCCAGAAAATAATCAATTCATATTCTTATTATCGACCCTCTCACTTTTATTCGATCCATCATTTTTAATTTAATCTCAAAAATCACAAATTCCTATAGAGAGGTATAACAGTGTCTTACGAATCTAACGCTTCGAAAATCAGGTCAATCGAAGGTCGGATGAAAATGTTATAAGCAACAAAGTGGAGTATGCTATGAAAATTGTCTTTTTTAAACAAATAAAAAAGTCGCGATCGTGATATCCGAATGGACCAGTGGAGTCGTGATGGTGCGAATGCATGATTGAGGCATTCTGGTGGATCCACAAAGTCGGGATCGTGAGCATGCACGACTGTGACATTCGGGTAGACCTGCGTTCTTTCTTCTTCACTGACAATCCAACTTCATAACTTTTGATCCAGAACTCCAATATTTGCCAACTTAGTATCAATGGAAAGAACCAATAAAGCTCTACAATTTCTATGTAGAGCTAGAAAATCAATTTCATCTCTAAGGGTGTCAAAAACTCAATCAAAGTTACTACTCAATACATGTCACCCCAAACAGTACCACAATCTTCTAAAAATCATAGCTCACTATCCCCTTGTCCAAAAATTCTATGCTTTACATCAATAAAAAGATCAGAACACAATCTACAACTTTCATGAAAACTTGGAAGCCAATTCAACCTCTAAAAGGGTCAAATACTCAATCAAAGTTTCTGCCTATATAAGTGTCATCCTCAACAGTAACACAATCTTCTAAAACTCATAACTTCCTATCCCATTGTCTAAAAATTCCAAACTTTATATAAATGAAAAGATCAAAACACATTCTACAATGCTCATGAAGAACTTAGAAGCAAATTCTACCTCTAACTAGGTCAAATTCCCAGATGATTGTGGCTGCCCTGTTAAATATTGTTAAATATCACCTAAACCATATCCACATTTCAAACATTCACAACTTTCACTTCCTACATCCAAAGATGGCATATTATACATAATTAAAAATCTATGACATTCCTATACAACATTCAATAAGGCTACTTGCTCCAATTCAAACCATAATGGTCTAAAATTTGCTTCAAAGCATAGTATCCACAAAGCCTACACTTATAGGCATTTTCACAAACACAAAGCACATTAATCTTTGGAAAACATCCAAAAGTCAACATATCATAACTTTCAACCTCAATATCGAAAAATGTCATACTTTATATAAATAAAAAGATAACAAGAAAAGATACAACTTTTATGAAGACCAATTTAACAAAATCTACCTAAATCAATCCAGAAAAATTCCCAAAGTTTCAGATCACAAAATGCAATTCTGGAACTACTGTTCAACCCTACTCACATTGCCACATTCAAGTCACAATTTGGAACTCTTAAAGCCAAAATTGAAAATCACTTCCTTCAAAGAAATCTAGACAAACACCTCTAGTTTAATGCAAGCCAAAAATCATCCCAATTGCGCCATTATAGAAAAAGTTATGGCCAAATCACTAAAACACACACAAATCCAATTTCCAGCTTTTCAACCTAACTCGACTTCTATCACTTCCATCCAATTCTACACCAATAAGCACTCAATTTAGTCAATATATCACCCACAACCAAAGCAAGACCTCCCCTTGAACATTTATCCATAAAATGGCAGCAACATACACTTCATCATCCATCATTTTCTACACAATCCTACAACACCAATTCATTTCCAAACATGTAAACCACCCCTAAATTACACTTATCACATTCTATATCCTTCATCATTCACATAAGCAAGAAATTCACACACACACAGACCCATATATTCCAAACATAATTATCATGCAATTTAGTGAACAAACATCACAAATGATATAATTTACTACAAAACCATAAATAAAACTTCTTTCTCACCTAATTAAACTTCCTCTTCTTCAACTCTTCAAAAATACCTCAAATCTCTAATTCACTCCAACACATGATCATCATCATCAACAAGAGGGGGTGAGATTTAGGTTGGATTTTTATTGAACCCAAGGAAGAGAAAGCAAGGTGAAAGGAGGAAGAAAAGATGAGCAAAATTCCAAAACAAACAAGAAAGAAGAGAGATACGAAGATGATGGAGGATTCTTTTCACTTTAAAACACTTCAAACCACCTTTCACTTTATAAAAGAAGAACTATCGAGAATGACCAAAGGAAAGTGGGTTTTTATTAAACAAAGAGTAGCAAGGTGGCATGTTAGGCAAGTGACATGTGTCACTTACCACATGTCACATTTTGAAACTCTTTCTAACTAAATCCAATTTCTACTCCAATTTCTCCCCAAATTCCAATGGCTCAAATTAATAAATCCTAAAATCATGTATCTAAATTTTTAGTGCCATTGGACAGTAATTTCTCCTACCGGTAACTAATCAGCCTGCCACTTGGTATTTTTTCTAGTCCGAATTTTTTTTCGAAATTTCTAGAAAAATTTCTAAAATTATCCAAAAATTCAAAAAACACAATGCCCCTCTCCAACTCAATTTTTCATACACGCAAATCATATTTTTTCATAACAATCACATTTATTAACAAATATACCGAAAAATATCATGAATGCATGTACAGTCATTTTTCATTTGTAAAATTTACTATTCACATGTATGCGGATGCTAGATTATGCATGAACATGTAAAGGCATTTCTAAATGCCCATTGACCACTCAAAATTACTATTCTAACCTCCCCATCGGTGATGGGATGTTACAAGTGGTATCAGAGCCCAGTAGTACTATCTTATTTGGGCATTTTCTGAAACATAGGTCAAGTTACATGCATTTAAATCATGACATAACAGATAGTGGCAACTGATCCCTAGTCTGAGTCGCATGAGCATGTGTTAAGTGTTTAAGTGTGAGAAAAGTGATGATATGTCAGAATGTGAGCCAATGAAGGTTTATGGGCAACTAGAAATAGAAAAAAATAATGGAAAATGATATTCATATGATACTGTAGTAATAAATCCTTGAATGTGATACGAATGTGAGTACATTGGTATGGGCTGATTAACGAAAGAAGTGATATCAAAATGAATAATGAGACCTAAAGTGTATAAACCGAGTTGAAAGAAAACAAAATTTTCTATAGCCTGGAGAGTGATAAGAGTTATGCTTTAGCATAAGAATATGTCTGTGTAATTGAGATCCAAATTTTAGGATGACTAGGTATCTATGATTCTGAATTGATTGTGGACGATAAAATGTGGATAATTGGAAATGAGAAAAAGTATATGGTTCGACAAGGTAGATAAAGATTCACTACATTTGTATTGGTGTGTGTATTATGGAATATGATATCGATATTATACCGTAATGCTCTACCTTCGAATGTGATAGAGACGTGACAAAAAAAGAGGGAAATAAAATAGTTATAAATGACTTTACAGGTGATGACAAGTGATGAATGATGTGTAGTGTGGAGAAAGTTAGAGATGCACCTAAGTTTGGATTTTATGTACGCACGCGATTAAGGAAAAGAAGAAAAATCAAAGGAGAAGAGTGAATGAATTAACAATGATAGTTCAATTATTATGAAATGATGTTGCATTAGAAGAGGTAAAGTTGTATATTGTGTTCTTATCTTTTCATTGATGTAAAGTATGGAATTGTTTGACAAGGGGATAGTGAGCTATGATTTTTAGAAGATTGTGGTACTGTTTGGGGTGACATGTATTGAGCAGTAACTTTGATTGAGTTTTTGACACCCTTAGAGGTGAAATTGATTTTCGATCTCTACATAGAAATTGTATAGCTTTCTTTTCTCTTTCCATTGATACCAAGTTTGCAAATATTGGAGTTATGGAGTTTAGAAGTTGGGTTGTCAGTGAAGAAGAAAGAGCGTAGGTCTACCCGAATGTCACAGTCGTGCATGCTCACGATCGCGACTTTGTGGATAGTTGTCTGGAAAGGAGGAGATGAAAGAAACTCAAGAGGAAGGGGGAGGTAAAGACCAGGAGGGAAAATAGTGTATTAGAACACCTATTTGGGAGAAAGGGGAAAATTTAGGGACTAAGTGAAACATAATAGAAGCCCCACCTAAGGTCAGAAAACTAGGAAAAAAAGATCTAAGAGAAAGAAAAAATTATGAAGGAAATCATTATGAATAAGTAACTTAATATAATGGATTATATGAAGAATGGCAAGGCAGATTTTGTTGTTCTATTGATGACAAAAATAAAGGAAGAGAATATGGGGAAGTATTTGTGGTTTTAGGCGAAAGATGGAAAATAATAACAAATCACTATAACCACTAGAATGGGAGAGTGGTATTTTGGTATAATTTGTCTAAGATTGAAGTGATTAATTGGAAATGCATTAATTAGATGATTTATGGAGAGATTAACATAAAGAAGGACAACACAAGGTTAGACATCTCAATAGTATATGCTGCCAATTTTGGACTCCAAAGAACCCTTTAGGAGGAAATTATCAATATTAACAAAAATACGATGACACCTTAGGTAGTGGTAGGTATTTTAATTGTACTTTTTACTCAAATGAAGTTAGAGGTGACAAAAATGGTATCAACAAAAGTAAACCAAATTACAGAGATTTGTTGGTGTAAATGGGTTAACAAATTTTTTGACCAAAAAGAAAATGGGTTAACAAATCTAAAGGGACTAAGGCATTTACACACATGGAGCAACAAGGAATCCAATGAATGGTTTCTTATGAAAAAAACTCTTGATCGGCGAATGGTGAATGACAAGTGGCTACAGTATTTTCCATTGAGTATAGCCAATTATGGTGATCCAACTATGTTAGACCACTGCCTTATGCTAGGTTAGAAAACAAGCCAGGATGCAATTAAAAGAACTCTAAACAATAATGGGTGAGGGACGGAAAAAACGGTGTATAGTACTAAGGCTTACCAATTAATAATGAAGCTAAAGGAAGTCAAGGAGGGGTTAATGCTTTAAGTAAACAACACCCAATCACAGGTCAAAAGGAGAATAGTGTTAAATCCAGAAGATGTGAGACTAAAACAGAAGGAAGTAGAATTGATAAGAAAGTATAATGATGCATTGAAAAATTATAAGGAGGTAATTAGACAAAAGTTGAGGATGTTATGGCTGAGAGATAGGGAGAGATGAACCAAATACTACATTGATTTAATAAAAGTAAAAAGGAATAAATAAAATAGTACAGTGTTGTTGATGGGAGATGGGACACAAGTCCAAGGTCAGAAGAACCTCCAAGATCTCATCTTTAGTCACTTTAACAAACAATTTGGGCAAAGTGGGAAAGTTGAATGGATTTTAGAAGTTGTCTTAAGAAGGTTCAAACATATCTTGTTGGGCCTGCCGGGCCCTGGATCCCCGATTCCCGAGGTGGCCCCTCGGGCTGCGCCGACGACGGGCGCCCAAATACCTTCGGGCCCGATCCCAACATCCATACAAATACATAATTCGATTCATATAACAATACATATACTCATACATATAAACATTCTATACATGCATTCTAAACATCCATTCACCATTCCAATTTCATAATTCATCTGTCATTCTCATTCGAAGAAATGCAATAAGTATCTCAAAATATAACACAATACAAAATGAAATTAAATCCCAAAATACAAAAGTATGCTCCATGATGAAATGCTGGTGGGCTAACCAAAATACTAACTTATACAAGGCTCCTAACTAGCTTGAAGTTTTCGATGCCTTGCAAGGTCGACAAACGTCTCGATCTGCACCTGAAGAGGGGAGAGTAATGGGGTGAGCTGCGAAGCTCAGTGGCATATACGTTTATAGCCATTGGAAACGAGCCACACAATCAAGCAATATACATATATTCATAACTCCACATTCATCAAATAATTCACATTCGAATAAGCATAGGTCATGCAATTTCTATTTTTCAATATAACAATTCTTATGCAACAAGTCAATCATAGAAAACATGTATTATGCTCAACAAGTCCATCGTGTATGCACAATCAGTTGGCTCGAGAGTTCTGTAAACGATCCGGATAACCCAAAGGTAAATCCGTAAACTATCCGAGTCCGTTTTCTCGAGGGTCTCGTTGCCACAAGCGGGCAGCCGGGAGAAGGCTTTACTGTCAACGTGCACGTGACTCCATCCGTAACTCTCTTACCCAAACAATTCACATAGTCCATTCGATTCATGCTTAAAGCATTTTTCACATTTTCTCAATTCTCATTCTTGTCCATTGCCATAAAGGCCTATCAATCCATGCATAATTATAATCAAAAGCATATTCCATAATTCTCATGTAATTCAATACAAGTAATGTCATATAATGCAAGCAAGCACACATCAGGCAATTTTCCCATACACACAATAACCATAAACATATTACCCACCTAGTATCGCTTGAGTATCAGACTCACTGCTGTCCTTCCTCTTGCGATTGGGTCAAATCAACTTGGTTCCCTATAATAAACCAAGTTTCCATACAATTAATATCCATAGCAAATATTCAATAAAGCTCAAAAAGCAAAAAGTAAAGTGCTAAAAGTCTCCATCCGACTCCCATCGAAATTCTCGAGCTCTTCGAAATAATTTCCAAACTTCCCTTCTTCATACAACTCGTAGTCCTTTATTTCTAGATCACAATGAATCAAAAATCACCTCAATCGTACATCTACACCAAAAGATATGCCCAAAAATGTAAGAATTTCACTTTTGGAAGCGAAGTCGCCAGCGGTGAAGGGACGCTTCGCGCGGCACTAACTAAAGCGTCTTGTCGTGGCGTCTTCGTCATGATGCCGCGGCGTGCACACTGTCTTGCCGGTGTGCACGCCTCTTCGTGCACGCCGCGACATGCACCTGGTGCACGCGGCGTGCCATTCTTCTCCTCACGCCGCGGCGTGCTCTTGTGCACGTCGCGACATGCAGGTCGGAGCTGCGACTCCGAAACCCTTTTTCCTGCAATTTCTGATCTTCAACCCTTTCCAAATCCAATTGCAACACAACCAAACTATAGATCAAGTCTCAAGCTACATTTCTAACCCATTAACAACTCAAAACCAGTCACAAATGCATCAACCCAAGGATCATCCCATCTTTTCACCCAAAAACCCTAAATCGTCGATTCTGATACAAATCTAACATATCTAGGTTTAAATCTAACCATAACAAGTTTGAAGGAAACTAAACTTACCAGAAATCACTTCGAATCAGTCGGAAAACTCAAAAATCGCAAAACCTCTCTTCTCTTCTCCTCTTCTCACCGTCGGCCTCTTCAAGACCTCTTCTTTCCATCTTCTTTTCTTTTTCCTCTTTCTTTCTCTTTCTTTTCTATTTCGTCTAAGTCTAAAACCTACCTAGGGTGGTCAAAGACCAAAATACCCCTCCTAATAAGTCTGAATCCATTCCAACTTATGTGAACTTCCCAAAATGCCCTCACACATTTTTACCCTATAATCTCCATGTAAAACCACATCATAACGAATTAGGCTCAAATAAACCGAATTTATGCACTAATACTCCCAATTAACTCAAACTAAGGCATAAAACCACAATTATCACAATTCATGCTTAATATCATCATAAAAAAAATTTGGGGTCTAACATTTCCCCCCTTTTAAAAGAAATTTCGTCCTCGAAATTTACCTGAATCATCGAAGAGATGCGGATACTTCTCCCGCATGGCTTCCAATGGCTCCCAAGTAGCCTCCTCTACCGAATGGTTCCTCCACAGGACTTTAACTAATTGAACCGTCTTATTCCTGAGGACTTTATCTTTGGTATCCAAAATCTGCACTAGAAGCTCCTCATAGCTCAAATCATCTCTCAGCTGGACCTCACGGGCCTGGATGATATGAGAAGGATCCGATCTATACCTCCTCAACATAGATACATGGAAGACATCGTGAATCTACGATAACTCCGTAGGTAACGCCAATCTGTAGGCGACTAGTCCAATCCTCTCAAGGATCTCATAAGGACCTATATACCTCGGACTCAACTTACCCTTCTTGTCGAATCTCAATACTCCTTTCCAAGGAGATGTCTTAAGGAACACTTTCTCACCGACTTCATACTCCATCTCCTTTCGGTGAGCATCAACATAACTCTTCATCCTATCTTGTGCTGCCTTAAGCCGCTGCTTAACCAAATTAATTTTCTCAACAGTTGTCTGAATCAATTCTGGTCCTTCTAATTGCCTCTCTCCTTCTTCATCCCAACATATCAGAGTCCTACATCTCCTCCCATACAATGCCTCATATGGAGCCATCTGAATGCTCGAATGGTACGAATTGTTATAAGAAAATTCGACCAACGGCAAATGCTCATCCCAAGATCCTCTGAAATCCATCACACAAGCCCGAAGCATCCCCTCAAGAGTCCGAATGGTCCTCTCAGATTGACCATCCGTCTGAGGGTGGAAAGCCGTACTAAAATTCAGCTTCGTCCCCAAAGCTTCCTGCAAACTGCCCCAAAACCTCGAAGTAAACCGAGGGTCCCTATCAGACATAATCGAATCCGGAATCCCATGCAACCTCACTATCTCATCAATATACTTCTTTGCCAGCACATGCAAAGAATCAGTCTGTCTAATCGCCAAAAAGTGGGCTGACTTGGTCAACCAATCAACAATCACCCAAATGGCATCATGCCTCCTGCTGGTCCTAGGCAAACCCATCAAAAAGTCCATCGTCACTCGTTGCCACTTCCATTCCGGAATAGGCAACGGCCTCAACTTGCCCGAAGGTGCCTGGTGTTCAGCCTTGACTTCCTGACACACTAGACACTTACTGACAAACTCTGCTATATCTCTCTTCATGCCTCTCCACCAAAAATGCTCTCGCAGATCCCTGTACATCCTGGTGCTACCTGGATGCATGGCGTAAGGCGCATTGTGTGCCTCATCCATAATCTCAGCCTTAACCTCCTGCACATCTGGGATACACAACCTGTTCCCCACTGTCATAAGCCCATCATCCTGCACATCTATCTCAGAAACTCTGCCATTCCGAATCTCATCCCGAAGCTTGCTCAAATCTGCATCTTGAGCCTGCAATTCCCTAACCTTTTCCCTAAAAATCGGCCTCACTCGGAAATTAGCTAGAAGGCAATCCGACTCCTCCTGCTTCAAGCTTATCTTAAGCTTGGCCATCTCTTCCAATAAAGGAAGATAAACCGTCCGAACATGAGCAATTGACGACTTCCTAATCAAGGCATCCGCCACAACATTGGCCTTGCCTGGATGATACTCAATCAACAAGTCATAATCCTTTAGTAGCTCGATCCACCTTCTCTGCCTTAAATTCAATTCCTTCTGGCTCAACAAATACTTCAGACTCTTATGATCGGTAAAGATCCTCGTCTGAACTCCATACAAATAATGCCGCCAAATCTTCAAGGAAAAAATCACAGCTGCTAACTCCAAATCATGCGTCGGATAATTCAGCTTATAAGGCTTCAACTGCCTCGAAGCATATGCAATCACCCGATCTCCCTGCATCAAAACACATCCAAGACCCTTTCTCGAAGCATCATTATACACCGTATAACCCTCATCACCCGAAGGCAACATCAAAATCGGGGCACTCGTCAATCTGCGCTTGAGCTCCTCGAAGCTCCTCTGACATTCCTCACTCCAAACAAACTTATGATTTTTCCTTAACAGCTTAGTCATCGGAGCGGATATCATGGAGAATCCCTCCACGAATCTCCTGTAATAACCTGCTAAACCCAAAAAGCTTCTCACTTCTGCCACATTCTTCGGTGCTTCCCAAGTCACCACAGCTTCTATCTTCTTTGGATCCACATGAACTCCTTGCTCTGAGATCACGTGTCCAAGAAATGAAACTTCCCTAAGCCAAAATTCGCATTTATCGAATTTGGCATACAACTCATGTGTCCTGAAAGTCTCCAAAGCGATCCTCAAATGCTCCTCATGCTGCTCATCACTCTTGGAATACACCAAGATATCATCGATAAAGAAAATGATAAATTGGTCTAAGAATGGCTTAAAAACCCGATTCATCAAATCCATAAACGCTGCAGGCGCATTCGTCAATCCAAATGGCATCACCAAGAATTCAAAATGCCCATACCGAGTCCTAAAAGCAGACTTCAGCACATCCGACTCCTTAATCCTCAACTGATGATAACCCGATCTCAAGTCTATCTTCGAGAAGACTCTCGCCCCTTGCAATTGATCAAACAGATCATCAATGCGAGGAAGCGGATACTTGTTCTTCACAGTAACTTGATTCAACTTTCTGTAGTCAACACACATCCTCAATGATCCATCCTTCTTCTTCACAAATAGGACCGGAGCTCCCCAAGGCGCAGAACTCGGTCGAATATACCCCTTCTCCAACAACTCCTCCAATTGCTCCTTAAGCTCTTTCAATTCCGCCGGAGCCATCCGATAAGGCGGAATCAAAATCGGCCTTGTACCTGACAAAAGCTCAATGGGAAACTCAATTTCCCTAGCTGTCGGTAGTCCTGGCAATTCCTCGGGAAAGACGTCTGAGAATTCCCTGACTACTGGAATATCCTCCAGCTTCCTTCTATCAGCTCTGGAGTCTATCACATAAGCCAAAAATGCCTCACAACCTTTACTCATCATCTTCTCTGCTGTCAATGCTGAAACAATTATGGGCGGACTCGCTTTCCTGTCCCCAGTAAACACCACTCTCTTTCCACTATCCAATTCAAACTCCACAGTCTTCTGTTTACAATACAAACGGGCATTGTACTTTTCCAATGTATCCATGCCCAAAATCACATCTAAACCGCTCATCTTTAGTGGCATCAAATCGACCACTAGAAGTTCTCCACCAATGCGAATCTCACAACCTCTATATACTTGACTAATCACAATATACTGACCGATTGGAGTACTCACCATCAGCGGAGTATCCAAAGGGCTCACATTCATATCACACACGGGTCTACTCGAGGAAACAAACGAGTGAGTAGAACCCGGATCAATCAAAGCAATCACAGCATCAAAAAATAACTGTACCGTACCAGTGACTACATATGGAGCGGTCTCTGCATCCTCTCTAGACATAGCAAACACCCTAGCTGGTGCCTGCCCTCTCGGTCTCCCCAGAAGATTCACCCTTTTAGCCGCATCAGAACTGCCCACTTCTGTCACAGTCCTCTGTCCCATGGTCTCTGTCCTCCTCGGAGCTTGCATCTGGCCTCTCTCTTGTCGTGGAGGCTGAGGACACTCTCTGGAAATGTGTCCCTTCTCTCCACAGTTGAAACAAGCTCCTATCAATCTGAAGCACTCTCCTCTATGAACTCTCCCGCAGTGCTCACACTTCGGGACGAACGATCTATCCCCATCTCCCCTTCTACCGCCACCCACCGTTGAAGCTTGGTGAGAAACAGTAGAAGTCCTCATCGGCCTCGATCGGCTCACACCACTGCTCTTCTCTTCTGACTGGACCGGGAAGCTCCTAGCACTCCTGTCTGGCATAGGAGTACTAGTGCTACCTCCTCTCCTGGACTGCTCTCTGCCCTTTCTCTTCTTGTTCACAGCACTCTTGATATTTTCTATATTCTCAACCCTCAGCGCTACCTCAACCAACTGCTGGAAGTCACAAAAATTTTGCACAATCACCTTCTCTCTGATGGCCAAGTGCAATCCTGAATCAAACCGGCGACATATGGCAGCTCCACTCAACATCAGATAGGAGGCATACCTCGCCAACTGCGTGAACCGACGCTCATACTCGCTCACTGACATATCCCTCTGAGTCAAACTGAGGAACTCCCTCTGCTTCTGCTGAATATAAACCTCAGACAGATACTTCTTCCTGAAAGCGATCACGAAATCCTGCCACGCCAACCTTACTGACCTCATCTGACTCCCTGGTACAGTCTCCCACCAGTGAAGTGCATCTCCCTGAAGCAAACTCGTCGCATAGATGACCCTCTCGTCATCCTCACACTCCATCTGATCCAGCACTCTCTCGGTCTTCCGCAACCATGTCTCTGCTTCTTCAGGATCTGAAGTCCCAAAGAAATCAATCGCCCATACTTTCTCAAATTATCAAATCGCTCGCCCTTCAATCGGGGTCAAGGGAAAAGGTGGCATCGACCCATAGCTTTGCATAAATGCCCGAGTAAACGCTTTGAAATAGCCTCGGATCCAATGGAGGCACTGGCTCCTGCGGAATCGGAGACTCCTGCGTCTGCGAAAGAATGGGCTCACTACCTAGCCTTACAGAAGCCTCAGCATTTCCTGGGGCTACGGACTCATCAGTCCTCTCCTCCCTAGTCAGAGAGTCAGGTGCAGCTGACCTTTGCATAACTCCTCGTGTCCTTCTACGAGGTGGCATCGTACTCCTTCAAATGGAAACACTAAGGATTAGCTATATGGCAATCTACATGTATGCATGATATGCATGTCACTTAATACAATCAAGTAATGCAACAAATATCATAGAGCACACAATCCTATATGCATTCTAGGCCGAGGACACCTAAACCTAGGCGCTCTGATACCAAACATGTTGGGCCCGAGTCCCGGATCCCCGATTCCCGAGGAGGGCCCTCGGGCTGCGCCGGTGACGGGCACCCAAATACCTTCGGGCCCGATCCCAACATCCATACAAATACATAATTCGATTCATATAACAATACATATACTCATACATATACACATTCTATACATGCATTCTAAACATCCATTCACCATTCCAATTGCATAATTCATCTGTCATTCTCATTCGAAGAAATGCAATAAGTATCTCAAAATATAACACAATACAAAATGAAATTAAATCCCAAAATACAAAAGTATGCTCCATGATGAAATGCTGGTGGGCTAACCAAAATACTAACTTATACAAGGCTCCTAACTAGCTTGAAGTTTCCGATGCCTTGCAAGGTCGACAAACGTCTCGATCTGCACCTGAGGAGGGGAGAGTAATGGGGTGAGCTGTGAAGCTCAGTGGCATATACGTTTATAGCCATTGGCAACGAGCCACACAATCAAGCAATATACATATATTCATAACTCCACATTCATCAAATAATTCACATTCGTATAAACATAGGTCATGCAATTTCTATTTTTCAATATAACAATTTTTATGCAACAAGTCAATCATAGCAAACATGTATTATGCTCAACAAGTCCATCGTGTATGCACAATCAGTTGGCTCGAGAGTTCCGTAAACGATCCGGATAACCCAAAGGTAAATCCGTAAACTATCCGAGCGATTTCTCAAGGATCTCATTGCCACAAGCGGGCAGCCGGGAGAAGGCTTTACTGTCAACGTGCACGTGACTCCATCCGTAACTCTCTTACCCAAACAATTCACATAGTCCATTCGATTCATGCTTAAAGCATTTCTCACATTTTCTCAATTCTCATTCTTGTCCATTGCCATAAAGGCCTATCAATCCATGCATAATTATAATCAAAAGCATATTCCATAATTCTCATGTAATTCAATACAAGTAATGTCATATAATGCAAGCAAGCACACATCAGGCAATTTGCCCATACACACAATAACCATAAACATATTAACCACCTAGTATCGCTTGACTATCAGACTCACTGCTGTCCTTCCTCTTGCGATTGGGTCAAATCAGCTTGGTTCCCTATAATAAACCAAGTTTCCATACAATTAATATCCATAGCAAATATTCAATAAAGCTCGAAAAGTAAAAAGTAAAGTGCTAAAAGTCTCCATCCGACTCCCATCGAAATTCTCGAGCTCTTCGAAATAATTTCCGAACTTCCCTTCTTCATACAACTCGTAGTCCTTTATTTCTAGATCACAATGAATTCAAAATCACCTCAATCGGACATCTACACCAAAAGATATGCCCAAAAATGTAAGAATTTCACTTTGAAGCGGGTCGCCATGGCGAACGGCCCAATTGCCATGCAAGGCGTGCACCAAAGCGTCGTCGTCAAGGCGTCAAGAACTCTCGCCGCCATGACGACGTGCACCAGACGTTGCAAGGCAGCACGCCATGACGTGCACTGGTGCCTGCGGCGTATTTTCTTCTTCGCCAGGCGTGTTTCTTGCAAGACGTCATGACGTGCGGGTCGAGCTGCGACTCCGAAACCCTTTTTCCTGCAATTTCCGATCTTCAACCCTTTCCAAATCCAATTGCAACACAACCAAACTATAGATCAAGTCTCAAGCTACATTTCTAACCCATTAACAACTCAAAACCAGTCACAAATGCATCAACCCAAGGATCATCCCATCTTTTCACCCAAAAACCCTAAATCGTCGATTCTGATACAAATCCAACATATCTAGGTTTAAATCTAACCATAACAAGTTTGAAGGAAGCTAAACTTACCAGAAATCACTTCGAATCAGTCGGAAAACTCAAAAATCGCAAAACCTCTCTTCTCTTCTCCTCTTCTCACCGTCGGCCTCTTCAAGACCTCTTCTTTCCTTCTTCTTTTCTTTTTCCTCTTTCTTTCTCTTTCTTTTCTATTTCTTCTAAGTCTAAAACCTACCTAGGGTGGTCAAAGACCAAAATACCCCTCCTAATAAGTCTAAATCCATTCCAACTTAAGTGAACTTCCCAAAATGCCCTCACACATTTTTACCCTATAATCTCCATGTAAAACCACATCATAACGAATTAGGCTCAAATAAACCGAATTTATGCACTAATACTCCCAATTAACTCAAACTAAGGCATAAAACCACAATTATCACAATTCATGCTTAATATCATCATAAAAAAAATTTTGGGGTCTAACATATCTCATAGTTGTAAAAGGATGAATTAATAAGGGATGTGGAAAAAAAATCAAGGCAACACTTTTCTCAATGAACCTAGATAAAGCACCTGGACCTTATAGATTCAATAGGAAGTTTTTTCCAAGAACATTGGGAAATAACAAAGGAAGAATTGGCTGAAGTAGTCAAAGATTTTTTTTTGAGTGGCATGTTACTCTAGGAATGGAATAAAACCTACATATGTCTTGTCCCTAAACTCACTGATGCTAGTACGATAGACGAATGTAGGCTTATAACTTATTACAACATCCTGTACAAACTGATCACAAAAATCATTGCAAATAGGCTGAAGAAAAGCTTAAAGAACATCATTAATTCCTCTCAGAGTGCATTTGTGGGAGGAAAGACAATTGGAAATAACTTATTTACCTGTCAAGAATTGATGAAAGGGTACAATAGCAAGGCAAGCAGAAGTAATTGCACAATCAAGGAGGATTTAGCTAAAGTTTATGATATTGTTAATTGGAGCTTCTTAATTAACACTCTAAGATCTATTGGATATCCAAGGAAGTTCATACAATGCGTTAAGGAGTGCATCACTTCTCCTTCAAATGCAATTTTAGTAAATGATAAAACCAAAGAGATAGTAAGGAGTGCATCACTTCGTACAGTGTGTTAAGGAGCTAATCGATTTGATAAAACCAAAAAGAGCCATAAGATAAGGAGATGTGATATCTCCTTATATTTTTGCCATAGGCATGGAGGTATTATCTACCTTATTAGAGCATAAAACAACAAATGTTGTACCTCAAAAAAAATTTCAATTATTATTGATTTATTTGTTTCATTATTGTTAGAATTAAGTCATTAATTTGATGGGTATAAATAGAGATTTGAAATTAGATTGAAAGATTTGAATTAAGTTAGAGTTAATATAGTGTTTAAGAAGATTATAGGAGTTATTATGTAAATAGAAGAAGGGGCAAAATGGGAAGACCAAAGGAGAGGAGGGGTATTTTTGGAAGGACAAGACCAAAATGTGGTCTTGTTTAAGAAGAAGAAGAAAAAATGAAAATAGGAGAGAAGAAGAGAGGTTTCGGTGAAAAAGAAAAGAAAAGAAAAGAAATCAAGTTGTTAAGGTAGGTTAACCATCTTTTCTTCTTGCTTTATTAAAGGAATGGGTTGTATTGAGGATGGAGCTAGAGAGAAAAGAGGTTTGTGTGGAAAGAAAATGGAGTAGAAGAACCCAATTGATTTTAGGATTTTTGAACTAGATCTTAGGTTTTCTTTCTTAGATGGACTATGAGTAGGTTAGATTTGAGTTTAATTTGTGTTTATTGCAATTTTGTGTTTTATTTAAGTTTAAGAATTTTATTGGAATGTTATTCTGAATGGAACCTTGGTTGTTTTAGGAAACCAAGGGAATCCTACCCAAGAGTAAGGGGAAAGGCAAGCTTGACTTGGATTTTCACAAACTAATTACGTGGGTAATGTATTTATAGTTATTGTGTAATTGGGCAAATTCTTGCCTATGTGTGTGTATGTTGATTTTCTTGAAATTGATTTACTTGAAATTGAAATAATTGTGAATGTTTAGAAATGCTTGATGCATTGTGATTATGTTATACCTTGAAAAAGGTTATAATATTTGGAATTGCATGAAAAGAAGAAAAAGCATGAATGTATGAGCATATAATTGAATTGAGCATAAATTGGTTGTGATTAGGCAGGAGAGGAAACCGTTTCGTTAGTCACGTGCACATTGACCCATAGCCTTCTCCCGGCTACCCTCTTGAGGCCACAAGATCCTGAGAAATCGGACTCATTTTGTTCACGGTGTAAACTTCGGTTTTTTCGTTTCGTTCCACGGAACTCTCAAACCATTTGGTTGTGCATTGCATCTTTAAATTGTTAAGTATGATGCATTTGAATGATTTGTTTAATGGATAAAGTCTATGTTATGTGCTATGTATTAACTGCTTAATTATGAGTTTTGAGCTAAATTGGTGAATGATTGAATTGTTAGATATATAAATACATATGCTTGAATATGTGGCCAAATGCCAATGGCTATAAATATATTAGCCACTGAACTGTGTAGCTCACCTCACTATTTCCTCCTCAGGTGCAGAACGGGAAGGTTAGCAATCCTTGCAAAGCATCAGAAATTCCAAGATATTAGAAACTTTTGTAACTAAGTTAGTTCGATCACTTTTGTATAGCTTCATAATCATGTTAAACATTGAGCATCCTATATATGTTGTAATTTGTGTTAAGCCCTCATTTATAATGTTATTATGTAATTAAAGTTATGTATATGCTTCTGTTAATTTGGCAAATGAGTTTAGAAATGAAAAGTTCCCTAGGCGTATGAGCATATTTCTTTTGTAGTTGTACATTTCATAATCTAAGTCTTTCATAGGTGTGTAAATTGTGTATCGATTTTAGGAGAAAAAACTAGACTAATTTAGGCTAAATTAGTCAAATTTGTCTTCTAGAAAGTTGTAGCTTATCATCCTATCTCTCCAACGGTATAAAGTATAAAATTTTTGGATACCAAAGTCAAAAGTTATGGTCCTTACAAGTGGAGATGTTCAGGAGTATATGATGCATCATCTGGTGAGGAAGTATCATCTTGTGAGGAAGTTTCATTTAGTGAGGACATATCTTTTGGTGAAGATGTATCATCTGGTGACGACATATCATCTGGTGATGACGTGTTGTCTAGTGAGAACGCTTCATCTGGTGAGGACATATCATCTGGTGAGGATGCTTTGTCTGGTGAGGATGTATCGTCTTGTGATAACAAATCATCTGGTGAGAACACTTCATCTAGGGAGGAAGCTTCATCTGGCGATGACGCTTCGTTTGGCGAGGACATATCGTCTAGTGACATCATATCGTCTGGTGATGACGTCATATCGTCTGGTACATTGTTCATCTAATCCTATTGTCTGGTCTCATTTTTGGCCCGTAGATGATAGTATTTTTCTTCAAGGTCTTCATGAACATTGTAGATATTGAAGTTCTCTTTCAAACCATCTAAAGAACACCTTGATCTAATATCTCTAAAGAAAGTTATAATTATTGCAAGATATCTTCTGTGTAATGTTCATAACCTTCTTCTGATCACTATTCATCTTGTATTGTCTGGTCCAATTCTGATCCTTTCGATTGCAAAATCTCACTTTAATGTCTGCATGAAAGATGTAGTTATTGAAGTGCTCTTTCAAACCCTTTAAGAATGACCTTGATCTGATATCCCTATAGCAAGTTATGCCATTTGTCCCAAAATAGGTTCAATATGATTGAGGATGGAACCTTGTTTGATTTCCTTCGGCCAATCTTTGTTATCCGACCTCCAAATGAAGTGATTCTTGAAGGAATAGATCCCAAAACACATTGTTCTATCTCTCCACAAAAATTGGCAGCATTCTAAATTGATTGGAAAAAGGTTTTGATTAAAGGAAAGTAAAGGAATCTGTTGTAATAGTATGAACTGATGTTATTTTACTGAACATGCTTCGGCATTTTAAATATATATGAATCTGTAGGGTTCCAACTGAGATGATTTCTAATGTGGAGTAAACTAGAGACATAGGTTTACAAATTATACGAAGAGGTCAAATTCTAATTCAGCCTCTAAGATGTTTAATATCTAGATGGAAGTTGAGCATAGAATATTTGCTTTAGTATAAGAATGATTCGAAAAATAGGGCCCGACACTTACGGTATTAGAGAATGAAGATGAGCCGAGGATGACTAATGAGGGTTAATTGGAATAACCATACATGGTAACAAATGCAAGCACACGTTTTATGACTCTAAATGTTGGGCTCCAGAAGCGTGATCCAACAGTTGTGGTATCAGAGCAAGAGTTAGGTTCTAGAATCGGTGCCCAATAGTTATGATATCAAAGCAAGAGTTGGGTTCCGGAATTGGTGTCCAACAAAAAAGGAGTCCATAACAGAGAAACCAGAAAGAAGAAAGCCAAAGAGGAGATGCAAGAAGAAGGAAGAAGAAGACGCAGGTGGGGGAAGATGTTGGGTGAGTTTAAATTTAAAAAGAATTTACCAACAAAAATTTCTGTAGGTAAACTTAAAATTCTTTTATTCCACCAATAATTATCGCCTTTTTACCGATAGATATCTTATACCGTCACTAAATCCTTTACCGACGGGAATCATATAACGTCGTTAAAGTCCATCGCAAAATTTTTTGGGATGATTTCCCTCCATATTTAGCGATGGATATTAGTATCATCGCTAAATGAAAAGTTTTCCGTCAATTTTACCAACAGAAATGGATTTTCCTTCTGTAATTTACAACGGTATATTTTTTGTCGATAATTTTATGTCGTTAATTCTTGCTTTTCTTGTAGTGTGATGATTTAATTCATTGTGATATATGTGTTCTTACAGTATGCCATCCTATGGTGCTTAATTTTTTTATGATCGTTGATGATTATTCTAGAGGAATATAGGTATAAAAAGATTGACGTTGGAAAAGTATGTGCAGTGATAATGGTACTACGCTTATCTACGTTGATAATTATTTAACTGAGAATGGATTCATATTCCTGTGTTGGTATCTATAACAAAATGGGTATGTTAAGCACGCACATCATTATATCCTCAATGTTGCTAGAGCTCTTTTATTTCAAGCAAGTTCCTTTTAACTTTTGGGGGAAATGCGTGTTAATTGTTGCCTTTCTGATCAATCTTGCACCAACTTGACTTAATAAATGCAAAATATCCTATGAGATTATATTTGTTAGAAGAGTTTTTCTAAGAAGCCAGCTGACTGTTTGACTGTCAATTAAAAAACAGCTTTTTTAAAAGATCCTATTTGATGACATAAAATAAAATAAAACAATTTTATTAATTTTAGCTGTACTTTATTTTGTAATAAAATTATTTATGCATATAAATAATATTTAAAGTATATTAAACAATGGGTTTAGATTTACTTTACAATTATTTGAAAAATTCACTTCCATCTTGTGAGAAATTGTTTAAAGAGATATCTCAGTTTCTTGTAGAAATAAAACTAATATCAAAATAAATATTAAAACATATAAAAAGCTAAATAATATTATAATCATAAAATAAATACTCAAGTTCAGTAAATAGTTAAATATATAATAAATTATGAATTTTATTATAATACAAGAAGATTTGCAATATGTTCTCTCGCATCATTCATCTTGTTATTTTGTGGCTTGTCTAAATGATTTTCTTCAACGTCATCATTTTCATTGATTTCTTCATTTGTAGCAAGTAATTCATCATCTTTGTCATAGGGAGAAAACTCTTCATCCTTTTGAGCATTTACCCTTATAAAATTATGAATGGCCATTGAAGCAATTATAGTTTTAACTTGCTTTGGAAAAGGAAAACTAAGCATTTAAAGTAAAATTTTCTACCTATTTTTCCAAACGCCAAATGTTCTTTCGATTGTGTATCTTAAAGAAGAATGTGCATGATTGAATATTTCTTTCTTCTCTCTTAGAAAACCAGCATGTCGAAAATCAGGAAGATGATACCTCTCACCTTTGTATGGTCCTAAATAACCTTGCATTTAAGGATATCCTACATCTACCAAATAATATTTTCCTACACTCCAAATTAAAAAAAGAATAAATAAAGATGTACTGAATTATTAAGAATAAATAAAAAAGAATGTATAAAATTATCCGTCACAAACCTCTAGGTGGATGAGGGAAGTGTAATCTATCATTATGCGAAGCCTCTATAAAAATTCGAGTATCATGTATTGTGCCTTCCCAACTAACCCAAGCAAAAGTAAAGCACATATCAAAATCACATACAACCACTACCTTTTGTGTAGGAATGCCTTTTCTCCTAATATATTTTATTTGATTGGACCTTGAAACTACAACTGGTATATGTGTTCTATCAATTGCTCCAATACAGTCTTTAAAATAAGGTCAATACCTTCTATCATCTTTAATTTTTCTTGGAATTTCTCTAAAAATTGGATCTTTTCGTCTTATGAAATCAATCGACATACTTGAAACAACCTCTAATACTATTTCAAATCTTCTAGAAATTGTTTCACTAAAATGTTGAAATCTTTCTTGAAGCATTCTATTACAAAGTCCATGACCTAAAGTGATCAAAAACATAGCTACAACCTCTTCTATTGTTACTTCTGTACCTTTCTTTAATACATATGACTCATTCAACAATTTACATAATTTGATAAAAACATACTTCTCCATTCTAAGTTGTTGATGAAATCTATCTCTATGGTCATTAAGCATCTCCATTACAAACATCTATCCAGTGTGAGGGGATGTTCTACATGGTTTTGTAATATAATATTTACTATAATTGTCTATGATTAGTGCTACTCCAGTTTGAACCATATGCAATATTTCTTCTTCAATCTCTTCATTATATTCATGATCATCGCCATAATCATTATCAAAAGATGACATTTGTATCAAAATATATTTTAAAATATAAATAATAAGCTTATTGTATGACAAGGTAATATAGCAATAATCATAACATAATAATAATAAAGTACAATTTAATTCATTATAACAAAATTAACCAAATAGAAATCCAATACAACACATTACAAGTAGCGAATTCTAATTCAACACATTACAAGTAGTCCGATATTAGTAACCAAATACATGTCTAATTCATTATAAAAATCACAATCATTTCATTTTCTTAAGCCATTCGATTTGAAAATCAACATCCTTAAGCGCAATAAACATCTCTCTATTTTCCTGCTTCAAAAATAATTTAGTTGCTAACATAAACAACTCACTTTCCCATCCTATTTCGTTTATACTTCGTAAGATTTCCATCACCTCAAAAATGCTAAAACTAGGTTCATCTATTTTAATAGAGGTTATTGAAGTTCTACTCTCTACTACCCCACATATAGGTCCAAAAACATAACCTTTCTATTGCCCCTATTCTAGTATCATGTTTCTTTCTTTTGTAGAGGTTCCTAGAGTAGGAGTTGATGAACCAATCTCATTATTAATATTTTCAATTTCTTGATTGATGGTAAAGTCTTCAAAAAAGTTATCATCAAGATCGGTATCAATTAGGCCTTTTCTAGACGGTGCATAAGCATCATTTGGTATAAAACCTGAAGAAGGTGCCCAAGCTCATTTCCCTGTAATTGAACATCTTTAAATAAAATATTCAGCTGCTCAATATGTTTCAAACCTTTAGTTCTAAATTTGGTAGCTTCGGGATTTTCCTACAATAATATTGTTTAAGTTATTAAACTATCAAGTAACATTAGAACATTATAAATCTATATCTTAAATGCTTACCTTCAATTTCTTTTCCCACCATTTATCACTTGCATTAATAGTTTGATTAGTAGGATCCCATCTTAGTCTAGTTTTCTTACCTACTAAATTTGTCCAAAGCTGCCAATCCTTTTTTAATCCATCCCATTTATTCTTAAGTTGTTTGTATTCATAATTCTTTCTAGTTTCATGAGAAAACTTTGAAACTATATTTTTCCATCCAATCTTGTTAAAGTGACCATTTGGTTGATTTCCAGCTAATGTCTCTTCCACAAAAATTTTGATTAGAGTTTTAACAGTTTTATCATTCCACTCCGCTTTAACCCTTTTTTTCAATTTATCCCCACCTTGAATATCTTGACTTGGATTTGACATTTTCTATCAACAACAAATGATCCAGAAAACAAAATCCCCACTGCATATAACAATTAATTTAGAAAGTATAAGAACGACATGGACAAAAGGATAATAAACATTAAATATTTTATGATCAGTATTAAAAGCATAACAAGAATAACATAGAAAAAAGCATAATAAGCATAACAGTTTGATTATTTAATGCAAAAGAGGAAACATGAGTGCAGTTTTTTGATATATAGCGGTGATCATTCTCCTCTAACAAATCTTCTTGAAGGTTGGGCACACAAAGTGGTGCCCATGTTGATGAGGGTGGTAGCTAGAGCTAGTGGAGAGGATTTGGGAGGTGATAAAGTTTATTCATATATATTTAAGTGTTCTGACAAGATATTATGATAGGAAGGAGATTACTAACTTTGACCTAGAAAATAGAGAAACTCACAGTGTTAAAACTATTGGAATGACTAAGCATCTAAGCAAGCCACCTTCAATATTCTCATACATGCATATGAACGAGTTCAAAATTGTGAACTAGCTGAGAAGTTAATGATGCAGGTTAGTGTTGGCCCCCATTTTTTTTTCTCTAGTTAAGCGTGATTTAAATAAATTTTAAGGTTCTGATAGATTTAATTTTTGGAAGTTATTATTATGTCAATGTTAGTAAGATTATGTGACATTAGTAAATTGAATTAAAGTACTAAGGTAATAAGGATGTTCAAGGGAATTTTTGGAAGACCACTTAAGGATAAAAACTACAAGGCATATAAGGAAGGGCAAAATGGACAATTTAGAATCATTAATAGCAAAATTGAAATAAGAAGTGATGGCTTTCTTTTTAAGGAAGAAACAAAAATGAAATTGGGAGAAAAGAAACAAAAAGAAGAGAGAAAGAAGAGAGTTCGGTGGAGAAGATAGGAAAGAAAGAAGAAAAGGCTAGGTTTTGATTTTTCTTGGTTCTAAAGAGTGATTTTGAAGTTATTCAATAAGGGGAAAAGGTAGAAGATGATGAGAGCTTCCATTAGAGTCAACAAACTCTTCATTTGGTGAAGATTCAAGGTAAGTTAGATTTTAATCTTTGGATTTTTGAAAGAGTTTTGATACATATAGATTAAGAAACGTATGTGTTTAAGGATTCTAGGATCAATTTTAGTGAATATGTCTTGTGGGTTCTCCGATTTGAATCCCTATTGATATGAGAATGTTGTCTTTGATAAAGGAAATTAAAGGAGGCAAGAGGAGTAAGCGTAAGGGCATTTTTTAGCAAAGTTTCAAGCAAGGAAATCAAGGTGGGTATACGTTTATAATAGAATTAATAAGCCAATAAATGTTTTCTTTGAATCAAGGAAATTTAACGTTTTTAAATTAAATCATAAATGTTGCATTTGGTGCTTCTTGAATGAATTGAGAATTTACTATGTGTTTGGTATGTGAATTGGGTTGATGATTTGTGAAAATACTTTCAAAATGATTATTTTCAAAATATAAATGTTTATGAAATCATGTTTTCAGAAATAGTTTTCGAAATATCTCATGTTCATGAAAAACAAGTTTTTAAGAATGTGTCATTTAGGCAAATAGTTTCCCATTCATGAATTACATGTTATATGGGTTTGGTGTAATCCATTCAAGAATGTCACGTGCATATTGACTAAGTTAAAGGCTTCTCCCGCTTGCCCGCTAGTGGCATGGAGCTCTTTCATGGACTCTCTCAAGTTTACGCCTACGCAAAACCACTATGTGGGATTACGATAGTGCCTCAAGTTTACGACCACACAGGATCATTATGTGGAAATGTATAGCTCATCATGTTTATGGATTTACCCAAACCATTTTGATGTGTTTATGTGCTTATGAGATGTTGACAAGTTTGATTCATTCATGATTTAAAATTTGTGAATTTCGGTTATGAAATTGAGAATGATACTTTGATGAATTTAATAAGAACTTTGTATTGGCAAATGAACATTTCAAAGGTTTTGCTTATTTTTCTGTTATAAACTGTTACCCACGAGTTTTAAGCTTACCCCCCTTTCATTCCTAACTCTAGGTGATGAGAAAGAGATCGGCTGAAAGAGAGTCAAGGCATTCGTTCAATTATGCATATTTTGTATTTTAAGTTAGATTTATGTAAAAACAAGACTTCAGACACATGTCGAGAATTATGGGGTTTTATATCTTTTGTCTTCGGATTTTTGATATTGTTGATGTAATATGGCTTATAATGCCATTAAAACTTTGTAAACTCTTATTCTATGATGTTAATGAAATATGTATTTATGAATGGATGATTGTTAAGTTAAAAAGTGAATTTTTGTATGGGTGAGATAGAGTTGAAATATGAATTAAATAAGGATGAGTTTAAGTCAGAATTCGGTATATTTAAGAAAGTTATCAATTAAAGATGATAAATTTTAAATATGAATTGTTCCTGCATATCAGTGAGATGCTATGGATAAGAAAATAGGAATGAATGATGAAATGTAGTTGGATGGTTATAATGAAGTTGCGTTAGAGGAAGTGAATTTGGGGAAATTTTCAAGTCTTTCAGTGAAAATTGTGTACTGATTTTAAGGGAAATTTTGGATTAATTTAGAAAGAATTAGACAAAGTTGTCTTCATGAAAGTTGTAGCTTATCTTTTTAACTTTCCAACGATATAAAGTATGAAATTTTTGGACAATAGAGTTGAAAGATATGATCATTGGAAATTTGTGATGATGTTTAAGAGGGACATTCGAGGCAGCTTTATTATTTTGAAATTTAGACCCTTATAGAGGTAGAAATTATTTTTATGTTCTTCATCAAAGTTGTAGATCTTTTTTTTATCTTTCCATTGATATAAAGTTTGTAAATTTTGGAGTTGTGGATCAAAAGTTATAAAAGTTTGAATTTGAGATGTCGGTAAAGAGAAAAGAGTCGCATGTCCACCCGAATGTCGCGGTCGTGCATGCACATCATCACGACTTTGCTGGATCACCCGAATGTCGCGGTCGTGCATGTGCACGATCGCGACTTCCCTATTTGTTCAAGGAAGGCTATTTTCTGAACATACTTTGATCTTTTTGATATAACTTCTTCTCTAGACCTCCAAATAATCTGATTTTTGAAACATTAGATTCATAACACATTCCTCTATCTCTCCATTAAAATTTATAGTTTTTGGTATTGATTCAAAAATTATGAATTAAATCAAAGTAAGGGTATCAGTTGAAAGAGCATGAATTGGATATTTTTACTAAACATAATTCAGTATTTTGATGATATCTTGATTTTTAGAGCTCCAAATGAGATAATTCTTGTTTCTAAATCAACTAGATACATAGAGCTACAAATACTCTGAAATTCAGACTCTAAGACTTCCAATTTCTGGATAGAAGTTGAGTATAGTGTATAGTTTCAGTTTAATAACAATCCAAAAATGTGTGGCCTATAACTTTTAGATTTTTGCACCAAATTGAATGACTTTGGTGTCATTAGAAACTTAAAATAATGGGGAACAAATGTTCTAGAGAAGCTAAATTGAAATTCTAATTTGAGGTTTCCTAAAATCTGTTCGGAAATAGGAGAAATGAGTTCATTTTTGACAATTGACTGGTGTCGGCACGCCACCCATATGGGATGATGGTTAATGAGGATTCATTGAAACAACTCTACAAGGTAGTATGCACACTCAGCCTTTATGTTTTTTAGAGCAAGAGTTGGGTTCCGAAATTGGGGCCCAACAATTGTGGTATCAGAGCCCAGAATTAGGATCTTACATGGGCAGTTTGGAAATATGTATTAAGTTACATGCATTTTCTTTGACCAGTCTCAACATGCTGCAACGACTGATCTTTAGTCTAAGATGCATGTGTATGAGTTTCACACATGTGTAATTGTTAAGAGTTTAACTTGATGGAATTAGTGAGAAAAAAATGGTGCTTTTCCATGATATAAGAAAATGAAAGTTGTGGATAATTAGAAATGAGAAATAGTACATGGGCAAATATGATAAAAGATGATTCAACATATTTGTACTAAGGGATGCATTGTTAAATATGACATCAATATTGTACTGTGAAGTTATACCCTTGAATATGATATGGATGTGAATATAGTATTATAGATTATTTGAGGAAAATAGGGAGACAAGTAGAAATTATAAGATTAAAGTGTACAAGTAGAATGTAATGAGAATATAAATTGTTATGGCCTTAAGAAGATGAAATTGGAACCGAAGTGGTTGTTGATTAATGTGACAAGAGTTACGATCCACCATAAGAATGTGTTAGTGGAATTGAGATCAACATTTTATGATGATTATACATCTACAATTTTGAATCAATGGCGAATATACGTATGTAAGATGTAATGAAGGATAATTGGAAGATGAGATGAATGATAGCGACACATGTACAAGTTCAAAATGTTAAGTTGAAATGTTATTGTAAGTACCTATCTGATAGTGGCATCACCATAATATATGTGTGGAGATTATATAGGAAGCAATCTATGACTTAGTGGATATTTGTTAGTCAGAGTTCCCATAGTTTAAAGTCTAAGAGGATCTAGAGAAACACATGAAAGTGCTTATAGTGATCAATCGGGGATAGTTGAGATTTTTGATGACGTTATAATGAGTAATGAATTCGAAGATAAAGAGAAGAATATCGTCTAGGATCAATGGAGATCAAAGTATCCATCATTTAAGGTATAAATTTGTGAATTATTGGAGATAAATATGTGGACAAAAGGGGATGACTTTGATGATACACACCTAAGCATATGCGACAGAAATTTTGTTTACTACTTTATTAAGTTTTGGTAATTAGAACATTTTGACCTTGTAAGAATGATAGATATTGGTCTTCTTCAGGTATTAAGGATGGCCGATAAGGCGATGATGATAACAGTGATTGATAAACATTACATGAATAGTATACATGATAATAGCAAGAAATGTTGGACCCTGCTTGCTTCCGGAGCCCAACTCTCTTGCAAAAACATGAAACTCGAGCTTGCTTTGAATACCACAATTGTTGGAGACACAAACCTTGAGCTTATTTTCCTGAAGGGTCATTTGATGTCATTCCACAATAGTGGTGAGCGCACACTAATCAAATATCAAAATCATGACTTGATTTCTTCATAGAATTTGAAGCTCTAAGCCTCTAGTTTGCTTTGAATCAAAAATCATCTCAATCAGAGCTCTATAGCTCAAGATATGCTTAAAAAGCCTAAGTGTGCTCATGCCCCCAAGCATGCCCTCCTAACCTACCTCTCACTTACTTTTATGAAAAATCTCTCAAATCAACTCCAAATGGCATTAATTTTTATTGAGAGAAAGATATATGTCTTAGCAATCCATTGGTATAAGAATCACTTCAATTGGAGGTCGGATGAGGGAGTTATGCCCAAAAGAGTAAACCATGTTTACATCCGAAAACAATTTAAACCTCTCTTGGCGTGATCGCCATAAGTTTCAATCTAGAAATCGGATTGATTTTGTTTTTGGACCATTAGAAAGACAACATCTATACCTACAACTCTCATAAGACCACAAAATGAGATTCTGCCTCTAACAGCATCAAAAATCATCATGAAGGAGGCCAAAATGACCTGCATGTCCGTTTAACGACATTGACTGGCCAAGTGGTGTTTTTACACCCGAGAATGTCCATTAAACGGACACCCATGTCCGTTTAACGGACATTGGGGCTTCCCTAACGCCTCCAATGCCTCTCCAAAGCCTCCAATCTTCCACCTAACATCATAAACACTTGCACACTTCTCAAATTCACTTACTCTAAAACCTAAACACCTCATAACCACTCAAACACCAAGTTCAATTCACCAAATTCCCAATCTCAACTTAAATGGTTCATCAAAACCCCAAATTCAAACATTCATCAAAGTTATCACAAACACAAACCATATACAACACTCTAACTAGCAACAATTGCATCTCTCCCTTTCAACATCCCAAAATCACAATCTTCATATCATTGGAACGATTAAAAGACAATTTACATCTTTCAAGAAGGATATAAGAATCAATGAAGGCTCTAAGGAAGTGAAAAACCCTTCCAAAAATACTGTCTGGACAAAACACTTCCCAACAGTAACTGTATTCTTTCAAACCTTACAACTTCTTAATCTTAAGTCCAAAAATGACATATTAGGCACCAATGGAAAGCTCTAAACATGAACTACATTCTTCAAGAAGACCCTCCAATCCAATTCGAACTCTGAGAGGGCCAAAAATACAGTCAAATTTTCTACCCGTTTTAAGAAAATTTGACAGCACCTCCCCTAAAATCTCACTAGCCAAAAACTTCAATCCTCAACCCAATCTCCAGCACCTGTATCAAAACTTCAATCTCCATATTCTCCAATCTCCCACACACAAACCAATCCATATAATTCCAACCATTAACTCAAAAATGACAACAGACATGTAACACCCCTCTCCTGCGTGACCCGAACTCGACATCAATGGTGATATCTGAGTCAGTGCCCCGCGAGGGTGGCGTGCTACATCACTTAGACGAAACTCAGTATAAATTTTTTGATAAAGACATTCATACGCGCGAAAAACAGTAGACAACTTGAGCCCACGTTCATTTGTAAACATTTTCAGTCATTACAAACATTCAATAATAATTTAACGTAGCCATTTAATGTACACAAATCCACAACCAAATTGGGCCCACTCTAAATACAAAGCATTATTTTACAGAGATTGCGGAATAATATTTTATAAGACACTAATGCAAACGCGAACTGATCCCGACCCCTATCTTTTCCTGGCATGCAGTAGGCATACTCCCGTGTCTAACGGAGTACTCTTCAAGGCCTGAAAAATAATTGCAAATTTTGGGTGAGTTTTGCGAACTCAGTGAGGAACCATCATCGATGGTTCACCCAATTCATGCATTACTCAAGCAAATTACAGAGTGTATACAATAACACGTTCAGAAGAAACAATCACAATTGTATAATGCACTCTTGCCTTTTTCCCATTTACTGTATTCAATCAAAATGTGTATGCAATGCATATGTGACACTTTCCTATTTTATTACAGTGTTGTGACCGAGCGCTTAAACAGTAAACAGTAGGTAGTAGGCGCGTCTAGGGAGTAGGAGAGCCCTCTGGGTATGCACTATCTCCCTTCGAGTTCGAGGCTCTTTTTCAGTATCAGTGGTGACTCTGGTCACAACTATTATTATCCGTTCATGTATTTGTGTATGGAATGCAATATGCCCAATATATCACATTCAATATAAAACAATCTGTCACAGTAGAGGCAACGCAATGAAGCACAGTAATAGCAAGTACTTTGACAATCAGCACATAAAGGACACTTCTATGTCAAATCTCCCAATTCATCGGACCATCCGTGTCCGGAACCCAGTCATAAACAAACACAATCACTAATCCCACCATTATTCCCCACATTAGACATATAATAATTGAAAGAACCATCTAGGTTACTCACCTATAACTTCCGAGCTAATGCCGGGAAGTCTCAGCACCGTCGGTCGGCCGACGCTCCAAATGTGCCTTTATAATAATCAGAGAATATAACCATTACTAATTGTCCAATCAGAACTAGTTAATGATGCACATGTAACAATTAAAAGGTGTACAATGCATGTTCATGATATTCCCGACCTTAATCCAAAATTTCCATCACAAACATTCCATCTAAAAATTAGAAATCTAACGGCACCGAAATTACTCAATTTGGGTCTCTATAGGTCAATAAATAAATAAAACAGTGACCAAAGAACCATTACTCAGACCCACGCCAATTTCCCGTCCAAAAATTCTCAATTTCTCATAAAATGAAATTAAATATTTAACGAATATAATGCCTCAAGAATCAGGTCAATCGAATGTCGGACGGAAAAGTTATAAGCAAAAGAAGGAAAAATACATGATCCTAGTCGACTTGCCTGAGAATCCTAGTCGACTTATGCTACTGTGTATGTCCTAGTCGACTTGTCTGAGGATGCAAGTTGACTTACGCTACTACAATGGCAGATCTGGAACAAACGTCCTCCGACATCCCAACTCCCACAGGGCATAACTCCCTACTCCAAACTTCAAATTAGACAAACTTGGTGTCTATTTTATAGAGAAAAGAGAGCTCTACAAGTTTCATGAAGGACATAAAAACTAATTTCACCTCTAAGGGTGTCACAAATACACTCAAAGTTACTGCCTTCAAGATGCCTCTCAAAACAGTACAACATTTTGTCAAAACAATGCAACATTTTATAAAATCCATAAATTCTCATTCCCTTTTCTAACAATTACAAGATTTATTCCAAATGAAATATCAGAATGTGAACTACAACTTTCATGAACAACATGAAATCAAATTCAATTACTAAGTAGTTCAAAGAATTCAATGAATGATTCTGCCCACTGAAACCACCTGAACTGAACAGCAATTTTCTAAAAGCATAACTTCTTGCACAAATGTCAAACATTTGCATACTTTATACTTATGAAAAGATCAAATAGAATACTACACTTCTCATGAAGGGCTTAACAGCCAATTCCATCTCTAACAAACTCAAAACTATCATGCAAGTGGTTGCCCTGATCACTAGTCAATGACCTAACCTAAGTCCAATCTTCGAAAATTCATAACTCCCAAATTTTGATATCCAAAAATAGTATAGTATATCTCATTTTCAAGATAATTGCTTCCTATACAACTTTCCAGAAGATCACTTGAGCCAATTCAAATCACAGAAATCTCTAAATTTGCTTCCAATCACCATACTCACAAAACCTACACTTATGGTTAGGTTTCACCAAAATGCACATAACCAGTCAATAGTCAACAAATTCATAACTCCCAACATGCATATCGAAAAATTGCAAAATCAGTGACAATGGAAAGTTAAAAAAGATAGGCTTCAACTTTCATTAAGACCATTTTCACCAATTCCTCCTAAATCAATCTAGAAAACTCATCAAAGTTTCAGGTCATCTAATTCGGATACTGTTCACACAGCCAATATAGTTCACTTTCAAGGCAGAAATTCAACCTCTTCAAGTTACAATTAGACAACACTTATTTCACAAGAAATCGAAGCCAAACATCTAAAGTTTAATTTAACACAAACCTCACCTCATTTTCTTAACCACACAATTAGTGATGACAAAAACATTAAACCATAATCAATTTGCATTTTCTAGCTTTGCTCCTACACTTATATTATATCACTTCCAATGCCAATTACACATCAACAAGCATCCAATTGAGGCAAGAATTCAGCCACTAGGTCATCAAGACCTTAACCTAAGCACCTAGCCTTAAAAATGGCAGCATACACAATTGGCTTTTCCTAACTTTTTCCATTAATCTCACCTTACAAAACTCAATCCAAAACCAAGTCAAAAAGCAATCTAATTCACTTAACAACAACCACCATGCATTTGCACCCAAATAATCAATCCATGCTTTATGAAATTAATACACAATACATCATAATTCATGCACAATAATTCCCATTTAATGCATCTAACTACCAATTCATTCATTAATTGCATAATTAAAGTTTAAAACAACAACTTACCTAATCAAGTTTCAATTCTTCTCAATCTTCCAACTAACTCACCAACCCCCTTTTCTACACTTCACCACACGATCATCACCTTCTCAAAAGGGGTGAGGTTTATGTCAAGCTCTTTAGGTGAACTAAAAGAGGGGAACACAAAGTAGAAGGAAGTAGGAAAGATGGACAAAATTATCAAAGTAGCAAAGAAGGAGGAAGCTACGAGAATGAAGAGAAGGAGAGCATGAAGACAAACTCCTTTTGGCCTTTGAATTTGCAAGTGTCGTGGATGAATGGTGGAACACAAGCATTTAATGTGTTAAGGTGAGTCATCATGACACTTGGCATGTAAAAAGAGGAAAAAGACAAAATTCCATCCAATGGCTCTAATTAATCCATCCAATGGCTCTAAATACAATCCCAAAATTATTTATTCAATATGCCAGTGCTATTGGGCAAATTTTTCCAATACCGAAAACCAATTGGTACACTGCGTGGCGATTTTTTTTCGGTCCGGAAATTTTTTCCGAAAAATTCCAGAAAAAATTCTTAAAATTTTTCAAAAATATAAAACACATAACAATCCACTCCAATTAAATTTTCAAGCCCATAAATCACGTTTTCCAAAATAAAATCCCATTTAGGCACAACTACCGGGAAATGTTATGAATGCATGTACAGTCATTTTCATGTGCAGTTTCACTATTCATGAATCAGATGTGCATGAACATTGCAAAATAAATCCTAAACCCTCTTAATCCTTTGCCAAATTGCCATTCTACCCTTCCCATCGGGGGTGGGAAGTTACAACTCTCCACTCCTAATAAAGATTTCGTCCCCGAAATTCTTATATGATTGATCAGAAAGGCAGGGAAATTACTTTGTTCATTACTTCTCTGTTTCACATTTACTCCACTACTCGAATACTTTCTGTCAATTGACTATAGTCAATGCAATCAATTACCCTTTTACTTTCTTCAATCACCACACTGTCATAACTGTTTCCTCATGATTCATCACTCTCGGCATCAATAACACATATATGTTGGATCATAACACTATTTCCTAACCTTATCCATGTAACACTGTGTGAATCCGAAACATCTTTTATGTTTTATACCAATTTACCAATCCTTAGTCCTCCTCACAGCATAGTTGCATATAGACCAATTTATGTCGAATTTAGTTTCCCCTATTTACTCATTTATCTCCATCTAAGTGTATCTTGGCCGAGGTGATACACTTCGAAGTATTTCATTTATCGCTTATTAGATTACATCTCTTTAGTGTTAAAACACTAATCTCGTAAGATTCTATAACCTCAATATTAATCAACTCGACTCATTGTCATTAACTTGGATTACTTAACCCCTATTACAGATTCATTTCACTTATCAACATTATCTTAAATCAATCATGGGCTTTGGTAGGAGGGACATTAACGCAGGCAATTCAGGAATTCTTCGCAAGTGATCGACTTCTCAAACAGGTCAATCATTCGATTCTCACCCTTATCCCGAAGACTAACCTTCCACCGACGGTTACAGATTTTCGGCCCATTGCTTGTTTGAATGTGACCTATAAGGTGATTTCGAAGATCCTTACTGAACGTCTGAAAGGGGTGGTTGGGAGTCTTGTGGATGTAGCCCAATCAGCTTTTATCCCGGGGAGAAACTTACATGATAACGTCTACCTTACCCAGGAACTCACTCGGGGCTATAGTCGTAAGAGGATATCACCTCGGTATCTTCTTAAAATTGACCTTTAAAGCCTATGATAGGATTTTTTAGGACTTTCTGCTGGATTTGTTGCCTGTGTTGGGGTTCCCATCTCGGTTTGTCTCTTGGATTCAAGAGTGTGTTACTACAACATCTTTTTCAGTCTCTATCAATGGTGACTTACATGGTTTTTTTCATGGTTGTCGGAGGTTGAGGCAGGGTGATCCGCTGTCGCCATTGTTATTTGTGTTATGTCTTGAATATCTATCCCGGGCACTCAACTGTCACACTTCCGCTTCTGATTTCAATTATCATCCTAAATGTCACCAATTACGCATTACCCATCTGGCGTTTGCTGATGATCTCATGTTATTTTCTCGGGGGGATCTTCCATCTGTTGGTATTCTGCTTAATAGTTTGAAACATTTGGAACGTGTGGCTGGCCTATTGGTCAACCCCCGCAAGTCCAATGTCTTTCTTGGTGGTGTGTGGGGCTTGGAGCGAACTTCTATATTACAGCTCACTGAATTCGGTTTGGGGGACTTTCCGGTTAGGTACTTAGGGGTTCCCCTTGCTCTGATGAAAGTTTCAGTTATGCAATATGGTGGTCTATTGGATTCGGTGGAAGCTTGTTTAACTAAGTGGACTGGGCATTCATTATCATATGCTGGTCGGGTTGAAATTTTACGATCCATTGTTCAAGGCCTCCTTTCCTTTTGGTTCCAAGCTTTCTCAATCCCTGTTGTGGTTCATGATAAAATTATTTCCTTGTGCCGTCTATTCCTTTGGGGGGTATTCATTTTTCGCGTTGCCTGGGAGCATATTTGTGCACTTACAGCTGAAGGGGGCCTTGGATTGAAACATTTTAAAATTTGGAACATGGCGTTGTTGGCTAAGGTCCTTTGGAATTTTCATGCAGAAGTCAATTCCTTATGGGTGAAATGGATTCATGTTGTTTATTTGAGGGTGGTTTCGATTTGGGATTGGAATCCGCATTCCTGGGACTCCATGCTGATGAAACGCCTAGCTCTTATACGGGACACTTTGATGGATAAGCTAGGAGGGCGCTTACTTATAGTTGATGAATTATGGAAGTTGTGTTTTAATGGTCATTTAGTATCGGGGCAGATCTATGATGTGTTACGTCCCTCATACCCTCGTCGCCTATGGATGTCGTTTATTTGGAGGTCGTATATCCCCCCTAAGTATTCGTTCATTGCATGGTTGGGTTTGCGGAAGCGTCTGCCTACTAAAGACCAGCTGTTGTTTCTGGATGTGGATCGGACGTGTGTTCTTTGTAACCGGGGTTTGGCAGAAACTATTGATCACTTATTTTTTCAGTGTGAGTTTAGTAAGGCTGTGTGGCAAGATATCCGCCACTGGCTGGGCATCCAACGTTAAATGGGTTCTTTGTTGCGAGCGGTCAAATGGATTCGTGTTGAGACGCGAGGGGCGTTATTGAAATGTAAAGCTACCCGAGTCGCTTTTCTCTGTACTGTTTATACTCTTTGGCAGATCCGAAATGCCGTGCAAATGGATAATGCATCATTCTCTAGTCGCGATGTCACTTGTCGTATTAAAACCTCAGTATATAAGATTCTTTATCGTCTATATCCGGGTGAGTTTATAACGTTTTAAGGTGGGGAGGGGATGACGTGGATGGGCTGGCTTATGTCGGGGATGGTGGCTGGATTTCAGTCGCTGTCGTTTTGGTTTCTGCTTTAAGATCTTCCTCTTCTTTATTTGGGGCCTTTATGCTGTCGTTTTTTATTTGCATTGTTAATCAGGCCCACGATGTCCTGGTGCTTATATTTTGGGGCCTTTCATGTTGGCCATCCGTTTTGGGATGGTGAAGAGTTACTGATTTCCCCTGGGTCCTGCGGCTAGGGGGTGGTGATGTGTTTCCCGGTTGTCTGATTGTGATGGGAGGGGTCGTTCATTTTGTTGTTGGGTGGGGGGTGTTACGATGTCGTTTTACCCGATAATCCATTATTACTTAAGGCCTGGTTCGGCCGGTTGTGCATTTTGGCGGGGGATGGCAATTGATCTGTGACCTCGGATGGTGGAAGAATCACTGGGTGGCTGATGCAGTTTTCATAGCTCTTCAGGTTTGCGAACTCTCCCAGTGGCGTGGCGATAGGATTTCTCTCTCTCCGGTGGGGTGGAGTTTTGGCCCCTGTTTTGTTCCCCCATCCTTCTACCTGCTGGTTCCTTGGGTGTTTTTGCTGGTGTGGGTAGGGCTCCTTCGTTGGCCTCGGGGTGATTGATAAACTGGTACTGTTCTCTGTGTTTATGGAGGGGGGTACGATGGGTGATAGGCGTCCCTGAAGGCTGGCTATTGATACGTTGTCGTATGCTACCTCTGGAGCGTTCATTTTTGTTTCGATTGAATCCAGGAGTAATTATCTGGGTTTCCACTTTACTAGGCCGATGCGGTGTCGTTCTTTTGACTGGATGTGGCGAATTGGCACGCTGCCGTTTTTGGTTTCTGGCGTGGTTACCTCTCCCTAGTTTCCGCTACTTTTCTGGAAGCTGCTGCTGGATTACTCTCATCTGAGGGGATTACATTGTCTCTATAAGGTTTTTCTTGGTTCCTTTAGCATGCATATTCTGCTGAGCATGGATGCTTTAAGAACCGTTTTGATGGGGAGGGGCTAGCACGATTGGTTGGGTTTTCTTCTTTTGCTTTTGTGGTTGTGTTGCTGTCATTCTTTTCTGGTGGCGTTTTGACGCCTGGGAGGCTTCAGTTGCCAATGCTGCGGAATCTCATGTGGCTTTTAAAACGATGTCATAGCTGCTTTTACTTCCTGGGGCGTCTTTGACGTCATTATGGATCGCATGTGCCTGACGTCGTTCTACTTGAGCAGTTGGTCGTGGTGCGACAACCTTGGGCTTCATGTCGGTTTGGCACTTAGGGTAGGTTGCTTGCCACCTGGCCATTGCGCTGTAGCTGACTTGTTTTGGGGACCATGGGCTGCGTCTTACTGTGCTGTCCTGTGGCCTACCTTCGGGCTTCAGAGCTTGGGTCGGCTGTCTAGCTGCAATGGGCTGTCTGTATTTTGGTTTCTTTTGGGCTGTCCATTGGGCTTCGGTGTAATGTTGCTTTTCCTAGTGTGTTGGGCTCCACGATGTTTGGGCCTTGTGTTCCTTTTTGTCTTTACATTGGGTTTTAGGTTTTTGAGCAGGGTTTTGTCCTTCCTTGTAGACTGGGGTATGCCCCTGTGCATGTGTACATATCCAATTTTTTTGATAAATATTTACCGTTTATCCAAAAAAAAAATCATGGCCTTCGACTATTTTTAGGCCCTGTTCACTTTAATATAGGGTGAAAAACTCCTTTTCGGCTGTAAGACCCCTTATACACTATTCGAATAGTGTCACCAATATAACGATTGTCATGCCCACAATCATTCTGAACGATACATCAATCTCATGTCCCAATGAACTCCAAAAATATCAGTTTTACATTTGTCTCCAACAGTCAAGTCTGTTGGTTATTCACACATATAATCATTCGATTTTACATTCTAAACCTTCAATTACTCTTTCAATGTACTCTTACTAGAACATAAAGCTTCAATTGTTCCTTGTGTTTTCTCTAACAATTTCTCTAGTGGGTATTACACATACTTCTTAATTTAGTCACAAATATCATTTTTTTTCAAAAGTTGAATTCATTTTCAATTCCTCGATAAGGTCCGCATATTCTAAATCCTCAATTTGGACTTTACCAACCCTTTTTATACACACCTGATTTGGAAATCCAATAGCTAATAATACTTTCTTTTTGCCTCTTGTTAGCTCGACAATTTGCACTCAGTATTACACTAAGTTTAATAACCTTATCGCCCAAATTGTGATCTTTTGCCATTGAATTTTCTATTCAATACATTAAATTGCATCACTAGCTTAATTTTGAAATACTCAATTGCATAATCCTTTTCAATTCTTTCAAATTCCCTAAATATCTTAACCGTTATCGATTTGCATACTCATAGATATATCCAAAATGTTTCTGTACGAATAGTGTCTCCAAACTTTCAAAGCAATACCCAGTACAATAAATTTCAAGTCATCAATCACAATGCAGCCTATGAGGTTATGCTTGTCCCCATGTACATAGAACTACTTTACACTATTTCAACATATTGCATCATAACCTTTACTGGGACACTTCGTTAAATATTGTAAAATCTCTAAATTAAAGTGATACGATCAATACTCAAGTTGTAAATTTCTCAATATGTCTCTTTTTACATTCATCAGCCATACGATTCACACGTTTTTCCTCAAACATTTTTGTCAAAGGGCTAAGACCAGAAAATCTTTAACAACTTCTAGACGTATCCAACATACAACTAGTTCTAAATAACTCCAAATCCCATATATATATATATCCCTTGCAATTTCGTATTTTATCATCATCTCTATTGTCATTAAGTCTTCCAATATGCCATGTTCGAATACTAATTCATCAACAATTTATTTGATCAAGCTAAGATTCACTTTTATAAAGCTTTCATGATATAAAAGATTTCCCCATCTATGCAAAATATCTTTCTCCACTTTTCATATACATTAAAAATATCATTAATGATCATAGTCACTATCCAAATTAAACACAATTGAGACACTTTACTCTTCAGTAGTATAATACTGTCGGGGGCATTGTTATCTCTGACAATTACAACCCAAAATTCCTTATACCCATGATTGATTTTCCTAACTCTTTAAATTTCTGATTTCCCCAATGAGGAAAAATTCTCTTATGTTTTTCTCAGTTTCGCATTGACGTGTGCTGACGTCAATTCCTTTACACTAGTTTCTCCACATACCTCAATTTATTTGAAATCCTTACTCCCTGGTTTGATAACACATTCAACAAATCCACTTTGTACTTCACGAACATAATTACACAAAATATTCGTGAACCGATATTCTCCTCATATTCGCAACTAATGTCTCTTTAATGTTCAATAATCCTATTACATAGTCGGATTCTTTACATTAACATAGTTCATACCTTCTCAGTAGCAGATTCTATCTCTTACGCTAGAGTCTCCACTAGGATTAGGACTCCCACAATGACTTTTAATTCATTTCAGATTTATCTCAGATTTCTCCTTTCATTGATAGTCGTCACCATTTCTTGTCACTCATTCTCAATGCCTTAGGGAATCAATTTTAGCTATTCATAATATCCCTTGAAGACCAATTTATGCCATAACTCATATAATCAGAACATCCCTTTTAATAAGGTTCAGTGAAGTATATACCATCAAAATCATTACATCTTATCGAGAGACAGATGTAAGGCAACTCACCAATTAGTCACTTACACTAAGATACCTTGATCTCATTTGATTTTTGACAACACTTCTCTTTTTGCACCTGTCCTCGATCGTGAGGATTATGCCATGATCATATCCCTTTTTTTTATAACAATCTCAATTCATTCCCAATTGATCACTATAAGCACTTTCACTTCTTATTTTATCTCATATTGAACTTTAAATTATAAGAACTATGACTAGCAATTATCCACTAACTCACTAGCCATGGTGCTCCCATTATCAGATGTACGTTCACATAAGCAAATCAACTGAACCTTGACAACTATTTCATCAAACCCATGTATGTTCACAATTAAGTCAAAATCATAGATGTATAATTACTCTTGATTTCCCACTAACATATTCTGACTCTAAGGTATAAACCCTTATTCATAACTCTCATCACGGTAATCAAACCCAATTGTAGCCTCTCTAGATCATAGAACATTTTATTTTCATCCACGTTATACACTTGAAATCTTGCCATTTCTAACATATCTCTATTTTCCTCTATCAACCCACAACTATAACTTCATATCTATCCCACATTTAAGGATATACCCCGGTATAACACTGATGAAGTATTTCATAATATATCCACCAATATCAATACACTAAATCTTCATTTCTCAAATCGAACCATACACTTTTTCTTATTCCAAGATATCCACAACTTCCATTTATCACATTCTAACATATCATCATTTTCTTCACTATTTCTAGCCGCTTAAACAACTGATACATGCTCATGCATGTGACTCATATGCTAGACTGGGGATCAGTTGTCACCGTCTGCCATGACATGACTTAAATGCATGTAACTTGAACCATATTTCAAAAACAACCCATATAAGATAGTACTTCTGGGCTCTTATACCACCTAAATGTAACACCCCTCTCCCGCGTGACTCGAACCCGACATCGATGGTGATATCCGAGTCCGTGCCCTGCGAGGGTGGCGTGCTACATCACTCAGACGAAACTCAGTATAAATTTTTTTTATAAAGACATTCATACGCGCGAAAAACAGTAGACAATTTGAGCCCATGTTAATTTGTAAACATTTTCAGTCATTACAAACATTCATTAATAATTTAACGTAGCCATTTAATGTACACAAATCCACAACCAAATTGGGCCCACTGTAAATATAAAGCATTATTTTACAGAGATTGCGGAATACAATTTTATGAGACACTAATGCAGATGCGAACTGATTTCGATCTCTATCTTTCCCTAGCATGCAGTAGGCATACTCCCGTGTCTAACGGAGTACTCTTCAAGGCCTGAAAAATAATTGCAAATTTTGGGTGAGTTTTGCAAACTCAGTGAGGAACCATCATCGATGGTTCGCCCAATTCATGCATGACTCAAGCAAATTACAGAGTGTATACAATAACACGTTCAGAAGAAGCAATCACAATTGCATAATGCACTCTTGCCTTTTTCCCATTTACTGTATTCAATCAAAATGTGTATGCAATGCATATGTGACACTTTCCTATTTTATTACAGTGTTGTGACCGAGCGCTTAAACAGTAAATAGTAGGCAGTAGGCGCGTCTAGGGAGTAGGAGAGCCCTCTGGGTATGCACTATCTCCCTTCGAGCTCGAGGCTCTTTTTCAGTATCAATTATCCGTTCATGTATTTGTGTATGGAATGCAATATGCCCAATATATCACAGTCAATATAAAACAGTCAGTCACAGTAGAGGCAACGCAATGAAGCACAGTAATAGCAAGTACTTTGACAATCAGCACATAAAGGACACTTCTATGTCAAATCTCCCAATTCATTGGACCATCCGTGTCTGGAACCCAGTCATAAACAAACACAATCACTAATGTCACCATTATTCCCCACATTAGACATATAATAATTGAAAGAACCATCTAGGTTACTCACCTATAACTTCCGAGCTAATGCCGGGAAGTCTCAGCACCGTCGGCCGACCGACGCTCCAAATGTGCCTTTATAATAATCAGAGAATATAACCATTACTAATTATCCAATCAGAACTAGTTAATGACGCACATGTAAAAATTAAAATGTGTACAATGCATGTTCATGATATTCCCGGCCTTAATCCAAAATTTCCATCACAAACATTCCATCTAAAAATTAGAAATCTAAGGACACCGAAATTACTCAATTTGGGTCTCTATAGGTCCAAAAAGAAATTAAACAGTCACCAAAGAACCATTACTAGTACCTACGTCAATTTCTCGTCCAAAAATTCCCAATTTCTCATAAAATGAAATTAAATATTTAACGAATCCGATGTCTCAAGAATCAGGTCAATCAGATGTCGGACGGAAAAGTTATAAGCAAAGAAGGAAAATATATGATCCTAATGACTTGCTCGAGAATCCTAGTGACTTATGCTATCAGTATGTCCTAGTCGACTTGTCTGAGGATGCAAATCGACTTACGCTACTACAATGGCAGATCTGGAACAAACATCCTCCAACATCCCAACTTCCACAGGGCATAACTCCCTACTCCAAACTTCAAATTGGACAAACTTGGTGTCTATTTTATAGAGAAAAGAGAGCTCTACAAGTTTCCTGAAGGACACAAAAACTAATTTCACCTCTAAGGGTGTCAAAAATACACTCAAAGTTACTACCTTCACGATGCCTCTCAAAACAGTACAACATTCTGTCAAAACAGTGCAACATTTTATAAAATCCATAACTTCTCATTACCTTTGTTAACAATTACAAGATTTATGTTAAATGAAATATCATCATGTGACCTACAACTTTCATGAACAACATGAAATCAAATTCAGTTGCTAAGTAGGTCAAACAATTCAATGAATGATTCTGTCCATTGAAACCACCTGAACTGAACAGCAATTTTCTAAAAGCATAACTTCTTGAAAAAATGTCAAAATTTTGCATACTTTATACCTATGAAAAGATCAAAAGAATACTACACTTCTCATGGAGGGATTAACAGCCAATTCCATCTCTAACAAACTCAAAACTGTCATGCAAGTGGCTACCCTGATCACTAGTTAATGACCTAACTTAAGTCCAATCTTTGAAAATTCATAACTCCCAATTCTGATATCCAAAAATAGTATAGTATATCTCATTTTCAAGATAATTGCTTCCTATACAACTTTCTAGAAGATCACTTGAGCCAATTCAAATCACCTAAATTTGCTTCCAATCACCATACTCACAAAACCTACACTTATGGCTAGGTTTCACCAAAATGCACATAACCAGTCAATAGTCAACAAATTCATAACTCCCAACATGCATATCGAAAAATTGCAAAATCAGTGACAATGGAAAGTTAACAAGATAGGCTTCAACTTTCATTAAGACCATTTTCACCAATTCCTCCTAAATCAATCTAGAAAACTCATCAAAGTTTCAGGTCATCTAATTCTGACATCGCTCACACACCAAGATAGTTCACTTTCAAGGCAGAAATTCAACCTCTTCAACTTACAATTAGACAACACTTATTTCACAAGAAATTGAAGCCAAACATCTAAAGTTTAATTTATCACAAACCTCACCTCATTTTCTTAACCACACAATTAGTGATGGCAAAAATATTAAACCATGATCAATTTGCATTTTCCAGCTTTGCTCCTACACTTATATTCTATCACTTCCAATGTCAATTTCACGTCAACAAGCATCCAACTGAGGCAAGAATTCAGCCACTAGGTCATCAAGACCTTAACCTAAGCACCTAGCCTTAAAAATGGCAGCATACACAATTGGCTTTTCCTAACTTTTTCCATTAATCTCACCTTACAAAACTCAATCCAAAACCAAGTCAAAAAGCAATCTAATTCACTTAACAACAACCACCATGCATTTGCACCCAAATAATCAATCCATGCTTTATGAAATTAATACACAATACATCATAATTCATGCACAATAATTCCCATTTAATGCATCTAACTTCCAATTCATTCATTAAATGCATAATTAAAGCTTAAAACAACAACTTACCTAATCAAGTTTCAATTCTTCTCAATCTTCCAACTAACTCACCAACCCCCTTTTCTACACTTCACCACATGATCATCACCTTCTCAAAAGGGGTGAGGTTTATGTCAAGCTCTTTAGGTGAACTAAAAGAGGGGAAAACAAAGTAGAAGGAAGTAGGAAAGATGGACAAAATTATCAAAGTAGCAAAGAAGGAGGAAGCTACGAGAATGAAGAGAAGGAGAGCATGAAGACAAACTCATTTTGGCCTTTGAATTTGCAAGTGTCGTGGATGAATGGTGGAACACAAGCATTTAATGTGTTAAGGTGAGTCATCATGCCACTTGGCATGTAAAAAGAGGAAAAAGACAAAATTCCATCCAATGGCTCTAATTAATCCATCCAATGGCTCTAAATACAATCCCAAAATTATTTATCCAATATTTCAGTGCCATTAGGTAGAAATTTCCAATACCGGAAACCAATCGGTACAATTCTTAAAATTTTCCAAAAATATAAAACACATAACAATCCACTCCAATTAAATTTTCAAGCCCATAAATCACGTTTTCCAAAATAAAATCCCATTTAGGCACAACTACTGGGAAATGTCATGAATGCATGTACAGTCATTTTCATGTGCAATTTCACTATTCATGAATCAGATGTGCATGAACATTGCAAAATAAATCCTAAACCCTCTTAATCATTTTTCAAATTATCATTCTACCCTTCCCATCAGGGGTGGGATGTTACAAGACACAATTCTCCTCTTTTTGTCAAATTCAAAACATATAACAATACATTGATATAAAACATATACAATTTGCACAAGATACCTTAAAACTTAAAACTCTTGCATTTACATGAACGATATAAGTTATTACAAAGCATTAGAGGGTATTTTAGCCCCAATACAACAAAAGTATCAAAAGTGCAAATTACAAGGAAAAATTACATGAACAGTAACTTTTGTTCTAAAATGCATCTAAAGCTTTGGTGTTAAATGCTAACTTCCAAAATCAAAGTAAAATAGGAGTAATCCCTTGATCCCGGTGCAGTTACTCATCTTCTCGTTCGTCGCCTGTGAAGGGGGAAAAGGGGTGTGAGCTCGACGACTCAGTGGGTAACAGTTTAATAATTAAGAATAAACATGCAAAATCCTTTAACAATTCTTTTCAAAGCAATTTTACCAAAAACACTTTTGCCATAAAGAAATCCTCATCATGTTTCAATTGATCAAAACATTTACAAGATCAACAAATTTCCAATTAATATCACATAAAAACATAGAAGATGGTTTGGGTGGATCCAAACGAAATGTACTACACATTCCCGCGAAGCGGTCATGTGTAGCCGTAAACTTATAGGAATCCGTGAGGAGCTCCAAGGCCACTAGCGGGCAGGCAGGAGAAGCATATGAAATAGACAAGTGCACTTGACTCTTAAGGGACCACCTCAAACCCATATAAACATGCATTTCACATAATTCACACATAATCGCCCAAAATGGCATTTTTCCAAAATCACATGTTCTAATCTTTTTCACTTGACAAACACTTTTACAAGAATACTTTCACATTGAATTGACTTGCAAAAGACACATAATACAAGATTTAACCAATCCAAAGAGTAATAAATAAAACATTGGTAAATCATTGGAAAGCAATAAATAGCATTTATGATAAAAACTTTAACATGCCTATTAACTCAATTATTAAAATATCACCCACCTTAAATCCTTTAGCTCTAGGCTTGGTCAATTTGCCTTTCCTCTAACTCCAATGGCCTCTCTTGACCTTCATCAAAGCACAAAAATCCCATATGGACATGAGATGTCAAAATTGGCTCATCTTAGGAAATGAAAGCATAAATTAAAACCTACCTAACCTTACCCATGCCTTTCCTAAGCTATTAGAACCTAAACCCATCAAAATTTGTCAAAGAATTTCAAAAATTACTCACCTTAAATGGCACCCAAAAAAATCCACTTTTTTTTCCTCTAATGGGAGATTTATGCTTCCCTTTTCTTCTTCCTTCTTCAAGAGCTCTTAGAAACTCTTCTCTAAAGCAAGAAAATCACAAAGCCCTAACCTCTTCTTCTTCTTCTTCTTCTTCTTCTTCTTCTCTCCACCGAAAATCTCCTTCTTTCTTTTCTCCTTGCAAGTTTCGTAAGCCTCCTTTTAAATGACTTAGCAACTTGTTTCTTATTTTAAAGCCTAAGTTCCCAAAACTACGTAGTTTCATCCTTCCACCCTTTTTACTTGAAATTTTCGTCCCCTTCACTAACCCAAACGACCACATCACTTATGTTTCCTTTCTTCTTGTTTTAACGAAGCCAAAAGGACCAAAGTAGCCCTCCTTGAAAGCCTTAGTCTTTAATAACATAAGTACACTTCCTAAATTACCCCTATATCCTCTTATTCTTTTTAATATGTAACAACATACACCCCTCTAATTTAAACTGAATTCCTCCATTTTATTCATTAGCTTAAGCACTATAAACCTCAAATTTATTCTAACTAAAAGAAATTTGGCAAATCTAAGTCTCAAAATAAATAAAAACAAGCTTATTAATAAGAAAGAGGAATCGAGGCCCAACAAGAAATCTTCTTTCGGAGAAGAATTCCATTGAATTGGGTTAAACAGATTCAATAGTTTTTATTGAATGAAAGAACAAATAGGAAATGAATACGTAATGATTCAAAAGTAAATATTCGAGTCATATCTCTGGCGGAGACTCAAGCAAAAGAGGTAGAATATACTACTGAGAAAGTATGTATTTTTGTTTTATGTAAAGTATCCAACTATATGAGTGGATTCTTGAATTTGAGGTGACATTAAGTAGAAGACATACAAATAAGATCTGATGAATGTGTTACCAATATAGGAAATTAAGATTGAAAATAAATTGAAATAGGTGGAGAAATTAGTATGCATGAGCAGACAGTAGAACAATTCAGTGTAAAATCAGAGGAAATCGAATGAATTGAGAAAATCGTTTGAGGAAGGAAGTTGATTAAGAAATTGAAAATAACGTGGGAAATGAGAAATTAGTTATTTAAGGAATTATGAGAACTGATCATGGGCATATAGAGCTTTGAAAACATTTATTCAAGTTAACAAATGCCCCGACAGTATTATGGTATTGAAGATTATAGTGATCCAAGCAAAATGGATCAATTCGTGATTATGATCATAGAGGATATTTGGAGTGTATTTGAAAAGTAAAGAGAATATTTTTGAACATTGAGATTAATCTTACAAATCATGGATGTAAAAACAATTTTCAGGAATTATAACATCGATATTTATTATATCGTCTGGATTTGGACATTTTATAGTATAATATAATGATGTTGTATAACAGATTTTGATAAAAATCCAATGCAGCATAATAAAGTGATTTCATATGTATGGAAACAACTAAAGTCCTATAAGTTGATTATTCGATACATGATTTAGAACAGCTATAGTAGTGATTGTTTTGAAAGTGTAGGGATAGTATATGTTTAAAAACATCTTGGATATATATAAATATATAGATCATTACATTTGAGGTAATTATTGAGTTGAGAGAATTGAACACGACATTTAGATAATGGATAGAAGTACTGAAAGATTATGATGGTACAAATAAGTATTTTCTAGTAAAGTTAGTGTGGTATCTGATACATTAAGCAGAAATCTCAATAATAATGAAGCATGAATTCAGATATTGAGGTTATCAGATCTAGTGCAAAAAGAAGCATAGAATGTGGAGTTGAATTTTGGGCAAATCAAAGTACTATTTGCTAAGGAATTGAAGATCAGTTTCACATGAAAGGATTTACCAAGCCCGAATTGAGGATCCCGAAATTGTGAATCTTACTAAGAAATTGAAAGTGAATATGAATTTTGAGTTCGAATAGAAAAAATGATACTTTATGGTGGAAATAAGAAGTATGTGTACCGATAAAGATGTTTGAGCAAAGAGATTGTTAGATAAGCAGAAATAACAACCCATAATATACATTATAGTAGGAATACGCCAGAACATCATTTAATGGCTAAAAATGTAGAATCAAGTGACTAAATGTTTGAATTGCCGACGATCTTAACTGTCAGAGATATGCTTAAGGCTTGTAGTTTGGAGTCCATAGGAGCATAAGATCAATGTATAGTTCTATTTGACTTTAAGCATCACAATCATTATTATGGTGATTTCATTGGAATATTGTATGAAGAGTTAGATGACAAAAAAGAGTTGTTAACCTTTTTATTTGGATGAATAGGGCAAAAGATGGTCAAAAACAAGAATTGATTGGGTATGTTACTGATAAGTAAAATTGATCTGTATTAGGAACTAAGTGATGCATGAAAAAAATGAATGAAATTGGTGGATCAACAGCAAATACAGTGAGATAGACGTAAGAGTTAACTGTACTAACACTATAGAGATGTGAATTATGAAAAGAATGATAAATTGTATCTAAGAGTATCACATTCCCAAAGTGTGCTTAGATTGAATGCAAGATGTTCTCAGGTTAGGGAAAGAAGCAACTAAACTTGAATTGTTTTGGCCTATATAAAGTTATTAAGAACCGAACCATTGACTTATGAGTTAGTATTACTAAAAAAGATGCCTCATGTTCATAATGTGTTATATGCAAGTATGCTAAGAAATATTGATATGATTTGATATTGGTGTTAGTGCTGAAAGTGGGAAAATTGTGAGTAATCTAAAATATATTAAGGAAACAGTTGAGATAATGTGATATCTAAATAAGTCATGGAAGGATTGATTGAATCCGTTAACTAGAGCCATTCGAAATAAATTATTCAAGTGAAAAAATCACATGGAAGACTGAGGAAAACATAAGACAACATTACTTTCATTTGTTTGATTAATCAAGTAAGAATTTCGAGGACGAAATTCTTTTAAGAGGGGGAGAAATGTTGGGGCCCATTTTTTTTTTCTCTAGTTAAGCATGATTTAAATGAATTTTGAGGTTCTGATAAATTTAATTTTTAGGAGTTATTATTATGTCAAAGTTAGTAAGATTATGTGACATTGGTAAATTGAATTAAAGTACTAAGGTAATAAGGATGTTCAAGGGCATTTTTGGAAGACCATTAAAGGATAAAAGATACAAGGCATATAAGGAAGGTCAAAATAGACAATTTAGAATCATTAATGGCAAAATTGAAATAAGAAGTGATGGCTTGCTTTTTAAGGAAGAAGCAAAAACAAAATTGGGAGAAAAGAAACAAAGAGAAGAGAGAAAGAAGAGAGTTCGGTGGAGAAGCAAGGAAAGAAAGAAGAAAAAGCTAGGTTTTGACTTCTCTTCGACCTAAAGAATGATTTTGAAGTTATCCAAGAAGGGAAAAAGGTAGAAGATGATGAGAGCTTCCATTAGAGCCAACAAACTCTTCATTTGGTGAAGATTCAAGGTAAGTTGGATTTTAATCTTTGGATTTTTTAAAGGGTTTTGATTCATATAGATTAAGAAACGTATGGGTTTAAGGATTCTATGATCAATTTTAGCGAATATATCTTGTGAGTTCTCCAATTTGAATCTCTATTGATATGAGAATTTTGTCTTTGATAAAGGAAATTAAAGGAGGCAAGAGCAGCAAGAGTAAGGGCATTTTCTAGCAAAGTTTCAAGCAAAGAAATTAAGGTAGGTATATGCTTATAATAGAATTAATAAGCTAACAAATGTTTTCTTTGAATCAAGGAAATTTAACATTTTTAAATTGCATCATAAATGTTGCATTTGGTGCTTCTTGAATGAATTAAGAATTTGCTATGTGTTTGGTATGTGAATTGGGTTGATGATTTGTGAAAACACTTTCAAAATGATTCTTTTCAAAAGATAAATGTTTATGAAATCATTTTTTCGGAAATAGTTTTCGAAATATCTCATGTTCATGAAAAACAAGTTTTCAAGAATGTGCCATTTGGGCAAATGGTTTTCCATCCATGAATTACATGTTATATGGGTTTGGTGTAATTCATTCAAGAATGTCACGTGCACGTTGACCAAGTTAAAGGCTTCTCCCACTTGCCCGCTAGTGACACGCAGCTTGTAACATCCCATTACTGTCAGCAAGGGTAAAATGGTAATATCGGACCGATCGATCGGTTTCTTGTATTTATCGATCGAGTATGCTATCGCCTCTAATTATAGAGGAACTGGTTTACTGCATATGCATATATTCATAGGTACATGCATTCATGATTTTATGGTATTTAATTGTGAATTGAAATTGACTGAAGTGACTGGTTTATGAACTGATCAAATTGTGAATCGATCGAATCGACCGGAATATGATTAATTGAGAAATTTGAGTTTTTGGGTTCAAATGATTGATTTAATATTGGTTACGAGTGACTGGTATTTGATAGTGGATTATAGGAAATTTTTGAGAAATTGGAGAAATCGCCTTAATAGGAAATATTTGGGCGATCGATCGATTGATCAGATAATCTTGAAAGAATCGTCCAATGGTGATAGAAAATTAGGATTTATACTGTTAAGAAATAAATATGATGAGTTATTGAAATTTAGAGACTAAAATTTGGACTGATTTGGAGACCTATGCCTATAAATAGCTAGGTTTGGAAAAATTGGGATTATTTTCCTAAGGCATTTCGTTTCTTCTTCTCTCCCTCTACGGTGATTCGATTCTTCTTCCAACGGTGAGATCCTTCGATTTCTTCTTATGGCTTCTTCCTTATTGTATTAGTCTAACTTGTCTATGGTGATTGGTGAAGGGTAGAAGCTTGGAGAGTGTTTGATCGTGGGTTTTGAAGAATTTTTAGGGTTACGGTGGTTTTGGGAGATTTATGGATCGATCTGTGATTTGGTAAGTTTTATGGCATTTATGTTGTTATTAATGGACTCTACTGCATTTATGGCACTTATTAGGGTAGATTTGAGTGGTTGGAGTGTTTTAATGGAGGATTTAATGAGGAAAACGATCGGAGAAGATGAAGAGGATCGTCAGACGCCGCGACACAAGACGCTGAGCCCCGACGGCGATTTAATTTATATTCGTTACGCATGAAGCGTTATGTATTATATTCGTTACGCGGCGAAATTATGGGACGCCGCCATGCGTTATATAAGTATGACGCCGCGACGTGTTTCTTCGTCTCATGGTAGCGCCAAGCGCGCTCGTTCGTGGCGAAGCGAAGCTTTTCAAGGCCACGGCGAGACGCGATGCTTGCATGCGAAGGGACTATTCCATTGGATTAAAATTGATTTATCAGGCATAACTTTTGGTGTAGACCTCCGATTGAGGCGATTCCAGATTTGTTATGAACTAGGAAAAGAGGTCTACAATCGAGGATAAGTGTAGAATTTGAATTGATCTAAATGAAATTAAATTATAAGGAATTGGGTCGATTATGGTGCGTAGTATGACCTAAATGTCAAATTGAGACTATTGAGTTTTAATTGGAAATTTCAATAAGTTTCAACCCAATGAATAGGAATTGTTATACAAAGTATGAATTGAGGAAAATTGATCGATTTTAAGAATGGATCAAATAATTGTCGATCAATTGAACAAAGAGATAGGATTGAGTTTAATGTACCGAAATTGGGATTTAACACCGGAAAATCGTGAACATGCATCATACATCATTCCACTGAGACATATGCATTATTGAACTGTTTAATTGGGCAATTAGTAATGGTTTATATTTTATCGTTATAGAGGCACCGCTGGACCGTCGCTCCACGGATATTCTTTGGGAGTTCCAGCGATGGAGTTCTGAGATTCTGTATGAGTAACCTAGTTGGTTTCTCAAATTTCGATTGTTTATATGCTCTGTATGAATTACTTACAAAGGTGAATCTGTATGATTCTTGACGTGATTAGGATCGAATTGCATGCTACTATTGAATTGACTAGACTATTTCATGATTCTTGAAATTTATTGGATTGAATTGCATGCTTTCTCAGAATCGAATCGATCACTTTGCATGATACCGAATCGATATACTAGGCTTTATAGCCATATACCGTAAATTGATCAATCATCAATCTTGAATTATCGAATATTGCATTGCATGCATAAATGCATGATCGATAATGGACGTGTCCCAAGTTGCTATTATCATCGAAAAAGAGCCTCGAGCTCGAACATCGATCGACCGGCTTAGCCCGGGGGAGAAATCACGACGCGTCCCCATCGAACATCGATCGAGCACTTGGGCACAATGAATAACCGGAAAGAGTCTCATATGCATTATATACATGATCGATTGAATCGCTAAATTGTGCAATGATTCTTTGATCGTGTGATGCCACGATTTATCAGATATTGTGATGCGATCTCAGAAATCGTTTCTACGCCATCAGTATTATTGCCATCGATCATCGCTTCATCGTTGTAAACTATTATAGAATCTCGTATAATCGATATAATACTATTAATTGATATTATTGTGTCGTGTTATACATAATTTATGTAATGCATGATTTAGTGAACCATTGATGATGGTTTCTCACCGAGTTCGCAAACTCACCCAAAATTGCAACCTATTTTTCAGATGATAGAGTAGACTCTAGCTTCAAGATATTCCTTCCCGCCGCGAGCTGCTTTGGCAAGGGGCGCGATGGCACATGTGCCTGGTCACCGGGTTAGCTTTGAGGATGACTTAGGATAGATGCTTGTATCGGTTTCCTTTTGGTTTTGTTAGAGACCGATAGACTTGTCTATTCGACATTGGATATTATGTCGACGATGATTATTATTTTGGGATTCAAATTTTACGATTTACGCTATTGTGATATTTTATGATTTTACTTATTGCGATGCCATGTGGATATTATTGGATAATGTTACGGTAGTGCACCCTTATTAGGGATACGTGTTTGAGCGACCTTGGGTTTCCGATATGTACCCTACGGTGGGGGCGCTACATTTAAAATGGTCGAGCATGGTTTGGCATCTTTTGGGATTAGTAAAATTTAAGTCGGAATTTGGAAAGGATTGTGGAACCGATCGAAATTTCTTCTGCATTTTAGGTCATCCGTCTTGGGAGATCGAGTTGAGTTACTAGTGACACGAATCGGTAGGAGCTAGTAGGAGTCTCCGATGCCTCATTCGAGGAGTTGCCTCCTCGAGTTCTGCGAGACAGGAACGGAGATATGATCTACTACGAAAACAAGGGCTGTTGACTTTTATGGTAGCAGATCACCTGCGGAGGTCGAGGATGGCTAGAGAGGACCGAGAGAGTCCTCGATCGATGGATCGTGAACCGGATGAGTGTTTCAACTCTGCGCGTTTCTCTCATTACGGGTTTTGCATATCGGTGGTGGAAGATCGTCCCGGCGGTACCACCGCCTGCACAATCGACATGGATGACTTTACGAGGCGTTCAAGGACAATTTCATGCCCAAGATTTATCTCGACATGAAGTTACAAGAGTTCTAGAGTCGAGAGGCAGGCGGTTGGCCGTGGCCGACTATGAGTGCGGTTCAACGAGTTGTTAGTTTACGCTTCTTCACTGGTGGCTTCTGAGGCTGACAAGTGTCGGCGTTTTGAGGGCGGACTCAATCTGGAGGTTCGTACCCTCTTGGCCAGGTCCGACATGGGCAATTTTATTGGTGAGGGTGCAGAAGATGGATAGAAAGCATTCTTGAGACAACAGATGACCGAGCCGTCGGAGACCCGTCATAAGAGATCTAGTGATAGCTAGGGAAATGCTGACAGGGAATACAGCAAGCGTCAAAGTAGGCCCTTCAGGTCCGCAGGAGGGGCTAGACAGATAGTTCATGGGCAGAGAGATAGCTTTGCACAGACTGGTAGTGATAGAGGCGGTGTTAGAGGTTCAGGCCAGCAGTCTATTCCTCTATGTGAGCATTGTGGCAAGAGGCACAGTGGAGAGTGTCGATGGTTATCTGAGCTCGCTTGAGGTGTGGTTCGATGGACCACTAGTGAGGAATTGCCCCGAGGTGGGGAGCCCACCGCCATGACCGGAAGATCTGTAGCAATACCGACAAGCAATGAGCCGTGGAAGTGGATCTGATGGAGAGGCCGAGGCCGAGGTCACATGAGAGGATCGGCATTGAGGTCGAAGACTGGCGTGAGACATGCAGCCTCTCGGGCCGTGTCTATGCCATGACTCGACGGAGACCCAGATTCCGGATCTTTGTCATGGGTATGCTTCTAATTCTGGTTTGAAACATATGCATTGTTAGATCTTGGATCCACTTATTCTTTTCATTGTCTTGCATTGCATCGCATTGCATCGCATTCAAAGATGTAGATCGCATGTGGATAGAGAAAGGTTCTGATTGGGATTAGAGGTGAGTACACCTCTCTATAGGAAGATAGATGTGATTTTGTGCATGGGCTGATTGATTGTGCACATAATTCCCTGAGGTCGAATGGATAATGGATCTTGGATTTGATAATAAAATCAAGAATTTAGCAGCGAAAGGATAAACTGGAAATAAATTGAAGTGAATAAAAGTCGTTATCGGGAAGTGAATGAAAGTCGTTATTGGGAGACCTGATTTTAATGGAACTCAAGTGTGAGAGGTAGACTCACATCGAGGAAATGTGCATTGTGTTGACGTAAGGAATTGAATCGTAATAGGTTTATGAATCGAAAAGGAAAATTAGAGTAAAGGAACAATAGTCGAATGTGTTATTGTTAAATGATAATTGTCAAATTGGTATAGGCAAAAAGAAAGTAGTATGAGTTATAGGAATTCCAAATTAATGGTGTATAAAAGGATCGGCAAAACAAATTGGCGATTGAGAAAATTGCAAACCGATTGAGAAATTTAAATGGAAGTCAATTTCGAGAAAATGATATTTATGACTATCTTGTGAAGTGTGTATTTTGCCGCCAAAGGAGATCATTAGAGAAATCTCTAAGATCCATCGAACGTTGTGTTTCACAAGAATATCCGAAAGAGTAATAAAGGTTGAGAGTGTGAAATCGAGCAGTTAAGTGTGAGGATAATTATAGGTGTCTTTGTTGAGACAAATGTGAGACCGATGTCCTTAGAGTCCGTTGAAATTGCTGAACATAGGCGAAGACTATGATTGACTTGAGTTAATGATGATAAGTGAATTGAATCGGAAAGGGATTGAACGATCCCATTCATGTCAATGAGTCGAATCGATAAGGAACTAAATTTGTTATTAGATAGCCTCTTTGTATTTGTCGTGAAAAATAGATTGGCAAAGTGGTTCTATGGATCAATTAAGAAACAGTGGTAAGATATGATAAATGTGTTTACGGTACTAAATGTATGGATTAGAAAATTATAAAGATATGAGTGAGAATCGGGATAGAAAAGAGCGGATAAATTCTCCTCGCCTCTTGATTCATCAGATATGAAATTTCAAGGACGAAATTTTTATAAGGAGGGTGAATTGTAACATCCCATTATTTCGGCAAGGGTAAAATGGTAATATCGGACCGATGATCTGCTTTTATCAGATTTACTAACCGAGTATGCTCTTGGCCTCTAATTATAGAGGCTGGTTTATCGCATATGCATATATTCATAGTACATGCATTCATGATTTTCCGTATTTAATTGTGAATTGAAATTGATCAAGTATTTGGTTTGTGAACCGATCAAATTGTGAACCGATCGAATCGATCGAATCGACCGAATATGATTAATTGAGAAATTTGAGTTTTGGGTTCAAATGATTGATTTAATATTGATTCTGATGGTAGGTATTTGATAGTGGATTATAGGAAATTTACGAAATTAAGAAATCGCCTTGATCAAAATATTTGGGCGATCGATGATTATTTGTATAATCTTGAAAGAACTGTCCAATGGTGATGGAAAATTAGGATTTATCTTTGTTAAGAAATAAATATGATGAGTTATTAAAATTTAGAGATCAAATTTGGGATTTGGAGACCTATGCCTATAAATAGCTAGGTTTGGAAAAATTGGGATTATTTTCCTAAGGCATTTCGTTTCTTCTTCTCTCCCTCTACGGTGATTCGATTCTTCTTCCAACGGTGAGATCCTTCGATTTCTTCTTATGGCTTCTTCCTTATTGTGTTAGTCTAACTTGTCTATGGTGATTGGTGAAGGGTAGAAGCTTGGAGAGTGTTTGATCGTGGGTTTTGAAGGATTTTTAGGGTTACGGTGGTTTTGGGAGATTTATGGATCGATCTGTGATTTGGTAAGTTTTATGACATTTATGTTGTTATTAATGGACTCTACTGCATTTATGGCACTTATTAGGGTATATTTGAGTGGTTGGAGTGTTTTAATGGAGGATTTAATGAGGAAAATGATCGGAGAAGATGAAGAGGATCGTCGCACGCCGCGACCTGCACGCGAGCCCCGACGGCGATGAATTTATATTCGTTACGCATGGCGTTATGTATTATATTAGTTACGCGGCGAAGCCAATGGGATGCTTGCGGCGTTATATATATATGCCATACGGCGTGTTTCTCGCGTCTCATGGCGTGCAAAGGCGCATCGTCATTGCGGCTAGCGATGCTCACGCCATGGCGAAAGTTTTTCTGCATCAAGAGAGAGACGCGATCTTGCGCGAAGGGACCGCTCCATTGGATTAAAATTGATTTATTGGGCATAACTTTTGGTGTAGACCTCCGATTAAGGCGATTCCAGATTTGTTATGAACTAGGAAAAGAGGTCTATAATTGAGGATAAGTGTAGAATTTGAATTGATCTAAATGAAATTGAATTATAAGGAATTGGGTGGATTATGGTGCGTAGTATGACCTAAATGTCAAATTGAGACTATGGGAGTTTTAATTGGAAATTTCAATAAGTTTCAACCCAATGAATAGGGAATTGTTATACGAAGTATGAATTGAGGAAAATTGATTGGATTTTAAGAATGGATCAAATAATTGTCGATCAATTAAACAGAGAGATAGGATTGAGTTTAATGTACCAAATTGGGATTTAACAGAAAATCGTGAACATGCATCGTACATCATTCCACCGAGACATATGCATTATTGAACTGCTTTAATTGGGCAATTAGTAATGGTTTATATTTCTTCGTTATAGAGGCACCGTTGGACCGAAATGTTCCACGGATATTCTTTGGGACTTCAGCAAGATGGCTGGAGTTTCTGGTGAGTAACCTAGTTGGTTTCTCAAATTCTGATTGTTTATATGCTCTGTATGAATTACTTGCAAAGGTGAATCAGATGACTCTTGGCGTGATTAGGATCGAATTGCATGCTACTCTTGAATTAGACTAGACTATTTCATGATTCTGAAATTTATTGGATTGAATTGCATGCTTTTATCAGAATCGAATCGATCAATTTGCATGATCTTTGGGAATCGATATCTTGGGCTTTATAGCCAAATCTCGTAAATTGACCAATCATCAATCTTGAATTCTCAACATTGCCTTTGCATGCATAAATGCATGATCGATAATGGGCGTGTCCCAAGTTGCTATTATCATTTGAAAAAGAGCCTCGAGCTCGAACACTATCTTGACCAAGGCTTAGCCCGACGGAAGAAATCTCGACGCGTCCCCCATCAACACCGATCGAGCACTTGGGCACAATCTTGAATAAGCGGAAAGAGTCTCATATGCATTATATACATGGTGATTGAGCGCTAAATTGTGCGATGATTCTTGAACTGTGTGATGCCATGATTTATCAGATATTGTGATGCGATCTTGTAAATCGTTTCTACACTCTTGTATTATTGCCATCGATCATCGCTCTTCGTTGTAAACTATTATAGAATAATGTACACTGTATATAATACTGTTAATTGATATTACTGTGTCGTGCTGTACGCAATTTGCGTAATGCATGATTTAGTGAACCATCGATGATAATTTCTCATCGAGTTCGCAAACTCACCCAAAATTGCAACCTATTTTTCAGATGATAGAGTAGACTCCTAGCTCCAAGATATTCCTTCTGCCGCCAGTGCGAGCTGCTGGCAAGGGACGCGATGGCACACAGGTTGGTCAGCTGGGTTAGCTTTTGAGGATGACTTAGGATAGATGCTTGTATCAGTTTCCTTTTTGGTTTTGTTAGGAGACTGATAGACTTGTCTATTCTGACATTGGATGACTGTATCAGATGATTATTATTTTGGGATTCAAATTTTTTTATTTCTGCTATTGTTATATTTTATGATTTTACTTATTGCGATGCCATGTGGATATTATTGGATAATGTTCTGGTAGTGCACCCTTATTGTGGGATACGTGTTGGAGCGACCTTCATAGACTCCCTCAAGTTTACGCCTACGCAAAACCACTATGTGGGATTGCGATAGTGCCTCAAGTTTACGACTACACAGGACCATTATGTGAAAATTTCTAGTTCGTCACATTTATAAATTTACCCAATCCATTGTGATGTGTTTATGTGCTTATGAGATGTTGACAAGTTTGATGCATTCATGATTTAAAATTTGTGAATTTCGGTTATGAAATTGAGAATGATACTTTGATGAGTTTAATAAGAACTTTATATTCGCAAATGAATATTTCAAAGGTTTTGCTTATTTTTCTGTTATAAATTGTTACTCATGAGCTTTAAACTCAACCCCCTTTTATTCCCATCTCCAGATGATTACAAAGAGATCGGGTGAAAGAGAGTCAAGGCATTTGTTCGATTATGCATATTTTGTATTTTAAGTTAGATTGATGTAAAAACAAGACTTCAGACACGTGTCGAGAATTATGGGGTTTTATATATTTTGTATTTTAGATTTTTGATAGTGTTCATGTAATGTGGCTTAGAATGTTGTTAAAGCTTTGTAAACTCTTATTCTATGATGTTAATGAAATATGAATTTGTGAATGGATGATTATTAAGTTGAAAAGTGAATTTGTGTATGGATGAGATGGATTTGAAATATGAATTAATTAAGGATGAGTTTAAGTCATAATTCGGTATATTTGGGAAAGTTATCAATTTAAGATGATAAATTTTGAATATGAATTGTTGTTGTATATCAGTGAGATGATATGGATAAGAAAATAGGAATGAATGATGAAATGTAGTTGGATGGTTAGAATGAAGTTACGTTAGAGGAAGTGAATTTGGGAAAATTTTCAAGTCTTTCGGTGAAAATTATGTACTAATTTCAAGGGAAAAATTGGATTAATTTAGAAAAAATTAGACAAAGTTGTCTTCATGAAAGTTGTAGCTTATCTTTTTAGCTTTCCAACGGTATAAAGTATGAAATTTTTAGACAATGGAGTTGAAAGATATGATCATTGGTGTTGTTTAAGAGGGAAATTTGGGACAGTTTTATTGTTTTGAAATTTAGACCCTTATAGAGGCAGAAATTGTTTTTATATTCTTCATCAAAGTTATAGATCTTTCTTTTATCTTTCCATTGATATAAAGTTTGTAAATTTTGAAGCTCTGGATCAAAAGTTATGAAAGTTTGAATTTGAGATATCGGTAAAGAAGAAAGAGTCAAAGGTTCACCCGAATGTCGCGGTCGTGCATGCGCACGATCGCGACTTCCCTATTTGTTCAAGGAAGGCTATTTTCTAAACATACTTTGTTATTTTTGATATAACTTCTTTTCTAGACCTCTAAATAATCTGATTTTTGAAACATTGGATTCATAACACATTCCTATATCTCTCCATAAAAATTTATAGCTTTTGGTATTGATTCAAAAAAGATGGATTGAATCAAAGTAAGGATATCAGTTGGAAGAGCATGAATTGGGTCTTTTTACTAAACATGCTTCAGTATTTTGATGATATCTTGATTTTTATAGCTTTAAATGAGATGATTCTTGTTTCTAAATCAACTAGAGATATATAGATACAAATACTCTAAAGAAATTGAATTTTAATTCAAACTCTAAGAGTTTCAATTTCTGGATAGAAGTTGAGTATAATGTATAGTTTCAGTTTAATAACAGTCCGAAAATTTGTGGGCTATAACTTTTATATTTTTGCACCAAATTGAATAATTTTAGTGTCATTAGAAACTTAAGACAATGGGGAACAAATGTTCTACAGAAGCCAAATTGAAATTCTAATTTGAGGTTTCCTAAAATCTGTTCGGAAATAGGAGAAATGAGTTCGTTTTTGACAATTGAGTAGTGTAGGCACGCCACCCATATGGGATGATGGTTAATGAGGGTTTATTGAAACAACCCTACAAGATAATACGCACATTCAACCTTTATGCTTTTTAGAGTAATAGTTGGGCTTCGAAATCGGGGCCTAACGGTTAGACATTATCTTTTATCCTTTGTAGTTGTCAAAGTCTATCATCTTATGCATGTTATCCTATGACATAAGAATATACCTCCTTAAAATTGCCATGAACGATAACTATATTTTTTCTTTACAATCTCTTTAACTTGTCCGAGTACGTAGATGTTGTCTTAAAATTCAAGTATGTAGTTGTTGCTCGAGTTCGTGGTCATTATTTACTATAACCGAATATCTTACATGTTGGCAAAGTTTATCCTCAAATTAGAAAAGAAAAGGATTTGATTTTGTAACTCCATAAATGTGAAATATCTATGTGAGAATATTGTGGTTACAAGTGCACTATCACAAAGAAGACTTGTCCAGGTATTAGTTTCTTATCAGACCACTTCAAGAGCCCAGAGTATAACATGATCTATAATGGCAGCTTATGTCGAGATGGAAAAAATAATCAAAGTATTGATTACTAGAAAGTAAGAAAACTAGAACCAAATATACAGACGGCAAGTCAAGGGATTAGTAGCGATGAGAAGGTGAATTAAGGGGTTAGTTTATCTTATTTGCTAAATATTAAAAGAAAAAATGCGTTAATGGAGAGGATTTGGGAGGTGATAGAGTTTATTCAGATATCTTTAAGTGGTATGACAAGATCAACCTATAGCTATAATTGCTATGTGGTTCCTCATCATGATGAATCAAAGTGTAAAGCTAAAGTTTAGAATGCAATTTTCTTTTAATCATTGCCATTATTCTTTTTCCTTAAGACCACATGTGAAATTGAAAAAGAAGAGAACGAAAGTATCAGATGTGATGCCTTCACTCGAATTGAGATATAGAAGACAAAAAATCAATTATCAATGACCATTTCAATAAAGTATCAAATGTGAAGCCTTCACTCGAATTGAGATATAAAACACAAAAAATCGATTATCCTACCCTCCCCTCGTTAGACAGCAGACAAAAAATCAATTATCAATGACCATTTCTTTTTCTTTTTGTTCAAAATTGAGATATAGAAGTGCAAGAGGAAGACGCCAAGGATGGAATGCCTTCACTGGAATGAATCTAAGAAAGGGAAAGAAGGATTCGTGATGATCAGCAAGGGTAGGTGTACGACATGACGTTTCTAACATGTCCTTATTCTCTACTCATAGTAGAAGGATTAATATTGCAGTTGTCCTCGTCGAAATGGATGTAATGTACACTGACAGTGAGCAGAAGACATAACCTAAAACACCCACACAATAATCCCTACTATTCAAATTCAGCCGATGCAAACCAGAAACCCACACTAATCCCTAATATTCAAGTTCAGTCGAGGCAAACCAATAACCACATATCAAAAATTAATCGAAAGGCAAGTTTTGTTCACCTATGATAGGTTTGTAAAACAACTGACCAAAACAACTGCGCAAAAGATTCCCTTGAAAAGATGGGTGTGTCCCTTGAGAAGTTCCCTTGAGAAGATGGGTGTGTCCATTGAGAAGTCGGTAGTCACTTTTTCCCTTATGAAGATGGGATTGCAAAAACAACATGAAGAATTAGATATTAATACTGTGGTAACTTGAAAAAGAAAAAGACAAAAGTTGAAGGAGGAAGAGAAAATCGAACACAAAAGATGAAGGTGCCTGTTTGCATTATAAATGTAAATGATGGAAAAAAAAAAGTCTACCCAAAAAAGCTCAAATGAGAAACTTTTTTTAAAAGTTTCAATTTTGAACTTCTTAAAAAATTATATTTTAACTTTTAAAAAAGTTATTTCTATTTAAAAAGTGCTTTTGAATTTTATTGTCAAATACTCATTGTTCTTAAAAATAGCTTTTACAATAGAAAAAAAAAGTTATTCTCTAAAAATTGAACCAAACAGGCACTTAGACACCCACCTTCTTAAACTTCCCTTCGGACTTTTGGTTGCCTTTGCTTTACATTCAAAGTTCTTCATAACCGAAATAATTTTAATTCTCAAAGTCAAAAATGTATTTTTATTAGATATCCCTATGGGATGAAGGGGTGGCATGTTTATGATACTGAAACTGGTGACTATTTTGTATACAGGGATAATGTTTTTTATGATGACATTTTTCCTTACGATTAACACACTAAAAATTTTGCCCTTTCTAGCTAAACAATTCTGCTTGTGCCTCATCCTGCTGCTTATGCTGATGCAATTTTAATCCCTTATGAACTTGTGACACCTCACTTTGCTAGCCCATGTATGCCAACGGGGAGGCGAGAGTGTGATTTAGCGAAGGGGAATGATGGAGATGTCAAGGATGTTGGAGTAAGGGGGAGTGAGAATGATGTTAGTATTAATATACAAGACTAAGTGTTCGGTGTCCAGCTTACTGATAGTTTAATTGTTGATATTTCTCTTTGACGAAGTCAACATAAAAGACAAAACGTAATGTGGCTGTGTGATTATACGTGTTTCACTGCTAGACAATTAGACCCTGCCTCTACATGCATCATCTGCGCAGTCCTTGCCCTTAAGCTCTTACCTAGCTTCATAGCTTACGTTGGCAAGGTATGCAAGTTAGGTAAAATATTTATATGGCCTTCGTCAGCCATCTCATCATTGGTTCGCCAAGCTTGCTCTGCTCTTAAGGAATTTGGTTCTGTTTAATCATATGCTCATTACGCTCCTTTCTCCTAAGATATATTGAAGTCGACTATCATTTTGTGCATGATCAAATAGAAGCTGGTAACATTGCCACTTCCCTGTAAACACGAGTTTGCAGCTTGCGGACGTCTTGTCCTAGGCTCTTGACAAACAACAATTTGAGCGTCTTCGCCAATTGACCCTTTGTGATGTTTATACTCTAATTTGAGAGGGAATATTGAGATATCTAATGTAAATATTTTAGTAGATTTATAGGAGTCTATTAACATATCAGATTTATGTAAGCAATTATCGGATCGAAATATTTCGACATACTTGAACCCATGAATGTTTTTCGATTGATGTTGATTTGCTTCAATGTGTTTTATTTCCTCTCTACTTCTTTCGTTAGAGTTTTCGTCAATGGTTCAGAAAACATTCAGAAACGTTAATCTTTTCATAAGTTGCTAAACCTTATATAGCAACACTAACTGACATGTCTTTTGGGTAACTAGAAGCCAAATGACATGGCGTTGGGTAACAGGAAGAGAGAGGAAAAGGGTTCGTGACCCATTTGAGACCCAATCTATAATACCCAATAACCATTATCTTGGGTGCGTTAATTGGACTCAAATTTATAAGTGACATGGGACATAAAATAGTCTAACAATCTCCCACTTGGCCCATGTTACGACTTGGTGATCCAACAACTTTAAGTGCACACAATACATGGAATCAATCAAGTCATCCTTAAGTGAATTAAGTTGATGGGATCATGGCGGTCATAAGTTATATAACCTGATTCCTTCCATGTATCACAAAATCAACTCAACTCATCAAACTTTAAGTGGGTAATTCGGTAATTGTTATCTCACAAATAATAATTATTATATACAACATAATGTGGATAACTGATAAATGAGCAAAAACATAAAACTGTAATTGAATTTAACAAGTGTCATAACATTTCGAGCAAGACAATGATATGTATATATACATGTCTGAATACTATAGTAACAAGGACTTATCTATAAGGCCCATACGTTCAACATGACCAATAAATGTTTTGGGCGGTAAGCCTTTCGTTAACGGATCCGCTATCATGAGATCGGTACCAATATGCTCAATTGACACTTTATGTTTTTGCACTTCTTCTTTCATAGACAAATACTTCAAATCCATGTGTTTTGCACCCTTGGATATTTGTCATTCTTAGAGAAGAATACCGCTGCGGAATTGTCACAATAAATTCTTAACGGTCTGGCAATACTGTTGACAAGACCAAGACCTAAGATAAAGTTCTGCATCCACAATCTATGAACTATAGCCTTAAAGCACGCTACAAATTCTGCCTCCATAGTGGAAGTAGCAATGACGGACTGCTTTCCACTTTTCCCTGAAACTGCTCCTCCAGCTAATAGGAACATATAGCCGAATGTAGATTTTCGTGAGTCTATACAACCGGCATAGTCTGAATCCGAGTAACCTATCACTTCAAGATGAGTTGATTTTCTATATGTAAGCATATGGTTATTGGTGCCTTGTAAGTATCTAAGGACTTTCTCTGCAGCTTTCCAATGATCCAATCCAGGATTACTTTGATATCGTCCTAGCATTCCAACAGCAAAACTGATATCTGGCTAGTGCATGTTTGAGCATACATTAAGCTTCCAACTACTTACGCATAAGGAATAGACTCCATGTTTTTACGTTCCAAATCATTTCGTAGACATTGCATTGGAATAAATTTGTCCCCTTTCTGAATTAGAACTATCCCTGCGGAGCATTTGTCCATTTGAAATCTTTCTAATATTTTCTCGATATATCCTTTCTGAGATATTCCTAATAATCCTTGTGATCTATCCCGGAATATTTCTATTCCTATCACATAGGATGCCTCACCTATATCTTTCATTTCGAAATTATTATAAAGAAAATTCTTTACATAATGTAACAAAATAACATTATTCGCAGCAAGAAGAATATCGTCAACATATATGACTAATATTATGAACTTGCTCTCACTCACCTTCATGTAGATACACCGATCAACGGTGTTTTCTACAAAACTATAAGACGTAATGATATCATTAAACTTAAGATACCATTGTCGGGAAGCTTGTTTCAGTCCATATATTGACTTCTTTAATTTACACACTAATCGTTCCTTTCTTGTGGTCACAAAACCTTCCGGTTGGTCCATATATACTTCTTCTTCCAAGTCACCGTTAAGAAAGGCGGTCTTTACATCCATTTAGTGAAGCTCTAAATCATAATGAGCTACCAGTGCCATAACAATTCTTAAAGAGTCCTTCTTTGAAACTGGAGAAAAGGTTTCTTTATAGTCAATACCATCCTTCTGAGTGTAACCTTTGGCAACAATTCTGGCTTTATACCTTTCAATGTTGCCTTGTGAGTCTCGTTTGGTCTTAAAGACCCATTTACAACCCACTTGCTTTGCACCTTCTGGCAACTTAGTTAATTCCCAGACATTGTTTTCATCCATTGATTTCAACTCTTCTTTTATAGCATTGAACCATCTTTCAGAATTGTTACATTCCATGGCTTGTTTGAACGAGCCTGGATCTTTATCAATGCTCAAGTCACATTCATGTTCAAGTGAGTAAATTTCGTAGTCACTTGAGATAGCTGGTCTTCTTTGCCTTACAGACCTTCGTAATGCTACGTCTTGTGACATTACTTGATCATTTGTAACTTGATCATTATTAGCTGGTTCGTCATTAATATGTTCAATTTGTGGAATTGGAACATTAATTTGTTGTTCCAGTATGTTGCGTGTTCGTGATGCAACAATAGGAATAACAACCGGTGGAATCACATCTGATATAGTAGATTCTACTCGACTTTGAGTAGTTTCTACTCGACTCTCGTGAATATCTACTTTTCGTGTTTCTCCACTCCCACTGATTTGACCATTCTCAATGAACCGAGCGTTTCCGGACTCAACTATTCTCGTACTATGATTAGGACAATAAAATCTATACCCCTTTGACTTTTCGGGATAGCCGATGAAATAACCACTAACGGTTCTCACATCGAGCTTCTTTTCATGTGGATTATACAGCCTTACTTCTGTCGGACAACCCCAAACGTGGAGGTGTCGTAAACTAGGTTTCCTTCCCGTCCACAGTTCATAAGGTGTCTTAAGAACTGCCTTACTAGGAATCCTATTTAGCAGATACGCAGCGGTCTTTAATGCATGCATCCACAATGATAAATGTATAGTATTATTACTTAACATGCTCCTAACCATTTCCATCAAAGTACGATTCCGCCTTTCAGCTACACCATTTTGTTTTGGTGTACCAGGCATTGTGTATTGTGCACATATGCCTCAACTAGCAAGAAACTTTGCAAATGAACCTGGACATTGTCCACTTTCATCAAATTTTCCGTAATATTCACCACCTCTATCAGACCTCACTATTTTTACTTTTCTATCTAACTGCCTTTCTATCTCATTAATGAACATCTCTAGGATGTCCACTGACTAAGACTTCTCATTTAGCAGATAAACATATCCATATCGTGAGAAGTCATCAATAAAGGTAATGAAATATTTTTTGCTGCCCTAAGAAGGAACGTCGAAAGGACCACAGATATCAGTGTGTATTAATTCAAGTAATGCGTTACTTCTTGTGGCTGGATGTTTTGATATATGTTTGGTTTGCTTGCCTTTAATGCAATCCACACATATATCCCAGTCAACAAAATCCAATGGAGGTAAGATTTCATTTTTCACCAACCTCTGTACCCTTTCTTTGGATATATGACCAAATCTTTTATGGCACAAAAAAAGCAGAACATTCATTATGTGCATTACATTTATTTCCTATAATGTGGTCAACATGAAACAGAGATTCAGCAAAATCAACATCAAGATTGAAACGATATAAAAAATCAATTAATGTACCAGAACCATAATAGTACTTATGTTTATACAATGAAAAGACATTGTTTCCAATCTTGAATTGAAATCCTACATCAGCCAATTTTGCAACAGAAACTAAATTCCTAGCACATTCAAGAACATAAAGACACTTTTCTAGATCTAGGTAACATCCATTGTCCGAGATCAATCTGTACGTCCCAATGCCCTCTATCCGTGCCTTCATTCTGTTTCCCATATACAAGAACTTTTCAGTTCCGTTTACGGTATGGATTGTAAGGAATCCCTTTCTTTTCGAACCAAGCCTTTCTTTTTGGACATTCTTTCTGAAAGTGACCAGGCTTCTTACAAAAGTGGCACCTCTTATCTTTCTTGATTCGACCCTCATTAACTTTGCTGAGAGCTTTGTCCTTATCTTTGCCTTTCTTTCGTGGCTTATTCTTACTGCTACTAGCACCTTGATGAAATGTGAGATGAATGAAGTGGTCCTTTATTTTCTTCAATCTCCCTTCCTCCTGAACTAACATGGCCTTAATTTCTTGAAGGTTCCATTTTTCCTTAATGGTGTTATAATTCACCTGGAACTGGCCAAACTCGGGAGGAAGTGAGTTGATAATAAACTGTACCGAAAAGGACTCACTCACATCCATACCCATAGACTTCAACTTTGCAGCTAGGTTTGACATGTGAGTTATATGATCATGAATGGGCTGTGACCATTCAAACTTCTTAGTCGTTAGCTCACTCATTAAAGTTCCTACTATGGACTTGTCAGCTATATCAGATTGGAAGTATTCTTTCAGCTTCAACATGAACTCCTTTGCATTGTCCGTTTTAGGCATTGATGGCTTGACATTTTCTGCGTTCGTCATTCGCATTAAATTCAAGCACAGCCTATTAGACCGTTCTCAAGCCTCATTATAAGACTTGTCAGCTTCAGAACTGGCCTCAGTTATGGCTTTAGGCCTTACGTCTGAAACTATGGCCAAGTCCAAATCCATTACACCCAGTTGGAACTGGATTTGTTCGGACCAATTCTTATAGTTCAGACCATTGAATTTAATCAAGCCATTTCCTAAAGCGAACAAACTAGTAGATGCTGCACATACAACATATAGTTCACATTAATGCTTTGAGTAAACCTAAACGGATTCAAACTAACTAATAAACATTAATTATGCATTTAAATCATCCTCTGGGTGAAAATTAAATACACAGAAATAACCTAGGATGATGCTTATATATAATACTATAATGGACAATCAAGCATATTACAGTCAATATGTATGTTATCTTTAGATATACAATCATATTAACTTAATATGTTGATAAAATCCCTTTAATGTCATTAATTATAACCAATGGTCCACCTTTGGGTGACCTTCTAGCGTTATAATTAATAATCTCAATTGTTCAATTCAACCGTTATGTCATTTTCGCATCATATTATATTGAACAATTGAAACAATTAAATGATTAAAATTCCAAGCTAGGTCACTTTGGTGACTAACAAGCTTTCCATGCAATAAGCATTTAATTGGACAATTATCATACATAACAAAGTTAATATAACTAGTTTGGTCACTTTGGTGACAAACAAACTATTATAAATATTCATAATGTCATGTATTATATTCTACATATACTAGGAAAATTTAATTCCAATTATTACATAATATAAAATATTCAAAGTACCAAAGAAATATATAATATGGCACTAATTTCAAAATTATATTATGTATAAATCAATTATGAATTAAATAATCTCTTATGATCCAACTTTAATAATTTTTATTTAGGAGTTAAAGTCCAAAATTAATAACTAACCAAAAGTGTTGTCTCTAATAACCCAAAGGCCCAAAATAAAAAAAAATAAGCCCAAAAATGCATTTATGGGCCTGGAGCCCCCCCTGGGAGCTTGAGTGCTCGCACCAGCGTCAGCCCTCACTAACAGCTGCACGCGCCAGACACTGCTCATCTCCTTCCTTCGGAGCTGTTTCGTTTCTGGTTTCTCCTTTTTTTTTTTTCTAATTCCTTGCTTTTATGGATTCTTCTTAACAAGTCCTTTCTAGAATCCTCTCTAGCATGAACCAACAAAGGGAATCCACCATTTTTTTTCTTCGGTAGTCATTACATGATACAAACCCATTGATTTTCTCACTCTAACCCATAAGTTTCGGTTTCTTTCCACCATTAAACCGACAATCATTTACGGATATGCACGGAAATGAACGAACAAAACAAACCAAATAGCAGGAAATCATAATCCAGAAACACAACAAACAATACCCATATAAACACAAAGCAATTCCGGTTCTTTCGTTTGTATATATTTCCTTACTCTAACCCATACATTTATACAAACCATCACCGTAATAATTCATTCTTTAGTGTTTTGAATTGCATGATATTTCGGTTCATCCTTAAGAATGCTATGAACATCCAGAAAATTATCAAACCGAAAACTTCAAAACACAATCATATATTATCACCGAAAGGTCTTATTCAATTTCTGAATTCCTTTCAATGTCATAAACTACAGAAGCATTCATCATGTTATACAAAATGATACACGGTAGAATAATTAATCATGCAATACCGTGTCTCTGATACCAATTGTAAGCAATTATCGAATCGAAAGATTTCAACATACCTGTATCCATAAATGTTTTTCGATTGATGTTGATTTGCTTCAATGTGTTTTATTTCCTCTCTACTTATTTCGTTAGAGTTTTCGTCGATGGTTCAGAAAACATTCAGAAACGTTAATCTTTTCATAAGTTGCTAAACCTTATATAGCAACACCAACCGACATGTCTTTTGGATAACTAGAAGCCAAATGACATGGCGTTGGGTAACAGGAAGAGAGACGAAAAGGGTCCGTGACCCATTTGAGACCCAGTCTATAATATCCAATAACCATTATCTTGGGTGCGTTAATTGGACTTAAATTTATAAGTGACATGGGACATAAAATAGTCTAACAATTTATAGCAGTTTCTTAGCCTATTATATCTGTATTTTGCTTGTATATTTTGATAAGGAGACTCATGATTATATACATACTTTCTGTCAATAACAGGGAACAACATTATTTCCCAAACCTTTTTATCAATACGAGCATCAGTGTGGCATTCTGATATTTATAATGCTTGATTGATTCCTTATTCTTCTAACGTATTTTAAATTTTAAAAGCATAAAATGTTTAGAGACCTTTCGGATTCTTTCATCATCGTTATCATCGTCATATTCAGTCTGAAGTTCTATAATAAAGTAGAGCTTAGAGAGGTCTGATAGTACGCAGCTTTATCCCTACATAATATAGATGTTGTTTTTAATAGACCCACATGTAAATGTGACAATAAAAGAATGATGTAGATAAAAAAATAAATATTTAAAAATAATTTTTGTATAAAATAAAAAAGAATTAAAACTTTTAAAAAATAATAACTTAAAAAAATTACATATCTTCATTAGGAGATGCAAATCTAGAAAACAAAGTTTTAAGAAATTTATAGAACAAATATACCTTATATGTTGCAAAATTCTGCTTATACCTAATATGGTGCAAATTTCTGTTTATCATTTATTTGAGTTGTGTGTGTTAATCTTGCGAAGGGCCATCCTTAGACTTGAAAATTTGGATAATTGGTAGCAGAAGAAACACCGCATAACTTAGCTAGCCTTTCTCTCTCCCTCTAAGTAATACCAAAATCTTTTCAAGTGCTTTAACGTTAGAGGACCAGGTGATAGCACCAGATGAATGCTTCCATCATTATATTTCCCAACCAAATATTTTATTATGTCACCTGATTTATACGTTGTAGCTCCAATATTTCAATCTACCAGTATTTGGATCCACCGACAAGCATTCTTCATGACCAACAAAAAAGAATTGTACTTGTCGTTGGCGTGATGGGTGGTCCCTTCTTGATAAATGTAGTCAGGATAGGATGAATGGCAGTGTGTCTCATTTTCTCAGCCAACGATAGCGACCACACATGTCCAAGAATTGGTCATGCTTCTTTCTGGTTTCCTGCACTAAAGGAGTCATTTTTCACTTGGTATCGGCTTCGGCTTCAAACCGTGCCAAGTCGACTAATACAAATAATATTCTATATGCCATATTGTATATTAACTTGGTTTTCCTTAACTGGCTTGGTCCAATGTCGGCAACTGCTTCGGACCGTTCAACAATTGGCACATCTTTCAAGTGGGTTTGTCTTGGTGGTATAAACACGCAAGAAATTTAATTTGGAATTGCAACTTAGTTAAGCAGGCACATGGAGTTAGAGAGCATACTTATAGCATGTCTTGCTAGAAGTTTCATTATGCATGTGTTTGAATGAAAGGATGCTTCTTTATCATAATATCATATGGAGTTAGAGAGCAAGTGTAGATGTTAAAGATATCCCGCCTTAGGATCCTATAATTGTTCTTGACTGAACATAGAATCAAATCCATTTTCAAATGTTATTTTGGTCTGAAATAACGAATATCTCAAACAAGAATGGATTGTAAAACTCGCTAAAATGGTCTACTCCAACACATTTGCGTTATTACTCCAAGAATATGTTTTCCTTTAGATATGCTATCGTTTCTCTTGTTTTTGCCTCAGGAATACGACGCCTCTTATGCAATTAAATTTGTTGCTGAATTATTTTGGCAGTTTTCATGGAGGTATTAGAGACCAAAGCAACTTTCTTTAATGACAGCTATATTTCGTCTGACGGCCTTACAATTAATTAAGAGTTTCAGGTTAAAGTTGACCAATAATCACGATTGTCCAAATCCACGATTCACGACACTAATTAATCAACATGTAGCTTAATTTTGCTTCAGACTTTCATATTGGTTTATTTAAAGAAAAGCAATGATTAATTCGTCTGGGACTTGAATTTGCTTCTTATATATATATATATATACATATACATATAATATAATTTAAAACATTCTTTATCTTATACATATTTAAATAAATAATATATAAAAACAAATTAATTTATTATAAGATCGTAATTATCAGATTCATATTAATTTTTATTTATCACTAAATTATTTTTAGTCATTATTCTATTAAGACAGGATATTAATATAACATAAAAAGACTAGCACACGTTATATTTCTTTCTTATTAAGGTAGTGCTCGATTTCATAAGCTAAAATATGGAGATACTTAAATAAATATGTCAATCTTTATTAGAGAATAAGTTTACTTATGTAACTCTATATGAGAAATTCATTTGAAACATTACTTATATGTCTATAGAAATTTTCATTATAATCATTATATAAGTGATCATTTGACTTGAGATCTTCTAAGTTATCTTATATAAAATTGTTATATTTTGATACTACAACCTATTATAGTCAATAATAGCTCAGTTGATAGTCATTATGTATAATATAAATTATATGGAGATAATTAAGTTACCAATATATTATTCACCATCTTAAAGTGATTAGAGATAATGCTTTATTATTTTCGATTAGTATTGATTCAAAAATCTTTACAAAAAGAATGACACTTTGAAAATAGCTTTCAAATATTATTAATTGAATCAAATAGTAACAGTGAGAACTAATATGCTCAAACATAGTAGACATTAATTTTATACTAAATGTTTAATTGAAATATTGTCTAAAAAAATAATTGAATTATATGAAAAATGATAAATAAAAAATAGTAAAATTTACTTTAAAATTATTAAATATTTAGGTACTCATGCCCTTACGTCGTCAACGACTCTTACTAGCACCATTAAGAAAGGTAACACCAACAATGTTATTTACCATTTGTAAAATCTTCCTTGTCACCAGTGGCAAGTGTGAGACGTGATGGAGGAAACTAGCGGCAACCTCAACCCTGCGTTTGGTTACTGTCCTCAAGGGTGAGGATAGTGGACAAGGATGCAAAAGTCATGTCCTTCAGGATGTTTGGTTGCTGTCTTCATTAATTTCTGTTCTGTCCTCAGTGAACAAGGACAGAAATTTCTGTCCAATCCCAAACTGAGGTACAAACAAATGTTGTCCTACAAACAAGAATCACAAAAGACAAAACTCACCCTGTTTTGTCCGAAACCTACACATGTTATCCTCTGTCGCACCTTGTCTTCTTCCAACCTGCTTCTTCCAATTTCTTCGTCTCTGTCGCACCTCCTCTTCGTTCATCTGCTTCGTCTCTCTCGCATCTCATGTTCTTCCATCTGCCTCGTCTCCAAAAATGTCACTCTCCCTTCAAATGAACCCAGTGTTCTACAGTCGAGCCTCTCTTCTAGGTAAGACGCTTTTCATCCCATAGTGTTTGTTCTTTTGTAATACGTAATGGGTTTCAGTAGGGATATTTCTTTATAGAGTAAATGTTTCGGTTTTCCATCAAGACAACCGAAAGTCTTGAAAGGCCATTTTGAATTAAAATCTGTCGTCCTCTTCTCTGCTTTCACAGAAACAGCAGCATTGTTAGGAGTCACAATCAAAAACTTGAAATTAGACGTCTTCTGCTGAAAGTAGTAGGTCCTCTATCTTACCTTGATCTGAGAATATACTTTGTTTGTTGTGTACACATACGTGAATAATTTAGGAATATACCTTTTCATAGTTACAATGATTTGGGGAAATTATTGAAATTAGGCATATGTTATGATCAATGTTAGGCATCAAAATGGAATCTTAACAGAGTGTAAAGTCAAAAGTGATGCTTCATGTTGTGTCTTTTTTCAGTGCTCAAGTAGATTCCCTATGCATACATCAATTTTCCTTCCTTTTGTACCGAATAAAAGAGCTTTTGGGGCATCTATATTGGAATCACTGTTCTAACATGTAATTACCATTTGAGGATACTCTACATTCATGGATCATCATAAAACATTCAAATTCCCCATAAAAAATTGAAAACTCTTTATGAACTTTGCCCAGACTATCATCTGCTAAGAAGTCTACCAATATGTAATGGCCAGAGGAAAAGAATCTACGAAATTCAATGTTTTTCTCTCAGTTTTTAAAAAAGAGACTTGTGTCTCATCTAATTAAAGAAAACAAAATAGAAAGTATGAGGGCTATAGGATGGATAACATCTATACAAACTCTTAACTAGTATAATATGATAATTACATCACAAGGCTCACAACTTTCAATCAACAAAATTTAGGAATTAAAAGAATAGATTAGAACATGGGTGAAAATCTAGTTAAAAACTTTTGGAGTACCAAGAAAGAACATACACAAAATGAGCATCAATATAATATCATTACCCTCACACAATTACACTAATGATCACCCAACAAAAGGAATTTTCAACTTTCTAGCATGTAGAGGTTGCAACTTGAAAAACTAAGGAACTTCATAGAAAACCTCAAGAAATCATTAAAAAGTTTCATGTAGATGATAAAAACAGATTGTAATAGATACAATACTTCCTCATCCATATATATATCAGTGTGTGTGTGTCAATTGTCATGCCATCTTGTATATGTAACTTTTGTACAGAAAAGATGTTATGTCAATTGTCAATTGTCATGCCATCTTGTTATATTTCCTTACTTGGATGTTAACCACCAAATGTGGATTTTATGAAATTGTTTTCTCGGTACCAATGGTTGGGCTTTGCATCCATGACCATTCATAATTCAGTTGTATGAATGAATGTTCTTTGAAATCTTGTACGGATGGTTGGGATTGATGTTCATCACTTTTCTTTTTTTGAGAGAATATTTTCAAATCAATTTTGGATGTCAACTTCTAACACTTGTCCTTTCTGCTTAGTAATTGTTGTGACACCCGACTTCTTTAGCAATTATATTAAAAAGTACAATACTTCTACCTTCATGTTATATGTAAAATCGTGTTGTACTACATTATGCTTAAGTTTATTCAGGCTTTTGATTGATGGGTTAGAGTCACTTTGTTCCTCTCATAGGATGGAGTTGGTATCATACAGGCTGCTGATATTGATAGCCTTAAACCATAATAAGGGACTACTAAGGGAATGGTATTTGGATAAGCATTACTAATGTCAACACGTTGACCACTTAATGATTCTACTGGCAGACCATCCAATTAATTGCTTCATAAATTGAAGAGATCCATATATATTAAAGAATGATGGTCCATTGCATTTTCCCTTCAGATTCTAGACAAAAACATATTCACCTGCAAATTCACAATGATAGTGCATTTTTGGATCTTGATGCCCATGGATTTGATGAAGAACATACATGGAACTTTTAATACAAGATATTAGACAAGGGATAACCATAGTGAAGGTTCTTAAGAGCCTCAAGTCCTAAATTGAGTATTTCCTTTTAAGAATTCTCCCTGATTTTATTGATGTGAGTGCAAAATACATGAAAATAGGGACATGTTACATCCAAAATATATCCTGTAGATAAAACAAACCATGTGAAATTGTAGGAAAACTTTAATGAAAATTGATGTGCCATCATTGCTCATCAACACATCAACTAAAATATGTCGTTTCTGAATTCAAAACCCATTGTTTCATCAATAGGAAGGCTACCTATACCAATTTAACGTACTTAACTCCTTATCTGGTAGATATTATGTTTTTAAACGATCCTTATGGCACTACCATGAAGTTCATGTTTTGATCTTCCATTTGAAAAGTAGTTTATGCTTCTTTGTTCCTTCTTATTCATGTTGTGCCTTGTTTCCTCTTCTCTGTTTTGTCAGAAACACCAAAAACATTGTTGTTGGTCGGAAACTTGCATTAAACTTGTTTCTTTCACTCTTATTCGGCCTTGCATGGTATTTTATGTGCACTATATGATTCATAACAACTTTTTAACATTTATATATCTACTGTGAAGCTACACTAATTGGTTTATACTTAATCCTTGTATCTAGAAGTAGTCTAGTAGTCTAGTAGAAATTACAAAGCATTTCCTTTTGCGACTATATATCTTGTTGACTACATTACACTGTTTATTTCATTTACACGCACCATATTAATGGATTGTTCCCTCGCGTTGATTTTATGGTTTATTAGGTACGTTAGAGACCTTCTTCTCAATCCTCCTCCATCTAAGATTGCGGCCACTATTCAAGGTAAAGTGACATACACCCATACAATATGAGCTCTCTCCCCCCAAACTGAATTTTCTATGTTTAGCTTTTCTGTGTAATATGTATTTGGTTTTGTGTTCTACCTATTGAAGGAATCTGAACTCTTTACTGATGAAGAGTTCGAGCTTGTTCCTCATTAAATAAATTTCTTGGGTCCTAACTTGAAATTACACTTTCTTTGAAAAAACCATTTTATGTTTCTGGTGATTTGTTTAAGGTAAAGCTAATAGGTAAGAAACATTGAAGTTTCTGATAGTAACTGTTATGTTGGAAGTGTTAGAAATTTCACAGAGTTTCTATATATGCCGAGGACGAGTAAGTACCTAGGAACTCCATATCTGTCAAGGGACTTTTGCTGAAACTAGTAACTAATATGAAACACCTCCTCAACCACAAAAGAATTCTAACCTCTCCAAATGTTCCATTGCATTAGCATTGTACATAATAGGCCATAGTCCCCATCTGTGTTTTCTACCAAATTCAACAAAGTGTCATAGATAGATCCGTATGGTTGTTCATGTAATGATCTAATACTCAAGTTCTACACTTGTGTCCCTATTATATTTTGCTCTTAAAAAGATGTCATTTACTAGTAAACCCCCCAAACATAGGAAAAGAAGTATGTTGCATTTCTTCTATTTTGATGTTACACCTCTTATTATTCTATACATATCTACAAATGTAGTTTTTGTAAATGATATTGTTTTCTGTTTGCAGACAATTTATTTTTACAAATTTGGAGTCAATGGATCATGATCATATAATTAAGTGTCTGGCTTTGTTTGAGATTTTGAAAGGGCAATTGGATCTGATGAGAATGGTCATGTTCATATGCTTGTATTTATACACCAAAAAACGGCGTAGAAGTGAAAATGTGAGAGGTAGTAGGGCATTGACAATACCAAATAGGGAAGCTACTATAGATAGGATTTTGCATGAGGGTGATAGGAATAGCCAATGGGATTTAAGGATGGATAGTAAAGCATTTACATTGTTATGTGAGATGTTTCAGGTCAATGGTGGGTTGACGAATACGGGCCATGTGCCTATTGAAGAAAAAGTTTTAATCTTCTTTAGAATATTAGCACAAAATGAATCTAATAGAGTACTGCAAGTTCGGTTTATGAGGTCTGAAGAGACAATAAGTAGGGTCTTCTATAGTGTGTTGAAGACTGTAATCAAGCTTCAACATCTGTTGTTGGTCAAGCCCATACCAATTCCTGAGGATTGCACAGACACTAGATGGAAATGGTTTAAGGTTAGTAAATTTATTTAGCGACAATACATTTTCTAATTTAGCTTCATTAAATTAGTTAACCAGAAATTTGTTTTGTTTGGAATTTCAAACAAAGGGTTGCCTTGATGCTCTAGATGGGATCTACACAGACATAATAGTTCCCCTCGGAGACAAGCCCAGATACCGAAGTAGGAAAGGGAGAATATGCACTAATGTGTTAGGAGTGTGTGACAAGAACTTAAACTTTGTTTATGTTCTTGCGGGATGGGAGGGTTCAACAGCATATTCAAGGGTTCTGCATGATGCTGTTAGTAGGCCTAATGGACTGCAAGTTCCCAGGGGTATGTAGGAAACGAATTGTTAGAAATTTGTAATTTGTTTTTTACCGTATGATTACATATACAAAAGCAATAGTGTCATTTACTTGTAGGAAATTACTACTTAGTAGATGCTGGCTATACCAATGTTCCTGGTTTTCTTACACCTTTTAGAGGCACAAGATACCATATTCAAGAGTGGGCAAGAGATGAAAGGGCACCTAGGAATCCAGAAGAGCTCTTTAATAAGAGACACTCGTTTGGCAGAAAAGTAATTGAACGTGCATTTGGTTTACTGAAAAAAAGATGAAAAATCCTAAGAAATCCATCTTTCTATCCAGCATCCACTCATGTGCACATCATTCTTGCATGTTGCCTTCTGCACAATTTCATTAGATTGCATATGAGTTTTGATCCAGCAGAGCTTACTGATCTTGAACCTGAGGAAATGCCAATTAGGGAAGATGCACTGTTACCTGAATTTTTTGATCGTGTTGAGACAAGTAATGAATGGAGTTAATGGAGGGCAAAATTAGCTAACAACATGTTTGATGAATGGAGAAGAAACCATTAAAATGTCGACTTTAACTTACTTAATAATAGTTTGTATTGAATTGAGGGATTAAATTTGGTTGGCTTTCATTGTAACTGATTTGAGGCATTGATTAAATTTCTCTTTATAATGTTGACTCTCAATTGTAACTGTATTTGCACACACACCATGAAATTGTTTTTCCTTTGTTTTCTTTATACTTAATTACATGTTTCGTTTAATTCCATATTGTCTTCATCATATTCAAACAAGTTTCAAATAACATGTTAATTACTCATTGATGAAAATGGTTTGGAATGTTTTGGGGTATGACATTGCATGGTTTAGGTGCAATGTCACGGGTTTAGAAAGATGCTGAGACAGACGCATTTGTTACCTTCTTGGAGGACGCAGTTGTTGCTGGACATAAAACCGATAATGGACAATTTAAGCCTGGGACTTTCCAATTGCTTGCTAGACTGATGGTTGAGAAGTTTCTTGGGTGTGGAATTGAGAAGAGGCATATACAAAATAAGCATAAGAGGCTTATGGAAAAATATCAGACAGCATACGACATGTTGCAATGCAGTGGCTTTGGGTGGAATGAAAGCAAGCAATGTGTCGAGGTAGACAGCAAGCAAGTGTTTGACGAATGGATGAGGGTAGATTATTTATACACGCATGTTAATGTATTAGACATTGTGTATCATACTAACAAACATATTTGAATTTTTTCCAGAAATACCCTAATAAGTACTATACCCCTGGCAAGACGTTCCCAATTTACCCTAGACTTGAGTATTTCTTTGGGAAAGACAGAGTCACAGGTGCAGCTGCAATTGACCCTGGGGATGCAGCTACTCAGTTTGTGGCTGATGAAAATGAAGGGTATGCACCAGCAGCTTCAACATCTCCTGCTGAGCCGTTGTCTGAACCAGTTCCAGTGGATACACCAGTTGCAACTGCTTCTGTTCATGCAATTGGTTCTGTCGTCTCCTCTTCCAACACAAACGGGAACCAACAAAGTAGAGGGAAAAGGAAGATTAGGGACAGTGAAGTGTTAGAAAGCCTTGCTACCACATTTGTCCGTGCAGCTGACTTCAGTATTAGGAGTGCACAGATCATTGTAGATGCTATTGGTGTGGGGCCACAAATTCCCCAGATATGTGACGAGCTTGGGAGATTGGGTTTCTCCACTGAAGAGGTTGTTAGGGCTCTCCATATCTTCTCAAGGAATCCTCATGCGGACAATCTTTTCTAGGGTGTAAATGTAACCCAAAAATAGGCTTATGTGTGGAGCCTGTTAGATATGGATCATTGACTTTATTATTGAAGTTTCTAATTTGTATGTTTATCTTAACTATTATATGCACATGTATGATGGTAACTATGCGTTGAACTTAACTGATTTGTGCTAATACCATGTGATGTTGACTGATGCAATGATATATTTTAGACTGTGTTTGTACACATTTTTTTCAATGACAAATGGTTGGTTTTTAATTTATTTAATGTTTACATTTTCTGTACGTTTATGAATGGTTATGATATGATTCATTTGCAGGTATAAGAATAATATGGGCAGGTACAACTTCTATGTTGTCTTCGATGGACGTCAAGTAGGAATTTTCACAAATTGGGATGACGTCAAATTGGTAACTGCGGGCTTTCCAAATGCTAGATTCAAGGGCTTTCGGATCTTGGTTGAAGTAGAAACTGCTTATGCCATGGATCAAAATAGGAGCAGTCGTCCAAACGTGAAAATTCTTCCTCCCGCCAATGAACCCTCACCAATCCCGCTTCAATTTTCACTCCCAACATCTGAAGAACCAAATGCAGTTGCAACATTGAACCAAAAAATGGCATGGAGTCAAGCATTTTTACTAATTGCTCTTGGGGTTATTTTGGGAATTATTATTAAGGACATTCTCAATAAATTTTAAGACTTCAATGTAATTAAAGCAATGAATGCTTAAATGTTTTTTAAAATTATTATGTATTAGAATTTTTTGGTTGTCGAAGTTATTTGAACCTATTATGTAATTAATTCTATTAATGTTTAAATATTTTATTAAATTATTTTGCCCTAACTAATGTTTATAATAATAATCATAATAAGAAGAAGAAGAAGATAATTAATTTTGTATAATTATTAAACAATAGGAAAAACTAATAATAATAATAATAATTATTATTATTATAATGATGATGATGATAATAATGAAAATAATAATAATAATAATAATAAGAAGGAGGAGGAGGAGGAAGAGAAGATAATTAATTATGTATAATATTTATAATCATAATAATAATACTTACAATAATAATAATAATAATAATTACAAAATAATATATAATAATTGATAATAAAAGCAATGACAATAATTAATAATACTAATAAGTATTAATTTTATTGTTATTACAAAATTTATAATAAATCTTACTAATAATAACAACAATAATTAATAATATTCATTATAATAACACAAAAATTTTGTATAACAAATATCATACTAAAAATAATAACAATAACAAATACTAGTCATAATAGATACAAAATTTTAATAATAATAATAATATTATTATTAATATTAATATTAATAATATTAATAGCAATAATCACACAACTGAAATTTTATTAGAGTTACAAGTTAATAATAACATAATTAAATATTGTAAATAAATATTGATACAATTATAAAATGATCAATAAATTACATCTACTATTCATATTATACTACATAGACATTTCTATCATTAACATTGTTTTTTGTTATGTTCCCTACAATTAAACACATTTTTGTCATCAGGACGAAGACAATTTTCTTTGTTCTGTCCACCACAATCAAACATCTCATTGTCTTCAATTCTTGTTCTGTTATATCCTGTTATATTCCGTCTTTACATATTGAAGACGTTAACCAAACAGACAGTAAGAGTCAAAGTAAACGAGGGTGACAGTGGTAGTGTCTATTTCTAGAAACAATAGCCGGAAAATACTAGGATGCATGACAAGCGTTTGATGGGAAATACCCAAAGTTATGAATACTGCATCGCCTTGCATCAATCGAGTTTTGAATCTTGAACTGCATCGATACCAAGAAGTATCGAAAACCGCTTTGAGAATTTTTTAATTTATGAAATAGTTTCTAAAATTTTTAAAAATTACAAAATAGTTCATATGGGTATATTATACAGTTGTATTGTATACTTTACTAGTTTACTGTTTGCATCAACTATGCTTTTAAAATCTTAATAATAAATAATAATGACAATTAATATGAAATAATAATAATTTTTAAATATTTTACATATAAATAATAACCATAATTAATATAAATAAAGACAATTATCATCATACAATTATAAAATTAAGAATAATTCAAAGTATTTAAAATATTACAATAAAACAAAAATATTTTTGAATTTATAAAATTGTCCATGAATTTTTTAAAATTGCAAAAATAGTCCCTTGCCATATTGTAAAGTTGTAGATTATTTAATTTATTTTTTGTTTATATCTTATTCATTTTAGTTTATACATATCTTTATTATATTTTAATTATTTCTATATATAATAATTATCTATATATAATAAAATTAATTTAATAATTATTAATAAATATAATTAATTTTAAAATATATAAATTTTGATTTAATAATTGAAAATATATAAAATAAATATTAATTTATAAATAATAATTATAAAATTATTTATTTTAAGAAATACAATATTTTATTAGTATTTATTAATAAATATTATATAAAATATTAAAATAAATATAAATAAAATTTATTATTAATAAAATAAAAATAATTTATTAGTAATAAAATAAATTAATTTATTTTTAAGTTTTATTTAATTTATAATTATTATTAGTAATAAAATATTTATTATTATTTTAAAAACTTTGAAAAAAAGGGGGAGGGAGGGAGGGAGGGAGGGAAATTTTGAAATTTTTGAAAATTTTGCAAAAAAGTCTTCAATTTTTTAAAATTTCGATATCTGCCAATATTTAACCGGTGTTTTAAATACCGGCCGGTACAACCGAAATTGACTGATACTGACCAATATTTTAATCCGGTACCAAATTTGAGCCTGTGCGAAACGTTCTGGCCGAAACGGAACAGAATCCTAAACAATGGAAACACCACTGGCGCGCCAAACAAAAAGCTTCGGCATGTGCGCCAGATGATCCCTCACCCTAATCAATTTCTTATTTTAATTTTGTGTTATTTTGAATTTAATTGATTTAAATTTCTAATAAACTTAAAAAAAATGCTTTCTGATTCATTGAAAATGGTTTTCAAAAAGGGATTAGCTTTATCATGAAATTTGTGGAATTTAATTTAACAACTCTTTTTCGTCAAAAACAAAAAAACAAAAACAACAACTCTTACTAGAACAATTAATAAAGGTAACACTAACGACGCTAGTTACCATTTGTGAAATCTTCCTCGTCACCAATTGTAACTGTGAGATGTGATGGACGAAATCAGTGGGAACCTTAGCAGTCAAACTAAATGAGGATGATTTGGCTGGACACCGTAGTTGGAAAACAATGGGACGCATGACAAGCGCTTGATGGGAGCCATCACCAGCATGCCAAACGAAAACGCTCCGGCATGTGCACCACATGAGTCAGACGATCCCCACACTCAAATCAATTTCCTATTTTAATTTTGTGTGTTTGTGATCCTTTCTTTTTTATTAAATTCACTTTATCAAGATTAAATTGATTTACATTTCTAATAAACTTAAGAAAAGTGCTTTCTAATTTTTTTGAAAATAGTTTTCAAAACGGGGTTACCTTTATTAGGACAATTGTGAAATTTAAGTTAATTTTAAGAGTTAAATTATTAAATTAAATTGATAATTAAATCAATAATTAAAATCAAGAAAATGTTTAAAAGTATTACTTTTCATAATTAGATTATGTTAGACAAAGTAATATAATGAGGTTATATTAATATAAAGTTATAAAGTAATATAACTTATATATAATGAGGTTTATAAAGTAATATAACCTCATTATATTACTTTATCTAACATAATCTAATCACTATCTTAATTTTAAAAAAATTGTGTCTAAAATGTAATTAATTATATTTCAATTATATTAAAATTAATTAATTAGACTCCTTAAAAGTTTAAAAATATGTTTTCTAAACAATTAATAAAGAAGTTTCTTAATTTGTTTCTTTATTTATAAATGATAAGTTTTTGAGTTATTAGAAATTATATTTTCTTCATTAAATTCAAAAGATGTTTTCATTTACAAGCTCCTTCGTGTGCATCGCATGCGCCAAATAGTTCCACACCGAATTAATTTTTATTTTAATTTATGTGTTTTAAGCCTTTTTAATTAAATTGGTTTCCTTAAGTTTAAATTCTAAAAACTTTAAAAGTATTTCCTAATTATTTGCAAATAGTTTTCAACAAAAGGTTAGCTTTACTACGAAAATTTGTGGAATTTAATTCAATTTTTCAAAATTTGAATTATTAAATTAAATTAGTGATTAAATCAATAATTAGAATGAAAAAGGTTTGAAAGTGTTAGCTTTTATAATTATATTATGTTAGAAAATTAATATAATAAGACTATAATAATTAAGATAAGATCTTAATATTAAATTATTTATTTCTTAATTTAATTAAGATTAATAATTAAATGATTTCTATTTAAATTTAAAATATTTTTAAGAATATAATCAATTATTTTGAAATTAATTAATTAAATTCCTTAAAATAGAGAAAATATTTTCATAAATAATTAAGAAAGACGTTATTTAATTTATTTCATTATTTTTAATAAAAGGTTTTTGATTTATTAAAATTATATTTTTCTTGATTAAATTAAAAAAATTGTTTTCATTTATTAATTGAGAAAATATGCTTTCTTTATACTTTTTAAAATACTTTTCTAATTTAATAAGGAATGACTTTCTAATTAATTAAGAATTTAATCTCTAAGTAAATAATATAAAAACTTTCTTAATTTAACTGAATGGAATTTTATTTAATTTTAAAGTGATTTCTTTTAATATTAAAATATGTATTGAGTAAACCTTCAGATTGACGCAATAGTTTGCAAATTACATCAATCGAGTATTATGTACTAAACAAGTCTTATACAACAAGTCTTATACGAGAGGCTCGATTGAAAGAGCGCAGGTAGAGAGATTCGAACAGAAGACTTTTTGACCCTATATTTTTTACTCCACCAACTTGACCACCTGCAAATGTTTTTCAAAGATTCCTAGCAATTACCGATAAAAGTAGGCATCTCTTTTTGAAGTTTGTATTCCAACAATCAAATCAATAAAAGTGAGAAGGAATATAATGTGTTTAGAAAGATAAGGTATAGTGACCTCCTTCTTGGAAATAATGATTCCTTTTATAGAAATTAGTGGATATGTGAGATAACATCACTTATCTCCATATCATTGAATATTTAAAGATTATTGACTTAATGAACCTTATCATTTAGCTTTGGCCTCTTAAATATATTCCATATATATTAAGATGTGGTTTTCACTCTAAAACTATGTATGTCACTAAAGAAACTTCATAATCATAAATCCCAACCATTAAGGTTAAAAGTCAATTAGAAAAAAGGTGATATTTTAACCTTAACATGATTACCAAATTACAAATTAAACCATAACATTTAAAAGCATTCAAAGTGATCATTAACATTTAAAAATGTTCAAAATAAAACTTAAATCGATAAAAATTTAAAGAAAGTTAAGTCTGCTTCCATTACATGTCATGTCATTATTGATATAAATTTTTTATTATTTTTATCAGGTAAGTAGATCCTATTATATTATGTGTATATCACGAGATAAAGTAGAACATACATATTATATTAAACTTAAATTGATTTCACTTCATTTTCTTATTATTTTTTATTTTTAGTAAATCTTAAATAAAACTAATTAACATAATTTAACCTTAGAAATTTGATTATACCCTAATCAAAGTTTTTAACCTAAAACTCCTAATTATTCAAAGGCTTTTCTCCATCCATATCATCATCACTTAACAACTTCATAGATTTTGAAACTTAGGCCTCTCCCAAACCTAATGATATATAGATCCCCAATAATTGTGCATAAGTAAACTAATTTCTATACGCCAATGGTTAATCAAAATGTTAACATTAGTTGCAATAGTTAGAATTTGATAAAATTATATATAATTAAACTAAATAATTTAAATTAATTTAATTTAAATATAACATGCCGATTTATCACATTGCATATATATGATATAATGGGATCACTTGTCTAATCAAAATAATAAATTTATGTCACGCTAATATTAACATGATACATAAAAGATAAAAAACTATTTCATGTTTATTTTAAAAGTTTTATAAACATAAGTGTTCATTTTAAATATTTTAAAGTTTTATGGTCTAACTTATATTTTAACATAAAATAGTAAGATCATGTTTTTTAATACTTTATTTCATATTATTAACCATAGAAGAAAAGAATATGAAAAGGTTTATTATGATAGGTTGTTATTTTTGTATTTACTTCTACCTTCTTTTGCATTATTTAAATAAGATCTTTCATCTAGTGAGATATTCACGAAAATTTTAAAGTAAATACTTATGTTAGTTTTAGTAAATAATGTTGAAAATTATTAAGAGAATGAGGTAAAATAACATTTTAGGAAAATTAAGGAATTTTATTTATGATTTCTCCAATAGGATATTTTATAATAGAGAAATTAATATTTTTACTTCTAGATAAATTTTCTAGTGCATATATTAAATCTCAAATAAAATATTTTAGATAAATCATTTAACAAGTTGTTGACTCAAAATTAAATAAAAAATCAATTTAATTAATACTGATAAATTTACATGTCTCCACCCCAATCAATGAATCCAAAAATCTTCAAAAGAATCTCAAAAAATTTATTCAATTTCGAAACTTAAATTCTTCACCTCGGGAAACGGAAAGTAAAAAAAATCAATGAGTTCTTAATTTTGTTGGGTCTAAAATAAAATTAAGCTGCGTTAACTTAAACTCGAATTTAATTAAAAAATATTATTTTATATTTTTAATTTTAAAATATTATTATTTTTAAAATAGCATGGAATTTCTGGATGTTTAACTAGTCTATGAGAATATGTTTAAAGAACTAAAACGAACTGTAAGATTTGTATAGCTTGTAACATCTTTCCTATTCCCTTTTGTTTTCATTTCTTCATGTTTTGTGGTAGGAGTAGGACAGAACATTTTAATCCATTTCAACGGGATCTGGTTTAATAAAAAGAAGAAGCGATCAGATGGCGAAGAAAACGAGGGAACCATGTAAGAAAAAGTGACCAAAAACTTATTGCAGCAGGACTATTCTAATGAACAGTTATTGGGTTGAAATCGACAGCTCCTATGGACAAGAGATTGAAGATAAATAAGCAGGTCCTACTGTGAATTAAGTCTTCATATGCACCAAAAAGATGTAATTAAGGTTTGAATCGACTTCCAGATCGTCAGTATTTACTCAATTATAATTCTCATTACATTGGCATTTGTGTGGATGCATGAGCATTTGTTTGTACACATTTTTCTTCAGGAGCACAGTACACTTAAATCTGCTCATTAACCCATAAGCATATTAATTAATTGGCTTGAATAGTAAGAATGAACGATCAAAAACAGAAATTCAGCAACAGCAAACCACCGTTAATAAAGTATATTAATCAGAAATCTTTCAGGGGCTTAGTTTCTCACTTTTTGAGATTAAATACGTTAGGCAACATAAGTTAAAATTAAACATAACTCCTCTTGCCATAGATTGAATAAATTAACAAAACAAAACTGGGGAAACAATGAGCACAAGTAGACACACAGGATAAAAAGATATATCTATATTATATATATTATCATCATCCTCTTCAAACCTTCTTATTAAACACATACAAAAGAAACATCATTCTTTTGTGTTTCCAACTTTTTTTTTTTTTTAATTTTTGGTAGCATTAAGCTTAAAGAGACGTGGCGACTTCTATAGGTAGGCAGAAGATAGATGAGGCGGTAAGAGATGCGATCTAATCACTGTCACTGCTGCTGCTGTGGTCATGGTCATGGCCGTGCTCATGCTTCTTTTTCTCCTTCTTCTTTTTCTCGCGACCATCATGACCATGCTCACCATCACCGTGGATCTTGTCTTTGATCTTGTCCACCATCCCTTCCTTCTTGTGGTCGCCATGACCATGCTCTCCCTCTCCCTTGTGCTCTTCCTTGTGGTGGACTTGACCATGTTCCTTGTGCTCTTCCTTGTGGCCTCCCATGTGGAGGGTCTCCTCAATCTTGTGCATGATGCCTGACATAGTTGATTATGTTCGGTTGATTTGTTTGAGCCGATCTTTTTCTTATGCGTTGTTGTGCTGAGACGGGAGTTGGCTTAGTATCCCCTAATTTATAGCAATTGGGAGTTATGGTCCCCATCATTTAAACTTTGTACGCGTGTTGACATGGATAACGTGCTTTTCTGGTTTGAGATCAGGAGATGAATGCGAAAACTCGTGAAACCCAGCACGTAAACCCATATCACGGTCAATTACCCTGTTCCACTTTTAATATAATGGCGTCGTTTTGGGATAAAAATACGAAACATTTGAAAGCCGACCACCTGTTATATTATTAGGTGGTTTTGATGAATTTGTTCTCCCAGTCCCAGCTCATCTCGTTTTGATTTTGTCCCCACCCAAACCGACCAAAGCGTCTCTTCCTTTCTATCTTCTTAATGTTCCTCCGTTTTTCAGCTGACACTTGGATGGATAACATTCAGATGCTTTATCTTTCTTTATTTTCTTTTTCTGTTATTCGACTGACACGTGGATGGTTATAATTCCCTTGCCGACATGCTTTGAATCAGCTATCACCGTTGGTTACGATGAATTTCTGCTTTTCCTCAAACTTTGCCTTCAAATTTTAGTTTACGACAAAATGATAAGCGGAATCGCATCGCTCCAACTCCAACTAAACTGGCACCATCAAGCTTTGCATCTTGCGAAGGCTCAGTTACATACAGGAGAAAGTTGAATGTCAAGTTGCAAATCAGCATATTTACACAAAAAGGATTAAAACGATAATATGACGATGAATCAAAATTGGCATCCAAATCAGATGATCTCAGTAACTTCCAGATTTTGAATATTATGCAACTTTTGTCAATATAATTGCATCGAAGTCGAAGAAGCAATCTTACTGGATACTTCAATCCAGAGACCTACAGCCTTGGCAATGAAGAAGTAAAGAAAAGAAGACAACCATCACTAAGATTTCCGAATGTTCAACATAAACATCGGTCGATTTGATGCAATCAAGAAACATAAACAATTGTCTCTAGTTCTAGAGGAAACTATAACAGAACATTGTACACATCTCAACCATGAACTGAGAAGAATTATACAAAAATTGACTTCATCAAAAGATGACACAAGATGCAAAGACATTTATGCGTTTCTTGCCAGATATTTTCCCATTTGGTAGACAACAATCAATTGTATTTTAACAGTTTTAATAACTTTATTGGTTACGCCAACTGTATTTAATTTGGATAAAGATAATAACGTAGTTTAACAAATAATCTGGATTAATAAGCCAAAATTTAGGAAGAAAACAGACCCAAATCACCGTAAATTGAACCTATCTCGAACCGTTGATAGAAAACCTCGATATGAAAGCTATATATAAAGGTTAAAGTTTCCTGTAATTGCTTAAGTAATTCATGAGTATCTAGATTTTCTGATCCGTTCAAAGTGCATATGTTTTAAAAAAATTATAGAAAGGCACTGACCACGTCCTGGTGCGGAGTCCTCGTGAAGGTCCCGGTTGATCAGAGCTTCTTTTAGCCTCAGAAAGCACCTTCGAACGTGTGATGGAACCAAAATAGGTATTTTCGTTCTTTTTCACGAATGATCTGGGACATGTACTAAGGTTTATGCTATGTGTTACATGTGATATCAAAGCAGTTATGTGATTAGGTAGTTAAGAACAAACAATTTTCGATTTTTATCCATAAGAGTTTCAGAGGTTTTTGATTTTTTCATCCGTATGGATGCTTGAAAGTGGGCTACGAGTGTCTAACATGAAAAAAATGAGTTGAACAAGAGCTATAGGATGCAAAAAATTGGCTTGAAACTCACCAGAAATTGCCCAAAACTTCGTAGGTGATGGAGACCGTTGAACGCTTATAGTGAACAGTAACCGGGCGAGGTGAGTACTTGCTAGTACATGGGCTGCAATGTTCAAGACACGTATGGCGCGTGTTACATAAGTGCCACACTCGAACTAAAATTCGAGTGGTGGCATTGGGATAGGCATATGGATCACATGCGCCGATAAGGACGTGTATCATATGGGTCAGATAGGATAGACACATTTGAGCGTAAGGTGCATGCATTACACATGCCGCTCAGTGGTTAAGCGAGTCGTTGTGCATGTGGTGCATGCAGTCCATGCGCCTAATGCCACTAAAGATGCACCAAGCACTAGTGCATGTAGTGCATACGCCCTCCATTCACACACACACCTCAATATCACAATGACATCATGTTGATGTAAATGCTATAGTAACTACTGATGTCAGCGCACAGTGATGTTGACGTCAGCAACAAAAAATCCAAAAATTTTAGAATTTTTATAATTGTACTCCGAGTCATTTTTCGAGTTCAGGGAATTCATAAAGTGAGTTTTTCCATTTTTATGGTTTATTACATTAGTAATAAATAAAGTTTAACTCCAAAAAAGGGAATAAGGCATTCTAAAGCCGATTTGAGTGACTACAAACTTGACATAAGGGAGATACTTGAGGTTTGTATCTCGTGTGGTAGGTTCAATGTTTGGTAATGCACAATAATCATTTTGAGTGAGAAATTTTGCCATAAAAGTCTCAAATAAAATTTACTAACAATGTTTTCAACATTAGTATGTGATAATTAGATTTTGCATTTATTGATAGTAAATTGTCACATACTATATGCCCATAAAGAATGTGAGGATAACATAAAGATGCATATCTTGTGTTTGTGAACCTTTTAGATACTAATGAGAAAGTAGTCACTAAAGTGGCCTTTCAAGTCAGTATTTGGATTGTTTCGCTTGCATGTTAAGGGATGTCTTTGGTCTCATGTTTGGTTATTCTACTCACAAGTGTTCACCTTACATGGGATTTTAAGATGAGCATAAAGGCATAAGATAGAGGCGAGTTGTTGTTTAAATGATCTATTCACCCACAGGTACTGGTGTCATAAAACTTGATGATGTACTCTGATTGCTTTTATGTAGAGGTCTAATTGCATATATTATGTATTCAGTCCACAGATGTTTCATAATATGTGTAATCAAGTTCTCGGTATAAAAATTATTTGGGCGTTGAGTATCTTTGTTCATTTTGTAGTCACCATTTCGGTCAACAATCACAGTGTTATTATTGAAACGTTTACTGATGTCAATTCAAAGAAGTGGATAAAGGATGTATTGATGTTGTAGAGATGGAAAATATTGATATACCCATACATACGGATAAGCCATCTCCACCTACATCTAGTAACTCGAACATAGATAAAGCAGTCTATACAGTATGGGATTGGTCAAATAGATTATGTTGCATGACTATTAAGAGATCTATACCTGACCATTTACTATGTGGACTTCTGAAGATAGACATAGCGAAGTACTTTCTTGATAATGTCTCCCAGAGGTACACGGTTTCATCTAATGCTGTGATAAGTGCCTTAATGAAAGAATTATTCTCCATGAGATACATTAGAGAAGGGAGAGTGATGGAGTACATATAAAAAATGACCCATCTCTATAGTAGACTGAAGATACTAAATATTCTTCTTCTTGATGTCTGCATAGTTCACTAGACTTTGAGTGTACTCCCTCTAGAGTTTAGTAACTTAGTGATTACATATTACTCGTTGGATAAGGAATGAGACTTCAATGCCTTGATTACCCATTGTGTTGCTGAGAGGAGAAACTCAAGAATGTTTCTCCCACAACCCTTGAAGCAACCAAAAGGAAGGTAAAGGTAAAGTTCATTAAGTTCAAAGGTAGAAAGTCTATATCTTCTCCACATGCTAATGCTGGTCAATCTAGTATCGCTAAGGGTTCACAAGAAGTTAAAGAGGAAAGGGCATAAAGAAGCCAACATTATACGACCTGGAAGAAAAGACAGAAACCATTAAGTAACTCATTGGCTTATCAATTCATGAATCCAATTATGCTATAGTCACATCTAGCTTTTGGTGGATAGAAAGTGGAGCATCTAATTGAGTTGCCTCCACAATGCAGAGATTTATATATAAGAGAAAGCCAACTAAAGGATGAGAAGCTAATGGTTGTCAACAATGAAGAAGTGAATGACATATCTATTGGAATGTATGTTTAAACCTTTATACAATGTTTATTTTAGTTTTAAATGACACATTTTATAGTTGATCTTTATATCAATTTTGGACAAAAAAAGTTAACTTTTTGTAATTAATGCTTTTATTGTATGGCTATCGTTTAATATAAAACATATTGGTATAACTTTCTAGTCATATGGTTTGTATACAATGTGTCTTACCTTGGAAAATATATATGCTTGTTTGTATCCTATCAAACAGGTCATTAAAAATAAAGCCTTGATAAAAGGAAAATCGTACATGTTGTGATATAAAGGTTAATCCACATTACTAGAGATAAAGTTTAGAGCTTTATTGAGGATAACATTTTCAAAACTTTGGATTTCGATGATATGGAAGCAGTTGTTGACTTGTATAGGGGTAAGTTGACTAAAGTAAGGAAAAGGGGATCAACTTATGCTTATGGATTATTAGATCTTATATATACAGATATTAGTAGACCTTATGTAGCTATATTATGTAAGTCTAAACATTTTCTAACATTTATAGATGATTATTCCCGTTACAATTTATATGTTCTTGCTTAAAGAAAAGTCTAAAGTTTTTGATGAGCTCAAGATCTTTAAGATTAAAGTTGAGAACCAATTGGAAAAATTCATCTAGATAGTCAGATTTGGGGTGGGGGAGAGTATTATGACAAAGATGATGTTTTAGGACAAGAAAAGGGTATGTTTGCCAGATATGTGGAATCAATTAGAATAGCAACTCAGGTTACTATGCCAGTGATAGGTGCTTAATTGATTATAAAATTATTCCATAAAATTTAGGAATTATTGACATGAAATTACTTAAGATACTCATTGTGACTCATATGTGATTTTAGGTATAATTCTGAAGCAAGGAAGTTAAAGTGAGTCAAAGTTTTATATTTTGGCCATTTTTTGAAAATTAATTTTTACTTTTTTCATGGAGCAAGAAGAAGAAAATTAAAAGACAAGAAAGATGGAGACACAAAGAAGAAGAACGTGGGCTACATAGATTTTGCATGGTATTAATTTAATTTATGGACAATCATGCTCACGAATGCAGTAGGTGGATAAATTACCAAAACGTAGGTGTAAAAGTAAGAAGTGACAGCAGATGATAGACAGGAGCAAGCTAAAACGTAGTCCATGCCATCTGAAGCGCAGATAATGTGTTTTACTAAACGTAAACAACGTCTGCGTTTCATGCAAACGTTATGCATGAAACACATACATTTGGCCAAGACATGGGGGAAAACATGAACAATGATAGTGGACCACCAAGTTTATTTGTCAAATTAGTGAATAGGGAAGCTAGTGTGAAAGAGAGCTGTGAGAGAGGGAGGCACAATGAAGAGAGTTGAAGGGGGATTTGGCTAGGTTTATTTCAGTAAGACTGAAGCATTTTCTTTGGAGAGATCTATGGAAGGCTAAGTTCCCAATGCCAGTTCGGAGGTGACATCGACGTCGACGACTTGGATTAAGTATATTTCGTTGTTTTTGTTATTTCTTTCTGTCATTAGAATTTGATTATGCTATCCTAGGTTAATTGATTTGTGTTTTATGTATGGATAATCAAAATTTTGTTATTGTTCAGTTATTTGTGTATGAAACTATTGGTTATTACGAAAAAACGATTTTAATACATTCATTGAATTGTTTATTTGCAAACCCATTACTAAAATTTTGATACAATTCATAATTGTTATATTGAAATTCATGTGTAATGAATAATGATTTGTAATCATTAGGGATAACATGACCTAGGTTAAATAACGAATCATATGTAGTTGTTGCCTTAATTAATCAGCTTTCCTAATTTGTAATGCTACTGCTTAATTAAACCTAGAGATCATATCTTAGGTTATTCGGTGATTAGATTTAATTAATGATCATATCTTGATTAAACAAAACCTAAGAAAAAACTTAGGCTAATTATTAACCAAGATTAATAGTTGCTAGGAGAGGTTTAAGAACAACAAATCCATAGAATATGCTTAATTAAGGTGTAGCACGAGATTGAACTAAAGAACCAGATTCCTACCAAATTTTCATGTTTTTATCATTTTTTTCATGTTTTCTTTAATTTGTTTTCAATAGGTTAGTTTTAGTTTATTTTGTTATTCAAAAAACCAAAATCCCCTGTTAAACCTAAACACCAATTAATTTCATTTCAACAACTTTGGACACACTCTTTGTGGGATCGACCTAGACTCACCACAGCTATAGTAGTAGTCTAGATATTTTATTTTGACTAGTGTTGTGACGCGTAGTTAGTTTTGGTGTCATTGACTGGGAGTATAGTGTTTTAGTTTTTATTTGTGATTTAATTGGTGTTTTGTATATATTTGTTTGTAATTGGTTTCATTTTAGTTATTTCGTGATCATTTCATTGTTTTGTTTCATGTTTGTGATTTAAAAAATACAAAAAAGACATGGATAATAGTAATTTCTTTTATAACTTTTATTCTCAATCCTATAACCAAGTTTAGACTGATCAACCTAACTTTGGTCATGGATGGGATAACCATTAGAATTACTTTTATGATAGTTTGCAAGACACAAAATAATTCCTATATGGACCAGAAGTTTCTTGTCAAAACTCAGGTGCTTATATGGAAGAATTGATGAATGTTGTGATTTCCAACAATCTTCAATTTCAATACGATATGCAATAGCTTCAAGAGAGTATACAACAACTTCAACAAAATACCCAATAGTTCTAGCAGAAAATGAGGCATATAACGTCTAAAAACCAGAACTTAGTAAGCCAAATGGGTGAGATGGCAGTGAGGATCGGCTATTTAGAATCTCAAATGGAAGAGGAGAAGCCATATCAACCCGAGGTATACCCAATGGACATTAGTGCAGACACCTTACAAAGTGATGAGGAATTTTGAGGTAAATCCTCAATGAATTGCTTGTGTCGAAGAAGTTAAGGAGGAGCTTGAGGCAAAAAAGACATATCTTTTAGCTCGGAGGTAAGTACTAAGTCTGTAATTATATTCGAGACTAACCCTTCACCTTTACCTAGTAGGTTGGAAGAATTAAATGATGAAGAAAAAAGCAAAGAGTCATTCAAATTATTTCAAAAGAGTGAGGACTCAGTAGAGATGAAGAATCTGAAGATGGGGAAGATGCTGGAGGTGAACACTTATCAATCAAGCCTTATCCGAAACAACCTCACGTGGAGAATTCACATGTGACACCTGAAGATCACAATTTTGTCATATGAGGAGGAAGCCTGGAGTCGAGCCAGTGACCCCTAAACAAAGGCACTTTTTAGAAGGCAACTTAAGGGAAGTAATTTATTTTCCTTTACATTTCCACGTTACTTTTTATGTGCATGTGTGTTTTACTTTTTTTAAGTTTTCAATCAAACTAAGATAAAGAATAAAACAAACAAACAAACATTTTCTTACTTTCTGCTGCTTTTAGGATTATACATGATTATAGTGTGAATTGAATAGGGAATTTCGTAGCAACTGTAGCATGTATTTTTACTCTTGTGATTGATCAATATGCATTATCTTTAAAAGAGTAGTGACTAGTGGTAGACAAAGCCGGTGAGATTTTGAGCCTTATTAGACTGATACATCCATATTAGTCTCATTGTCTTTTGATAATGTGTGACCTTCCTGACATGTACATCCTGACTTTACTTTGAGTTTGTATTTGAGACCACATTTTTATCACATGCATTAACATGAAAATCATTAGGCATTCTTTGTTTCATAAGCTAAATTAGCTAGATAGCCTACCCTCATTAACATGATTCTTCCCTTATTAGGCCCCCTTTAAGCCTTATTAGCCTTTCTTTTTTGTATCAACCACATTACATGCTTTATACTTAACCAAATGTCCTACCTAAGCCATAAACCTACTGGAACATTTTTGATTGTTGAGTTTGTGGATGTACAAAATTCTAAGTGCGGGGGTGTACATATGTGTGGATTGGGTATAATGATTGGGATGTTATTTTATGTCTTATAATTGAAATTCCCATGTTAAACTTAGTTTCTTTTAATATTGAAAAAAGAGGGGGAAATAAAGAAAGAAAGAAAAGAGAAAAGAAAAAGAAAAAGAATGAAAAAGAAAGAAAGAAAAAGAATGAAAAAATTGTTTAAACAAGTTTATCAAGGAGGACTTGCATATGAGTTTGCAAGGCTATTCATAATTAATGCATTTCCCTAGAGTTGAAATAAATGTGTTATTTGAGTAAGTTGATATGAGGTAGATGTTGGTTTGGAAGGTTCACTCTTGTGGTTTTAATGTATTGTTAGCATAAATTGTATGAGTGATTCTTTTGGATTGGTATATGCTTCATGTGGTTTGTGTGAGAGAGCTGAAACATGTTGTGAAATATAAGTGTTGCATTCATCATAGCTGACGGTATCCAGTTATGTACGAGTGTGAACTTATGCACTTGATGTCATATTGAGTATTGCATTTGTTTCACTAGCTTTAACGATTTTCATGTTACTTGACCCAAATATATCTCACCTTACCTTTACCCACATTACAACCTTAAAAAGTTCTTTAATCCATGATTTTTCTTGTGAACATTAGTGGTAGAGAAATAAAATGATATGCAAAGTTGTGGAATAACATAATCATGAATGGTGTTGAATGTACCTATGGATATATTTATTTAAACACATTTTTCGAGTCTACCATTAGATTGCTCATTTTTTGAAGATAATGAATGCTGATTGATCATGAGTAAAAGCTTGGAATGTTGACATCTTGCTATGATTTCTGAAAGTCACTCATCTTTGGTTGTGATTATATATTTTTGGAACATATGGAAAATGAGTCAATGTTTTTGGGTCTTTGAGCTTAATTTTAATGGTTGGCCTGAGGGCAACCAAAAGCTAATTGTGGGAAAATTGATAGGTTCTTAATTGATTATGAAATTATTCCATAACACTTAGCAATTATTAACATGAAATTACTTAAGATACTTACTTTGACTTATATGCGATTTTAGGTGTAATTAAGAAGCAAAGAAGTTAAAGTGAGTCGAAGCTCTATATTCTGGCCATTTTTAGAAGATTAACTTTTAATTGTCTTCATGGGGCAAGAAGAAGAAAAGTAAAAGACAAGAAAGATGGAAACACAAAGAAGAAGAACGTGGGCTATATGGATTTTGCATGGTATTAATTTAATTAATGGAAAATCATGCTCACGGCTGCAATAGGTGGATAAAGTACCAAAACATAGGCTTAAAAGCAAGAAATGATACTAGACGATAAGCAAAGGCAAGACAAAACCCACTCCATGCCACCTGAAATGTAGATCATACAATTTACTAAATGTAAACAACATTTGCATTTACGCAAACATTCCACATATATGTTTCATGCAAACGTTATGCATAAAACGTAGACATTTGGCCAAGACATGGGGGAGGGTTTAAAAACGTGAATAATGACACTAGACCATCAAGTTTATTTGTCAAATCAGTGAATAGGGAAGCTAACGTGAAAGAGAGCGACGAGAGAGGGAGCTGCAGTGAAGAGAGTCAAAGGGGGTTTCGGCTAGAGTTATTTGAGTGGGGATGAAGCATTGCCTTTGGAGAGATCCATAAAAGGCTAAGTTTTTTTTATGCAAGTTCGGAGGTGACATCGATGTCGACGACTTGGGTTAAGTGTATTTCACGATTTTTGTTGTTTCTTTCTCTCATTAGAAAATGATTGTGATATCCTACGTTAATTGATTTGGGTTTTGTGTATGGATGATTGGATTTTCATTATTGTTAGATTATTTGTGTATGAACCCATTGTGTATTATGAAAAGAAGATTTTAATGCGTTCAGTGAATCATTTATTTGTAAATTCATTGCTAGAATGTCGATATAATTCGTAATTGTTATGTTGAATTCATGTGTAGCGACTAATGATTCACAATCATTAGGAATAATATGACCTAGGTTAAATGATGCATCATATGTGATTGTTTCCTTAATTAATCGATTTTCCTAATTCATAATGTTACTGTCTAATTAAATCTAGAGATTACATCCTAGGTTATTCGGTAGTTAGGTTTAATTAATGATCGTATCTTGATTAAACAAAATCTAAAGAAAAACTCGGGTTAATTATTAATCCATGACTAATAGTTGTTAGGAGAGGGTTGAGAACAAAAATTTCATGAAATATGCTTAATTAGGGTGTAGGTCGAGATTGAACCAAATATCCCTACCGAATTCTCCACTTTTATCATTTTTTTACATGTTTTTTAATTTATTTTTAATAGGTTAGTTTTATTATATTTTCTTATAAAAAAAACTATAACCCCCCAGTTAAACCGAAACACCAGTTAATTTTATTTTTACAGCTTTATACACATTTTCTGTGGGATCGTCCTAACCTCACCACTACTATAGTAGTAGTCTAGATATTTTATTTTAACTAGTGTTATGACACGCGGTTAGTCAAGTAGTTCATAACAAAATGGTGTGTTATTGAAAGACGTAACCGTACCCTAAAAGACATTATTAGGCCAATGCAAAGGAGAACTAGCCTATATGATTATCTAGAAGGGTGGAAACCCAACCTTGCATAAATTAGTGTATGGGGCTTCCCTGTTGAGGTGCGCTAGTATAATCCTTATAAAAGTAAATTGCATGCGCTATTTAGTCCCATATCCCGACCACTCTAAAGGCCACAAATTTTATCGCAGAGAAGTAGAAGCCAAAATAGTGGAATCACAAACAACTAAGTTTTTTGGAATATGATGTCTTTGAGGAGGGTGAGCCCTCTCACCCTTCGAATGATAGCAGGATAGATACTACAATTATTATATATCTACCATTCATGTGGTCAAGTACAGTGGATATAGGTATTAGTACCATGCCTGTGCAGAAACAGGAACCCATACCTGTAAAAAACAGAGGTTTCTGGGCATGAGAACCAATGCAGCTATATAGATCCACTAGAGTGAGATGACTTGTTATCCCATCTGATTACATTTTCTATTTGTGTAAACAAGACTATGATATTGGACATGTTGTGGATCCAGTTACTTTTATAGAAGTTGTTTCTAGACTCCATGTAGATTTGTGGTGGGATGCAATGAATGATGATATGTAATACATGAAACATAATAAGGCTTAGGAGCTAGTTAATTTGTTATAGAATTGCAAACCCATCAGTTGTAAATGAGTTTGAAAAACCAAAATGATTTTACGATAAAGTTTATTGGTTTAAAGCTCACTAAGCTACTATATGGTTCACTTAAAGAGAAAGGTTTGACTTATGTTACCTTCTCTCCTGTATCCTCAAAGGATACATTTCGAGTGATTATGAAAATTGTAGCTCATGATGATATGGAGTAACATGAGATGACTGTCAAAACCACTTTCCTGAATAAAGACCTTTATGAAGAGGTCTATATGGTACAACCTGAAGGATTTCAGGATCCAAATAAAATTGACAAGGATCATACGTTAAGCAAATCAATGTATAATTTACATTGAACCTCTTGAAAGTGGTACCTTAATTTTGATGAGGTTCTCAGCTCTTTCGGCTTCATGGAAAAAATGGTAAAAGATGCTTACACCATAAGGTCAGGGGGAGTAAAGTTATCTTCCTATTGTTTTATGTGGATGATATCATTCTTGTGTCGAATGACTTGACCATGTTGCATGAGGTTAAGCAACTTTTGGCCAAGTATTTCGATATGAAGGACCTTGGTGAAGCATCTTTTCTCCTAGTGATCATGGTGTTGAGTCTTAAAATTTATATCCCTCAATTACTGCAAGTGCATGAGTCATGAGTTGTAGTATTTGAAGGGTCGATCCCATAAGGAGGGTAAACTAATATAATCCTAGGTTATTTAAGGCTCAGAAATTAATAAAATGAAATTTAAAATGAAGTAAGAATTGAAATTGCGCAAAACAAAGGGTCACTATGGAAATTAATCAAAAAAAAAAATACCAAGTTATGAGAGAGGAGATTTTACCTATCATTAATGCTAACCTAGTCAATTATATATTATCGGGGTGTCAGTTTTAGACTATCGTAGGGCGAATTACTCTCTCTCAAGCTATAATCCTGCACCCTACATCATTAAACTGCACCCTACATCATTAACCCTAATTAAATTATAGAATTTGTAATATCTCAATTAACAAACATCCCATAATTAAAATTAGATCGGAGGCTTTCTAATAAACTGTCGGGCCTCACATGGGATCGCTCTCCACGCAAAAACTGATATGATTAACTATGAGATCTATTAGATCTCTTAACTCTTATTAACCTTATCCAATCATTTTTATTTGGCTTAACATTTCGGTTTGTTACCCAAATATGAAAAAATAGAAGTTAATCACAACACCCAATCAATAAAACACAAAATTGACTATATTGACATTAAATCGAAGTAAAATCTCGCAGAGTTAAAACATCGTCAACAATCCAAAATCCATTTCAGTCTTATACATTAAATGAAAAAAAATGAAGTGGAAAGGAAATAAAACTTAGATCGGATAATCAAGAAGGTAGTAGTGTTAGGAGACCACTTAATCTGGGAAGCTGCAGTGTCGGGACCCTCTTCTTTTTTCTGTCTCTCTTGAACTTTCCAAAAGTGGCAGAATGTAGAAGCTTTCCTAAGGTTACATCATTAAGTTTTCTATAGTATTTCTAATTAGGGCAACCCTAGGGTCTTTTTTGGGTCTGAAAGGTTCAAAAAATTCCTCAAAAACTCAATTCGAGACTGCTGTCTGCATATCTATTGTGTAAGCCATGATAGTGGCCTTTAGTGGCACGATTATGACCAAGAGTTTTTTTTTTTTTTTTTCTGTCACGATTGTGGCTTAAAATGCCACAATCATGGTACCATCTTCTGTCATGATCGTGGCATTTTCTTCACGATTGTGGCTCCTAGCTCTTGCTTCCCCTGGGTTATTTCTCGGGTCTTCTCCAAATCTCCTCCAATTGCCCTGAAACACTAATAAACACATTAAGACACCTCATTCATATAAAATTGAAGCTTAACAACATGCTCCAACCCATAAAACACTTAAAACACACATATTTACTAACTAACACAATTCTAACCTAAACATGCACTAAACAATTAAATTAATAACTAAGCATACAGTAAACTACTAAAAAAACACTGTGCAATCGACATCTATCACCTAGGCATGCAGATTCACTAAAACAGGTCTCAACACTCATTAGGTCTCTTGTAGAGTGCACAAATTGAGTGAGTGTTACAAATGTTTAATATGGCTGACTGTAAACCTGTTATAGCATCAATCTCTCATGGTGAGAGATTATATTTGGCATAGTGTCCAAAGAATAAAGTAAAGACAGAGGCTATAAGGAATGTTCCATATTCTAGTGCAGTTGGTAATATGATGTATGCCCAGGTGTGCACTAGGCAAGACATTGCATTTACTGTTAGAGTGTTGGGTTGATATCTAACTAACCCAAGGATATACAACTAGAATGCTATTAAACGAGTGTTGAGATACTTAAATGGAACTAAGGATTATATGTTGACATATAAAAAAGTCAACAGTCTAAACCTCATAGGGAATCCAGATTCAAATTTTAGCTATGTGTGTAGAAGATAAGAAGTCCAAATCAGGATAAAGCTTTAAGTTTGCAGAGGGTAGAATCTCATGTAAGAGTGTCAAGTAGATACAGGTAACTTCCTTATTCATACATAAAAAGTTTGTAGCATGCTATGGGGTTGCATCACATACCATTTGGCTCAGAAACTTGATTTTTGAGTTATATGTGGTTGATTCAGCGGATAGACCCATCCGGTTGTATTGTGATAATCTTATGGTTGTGTTTTTTAGTAACAATATTAAGAATATCCTAGGGTTTATGCATTTGGAGCTCAAATACTTGACCATAAAGGAGTTGATTCAAAAAGGTGATATTGAGGTGGAGCATTTGTGGACTAAGAAGATGTTAACTGATCCTTTAACTAAAGGACTTCACCCACTTGTGTTTGAATGATATGTACTCAGTATGAGTGTCTTAAAGTCCTAAGACACTAGTAATAAGGGATCACTATGTTTGTTCCATGTACATTTGTACATTTTTTATTTATTCTGACAGCATGTGGATTAATAAAGATGATCATTATTTTACTCTCAATCATACATGCTATATATATAGTCATAATATAGGTGTAAGTCTTGAGATTTGTGTCATTCTTAAACATTTTAATGGTCATTAGGCATATATACATGTTGACTTTAAGCCTATGTCATTCGAACACATACAATAATATATATATTCGTAGATTTTAACATAATATGGGGGATATAAGTGTTTAATCCCATAAAGGTGTTATCTAATGCAGTTTATCATTTAGTAAGAGAGTATAAAGGTTTTTTCTAATGTACTTGAGCATTTGGTGAGAGAAAACAAGATTTCTCTGATGCAGTTTTGTATATGCAGTTCAACATCAAGTTTAGAGAAATCGAAACCTATAATCAAAAAGATGATATATATATAATATCATATTATACAGGTATCATTCAAGTTTGCCAAGTTTGTCACATTCCATTTTCTCATTCATGTTAGCGAAGCAATAGATAGCGTGATTATATTGGACATATGTTACACATGAAACATGTGTTTGATATTTTTCAGTATCGAAAGCCTTGTGGGACAGAATGATAGAATTTCATTATCATTGTATCGGATGTTTTGTTTTAAACTTGGTATACCATACAATGATTGGCTTAATCATATTTTGAACTAGTTTTAAATTTATGTTAATATTTTAATTTATTATTATCTACGGGGGAGTATGTTAGATATTTTCCTAATTTTTTGGACAACAATCAATTGTATTTTAATGGTTTTAATAACTTTATTAGTTAAGTCAATCGTATTTGATCTGGAGAAAGATAATAAATTAGCCCAATAAATGATCTAAATTAGTAGGTCTAAGTTTATGAGGAAAATGATTCCCAATCAGTTTAGACCAAACCTATATCGGGCCTGTGATGGGAAGCCCGATATAGAAACTATATATAGAGGTTAAGGTCTCTTACAGTTGCTTAAGTAATTCTTAAGCATCTAGATTCTTTGATAGGTTAAGAATGCTCATGTTTTAAGAAAACTGTAAAACGACATTGACTACATCCTGATGAGGAGTTCTTGTGAAGGTACTGGTTGATTAGAGCTTGTTTCAGCCTAAAAAATCACCTTTGCACGTGTGATAAAACAGAAAACATATATTTCCACATGTACTTCATTTATTTCCTTTCCACAAATGATTTGGGACACGTATTAAGGTTCATGCTACGTGTTACATTTTGACCTAGGAAAGCTTGCAAATAATATACAACATTTATCTTAATATTTAATAAATTTGTCTTGTCTTTCATTAGCCAAATGTATTTTGAAGACTAACATGATGAAGGTAAGCTCTTTGAGGGTTTGCAAGAAGTAAACATAGATTAAAGATATTAATCCAACAAGTTTAAAACAATTTCAAGTACTCAATTGTGAAAAACCTTTTCTCTCCCTTATGGTACTTGGTAAAATGAAGGGAAAAGATGGGTACAACATTAGTCTTTGGTTTAGTAGGAAACAATGTCGCGTATTTCACTAGTAATGTACAATTATTATGGTTTAATTGTTACCGTTTTCCTTTTTATATTTTGCCTTACCTATGTAACCATTATTAATGGTCTAGACACTTGTTGTTGGCTAGTGAAAATCATAACAACAAATATTCTCCAAATATGATTTTCTCTCTCTCATTATTCTTCTGAGTTGCCTCTTTCCTCTTCCCCAATTTTGACTTATTTTCTTAAACTGTGTTAATTAATATCAGAGAAAAATTGTACTTCCTGTTAGTTTGTTGTTTATGTTGTTCTCATATTTTCAATATGGTTGAAGCCACCAGAGGACAAGACATTAAAAAAATAGGTTAGACACTTTATAACCAAGTCAAACAGATGGACAAGAAAATGTTAGAGATATAATTAATGATTAAAAATTCGGATCGAAAGTTAAATAGGGAAGGCAAGAGGTTTAAAATTTAAAGTTTAAAAGATTCAATCGGATTTATACCATCTTAAATAATGAAAGATTAAAAAATTAAAGAATTTTGAAATATGATTGAAAGAGACTGTCCTTACCCATCAAAGAATTTAAAGTTTAAATGAAAAAAGAGATCGTTAAATAAAATTAGTTAATTTATTTTGGTTTATAAATCTGATCAACTTACAAAAACCAACCAATTAATTAATAAACTGATAGGTTATTAACAACAAGGATTATTAAAGTAATTAAATTGAAAAATTTAGAACTGAACTGAAAAGTTGACAAGTTCAAAATTTTTATGGTTTAGTTTTTTAATCAGTGGACATAACTTAAGCTTCAATATGCATAAGCTCAACAAAAATAAGAAATAGTGTTGCGGTACCATTTCAATAATATATCTCCTTAGCAAAGCCATAAATGTCCAACTTTAATCATGTATACTCTAGAGGACAATAAACGGAGTACTCCTTTGTAAATCCAAAAACATATATGGCTCCCATGAGAGCTAGTCAGATGGAATTTCCTTTTTTAATGGATTGGAACTTAATAATTGGATATTTCTATATAAAGCAAAATTTTCATTGATTGCATTATGGTTTAAACAAAAGTGAAGATTGCAAGTGTTCATATGCTAGGAGGAGCTGCAAAATGACATCAATTTTTCTTTAAATAACAAATGACTTTGGAAGAAACCTATTGGAATGAGTATATAACAATTATTACCTAAAGATTTCGAAAATGCCATAAGAGAGTTAAAGGTACTACACCAGAGTGGCAATGCGTGGGATTACTTCTCAATGTTTGATAGATATTCCTCTAGGCTTCAAAATCCTAAATTGTATTTAGTTGGCTTCTTATTGAAGGGATCAAAACCTAAAATCTAACTGCTAGTAAAGTTGTTCAACCCAAAAGCATTGCAATAAGCTTACACATTAGTTAAGAAATAAGATGCCATAACTTCTATTTATTTCCTCAACTACTAAAGAGCTACTAAATACCAGATCCTGAATCTTCACATCTCCTTTACCCTACCTTCTTATTCTATACTAAAAGTCAATCCTCGGGATGGACTTTTACTTACCCCAAGAATACTATTCAAACTTATTCCTTACAAACTCCCCACAAAGCTACCTAGATTACTTAATAATAAAGAGTTTGAGGAAAAAAAGAGTCAAGAAAATATATTTTTAGTACGAAGACAAATATGCACCTGGACATAGTTGAAAGAAGAAATAGTGGAACATGCTTCTTGGAAAGGATAAAGAAGTAGAAAATATGAGAACGATGTAGCTAGAAGAGATCTTAGATGAACCCATATTATATCAATACTATTGAATCTAAAACTCTTTATAGACAATTTCTAATAGATAAAAGTGTTGGGGATGTATAATGGGATTCCTATACACATACTTATTTGTTAATGATAACATACATAACTTTGTGTGTGCATCATCGACTAAAAAAGTATTCAGAAGTAAAAAACTTCACATTGATATTAAGGGGACTAATTAGTTTGTAAAGGATTTAGTAAGAATCTAAAATGGAAACCTTAAGGGGTGACTTTCTCTTTGGATACTTTAGTATTAACCTTAGGAAGATGTGACATACTTCTATGAGTATAATGGTTATTCACTCTTAATGATGTCTTATCCAACTATAGCAAACAAATCATAGTATTTAACTAGTTTTTGGAAGCAAATTATGCTTAAAGGAGGTCACATTAGCTAACCCAAATATGTCACTTCTAACTTTGCAAAACTATTATATAAGCATCAATGTAATAGTCAATTCTATATGTTAAGGCTTATGTATCCCATGGATTAATAGTTTTAAGAACTTACTATAAAAAATAATTCATTGGAGGAACAACAACAATTTTTAGGTTATCGTTTGGCTAAGTTTAGTAATTTTCTAGTAAACCAAATGGATTATTAGACCTAAGGTCTCATGACCATAAATTCCTCTAGAGTAGGTGTAGAGCCTATTAATATCAGGCCTTATAGATATAGAAGCTTACAAAAGAGTATTATAGAGTGGATGATACAAGAACTTATGAAGTAAAGAGTCATTCAACACAATCACATTCCCTTCTCTTCTCTAATAAATTGGTAAAGAAAAAGGATAACTCATGACAATTTTATCAATTATAGGGAGCTAAATAAGAGCATCATTAGATACAAGTTGCTTATACCAATCATTAAAATACTTTCGTATGACATACATCGAGCAATACGATTCTCTAAGCTATACCTAGGGTCAGGTTATCACCAAATTAGAATGCACTCTTCTAATGTCCATAAAACAAATTTTATAACTCATGAAGGGCATTATAAGTCTATAGCAATGCCTTTTGGGAACACCAAAAATGCTCCCTCTACGTTTTAGAGCATAATGAATGAGTTATTCAAGGGATATTTGAGGTGATATGTGTCGCTCTTCTTTGATGACATCCTCCTTTATGAACAAATCTTTGAGGGCCAAGTTGATCACCTTAATATAAACTTGAAAATTTTAAAGCATAATCATCTTTTTTATAGGGGTTAGAAGTGCAACCTTGTAGTTTCCACAAGTAAAATGTCTTAGGCACATTCTTTTAGTCTTTAGTGTAACATCCCGTTCCCATACTAAGGGTTAGAATCTTAAAATATGATACACATGAGATCAGTGAGAGATTAAGAAAAATGCATGTTATGCTTATGCATATTGCTAGCATACATGCATGTGAATTTGAATTCATTGATAATTTTTGGGTATAATTGATATATATATATATATGACTTGTGACTCTTCTTAATAATTGTGAATTAATTGTATTGAAAATCGATGTGGAGAATATATGTATTGATTTAGAATTGTTGGTAAATTTTGGAGAAAATTTTCAAAAATATTGAGCATTATTGGACTAGGAAAAAGGCCAAGAGGCAAGTAAATGGATAAATAGAGATATAAATAAGAGTTGAATGACATTGAAGAATTTTTTTCATTGATGACTTTAGAATTTTTGGGAAAGTGATATTAAAAATTGAGAGACATTTGTAGTAAAAATATTGGAGTTCTAGTTAAATGAGAACTAGTTAAAATCTTAAGAGATGGATGAGTGAAAAGTGTCATATGTAAAGTTGATCTTAAAAAGTTTACTACTATTCTTTTAACTTTGAAAGACAAAGACATTGTTTGTCTTGTCTTAAAAATGTCTTCTTCGTGGTTATCTTTTCAAGCTTATTCCTTTACACAGAGTTTTTCTTCAAATATTCACCAAAGAAAAAAAAACCTTATTCTCATCTATCCTTTTTGTGCTCCCAACTTCAGTTTTCTTTCTTCTTCTTAAAGAAAAATCAAAACTTGTGATCGACACTTCGTATCGATCTAAAGATCAATCCCTTAGAAACCGAATAAAAAATAATTAAATTCCAAGGATTGCAATATAGGATACAACCTCGGGTCGTCTCACTTAATTGGAACCAAGTGAAAAAGGTCTAAGCTAGCCTAATTGTCGAAAAAATGCCAACAAAGTTGATAAAAAGGGGTTTTGGAACTTTTGAAAGAACTAAGGAAATTTAACTAAAATTGAAGGTCATAGTATAAAAAGTATCTTTTTGTATTTAAAAAAAATGAAATTGAAAATTCGAGTAATAAGCAAATGAGATTAAATTCTCTTGAAAATGAGCTTAGGCTATCATGGTTCAAAACAAATTTTCAGGGAGTGAAATTCACTAAGTTTTCGATTAACAAACCTTAAAGACTCTCCTTAAGTCCAGGATCTTGATTAATGAACTTCATTTCTCAAGATCCCATTAAGTGCTCTTAAGCCTTAGAACCTTAAAGGACTCTTTAAGTCCAAGGTTTTAATTAATGAAGGTTTTAATCAATGAACTCTATTAATTAAAACCTTGCTAAATGCATCTTAGTGTGTGAAATGGACAAGTTATGCAATTGGTCAATTGGCTCAAAGACAATCTCAATATCAAACACAACTAGGCAGATAAAGAGAATTAACACAATCACTAAAAGACATATATGAAACTTCATATATTGAGCATCAAAGTCCTACAACTAACCAATTCCATAACACAAGACATCGTTCGACACTTGATTAAACTATAACCAAGCTAATCTAACTACACAACAGTAAACCCTAACTCAGGAATTTACAACAATGCAATTAAACTTGACAATGTAATATTAACTCCCTTTTTAAGAACCGATGAACTCAAGCCGATGCTACATTCTCAAGAGAAAATGTGGATTTAGCCGAGCATGACTCCTGATTCTCTCACTACTGTTGAAGATCGGGTGTCACCCATGGTTGCAATAGAGAATGGCGGTGGAGTGGAGATGATGGCGATGGTCGCAGATGAGAGGTTGATAATGTTCGGTCCAAAAATGTCTCTCCGCCTCCAAAGGTGTAGCGCCACAGAAGAAGCTCCCTTTTGACCTAAATTTAACAACCTTTTAAATGATGGGTACGGGTCGGGTTGACACAGTGAGAGAACTTTCCAAATAAAGTCTGGATATCCGTCTGCTCGCCACGGCGAGATGATTCTTTGACATCGCGGCGTGCTCTTCCTGAATCGCTCGCCGCGGTGCATTGATTTGTTGGTGTCGTGGAGCGTTGTTACCTGTTGATGCGCCGTGATGAGATAGTTAGTTTACTCCATGACGTGCCTTCTTCTGGATGCGTCGCAAAGTGCGTGAAGGAGCTTACATCTTGTTGGCTTTCTGATCCTTTTGACTCCCCTTTTCTTTTGCAATACAAAATAACAATTTGCAGTATCAATTTCTCTTAGAAAAATTATAATGCAATTAATGTCAATTTGCAACAATTTTACTAACAAATCGCATAAAATATAAGCTCACTGCAATGGACTAATTAAAGCACAAAATCACAAATTAAGAGTAAAAAAGCACATTAAAAGCCATGAAAATGTAGCCAATTTATATAATAAACTTGAGCTCAATCAAATTCCCCCACACTTAGACCTTTTTACTCCTGGAAAAAGTTTATAAGAGTAAAAAAGATACAAGTGTAAAAAAAAATTCATCCATGCTCAAAACAATAACAGGAAATTGACACAAGTCATTTTCTCAAAATTCAATCAAAGCAGATTGAAAGAGTGCTAATAAAACAAACACTAAAAGAATTCAATCCAAGAGATTAGAAAAAACATATGTCACTCATGGTTAAGTGTTTGCTCTCGCCTCACGTGTATCGGGGATATGTTTACTCTCAATCTACTGAATCCATTCTCTACCATAAGCTTGTATCAGTTCTATTTCTCCACTACAAAAACTATGATTTTGAAAATCAAGAGGACTTTTCAGGGTTGTAATATATGGAGGGCTAGATGAATGGATAGGATGAAAGAAAGAAAAAAGTATGAACACATGCACTAAAATTATGAATTGGATGTCAAAAGATAAACTAATATTGACACTTTTTTTTACATTTACACTGCTTGAATTGTTCTTGCTCTTTCTTTTCTTTTCTTTTTCTTCCTTTTTTTTTGATAAAATTTTTTTTGTCCCTTTTTGGAACACACTTTTTTTTAATATGAAAATTGAACTATTGACATCATATAGGGGTGTATGCAATTTCTCATAAATAATGACGGCTCAATGGGCTAGCAAGGGAAAAGTGTTTATGGGACTGTGTTTGGGAGAAAGGGTAAATGAAAGAATGCCTCTATCACATCAACAAAATTCTAGTCTATAAAGCTTTGATTAAGAATTGAAACAAGTTCTAGAGAGATATGAAATAAGTAGATGCACACAATATTGAAGAAGAAATTAGGCTCAAATATCCTTCCAACAAGGGTAATATCTTAATGAACAATCTCAAGTCTTAAAAACGTAAAGTGCTACTTTGTTAGCATGCCTTCACTCACTTTGTGTTGAAAACATCAAAAGTAAAATTAGCCAAGGCCAACGATCGTTAAAAGAATGGAAGGTATTTTCATAAACTCAAGTACCACTTTGAAACTTATAAGGTCTTTGAAAAAAAAAAGTTATAAGAGTCTAGTGTGGAAGAAGTTGGAATTGAGGAAAAATTTTCACAAGCATTCTGTAAAAAAGTGGACGTCGCGACGTGCAACATGTACGCTTCGACGTGTGTGCATGAATCACTAGCCTCGCCGCGGTGTGTGACCTGTCGCCGCTGCGAGGAACAACAGAATGGCATAATTTTTTTTTACCAAGTTTAAAAATTTGTAACATTATGCAAGATTGGCTAACACACACATCAAAAGTGTCAATATGGAACACAATAAGAGTAACAAAATGGGAACAACTCCCTCAAACTTAATCAACACATTGTCCTCAATGAAAATGAAGATAAAACTTAAACACAGATAAAGACATGAAGAGACAAAAGGTAGCTTTATTAGAAAGTGAAAGAAAAATAAAACGAGCTATCTATCGAGATGGTTCTCCTCCATACTTGTTAAGAAAGATAGTACATCCAAAACTCAAAAGTAAAGAAACAAGTGAAGGAGAGAAAGAACCTGATATTTATGGTGATTTTTGGTTCTCATGATAGAGCTTCAAGAGATGGCCATTCACCTTGCGTCGTGTTCCAGTTTCTTCATGTACAAGCTCTACCATACCAAAGTTGTGCACTTTCGTGGCCAAATACGGTCCATCCTAATGAGTATTGAAATTCTCATGTTTGAAAGCGAACTGAGCCTTGAATAACAGGACTTTGTCCCCTTCCTTGAAGCTTTTCCTCTGAAGGATCTTATCACACATTAATTTTGCCTTTTCCTTATAGATTCGAGAGTGTTCATATGCCTCTAACCTTAACTCTTCTAGCTCTTGAAGTTGCAGCTTCCTCTCCAAACCGAAAGATTCCAAGTCCATATTGCATTGTTTAACTGCCTAATATGCTTTATGCTCCAATTCTACAGGCAAATGGCAAGCCTTTCCATAAATCAAGCGATAAGGAGACATCCCTATTGGGGATTTATAAGCAGTCCGATATGCCCATAGTGCTTCCTTGAGGCGAAGGCTCCAATCCTTCTTAGATGGCTTCACTATTTTCTCCAAAATGTGTTTCACCTCTCTATTGAAAACTTCAGCTTGTCCATTAGTTTGTGGATGGTATGCAGTGGAGACTTTGTGAGTGACCCCAAATTTGAAAAATAGGTTAGCAACGACTCTATTACAAAAATGTGTTCCTCTATCACTAACCAGAGCTTTAGGTATGCCAAATCGACAAAAAATGTTGGACTTAAGGAACTTAGATACGGCTTGGGCATCATCTTTTCTAGTAGGAACGACCTCTATCCATTTGGACACATAATCAACAGCTAAAAGGATATACACAAAGCCAAAAGACTGAGGGAATGGGCCCATGAAATCAATTCCCCAAACATCAAAGATTTCGTAAAATAAAAGAGGTTGCTGTGGTATTTCATGTCGCTTTCCTAATCCTCCAATCCTTCAAATCGTTGACATTTATCACATGACCGACAAAAGTTAAATGAATCCTTAAAAAGTGTAGGCCAATAAAAATCAAAATCTAGAATTTTCCTAGATTTTCTCCTTACACTGAAATGCCCACCACAAACCATTGAATGACAAGTTGAAATTATAGCATCAAATTCCTCATGAGGCACACATTTTCGGATTACCTGGTCACTGCACATTCTCCACAGATGAGGAGCATCCCAGATGTAATGTCGAGTTTCACTCTTTAGCTTTTGAGCTTGTGCCTGAGACATAAAAGGAGGAGTGAGTCCAGACATGAGGTAATTGACAATATGTGCATACCAAGGTTCTTTAAAAACTGAAGCACATAAAACTGAATCAGGAAATAAATCACAGGTAAGTTTCGAAGAATCCACTCCCTGTGTTTCGTTCGGTAGCCTGCTCCAATGGCCGATTACATAGTTTGCCGCTCCCGCTTGATCCTTTATCTCGATATCTGGCAATGCCCACCGTATCAGTTTAGGCTTCGATTGTGGTTTCTTGAGGAGATACCGAACAACTACATGATCAGTAAAAATGGTAACATGTGAGTTTAACAAATATTGCCTAAATTTTTCCAAAGCAAAACTACTGCAAACAACTCTTTTTTAGTTGTTGTATAGTTGATTTGAGCTGGATCCAGTGTTTTCGAGGCATATGCGATAAATCTTGGTAGTTTCTCCTCCCGTTGACCCAACATAGCCCCTATAGCACAATTGGATGCATCACATGAAAGCTCAAAAGGTAAGTTCCAATCAGGAGCAACTAAAATAGGTGGGGAAATGAGTTTTGATTTCAACATGTTAAAGGCAGTTTTGCAAGAATCATCAAATTCAAATTTTTCATCCTTTTGTAAAAGCTTGGAGAGAGGTAACACAATTTTGTTGAAATCCTTTATGAATCACCTGTAAAATCCTGCATGACCCAAAAATGATCTTATGTCACGAACACAAACAGGGTAAGGCAAAGAAGATATGACCTCAATCTTAACTTTATCTACTTCAATCCCTTTGCTAGAAATTAAATGACCGAGCATGATTCCTTCACTGACCATGAAATGACATTTCTCAAAGTTCAAAATCAAATTCTTTTCAATGCATCTTTGTAAAACTTTTGCAAGACTGAATAAGAAAGCATCAAAAGAATCACCGTAGACTGTGAAATCATCCATAAATACTTCCATACATTCTTCTAAAAACTCACGGAAAACAGCCATCATGCAACGCTGGAAAGTTCCTGGGGCATTACATAAACCAAAAGGCATCCCTCGATATGCAAAGGTGCCAAAAGGACATGTAAAGGTGGTTTTGTCTTGGTCCTTCGGTGCAATGGGTACTTGAAAGTACCCAGAGAACCATCCAAAAAACAGTAATATGATTTGCCCGCGAGTCTTTCAAGCATTTGATCAATAAAAGGGAGAGGGAAATGGTCTTTTCTTGTGGCATCATTTAATCGTCTATAATCTATACAAACACGCCACGAATTCTACACTCTGGGAGGAATAAGCTCATCTCTATCATTTTTTACCACCGTTATCCCACTCTTTTTTGGCACTACATGTATTGGACTAACCCACTCACTATCAGAAATGGGATATATTATCCCTGCACTCAACAACTTCGTGATTTCCTTCTTCACCACATCTAAGATAAGTGGGTTTAGTCTTCTTTGAGGTTGCCTCACCGATTTTGACCTTTCACTCAATAAGATCCTATGTGTGCAAATAGCTAGGCAAATGTCGGGTATATTTGCTAAAGTCCACCCTATAGCTCTTTTTTGTTCCCTCAAAACATTCATGAGTCTCTCTTCCTCAGTATGGGATAAGGTTTTAGCAATTATGACAGGTAATCGCTCATTAGACTCAAGAAAGGCATACTTTAAAGTAGTGGGTAAGGGTTTGAGCTTAAGCACAGAAGGTTGCATAACAGAAGGGATCAATTTATGAAGTTCAAAAGAAAAGAGATCACTCCCTCTTTCTTCTGACGTGGAGTCTGTCTCCTGGTAAGCGGTTGTGGCCAATCCTTCCTGCTTCCCTGAAACATGGACAAAAAATCTTTTTCCAAGATCAAGTGAATGTAATCCAGCATCCAAAGAATTCTTTTGCAACTTATATTTATGGCAAGCATCATCCACAGCTAAATTAATCATATTCACACCCAAAAACGAATAATCCTCATGCGGATGTTTCATTGCTTCATACATGTTGAAACTTACCTGTTGGTCACCTACCTCCATGGTGATCTTACCTTCCTTGATGCTGATCATGGTGCTTGCTGTGTGCGAAAAGGGTCACCCGAGAATCAAAGAAGTATCCTGCACAACTTCAGTAGACATATCAAGTACGTAAAAATCAGCAGGAAATACTAAACCCTTTACCTGGACCAAGATGTCCTCAATTATGCCCACTAGATGCCTAAATGATCTATCAGCCAACTGTAGGACAACAGATGTGAGTTTTAAACTTTTCACTCCTAAGGACTGATAGACAAATTTTGGCATCACATTAATAGCCGCCCCCAGATCTAACAAAGCTCTTCCTATAGTTACCTTCCCTATGATGCATGGAATGGTGAAAGATCCAGGGTTTTGACATTTCACAGGTATTTGAAGTTTAAATAGGGCTGACACATTAGAGCTCACTTGGACTCTCTCATTTGGCCTAAACTTTCTCTTGTTGGTGCACAAATCCTTAAGATATTTAGCATAGGCCAGAACTCTCTTCACTAGATCAAGCAAGGGAACATTTTCCTCAACTTTTCCAAACAAATCAATGATTTCTTTTTCATGCTTAATCTCATTCATACGCTTGCTCATCAAATATGAATTTGGAAAAGGAAGGTCTTGAAGACTTACCTCCTTACCTTTGCCGTCTTGCTTGCTTGATTCTCCATGTTCATCTTGGTCCATGTTTAGCTTAATTCCCCGACAACGGCGCCATTTTGATCGGCACTTCGTATCGATCTAAAGATCAATCCCTTGGAAACCAAATCAAAAATAATTAAATTCCAAGGATTGCAATATAGGATGCAACCTTGGGTCGTCTCACTTAATTGAAACCAAGTGAAAAAGGTCTAAGCTAGCCTAATTGTCGAAAAAATGCCAACAAAGTTGATAAAAGGGGGTTTTGGAACTTTTGAAATAACTAAGGAAATTTAACTAAAATTGAAGGTCAAAGTATAAAAAGTATCTTTTTGTATTTTTTTAAAAAATGAAATTGAAAATTCGAGTAATAAGCAAATAAGATTAAATCCTCTTGAAAATGAGCTTAGACTATCATGGTTCAAAACAAATTTTCAGTGAGTGAAATTCACTAAGTTTTCGATTAACAAACCTTAAAGACTCTCCTTAAGTCCAGAATCTTGATTAATGAACTCCATTTCTCAAGATCCCATTAAGTGCTCTTAAGCCTTAGAACCTTAAAGGACTCTTTAAGTCCAAGGTTTTAATCAATGAACTCCATTAATTAAAACCTTGTTAAATGTATCTTAGTGTGTGAAATGGACAAGTTAATGCAATTGGTCAATTGGCTCAAGCACAATCTCAATATCAAATACAACTAGGCAGATAATGAGAATTAGCACAATCACCAAAAGACATATATGAAACTTCATATATTGAGCATCAAAGTTGTACAACTAACCAATTCCATAACACAAGACATCGTTCGACACTTGATTAAACTATAACCAAGCTAATCTAACTCAGGAATTTACAACAATGCAATTAAACTTGACAATGTAAGATTAACTCCCTTTTTAAGAATCGGTGAACTCAAGTCGATGCCACATTCTCAAGAGGAAATGTGGATTTAGCCGAGCATGACTCCTGAATCTCTCACTACTGTTGAAGATCGGGTGTCACCCATGGTTGCAATAGAGACTAGCGTTGGAGTGGAGATGATGGTGATGGTCGCAGATGAGAGGTTGATAATGTTTGGTCCAAAAATGTCTCTTCGCCTCTAAAGGTGTAGCTCCACAGAAGAAGCTCCCTTCTGACCTAAATTTAGCAACCTTTTAAATGATAGGTGTAGGTCGGGTCGACACAATGAGAGAACTTTCCAAATAAATTCCGGATATCCGTCTACTCGTCGTGGCGAGATGTTTCTTTGACGTCGCGGCGTGCTCTTCCTGGATCGCTCTTCGCGGCGCGTTGATTTGTTGGCATCATGGTGCGTTGTTTCCTGTTGATGCGCCGCGGTGAGATAGTTAGTTTTTTCCGCGACGTGCCTTCTTCTGGATGCGTCATGACGTGCGTGGAGGAGCTCACGTCCTGTTGGCTTTCTGATCCTTTTGACTCCCCTTTTTTCCTACAATACAAAATAATAATTTGCAGTATCAATTGCTCTTAGAAAAATTATAATGCAATTAATGTCAATTTGCAACAATTTTATTAACAAATTGTGTAAAATATAAACTCACTGTAAGGGACTAATTAAAGCAAAAAATCACAAGTTAAGAGTCAAAAAGCACATTACAAGCCATGAAAATGTAGCCAATTTATATAATAAACTTGGGCTCATTTTGATCGACTCTTCGTATCGATCTTAAGATCAAACCCTTGGAAGCCGAGTCAAAAATAATTTAATTACAAGGATTGCAGTACATGATGCAACCTCGGGTCATCTTACTTAATCGGAACCTAATGAAATGGACCTAAGCTAGCCTATATGTCATAAAACGCAAGTGAAATGAGCAAGGAAGGGGGGGTTTGATTTTTGAAAATATTAATGAACTAAAAAGTATTGTAAAAAGCATGTAAAAAGTATTTTTGGGTTTTTTAAAATAAAAAATGAAAAGATTAAGACAAGTGATAAAATCCTCTTGAAAATGAGCTTTGGCTATCACAGTTCAAAACTAATTTGACGGGATTAGCAAACACTAAGTTTGAAATGATAAACCTTAAAGGATTTTCTTTAAGTCCAGGATCTTGATTAATGAACTCCATTTCTCAAGATCCCATTAAGTGCTCTTAAGCCTTAGAACCTTAAAAGACTCTTTAAGTCCAAGGTTTTAATCAATGAACTCCATTTCTTAAAACCTTGTTAAGCGCATCTTAGTGTGTGCGGTGGAATTGCCAATGCAATGGGTCAAATGAAATTTAGCATCAACTCAATATCAAACACAACTAGGCAGATAAAAGAGAATCAACAAGATCACAAGTGGACATATATAAGACTTCATATATTTAAGCTCAAAGTTCTACATAAACAAATCCATAACATATTACATTGTTCAACACTTGATTAAACTCTAATCAAGTAAATCTAACTACAAAGCAATAAACCCTAACTCAGAAGTTCATAACAATGTAGTTAAATGTGACAATGTAAACTACTAACCCAAACAACACATTAAATATCCAACATTTGATTAGACTATAATCAAGTAGCTTCACTAGAAGTTACAAATCCTAGACTTAGGCATTCATAAACCATAGCTAGACTACAGATTAAGCTACTTCCCTTTGAAGCTCAGTAAACTCCAACCGTCACTACATCTTCAGGAGAAACTAAATGCCTAACCACGCATTACAACCGAAAACTTCACAACTCGTAATGAATCCAAGCTACTCATGGTGGAGTCGGCGGTAGAAATGAAAGAATAAACCTATGCAACAATTGTCCCCAGGGAACCCCGAAGGGAACCTTGGGTGGTGAGGTCGTGACTTCTTTTGTTCTCTCTTCGCTTGTCTATCTCCTCTCTCTGTTTAAATGCTCGATCCCCCTATTAACCTAATTTGACAAGGTTTTATAGAATGGTTCGTGGGTCGGGTCGGAATAATGAGAGGATTCTCTAAATTAAGTCCGGATACCCGACCGTTCGCCGCGACGAGGAAAGAGCTGCGCCGCGACGTGTACTTTTTGGATCGCTCGCCGTAGCAAAACAATTAATCGATGCTATGGTGCGTTGTTGACTGTTGATGTGCCGCGACGAGATAATTAGTTTTCACCGCGACGTGCCTTCTTCTGGATCCGTCATGACGTTCACAACGTTCTGAATTCCGTTCTGTTCCGGCCGGAACGTTCCGTATCGACCAAAAAATGGTACCGAAATGGGCATAAAGATATCGAGGATGAATTCCGGTTGGTACCGACCAATTCTGGCGGTACCGACCGGTATTCAAAATACCGGTCAAATATCGGTCGGTACCGAAAATTTTAAAATATTGGGGAAATTTTTTGCAAAATTTTTTAAAATTTTAAAAATTTCCCTCCCTCCCTCCTACCTCTATAGATAATTATTATATATAGAAATAATTAAAATATAATAAAGATATATATAAACTAAAATGAATAAGATATAAACAAAAAGCTAAATTAAATAATCTACAACTTTAAAATATGACAATTGATTATTTTATAATTTTAAACAAATTTAGAGACAATTTTATAAATTTAAAAATATTTTGTATTATTGTAATATTTTAAATAATTTGTATTATTCTTAATTTTATAATTGTATGATGATAATTGTTTTATTTATATTAATTTGGCTTATTATTTATATGTAAAATATTTAAAATTTATTGTTATTTCATATTAATTATCATTATTATTTATTATTAAGATTTTTGAAAGCATGGTTGATGTAAATAGTAAACTAGTAAAGTATACAGTACAACTGTATAATATACCAATATAGACTATTTTGCAATTCTTAAAAATTTTATTGACTATTTCATAAATTTTAAAAATTTTCCAAACCGGTATCCGGTACCAACCGGTACGGGTACAGTTCTGTTCCAAAGTTCAATCCGGTACCGAACCCCGTACGGTATTCATAACATTGGACGTGCGTGGAGGAGCTTACATCCTGTTGTCTTTCTGATCCCTTTGACTCCCCTTTTCTCCTGCAATATAAAATAACAATTTGCAGTATCAATTGCTCTTAGAAAAATTATAATGCAATTAATGTCAATTTGTAACAATTTTACTAACAAATTGCATAAAATATAAGCTCACTGCAAGGGACTAATTAAAGCACCAAATCACAAATTAAGAGTCAAAAAGCACATTAAAAGCCATGAAAATGTAGCCAATTTATATAATAAACTTGGGCTAAATCAATTTGCCAACCCCTACAGTGGTGTACGTGAGTTGCATGAAGTTTAGGGCTTCTTGAGTTTTTGAAAATTTTATAGCTATATCAAGTAAGTATCTTGTGAATCCTTTAGAGTTGTTGTTTTTATAAAACAAAAATGGTGACTTATTGTCATGACATGAATAAGGAAAAATGGACATTTCTCATGTTTGCTGTGAATATAAGATGGAAATGCATATTTTGTTAACTTTTGGTTTTGGTTATAAAAATGATATATGAGGTTGTAGAAATGATTTTGTAGTTGAAAGATCATAGAAAACATGTATGACTAAGTGCATAAAAATTAGGAGAAAAGAAAAAGTAAATGCTCTGTTTATTGTTGTGTATTCATTGTCTAGTGAGTTTTGAGAGTTTTAAGAGATGAACAAAAAATGAATTTGGAGTTGAAGAATAGTTATAAGATGATGTTCTGAGATGAGAAAGATTGCTTAGATGATAGTTAGAGGAAGAAATTTAAGAGAATGTAGAAAATGAAAATATAAGAAAATGACAGTGAAGAAAGTGTTTAAAATGGTGAAATGCATGGATGGATTTATTTTTTGTTTTTGATGATTTTATGAAAACTTGGATTTTGGATTTTTGTTTACAAATATTGAGTATAATAAGAGTCAAAAATGAAGAGAAAATGAGGGTAGAATCAAATTAGCAATGTTAGATAGAGAGAGAGAAGAGAAAAGATGAATAAATGCAAAAAAATGAAGACAAACGTGGAGAATTTCTGATTTTTGATGTTAATTATTGGTTTTTGATATGTTTTTGATTCTATTGGGTTGCATGGAAGTCAAGAATGGGGTTGAGATGAGTTAAAGAAGTTGGTTTGAAAAAGGAATTATTCAAAAATAGTATGAATTAGGCTCTATTGCCATATTGAAATGGATGATGCAAAAGTACAAAAACTGAAATTTGCATTTATGAGAATCAAATTTTTAATGTTTAAGTTTGAATCTTGGGTTTTGATTCATTTTTGTTGAGTTGAACCAAAAGGGAAGAAGTATAGATGATTTATATGGTAGTTGAATAAGATAAGAATGAGGAAGCTGGAAAAAATGGAAGGAGAGAAGAAGAATTGCAGTTTCAGTGAAATAAGAAGAAAGAGGATACATGATCGTGCTTTAGCACGATCGCAACATTGCTAAAAAATTCAGAAAGCAAGATCGTGCTTAAACACGATTGTGACTTCGCTGAAGGCACGGTCGTGACCCAAAGTTGTTTATAGGAAAATGGTTTTTCTAAACATCTTTCAATCATTTTGTTATAACTTCTTCTACCGACATCCAAATGAATTGATTATTGAACCATTAGACTCGTAACACATTGATCTACCTCTCACCAAAAATTATAACAATTTGAGTTCATTTAGGAGAGACTGAGTGATAAAATTGGGACGGAAATTAGTTCTGGAGATTGTGTGTGCACGGTCGTGCGTTAAGGTTGCACAACCGTGACTTTCACTTGTTGTTGTGCACGAGCATGTGTTATGATTGCATGCCTATGACTCTGGTGATTTGGAGTGCACGGCCGTCACGATCGTTCCTCTAAACGATCGTGACCTGAAGCTGCTTATAGGAAAATGGTTTTTCTGAACATCTTTTAATCTTTTCATTATAACTTCTTCTCCTGAAATCCAAATGACTTGATTCTTGAACCGTTAGACTCGTAACACATTGATCTACCTCTCACCAAAAATGATAACAATATGAATTCTTTTGGGAGAGATTGAGTGATAAAATTGGGATGGAAATTAGCTTTGGAGATTGTGTGTGCACAACCATGCGTTAAGGTTACACAGCCGTGACTTTTACTTTTTAGTGTGCACGGGCGTGTGTTATGGTTGCACACCTGTGACTCTGGTGATTTGGAGTGCACAGTCGTGACTTAATTTGAGTTAGGTTTAAAAGTGGATGATTGTGCACCTAAGAGGTTTTGCTCACTAAACATCTTTCCTTCTTTTGCCTATAATTTTTTCTATGGTTATCCAAATGAAATGATTTTTAATTTAGAGTAAACTGAAGACACAGGGTTACAAATTTTTTGAAGAAGTCAAATTTTAATTCTATATCTAGAGTTCTAGATTTCTTAATTAAATTTGAGTACAGGATACTGTTTTAGTTTATTAACAGTCTAAATTAATTAGAGTATAACTTTTGTAGTATTGAACCAAATTGAATGATCTTGTTGTATTTAGAAACTTAAGACAATGAGGAATAATTTTATTGAAGGAAGTGTTGCCCCTTATCCAAATGTTTATGAAAAATTGACCCGAAGGTCTAGAATTTTGGAGATATTCTAAGAAGAAATGAGAGTTTGGATCTTGTATGATCATATAATGTTAGAATAATATTAGTGAATGAATTGTTGATCTCAAAACATCAAAGATATGTATATAACGGAAATAAAGATATTCATATGATTGTAGTTTTGATTCAAAGGAGAGGAGTAATGGGTATCAAGTTAAATTGAATGAGAATTGGGTTTTTATGAGTAAATAATGCTAAAAGATTAAATGATAAGAAATTGAGTTATAAAATGAGAATGTAGATAAAGTGTGAGATTTGATACTATACCTGGGATTGTCATTGAGCATGCATTGTGAATAGTTCGTTTACACATTTGTGCATAAATAAATGCTTATAATTGTGCAAAGTAATTAATGTGTGTGTGCAATGTGTGTGTTGCATTGTTTTGATATGTAGGATAAATGTCCGTATTAAGATATTTCTAGATTATAGAAGCTAACTGTGAGTTAACCTATATAGTCTCATTTTATTGTTTGTTCCGATTTCAATTTCTGCATTGAATGACCACGATTATGATTATTATGCAATGTGAATATAATTGATATGAATGTGATTTGCTTATGTTGATGCCTGACAATGAAGGTCCGAGACTTGATGCATACATGTGATATTGAAGTGCTACTTGTATGTGAATGAGAAGAAGTAAGTGTACTCTCAACTTAATTGTTGAATGCCAGACCAAGTTTCGTTGATGAATGTGAAAGTGATTGTGAATTTGAAATCAAGTGACTGATTAAAAATATATGAATGTGATGCATTCCATTACATGAATGCATGAAACATAAAGGCAGTTGTGACCAGAGTAGGCACCGAAAAAAAGCCTAAAGCTCAGCATGTGAAAAAGAGCTTAAAGCTCAAACTATGAAAAAGAGCCTTAGGTCTAGTTATGAATGTACCTGGTATCCACTAAGGGATATGAGACATTATCTGATACAACTCGGTATCCACTAAGAGATATGAGCTAGTCATTAGGCACTCGGTTACAACAAAGTAACAAATTGAAAGTGAGTCTCATGTGCACTGCATATGCATGATATGAATGATTATAATGTTTTGAATGATTTCAGAATGTGGTATGTGTTGAATGTAAAATGTGAAATGATTAATCAAGTGTATGTGATTCCATATGATTATTAATTAAATGATGTGAATTATATGAATATATAAATTGTATGTGTTATGTGATTGAGTGAGCTATCGAAGATAGTCATTCACTGAGTTTGTAAATCTCACCCAAAATTTGCAATATTTTTTTGGCATAAAGGAGTTACCCTGTTAGGCTAACGAGGGTACAGACATTGCATTCAAGTAAGAGATAGAGGTCGGGATCAATTTGCGCCTACATTTGTATTTTCTTATTTTTGTATCAAATTGAGTTTTTCGCAATTATTGTAACACGTATATTTGAATATTAAGTTTTGTAATAACTTTCCAAAGTGGAAAGGTTTGTAAATGAGAATGATCTTGAGTGTAATAATAGTAAATGTGATTTTGATGTTATGAAAGAAAAGAATATTGATTTTCGCATACGCTTGTGCTGTTTATGAAAAAATATTTTACTGAGTTTTGACTGATTGATCGTTCTAGCATGCCACCCTTGTGGGATTCACACTCAGACATCACTTAGGATGTCAGGTATGTGTCTTGCGAGAGTGGGGTGCTATATCTAGCGTCTCTATTGATTCTAAGAAAGTAGAGTTCATTTCAAAATGGCCAGTCCATGTCGATATGATTAAACTAAGAATTTTATTGGGTCTAGCTGGGTATTATAAGGGGTTCATTAAACACTTCAAAAATTTTAGCAAAACTTTGATTGAATTATCCAAGAAGAATGCATTTTTGTGGGTTGATAAGGCTAAGGAGGGATTCCAAAATTGAAAGACAACTCTTATAAGTGTTCTAATCTTGACATTACCTAATTTCTTTAAACCTTTTCCAATTCAAGCTAAAGTTTGTGAATATAATTTAGGGGCAGTGCTAAGCTAATGTGGACACACCATAATTAGTGTTTATCTACTCATGAGAAGGAGTGACTTACAGTTATTATGGTTTTTAAGTATTAGGATCGATATTTGGATGGGAGGACCTTTATAATCCACATAGATCACAAAAGCTTAAAGTTCCTATCGGGAAAAAGGATGTACATACCATTTCAATAATTATGGTTTCCCAAGCGATTGGGAAAAGAATTTGAAAACAAGTACAAAAAGGGAAAGAAAAACCTTGTTTTTAATGCTTTGTCTTAACTTTCTTATGTTAAGCTTTATACCTTAACATTATCATAAGTCTATACTCAATTAATGGAAGAGATAATTAATTCCTTTGACTTAAGGAATTGTTACCCATTCTTGTGATTATGGTACTCAATCATAAGAAATTAAAAATCCTTGGTAATGGTTCAAAACTTTTGAACAAGTTTTATGTATAATAAAACTCTTAATACCTACAAATATACAAATTATATCCTATAGTATTAAAAGGTATAGTTCCTATGAGGATTATGCAATAGCTAACAATTTGAACCTAACTTTGTCTTAGGTAATACAAGACATAATTGAATAAAAATAAATTGCAAATGTAAAACAAAGAAATAAACGAAACAACTAAACAATAAAATAGTTAGGCTGCCAATAAAATTGATATTGATCAAGATTGAATACTTAGGAACTATTCTTTCCCTATTTTGTTCCCTTATTGTTAAATGTAATTATGTGTTTGATCTTAGATTTCTTAAAGTATTGATTATTCTCTCAAGATCTAATTAATTAATCATAATTGAACTCAAAACTTTCAAACTTGCAACCTCTCAATTCACAAAACTTTCCCTAAGATTTTCAACTATATATAAAACTATCTAACAAATAATTAAGTTCTTAAGCTAGTTCTCTCTTTGAATGATTGTTAATTTGATAATTATGACACTATTAAACTACCAAATCTCATTACAAAATCTAATATGATTACTTTTGACCCACTCTCTCAATTTATTAGCAAGTATAGCCATGCACAATTATCACAAACATCAAAATATTTATTGAAATCAATAAGAAATAAATTCACAAAATAAATCTAAAATAATTTCTGATGGGAATATAAAAACCCATAAACATGTTGGACATCAAGAAAATTAGACTACATATCAAGGATAACAAAAGAAACTAAAAGGAAAAGAGAAAATATTGTTTAACACCTTGATCTGGAATGCTGAAATTTTCTAGATGTTCTTGATCTCTCCACTTGGATTATATTTGATGTGTGGTTGCTACCTTTTTTTAATGTATTTCACTTTCTTAAATAGTTAATGAGGCTTCTAGGGTTCTTTCTAGGCTTTTATCACTTAATTTGGTTTCAAAAATAACACCAAAATGTGAAAAGACTAAAACAACTCGCGTGTTGGAAAAGCTAAAATTTGCTAGAATTGCTATCCGGGAGATACACAGTCTGATACATGATAATGTAATAGACCATGTATAAGTCAAAATCTCCATAATTTGTGATTTTGCACAGGCTGAGAGACTTACATGGCCACAGACACAATCTTGTATCCCTTATTTGCTTCAAATCTTTCTTGTTCTTCAATTATCTTATTTCCAACACTCACAAACACATCAAAGACCTCATGAAACATAAAATTAAGCTTAAATTCTTATCTAAACCAAACAAATACCTAAAATACATAAAATACTAATAATAGTTAATTCTAAGCCTATACATATGATAATCATCTAAGTAACACTTAAAAACACACTTAAACATCTATCAAAACGTTGTATAATTTACATCTATTAACATTCCCACACTTAAGCCTTTACTTATCCTCAAGCAAAACTAAAAACACAAATAACACAAAACACATAATTACATAAACACTCAATTATGAAACAATACAATAATGGTATAATGACATCAAATTTTATGAAATTAAAACATTAATCACTCAAAATATACCAACATACTAACTTATTCATTTCATGTTTAAGTGCTTTGATTTGAATATACATATTAATCAAAATATTAACACCCTATTCATACTCCTATGACACTTGTAAGCCTGCATTTATTATTATTAATCAATAAAAAGGAAAGCTATCTGTAACATCCCACCCCTGATGGGAAGGGTAGAATAGTAATTTGGAAAGGGCTAAGAGTGTTTTGTAACATATCCATGCATATTCTTACATGTGAATCGTGAAAGTTTCATATGAATATGACTGTACATGCATTCATGACATTTTCCGGTATATGTGCCTAAATGGGATTTTATTTTGGACAATGTGGTTTATGGGCTTGAAAAATTAATTGGAGTGGATTATTATGTGTTTTATATTTTCAGGGAATTTTAGGAATTTTTCTGGACCTTTCCGGAGAAAAAATCCAGACCATAAAAATCGCCACGCAGTGGACCGATTGATTTTCGGTACTGGAAATTTTTTCCCAATGGTACTGGAATATTGGATAAATAAATTGGAGGGATTAATTACAACCATTGGAGGATTAAGGGTTTCTTATCCCATGATATTAATTACTTTTGTTTTTTCCTCATTTGTGTTTTCCTCATTTGTGTTTTCCTCATTAGCATGACAAGTGTTAAACTCATTAATGGTCTTGTCTTATTTCATTCACCCACGACTATTTCAACCCCATTTGCAACAAATGAAAGTTTTCCTTGTTTTTGTTTAGTTTTCCTCCTCCGAAACCTTCTCCTCTTGGCTTCTTCGTTGTTGTCTTCATTTCATCTAGTTTAAGTGCTACTCTTCTCTACCATGTGTTTAAGTGTAAACCACCTACCTCCTTTACCATAGTGATTGTCATGTGTGTTGTTGAGAAGAAGATGATGTCATCTATGAGGAGAAGAAATTAGGAAGTTGTGATAGGTTGAAGAACTTAAGAGTTGGAAGCTTGGTTAGGTACGGAGTTAATTATATGTTCTTCAAATTAGTAGTTAGAGGCATTAAATGGGAATTATTGTGCATGAATTATGATGTATTGTGTATTAATTTCATAAAGCATGGATTGATTATTTGAGTGCAAATGCATGGTGGTTGTTGTTAAGTGAATTAGATTGCTTTTTGACTTGGTTTTGGATTGAGTTTTGTAAGGTGAGATTAATGGAAAAATTTAGGAAAAGCCAATTGTGTATGCTGCCATTTTTAAGGCTAGGAGCTTAGGTTAAGGTCTTGATGACCTAGTGGCTGAATTCTTGCCTCAATTGGATGCTTGTTGATGTGTAATTGGCATTGGAAGTGATAGAAGGTAAGTGTAGGAGCAAAGCTGGAAAATGCAAATTGATCATGGTTTAATGTTTTTGCCATAACTAATTGTGTGGTTAAGAAAATGAGGTGAGGTTTGTGCTAAATTAAACTTTAGATGTTTTGCTTCAATTTCTTGTGAAATAAGTGTTGTCTAATTGTAACTTGAAGACGTTGAATTTCTACCTTGAAAGTGAACTATACTGGCTGTGTGAACAGTATCCGAATTAGATGACCTGAAACTTTGATGAGTTTTCTAGATTGATTTAGGAGGAATTGGTGAAAGTGGTCTTAATGAAAGTTGAAGCCTATCTTCATATATTTCCATTGCCACTGATTTTGCAATTTTTCTATATGTATGTTGGGATTTATGAATTGTTGACTATTGACTGGTTATGTGCATTTTGGTGAAACCTAGCCATAAGTGTAGGTTTTGTGAGTATTCTGTGATTTGAATTGGCTCAAGTGATCTTCTGGAAAGTTGTATAGGAAGCAATTATATTGAAAATTAGATATACTATACTATTTTTGGATATCAGAATTGGGAGTTATGAATTTTCAAACATTGGACTTAAGTTAGGTCATTGACTAGTGATCAGGGCAGCCACTTGCATGACAGTTTTGAGTTTGTTAGAGATGGAATTGGCTGTTAAGTCCTTCATGAGAAGTGTAGTATTCTGTTTGTTCTTTTCATAGGTATAAAGTATGCAATTTTTTGACATTTTTGAAAGAAGTTATGCTTTTTAGAAAGTTTCTGTTCAGTTCAGGTGGCTTCAGTGGGCATAATCATTCATTGAATTGTTTGACCTACTTAGCAATTAAATTTGATTTCAGGTTGTCATGAAAGTTGTACATCACATTCTGATCGTTCATTTGGAATAAAGCTTGTAATTTTTAGCAAAGGGAATGAGAAGTTATGGATTTTATAAAATGTTGTACTATTTTGACTAAATGTTGCACTGTTTTGAGAGGCATTGTGAAGGCAGTAACTTTGAGTGTATTTTTGACACCCTTAGAGGTGAAATTAGTTTTTGTGTCCTTTATAAAACTTGTAGATCTCTCTTTTCTCTATAAAATAGACACTAAGTTTGTCCAATTTGAAGTTTGGAGTAGGGAGTTATGCCCTGTGGAAGTTGGGATGTCGGAGGACGTTTGTTCCAGATCTGCCATTGTAATAGCGTAAGCCGACTTGCACCCTCAGACAAGTCGACTAGGACATACATAGTAGCATAAGTCGACTAGGATTCTCAGGCAAGTCGACTAGGATCATATATTTTTCCTTCTTTTGCTTATAACTTTTCCGTCCGCCATCCGATTGACCTGATTCTTGAGGCATCGGATTCGTGAAATATTTAATTTCATTTTATGAGAAATTGGGATTTTTTGGACGGAAAATTGACGTGGTTCCAGGTAATGGTTCTTTGGTCATTGTTTTATTTATTTTTGGACCTATAGAGGCCTGAATTGAGTAATTTCGGTGCCGTTAGATTTATAATTTTTAGATGGAATGTTTGTGATGGAAATTTTGGATTAAGGCCGGAATATCATGAACATGCATTGTACACCATTTAATTGTTACATGTGCGTCATTAACTAGTTCTGATTGGACAATTAGTAATGGTTATATTCTCTGATTAGTATAGAGGCACATTTGGAGTGTCGACCGACCGACGGTGCAGAGACTTCCCGGAAATAGCTCGGAAGTTATAGGTGAGTAACCTAGATGGTTCTTTCAATTATTATATGTCTAATGTGGGGAATAATGGTGGGATTAGTGATTATGTTTGTTTATGACTGGGTTCCGGATACGGATGGTTCGATGAATTGGGAGATTTGACATGGAAGTGTCCTTTATATGTTGATTGTCAAATTGCTTGCTATTACTGTGCTTCATTACATTGCCTCTACTGTGACAGACTGTTTTATATTGACTGTGATATATTGGGCATATTGCATTTCATACACAAATTCATGAACGGATAATAATAGTTGTGACCAGAGTCGCCACTGATACTGAAAAAGAGCTTCGAGCTCGAAGGGAGATAGTGCATACCCAGAGGGCTCTCCTACTCCCTAGACGTGTCTACTGCCTATTGTTTACTATTTAAGCGCTCGGTCACAACACTGTAATAAAATGGAAAAGTGTCACATATGCATTGCATACACATTTTGATTGAATACAAGAATGGGAAAAAGGCAAGAGTGCGAGTACACAATTGTGATTTGCTTCTTCTGAACGTGTTATTGTATACACTCTGTAATTTGCTTGAGTGATGCATGAATTGGGCAAACCATCGATGATGGTTCCTCACTGAGTTCGCAAAACTCACCCAAAATTTGCAATTATTTTTCAGGACTTTAAGAGTACTCCGTTAGACACGGGAGTATGCCTACTGCATACCAGGGAAAGATAGGGGTCGGGATCAGTTCGCGTCTACATTAGTGTCTTATAAAATTGTATTTTGCAATCTCTGTAAAATAATGCTTTGTATTTGCAGTGGCCCTAATTTGGTTGTGGGTTTGTGTACATTAAATGGCTACGTTAAATTCTTATTGAATGTTTGTAATGACTGAAAATGTTTACAAATTAACGTGGGCTGAAATTGTCTACTGTTTTTCGCGCGTATGAATGTCTTTAAAAAAAATTATACTGAGTTTCGTCTAAGTGATGTAACACGCCACCCTCGCGGGGCACGGACTCGAATATCACCATCGATGTCGGGTTCGGGTCACGCGGGAGAGGGGTGTTACACTATCACTACGTAAACTTTCATGAAAATTCTTTCTGTTTTTTTTAAGATTGATAGGCTTATTTATTGTAACACCATTTTATTATTAGATTTTCTTTAATGGTAACCTAATCTTTTGATGCGAAGGAAAATGCCTTGTCATGAATCTCCCCATTTACTCAAGTAGGTCTCATTTTTATTTAGCTTTGTTGGAGTGTCATTCTAACCTTTTGATGTGAAGACAAACATTTTGTCGTGAATGCCCCCGATTACTCAGCTATATCATAACTCCCAACTAGCTACCAACTTTATTCTTAACCCAATTTTTTGAAAAAGGGCCAACATAATAGAAATTTATTAAATTTATTTTTCATTTATTTTTATAGATTACTTTATTTCTTCGTAGTCAATCACTGTTATGAAAGGGTGATAATGATGTTAATAATTCAATGAACTATAATTATAAATGTGTACGAACAAAAATTATAAAGTGAAAGAATAAGTGTCATATCCTAATTAACATAAATATTCATCCCAAAGACACTTAAAAAACACAAAACTCATAAGCTATTTTGCCTTTACAATTTAAATGATCATATTCAAGCTAAACTAATTCCATTCAATTCTTGCCATCGACAAATTCAATTAATGAACGCATCGCAATATCATCCTAAAAAGACTAATAAAATGCAAATGCAAAGTTCACACACAATTGATATGCTTGCATATACATCCCCACATTTAAACAACACATCATTTTCAATATGGAAATCAAAACAATACAAATATAAATGTTTAAAGAACAATAAATACAAAGTTAAAGCAATAAGACTTATAGAGATTGAGGTAGTGATGGTGTGGCTGATGGAATTTGGAGAAACTTTATGCTATAAAATTTTAGCGATTCACTCCTTACAAAATAAAAATAAAAAATAAAAAATCAACAAAATAAATAGAACATAAAAATAAAATAAAATATAACATAGTTTTTAGATTGCATCCCAAGTAGCACTTCTTTCACTTTATTAGCTTAATGTATTCTTCATGTTTACACTCAACCAGGTTCTATTATGAGTGATTTGCTTCCACTCGTGTCACATAATTTCAATTTTGTAGCCTGTAAATAAGCTATATGTTGCAAGATAATTAGATAGACATAATTAATCAAGTTAAGAAAACCTAGTAAGTTTAGTAATGCCCCTTTTTTTTAACAAACTGCTAATAAAATAAGAAATAGTAAAACTCCCTGAATATTCTATTGAATCCAATAGTTTGTCCTATAAGAGGATGAACTACTCTCTTTCTTCCTCATTCGCCCTTGTCTCCTCTTCTTCTTCCACTTCGTGAACAGAGACTTCCCTAGTTGTTTCAACCTCTATGACCTCTATCCTCTGTTCTTTGTTCTCTTCTTCTTCCTTTAAAGAATTGACTACATCAATTCTCATGAACGAATTGCACTCCTTTCGATTCTTTAATACCTTATTCATATTACATTTCACTTGTTCATCACTAATCCAAAGGATAAGATCCCATCATTGACATCTATTAAATCTCTGCTAGCGCTAAAAAACGTTCTATCAAGAATTAGTGGATAGTTTGGATTCTTTTCAAAGTTTAGCATGAAAAAATCCATAGGAATTATAAATTTGTCCACTTTTATAGGCACATCTTCCACTAAGCCAAACAATTTTTTATTAATTAGTCTGCTAACTGAATAAACATAGAAGTTGGCTTCACATCACCTAGCCCTAATTCCCTAAAAATTGACAATGGAATAAGTTTATACTTGCGTCTAAGTCATATAAACATTTATAAAACTCTAAATTACCAACTACACATGGTATAGTAAAACTTTATAGATTTGTTAATTATGATGGCATATGGTTGGTAATTAAAAGGCTGTAACTTTGCATCATGGTGACCATTTGATTGTCATCCCAAGTCTTCTTGCTTTATAATATCTTTAAGAAACTTTGCACATGGGGGTATAATCCTTAAAGCTTTCACAAAAGGCAAGGTAATTTGCAATTTCTTAAGCTTTTCCACAAATTTTACAAATTGTATATCCAATTTATTCTTCTAAAGTCTTTATAGGAATGGTATTTTCGGTGGGTAAGGTAGAGGAGGAACATAGGGAGGATCCTTATTCTTTTCTTCTTCTTTCTTCTACTTATGCAAGGTGGGTTTTAGCTTGTTTCTTTACTGGTTCTTCTAGTTCTTTCCTACTCCTAAGTGTGATAGCCTTAAATTTCTCTCTTGTATTTGCTTTAGTATTGCTCGAAAGGCTTCCCACACTTCTCTAGACAACGTATTGGCTAACTGGCCCACTTTAATCTCCAGTTTATAAATAAGGATGCATGAGTATTCACTACTTGATTGAATTTCCCTTCTAGACTTATGAGCTTGTCCATAAGCTTATCCAATTTGAATCCTATGAACAGGACTTTTTTTGCTGAAATCCCTCAGGCCTCGAGTTCCCATTTAAGTCACTGTAATGTTAGACTAAAAGAAACCTAGGTGGATCTTCCATATAAGATTGTATGTGTTCAAGTAAGGATTAGTACATCTCGACGAACTTGTGCCTCTAAGAGGTTTAATTGTTTCATGTTGTTGTTTTACACTAGGAAGCAATCAGTTGTGATATTGTTCTCTGTCTACATAGGTCGCATCCATGCTACATAATCGCATCAGTTGTGATATTGTTCCATTGCTTGGTGAGGTTGTCTATCTCATCCTGTAATGTTTTACTGAATTTGTAGCAAACATTCCTTTTAGATCCAAGAAGGATAACTATTGGCTACTTCGTTTCTGTTAGCCCCAAAATTTTTTAGGATTAATCATGATTAGATTAAATTGATTAAGTTAGATTAGCATTAATTAAGGTGTCATAAATTAATATATAATAGCATTAATGAGTTAGGTGAAGAATTTATGAAGTTAAATATGTTAGTTGGACTTAGGTGAGTTAGGTGTTATTAATGTATCAATTGGGCTTTGGGTCCAAATGAAGTAAGAAAGAAGAGAATTTAATGCAATGGGCTTGAAGGAAAAGAGTTAGTGGGCTTGAGTAAGTAAGGAGGAGAAATGAAAAGAAGAAGAAGAAAGAAGAAGGAAGTAAGTTGGGCTTAGGCTTATTGGGCTTAAGTAATTTAGAAAGGAGTATAAAAGGAAGGAGATAAGTGATTTTTGTAGGAAAAGAAGATAGAAACGAAATTTGGAGGGAGAGGAAAGAAGAGTGTCGTGAAAGGAGGGAGGAAAAGGAGAAAGAAGAGGCTTGTTAGGGTTTGGCATTTCCATGAAAGTGAGTGGGTTTTGAAGAAAGTCCAAGAAGAAAAGTGTGGAGGGAGTCTAAGCTTCACTTTGAACCAAGAAACCACTTGGTTGGTTAAGGATTTAAGGTAAGTTCTTGGTTTAAGGTTAAGTTTTTGTTTGGGTTTTTGGTTAGAAAGATGAAGAATAAGATGGGTCTAGTGATTCTCTTATGGATTTCATGATTTAGATTTTTAGGTATTTTCAATTTCTAAACCCTATGTTGATATGGGGTTATCTTCTTGTTATGCTTGAAGGAGGACAAGAAAGAGGAGAAGAACAAGGAGAGGAACTTCCTTAGGAAAGTTTAAGCAAGGATAAAAGGTGGGTTTCATATTTATCTTTATGTATATAAGCTACAAATGTAAATAAATGCATGACATTAATGAACTTTGATCACTTGGTTGTTGTATTAAATGTGTGTGATGGAATGATGAATGTGAGTGTATTAAATGCTTGATGATGATTGAAACTGTCATGAAGAAACTTGTTGAATGAATATAATGAAAGGCATGAACGATGTATGAAAAGATGATTTCAAAGAAACAATGAATTGGATAAGAACAAATCAATTTTCTTGTATGATTCATGATTGCTATGTTATGTGGGTAAGGTATTGTCCTAAGAACATCACGTGCGTTGACCATGAAGCCTTCGCCTTGCCGATTGTGGCATAGGATGATCCAACATTTTGGACTCTAAAGATTTGCCCATATAGACTCATAAAATGAGACTATATGGTTGCGAAAATAAGGACTTACCGAGCCATTTGATGTGTTTCATATGTGATTACATGAAAATGCAAGAATGAGGAATATTTGAATTGCGAGAAATTATGTTTGAGTATTGATGAACATTGCATGATGCATGTATTATGATTGTATTGAAAGATTGCTAAAAGTATGAATAACTAATAGGACTGCTTGATGTATAAATATAAATGTGTTACCCACGGAGCGAAAGCTCACCCCCTAAAAATTTTCCAGGAAATGAGCAGGATCCCGAGGAGCAAGCTTAAAGGCATTTACTCCAAGATTTTTTTTTGATTTTGTATTTGAAATGATTTTTGTAAAACAATGCTTTAGTTGCATTTTGAGAAAATATTGTATTTTGAAACTTCATTGTAATTGGGCTTGAAATGCTCACTAAAGCATCGTATGAATATGACATGATTTGATGAAGATGGAATGAATGAATTATGAAAGCAAAAATGTTCAGTTTAATGTATTTTGAGAAATCCATGTATGTTTAAGACAATTGAATCATTGTTATAGTTTGGATATGATAGATGATTAAGAGTGTGGTGTTGCTTCAAATGGTGTTTGAAGATACCTTAGGGTTTAATCATGTTATATGGGGTTGTATGATGAGTTTTATGCGGTGGAAGTCTTAGAATTGAAAATTGGGTAGTTGCATTTTAAGGAGGATGTCTGTCAAATTTTCCTAAATTTGACAATGCCATACCAATATTAGACCCTCTTGGTATGAATTAGATCAATGAGTCTTCATGAAGATTGTAGTAGGAGTTTAGAGTTTTCCAAGGTATATCGTTTGCTAAATTTGGAGTTGAGTCAAAGATATGATCCTTAATAAAAAGCGAAGGAAGGAAATCGAAGATAAAAGCGAAGGAAGGAAATCGAAGATAAAAGCAAAAGGAAGGAAATCAAAGATAGAAATCGAAAGATAGAAAAGCGAAGGAAGAAAAGCGAAGGAAGGAAATCGAAGATAAAAAGCGAAGGAAGGAAATCGAAAGATGGAAAAGGTAGGAAGGAAATCGAAAGATAAAAAGCGAAGGAAGGAAATCGAAGATGGAAAAGGTAAGGAAGGAAATCGGAAGATAGAAATCGGAAGATAGAAAAGCGAAGGAAGGAAATCGGAAGATAAAAGCGAAGGAAGGAAATCGGAAGATGGAAAAAGCGAAGGAAGGAAATCGAAGATAGAAATCGGAAGGAAATCGGAGATACAAAATGAAGGAAGGAAATCGGAAGATACAAAATGAAGGAAGGAAATCGGAAGATAGAAAAGCGAAGGAAGAAAAGCGAAGATAGAAATCGGAAGATGGAAGCGAAGGAAGGAAATCGGAAGGAAGGTGATTGGACCAAATTTATACTATAAATTAGGCCCGTTTCTAGTAATTATGCATCTGTTGACTCGATCTATGATTTTATGCTTATTTTGGTCCCGCACATTGAGTTTTGATAAATTGCACATTATCGATATTTTGTTGTCATTTGTCATTAATTACGCATAATTTTATTGGGACAATTGATACTGCAAATAGGTTGTATTTGTAGGACCAAAGGAGTCAACATTTAAGAAGTAAACATGTCTGCGAGATTCGCCGCAGTAATCAAGACCCTCCATTCGTCGCAAAGAAATTAATGGTATTTAATGTATTCGCATGACGAGTGACCATCTGGACTTCGCCAATGAATAACTACTGACTACTAAATCATAGCGAATGTCGGGTAACCCGCCTATAAATGTAAATTAATCCATCGATCCGACCCGCCCGCATAACTCCTATAAAATCTTGCCATTTAGGGCAAAAACAAGCGGCCGCTCTCCCGAGGTTAACTTCTTCTTCTCTGCTTTCTCGGTTAAGTCTAATAGGTTTTGTTTTCTTTGGTTTTGTAGTTTTGATTCGGAGGCAATGACATCGCCCACATTCACCACCTTCTCTTCCGCCTTCATTTCGCCGCGACCATTCCTTCATCCTTCACCGTCTGAGTCATGAGCAACGTCGGGTGTCCAGCAGTGATGGACTCTTCTGCCGTGATGCGTGGCTAAGTCTCCGATCTCTTGAAGATGGAGTGAGGGTCTGAGTTCCATGAGCTTAACTGGGTGTCGATCTTAGTTTTAGATTTACATTATATTTTCATATTAACTCCGAGTTGGAGAATACATTGTATGATGGATTGAATCGGTTATAGTTTAATCGGATGTTAAACTTTGATATATGTTATGGATTGATTATTGTTGAATGTTGTGCTTAAATACATGGAGTTCATGTATATCAGTTGGATGATTGCATTAATCGATTTAATCTGCCTAGTTGTGTTTGATTGAGTTGGTTGTGTTATTGTTTGATCGATTTATTGCATTAATCATTATATACATACACTAAGGTTTTTAACAAACTTTAATTAATCGAGTTGATTAATTAATTTTGGACTTAACGAGTTATTAAGGTTTAGCTTTGAAACTTAGTGGATTTCAAACTCCGATATTATTTTGAACGATGATGACCCGAGCTACATTTTTAAGAGAGTTTTAGTAATTTGATTTCACACTTGTTTAATTTCAATCGTTTAACTTTCTAAAAATCCCAAAAACATTTATTCTTACTTTAGTTTAGTTTAATTTTAGATTAATCAATCAAAACCCCCCTTTTATTGCTTTCATTGCATGCATAATTCAAACATTAGGCTAGTCTTAGAATCAATTGGTGCATTGGTTCCTTGAGAGTCGACTCGAGGTTGCATCCTATATTGCAATCCTTGGTATAAATTTTATTTGACCGGTTTCCAAGGATCAATTCTTAAATTGAACGATAAGCCGCCGATCAAATTTGGCGCCATTGTCGGGGAGTCAAATTAATTGATTCTCTAGGTTAGCCAGTGTTTGTTTTGATTTTAATTTTTGTCGTTGCATTTTATTTGCATTGCATAATTTTATTTAATTTCTTTTCTGCTTAAGTGTTTTTAATGTTAATCCTGTTTGTGATTTCATTCTGCTTTGTTTTAAGTGTTTATTTTGATTCGTTTGCTTTGCTGGTCCGTGCTTCTTGGCTGTGACGAGTTCATCATTAAATCGCGTGAGTTCATCATTCGCCGCAATGAAGTTCATATATTAGCCGCAATGAAAGTTACAATTTATTGATTATTGCGGCGAGTTCTATCGTCGCAAATAACTGAGTGAATTGAAGCCTTGCTATCATTGTCGTTTTAGTGAGCTATCTTAGGTGAACTTCTCTTGTGCATGCCCGTAGACCTAGGCTAGTTCATTTTCAACCCGAAATTGAGCGACACCTTAAACAACTTAGGAAAAACAAGAGAGAGCAAGAAAGACTTAGACACTAGATCGACTAGAATCTGAGATGGTGAACACCAAGAATATCGGTCAACTACCGAAATGGAGATCACGGTCTTAACGGTGACCGAGAACGCGTAGATGACAATAATGCTAACATCGACGTAGAACCATTCGAGAAGCTAAAACCTCGGACGTAAACTACGATCCTTTCATCTTCTTGCCTAACTTCGGCGTAAATTTGAAGTTAAAGGTTTATTGATTAACTCCTACCCAAATTTCACGGTTTGGCGGGAGGACCCTACATGCATCTGAGGCCCTCACAATGATCATCACAAAGTATGAAGCTGTAGGAGCACATCTGGACCAGTCTATGGAAGGTATTCCACTTGTCGTTAGAAGGAAAGGCACGGAGTGGTATATGAGCCTCCCAAGGCATGTCGCGAATGCTATCACAGTTGGGCCAACTTGCGAAAGCTTTTACGGAAAAGTATTTTCCAACTTCTAGGACATCGTCGATGAGAAAGGAGATATATTCGCCAAACAAGATTATAACGAGTCCTCAGTATGATTTTGGAATAGATTCCAAGATCTCATTATCTCGGTGCCCCATCATCAAATCCACGATGAACAATTGGTTCAATATTTTTATGATGGGGTAAAGAATCAAGAAAAGGAATGTTGGATGTTGCATCGGAGGTTCGTTGATTGACCTCACCGCACTGTAAGCTTGGGCCACGATAAAGAGGATGGCCCCAATCATCAACGATATAGTGTCCGCGATTCGGGAATGTGAATGAAGTAGGAGCCATGGCGGCTCAAACTAAGAGAATGGAGAGCACGGAATCGAAAGTAGATTCTTGGAACATCGGATAACTTCCCGTTATCCTCAATCACAGCGAGCTTAAGAATTTGAATGTGCATCGCCGTCAACTTCCATCGAACCGTCGCACCTAGTTGCGAATCTTGTGGATCGGTGATGCATATTTCCAGCGTCTGTCCCGGAAGGTATGAAGAAGTGTCTGCGGTCTACCCAAGCAGACAAAATTCTAAGTGGGACCCGTACTCCAACACATATAACGAAGGATGGAGATCTCATCCTAACTTCAGTTGGAGGAATAATGAAGGAAGAGCACCCAACCGTTTTCAACAAGGGAGTGGAGCTGGACCATCTACAAACCAGTTTCCCGATCAGCAAGTGTTGACGGTGCAACCACAGCCACCAAAAGAGGACACTAATCAGCTTCTGCATGGTATGATGACGTTAATGAAAGAGGAACGAACTTCCACAGCAAATCAATTCAACGCCATCGCGAACCTCATCCAACAGGACTCCGCCAAGAATGCTGCCCGCTTTAGTGCCTTGGAGAAACGCATGGAGCAATGGGAGACCAAGGTCGAGAACATGAGCGCTATGTCACCCAATTGTCTAATAATTTGAGTGACAACCAAGCTCGGGCGGTGGAACCATTCCTCCAACACGGTAATAAACCGAAGAGTTTAAATGCAATTGAGTTGAGGAGTGGAAAGAAAGTGCATTTCGACATTCCTAAAGAAGAAGAATGCACCGAGGAAATTGAGGTTGAAGAAGCGCCTCAAGTGAGAGAGAAGCAAGGCAAGCGATCGAGAGTGATCGCGAAGAATTGTTGAGAAACAAGAAGCAATCAACAATTGAGGATAAAGAGCAATCATCGAGCATTTCGGGAAGAAGAGGCGATAAGGATAAATCGGCGAAATGAACCAGCAAGTAAGGAAGTCAACAAGGACCTCCTTTTCGAACTTGTATCGATGAGCAAGAGAGTCAATGAGCTCAAACACGAAAAAGAAATCATTGACTGTTTGGGAAGGTTGAAGTCAGCGTCTTTCTTTGGATTTGATTAAGAAAGTGCCGACTTCGCCAAGTACGAAGGACTTGTGCACAAACAAGAGGAAATTTCGGCCGAACGAGCGTGTCCAAGTAAGCTCAAATGTGTCGGCTTTATTTAAGCCCCAAATCCGGTGAAGTGTCAGGACCGAGGATCGTTCACCATTCCTTGTGTTATAGGAAAGGTGACCATTGGAAGAGCTCTATTGGATTTGGGAGCGGCGATTAACGTAATGCCGAAATCAGTTTATGAAGCCCTGGGCGTTAAGAGCATAAAGCCTACTTCTGTAGTCTTACAGGTTGGTGATAGATTCTTCCGTCATCCGATTAGGAATCATCGAGGACATCTTGGTCCAGGTGAAAGGATTAGTGTTTCCTGCAGATTTCTACGTTCTAGATATGTCTTCTGAAGTTGTGCAGGACACTTCCTTGATCCTTGGATGACCCTTCCTTCGGACTGCGAGCACGATGATTAGCATGAAGGAAGGGGAGATCACCATGGAAGTTGGTGATCAACAAGTTAGCTTCAACATGTATGAAGCTATGAAGCATCCTCATGAAGATTATTCCTTACTGGGAGTTCACATGCTTGATGTTTCTATTGATGAAGCCTGTTCTGAATTTGTAGAAACTTTATATCCTGCCACTGACGATATTTTTGGAGAAAGTTTTTCTTTTGACGATTTTACAGAGCACAATCAAGTGCAGTATGGACGTGGGCGACTAGCAACCAAGGCTGCCGAATGGAGCTTGGATATCAAACGATAGTCCATCCGAGCTACAAGACCCACCTTGAGTGCGGTTTTTTCTTTCCTTCATTTACTATATAATTGTGCTATGTTTTATACCAGCGTGCGTATTGTTGAGCATGATTATATTGTTTAAGTGTGGGGAGGATTTAACCAGAGAATTAGAGTAGTAGGTAGGATTTCCTTTCCGTTTGAATAATTTGATTCCCTTTGTTAGCTCTGTGTTCTTCCTAATAAAGCATGATTAGATTGAAGAGAATTGTTGATATGTGGATGATAAATTGAATGTTTGTGCAATTTGTGTAGGATCCATAAATTTGTGTTTTGTTTTGGGTGATTCGCCGCAATGAACTTATTGCTCGCCGCGACTCATGTAGTTTTTTTTTTTTGTTCGCGCGACTAACGCTTGCCTCGTCATGCGCGAATAATTCCATTTTGCCCATCTGGACCGTTGGATTTCTCTTTTGTCCGAGACCCTTTTGGTTTTTCCTCTCTCGCGTCCCTTCGTCTCCGCGTCTTCCTTTTCTTCTTCTTCTTTCTCCTTCCTCCTCATTTAGCCGCCTTCTTGTTTGCTTGCCGTCCTCCTCTCTATGCCCTCTGCTGTTTGAAGCTCCAAATCTCCTCCAATCTTCTTCCAACTGCGTTTTCACCCTTCTGTAAGTGTTCCTATTCCTTCCTCTTGTCCATTTTCATCGTTATTCGTTAGATTTAAGCAAACAGCGAACGCTGTTCGCTGTGATTGTTCGCAGAATAGCCATTACGCCGGCGAACTTAGGGAGTTTCAGTTTGATCTGGTATCGCTCGTGTTAGCCGCAATGAACAAAGATACCTAGTTATTTGCAATAAAATCTGATGGCTGCGGCGAATGGCGAGAGGACTCCTCTGCAAATAACACTCCTGTTTGTTGCGGCGAATGGTGAGGACTTGATTACGTGTGGTTTTCTTATTCAATTACTGTTTCTAACTTTTGCGTGTGCAGGATCATGACTAGAATGAAGAATGTGTCGAGACCAGAGCCGAAGCATTCCACCTCTGATTCCTCCGATCACACCATTTTCCCTTTCTCGCAACCTTCTTATTTTTCCTCTCGTCCGGTAGATCCACGAAATGCGATCACCGGCAACTTTCGTGTTGCCGGTCAAGATATATTAAGGAAAACCATTTCCTCTCACCCTATGACAAACCCTTTTGTCAATCGACTCTTGAATTAGACTTAGGCGGCCTTGCTTAACCTAATTCTATTGGCAACCTCACATTTATGCGCCAATACTATTCATATGCTCGCTACTCCCACACCTACGAAATTAATTTTCGGGTGTTTCCATTCCGATGTTTTCACTTCCGTAATTATCCGTGAGCATTACCATCTTCCGTCGTCCCTCATTGCCAATATTCGACCTTCTCCGTAATTACCCATGGGAGGAAGTCATTGGTACTCTACTCTGCTGCGCAGGTCTCGATGGCTTCAACCCCGTGGTTCTCAACGATACATCCGTCGGACCACCCTCCTTCTGAAGCTCGTCCTTGGTTACATTTTATATGTAACAATATTATGCCGACCCTCCATCTTTCCAACATCCCCAAAGAGGCCCCTATATATATACTAGCGATGACCGGCCGTCTGTAGACCTAGCCCCGCCATTTCCGCCTTCGCCAGCAGTGTGTCCTCTCTACCAACCCTAAACACAAACTCCTTTTCCCCATCTCATTTCGACTTGTTAAGACTATCGAGTCCCGAACATCCGGCCGATCTCACCTTTTCGCCGCCTCTCAATTTGTCTATGTCCGTTTAGGTCGACCATGTGCCATCCCACCCCTCCTCCCGCCCAACTTGCTTCAAAGATCTTCTTCCTCTCCTCACCTTCCCTGTCCATCCTCACCTAGAGCCCTTCTCCCACCCTCCAGTCCTTCTGTTTCCCGAGGCTCGCCTCATCTTCCATCCATCCCTCTGTTCCTCCGCTCCTTCCGAGGTGGCTCTGCTGCGTGAGGAAATCCTTGACTTCAGGCCGGTTCACTTCTTTGAGACTCGGTGGCCGCCACGCATTCCCCGCCACTATGATTGCGACCCACCTCGGGCTGCCTATTCCGCCTCGAGCACCGCTTCTTCAGATGCTCTAGCTCTTCTCTGCTTGCCCACCGGTGGCGATCTGCCACGTAGTCTAGGCTTTTTTTTTATTATTTTTATTTTCTTTTGTTGTTGTTTTTCTTCTTCGTTGTACTTTTTAGTTAGTTCTTGGATCCTCTTTTGTACATTACATTTTTAAGCAATGATATATCCACATTTACTTTTGTCTATTTTGTTTCGTTTCCTCTGTGCTCTGCTACTTTTGTCATTGTGGACAATGCCATGTTTAAGTGTGGGGAGCCATTCCATTTATATTTTGCATTGTACACCTATTAAAACTTGTGCATAATTTTGTGGGCCGTTGCTTTTCTTGATAAATTTGGACTCGATCAAACATTTTCTGACTCGTTCTTTTGTGCCTTGCATGCAAAGCCCTTATAAGTTTCAAACCGATACTTGAGTTTTGTGAAAATGCTCTCCATTCTTGAACGATAATTGGTTTTGGCAAAATTTTAACTTTTGAAGTTTTCAAAACAAAGTAAATGGGAGCATGCTAACAAGGTAGCATTTAAGTTTTAAGTTTTGAGATTGATCATTGAGACAAAACCTTGTTGGAAGGATATTCGAGCCAAAGATTTTTCTTCTATATTTTTGTGTGTGCATCTGCTTGGTTCATGCTTCTCTAGAACTTGTGTGGGTTTTACTCAAAGCTTGATGGACTAGATTTTGTGGATATGATAGAGGCGTTCTTTCTTTCAGCCCTTTCCCCAAACACCAACCCCTAAACACCGTTCCCTTGCTAGCCCTTTTGAACCTTCTTGCTATGAGCATTTGCATGCATTATTTTCAGATGATGTCAATAGTCAGTTTGTTCTATTTTTAATGAAAAAAAAAATCAATCAAAAGTTGTTGAAAAATGAAAATGAAAAAAATGTTAGTCTTGTTTATTCCAAAAAGGGATAATAATGTGTTGTATCCCAAAAAGGAGATTAGCATCTCAAAATGAGATAGCCAAAATGTGAAAAAAAGTGTGTATTCAATTTATTTCAGTGTTTAGTTTTAGTTTGGTTGTTGACATCAATTCCTCATTTAGTGCATGTTCATATTTTTCTTTCTTTCACTTCATCCATTCATTTAGCCTCCCGCTCATTACAACCCTTAAAGACCTCTTGATCTTTAAATTGATAGTCCTTGTAGTGGAGAAATAAAATTGATACAAGCTTATGGTAGGAGATGTATTAAGTAGATTGAGAGAAAATATCCCTACTATACAAGTGAGTTGGCGTAAACACCATATCCCGAGTGATTCTCCGTTGTTCAATCTCTTGTGCTTAAATTCTTTCAATGTTTGTTTTATTAGCACTCTTTCAATTTCTGCGTTGAATTGATTAAGTGGATTGAGTCAAATTTGGTTGTTGTTTGAGCATGGGCAGAATTTTCTTTTACTCTTGTACCTTTTGACTCTTATAAGCTTTGTTCAGAGTACAAAGGTTTAAGTGTGAATTTGATTGGACCAAATTTATACTATAAATTAGGCCGTTTTCTCTAGTAATTATGCATCTGCTGACTCACGATCTATGATTTTATGCTTATTTTGGTCCCGCACATTGAGTTTTGATAAATTGCACATTATCGGTATTTTGTTGTCATTTGTCATTAATTCGCATAATTTTATTGGGACAATTGATCTGCAAATAGGTTGTATTTGTAGGACCAAAGGAGTCAACATTTAAAGTAAACATCTTGCGAGATTCGCCGCAATAATCAAGACCCTCCATTCGCCGCAGCAAATTAATGGTATTTAATGTATTCGCCGCGACGAGTGACCATCCGGACTTCGCCGCAGCGAACTACAGCTACTCGCCGCAGCGAATGTCGGGTAACCCGGCCTATAAATGGAAATTAATCCACTGATCCGACCCGGCCCGCACAACTCCCTATAAAATCTTGCCATTTAGGGCAAAAACAAGCGGCCGCTCTCCCGAGGTTAACTTCTTCTTCTCTGTTTTCTCGGTTAAATCTAATAGGTTTTGTTTTCTTTGGTTTTTGCGCTTTGATTCGGAGGCAATGAGACATCGTCCACATTCACCACCTTCTCTTCGCCTTCATTTCGCCGCGACCATTCCTTCATCCTTCACCGCTCGAGTCATGAGCAACGTCGGGTGTCCAGCGATGATGGACTCTTCTGCCGTGATCGTGGCTAAGTCTTGATCTCTTGAAGATGGAGTGAGGGTCTGAGTTCCGTGAGCTTAACTGGGTGTCGATCTTAATTTTAGATTTCTGTTATATTTTACGTATTAACTCCGAGTTGGAGAATACATTGTATGATGGATTGAATCCGGTTATAGTTTAATCGGATGTTAAACTTTGATATATGTTATGGATTGATTATTGTTGAATGTTGTGCTTAAATACATGGAGTTCATGTATATCGGTTGGATGATTGCATTAATCGATTTAATCGCCTAGTTGTGTTTGATTGAGTTGGTTGTGTTATTGTTTGATCGATTTATTGCATTAATCATTATATACATACACTAAGGTTTTAACAAACTTTAATTAATCGAGTTGATTAATTAATTTTGGACTTAACGAGTTATTAAGGTTTAGCTTTGAAACTTAGTGGATTTCAAACTCCGATATTATTTTGAGCGATGATGACCGAGCTACATTTTCAAGAGAGTTTTAGTAATTTGATTTCACACTTGTTTAATTTCAATCGTTTAACTTTCTAAAAATCCCAAAACATTTATTCTTACTTTAGTTTAGTTTAATTTTAGATTAATCAATCAAAACCCCTTTTATTGCTTTCATTGCATGCATAATTCAAACATTAGGCTAGTCTTAGAATCAATTGGTGCATTGGTTCCTTGAGAGTCGACCGAGGTTGCATCTGTATTGCAATCCTTGGTATAAATTTTATTTGACGGTTTCAAGGATCAATTCTTAAATTGAACGATAAGCCGCCGATCAGAAGGAAATCAGAAAATAAAAAGCGGAAGGAAGGAAATCAGAAGATAGAAATTAGAAGGAAGGAAATCGAGAAGATAGAAAAGCGAAGGAAGAAAAGCGAAGATAGAAATCAAGATAGAAAAGCGAAGGAAGGAAAGCAAAGATAGAAATCAAGATAGAAAAGCGAAGGAAGGAAAGCAAAAGATAGAAATCGAAGATAAAAGCGAAGGAAGGAAAGCGAAGATAGAAATCGAAAGATAGAAAAGCGAAGGAAGGAAGCGAAGATAGAAATCAAGATAGAAAAGCGAAAGGAAGGAAGCGTAAGATAGAAATCAGAAGATAAAAGCGAAGGAAGGAAAGCGAAGATAGAAATCGAAGATAGAAAAGCGTAAGGAAGGAAAGCGATTTATAGAAAACCGGATGATAGAAATCGGGCGATAGAAAACCGGATGATAGAAATCGGACGATGGAAAATAGGACGCTGCGAGATGTAGGAGATAGAATCAGCCTTTGTAGTCTTCATAAGAGTTGTAGATCTAGATGTCTACTTTCATATGGTGAAAGAACGAAAACATTTGGAGCTATAGATTAAAAATTTATAGGAAATCGCGTCAAAAGAGTTTCAATCCGATTTCAAAAGTGAGCATGGTCCAATGTTTCGGGAATAATTCTCTCATACGACCTCCAAATGAGGTGAGGCTTGAACCATTGGATTTATAAGACACATATCTTTCACTCCATAAAATCCGGTATCAATTGGAGTTAAATGGAGAAAGTTTGTTCTGAAACAAGTGAAAGGTCAGTTAAGAGGGCATGTTTCGGGTATGAGCTCTCTTAGTTTTTTTTTTTGGAGTGTATCCTGAGTATATGACTCCGATTAAGGTGATTCTTGTTTCAGGGAGAACTTGAGACATAAAGCTACAAATTATATGAATAAGTCAACCCATGATTTTAGTGTATACATGGTGTGTGCTTGCCACGAAGGTGGAGTTACAATTAAGAATCCTGCAAGATTATAAGCGTAAGGTTTCAGGACAACAAAAGTTTAAGGTCTCAGCAAGGCAAGTGTCTCGGGGATGGGCTCCACTCGGGCTCACATCCTGGGACAGTCGGGTTCCCGGGATCGGGGTCTGACATCTGTGGTATCAGAGCGAAACCGGGTTTAGGGTTTCCTAGGAACCTTAGTGGGATGTCTAAGGGTCAAGTCAGCATGCATTTTCCTACATGAATTATGTGAAGTATGTGCACTGTTTTAAATGCATAACATGTAACATTGTTTTCAAATGAGTGAATTGAATTTGTTTTATGTGAACTAAAGATTTTCACTGATCTTTTTTAAATTGAAGGAGTAATGCCGCCTCAAAAGAGAACTCGAGGAGCTCAATCTCGGCCAGACTCTCGGTAGCGAAGCACGGATGAGTCGTATGTTCCGCAGGATGCAGGACCATTCCTGTTTCCGATTCCGATACACCAAGTGTGCAACATGAGCCGCCTCCACCTCCTCCTCCTCAAGTGAACCCTATGGATCCCCAGTTCTTCCAGGCATTCGCCCAGGCTTTCACTTATGCCATGGGCAAAGGAAGACAGACTCAAGTATCGGCCCAGGTAGAGAAGAGCGGCGATGATAAGCTCTCAAAGTATGGAGCGATTGACTTCAAAGGACCACTAATCCCGAGGAAGTGAAGCATGGTGAAGAGGACCGAGAGGTCCTAAATCGATGAAGTGCAATGATGATGAGAAGCTCGATTATGCGATCGACTTCTTTTGCGGGGATGCACTTGCCTGGTGGGAGTCGGTGCCCATGATCGGGAAGTACCTCAGATTGACATGGAAGGAATTCCTAGAGGCCTTTGGAGGAAGTACTTCGATGGTCTACATTCGGATAAGGCCAGGAATTTTGAATCTCGCTCGGAGGAGTTGAGTGTGGCGAGTACTGAATTGAAGTTCACTCGCTTATCACGGTATGCAGCCAATATCGTGCAATCAAGAAGACAAATGCTGAAAATTTGAGGTGTGGATTACACCTAGGGATCCGAGAAAAGTGGTGATCCACAACTTCGTGATTACCAAGAATTTGGTGGATCTTTGCTCTTCAAGTGAGAAATTTGAGAACATCCCGCCAAGTGACTAAGAAGAGGAAGAACAGAGAGCGGTTTGTTAAGTCAAACCGCACTTCACGTATTAATTAATTTTGATAATAAACAAAGAGAAATATACGAGACAAAAAGCAGACGGAAGAAAAACAGACGGAAGCTTTACGAAGACAAAAGCGAGCGATACAAAAAGCGATTTAGACGGAAGCTTTACGAAGACAAAAAACAGACGATGCGAAAATAAGACGTAAGAAAGAAACATCGCTTAAGACGGTTCTGAGCTAAACTGAATAACCGCTTTTAAAGATTCAAGAAGCGAGATAGACAAGAAACAGTTGAAGTTACGAATATAAATAAGAGTCGAGATTGAAGAAGAAATAACTTTTGGAAAAAGTGAATGAAACTCGTATTCAATATCTCGTCTATCCGAGAGAAAATTGCGAACTATTTTTCGAGTGTATATTGTAAAGAGCAACACTTTGTAAAAGCTCTTTATCGCTTTTCATTTTGAAAAAGTGCTACTGATAGCTGAAGAGGCTAAGAGTAAAAGAATACTTGTCGTTAAGAGACTGAAGAGGCTCACCTAAAGAATACTTGTAATCGGTTTGGAGATAGTGAAAATCTCGAAAGAATATCGAGAGGATCGGGCGTAGCCCACGGTTTGGGGTGAACCAGGATAAAATTGCTGTGTTTCTCTCTAATTCTTCTTGTTCTTAAATCGTAGTTTTCATTATTAACAAAGTTTTTCAAACTAGTTAAGAATTGATTTAAGATAAGTTTTCTGAAAGAACAAGCAATTGTTATTGAAGGGATTAAAAAAGTTTATCACAATTCAACCCCCCCTTCTTGTATATCTTGGTCATTTTATTACTCAATATATTAACGTGTGATTTACTTCAATTGGTATCAGAGCAAGGTGTTCAAGAATCACTCTAATAAAGTGTGAACTAAAGAAAATGGTGGAATCACACACGTATATTGCAGAAGGAGCCTCAGTCACCATACCTCCAGCATTCAATGGTGAAGACTATCACTATTGGAAGGATCGGATGAGATTGTTTATCGAGTCTACTCACATTGACCTTTGGGACATCATCGAGAATGGACCTTACACACCTGAAGATGATGATAAAAATCCAATTCCACGAGAAAGATGGACACCGAGCGTAAAGCAAGATTTCAACTAAACTCCAAAGCGAAATTTTCTTGAGTTGTGCATTGAGCGTAGCGAGTATGACAAAGTGCATGGATGCGATCTCGCCAAAGAAATGTGGGATACATTATCAATTGCACATGAAGGAACAAATCAAGTGAAGGAGTCCAAGATAAGTATTTTGGTGCATCGACGAAGTTATTCAAGATGAAAGAAGAAGAGACCATTGATCAAATGTTTGGAAGATTCCAAACAGGTTGTTAATGGGTTAAAAGCTCTTGGAAGAGCGTACAGACCAAGACCATGTTCGAAAGATTTTGAGGAGTCTGCCCAAAAGATGGAGACCCAAAGTAATCTTCTGTACTGAAGCCAAAGACCTAAGCGTCTTGAAGCGATGAATTGCTTGGATCGTTGAAGATACAAGTAGAGCTTGATGCGGAAGATAAGCCCAAAAGAAGAAGTCCATAGCGCTCAAAGCAAGTCAAAAGAATCACAAAATCCGAAGAAGAAAACAAAAGGAATACATCAAAGGCGTTAAAGATCGAAGAAGCAAAGGATGATGATTCCAGAAGTCGAATCTGAATCAAGTGATGAAGGCGATGAGCTATCTTTCATTTCAAGAAAGATAAGAAGAATGTGGAAAAAGAAGTCCAAAGAAAATTCAACATTTAGAAGGAACAGCAAAGACGATGAAAAAGTCGATAAAGCATCCATTACATTATATGAATGCAAGAAGCGGGACATTACAAGTCCGAGTGTCGATGTTGAAAAGACAACCCGGAAGGAGTAGAGATAACAAGAAAAGCATGATGGCAACGTGGGAAGATCTGGATTCATCGTAATCGATACAAGTTCACAAGTCGAAACATGCTAACATATGTCAGTAGTGAAGAAGAAAGTGATGAGGAGGTAACTTCCACTATAATGATAAACAAGATGCATATTCAGAATTGTTAGAGGATTCTCATGTTATTCTGAAACAGTACAAGCTGTTGAAGAAGAAATATGTAGAAAACCTCAAACATACTCATGAGATAGAGAGTGAGAATATAAGTTTGAGAAAGCAAGTTGAGGAATTGAATAACAACAAAGTTGTAGATAGATCTGAAGAGATTAATCAATTGAAACTGAGAATTAATAATCTCTCAATTGATTTAGCTAAATTTACAGATAGTACAAAAAAGATGAATAAAATGATAGGAGAATACAGACATCCGAGGGATAAAACTGGATTAGGGTTTACTAAAAATAAGCCCCAGCATTACGTAGTAAAATCAGTTGCTCAAAAAAATAAGAAAAGATATCAATCAGATTTTCAGAAAGGTCATCAACATTATCATTCTACACATCATTATCATTCATTACATCGTACTAACCCTAAAGGACCCAAGAGAATCTGGGTACCTAAAAATAAAATAATATCTCCTACAGAAATCCTTCGTTGGAAGAACCAGCAAGCACCATTGGTATATGGACAGTGGATGCTCGCGTCACATGACGGGAAACAAGTCTATGTTCCTAGATCTTCAATACAAGAAAGGAGGATCAGTAACTTTTGGAGACAACCAACAAGGAAAGATAATCGGGTTTGGTAAGATTGGTAAGAATTCTCATGCATGCATTAATAACGTCTTACTAGTTGATGGTTTAAAGCATAACTTGATAAGTATTAGTCAATTATGTGATTCGGTTTTGAAGTTTCTTTTAATCAAAATTTTGTGAAGTCGTAAACAAAGATGGTTCCATCTTCTTTTCGCCAAAAGACTAAACAATCTTTATAAAATTGATTTAGGCGTTTTTCAGTCTCAAAATATTTCATGTTTTTATCTATCAAGATGAAAGACGATCCGGCATAAAAACTAGGTCATGTCGGTTTTAAACATATTTCAAAACTTTTGAAACATGATTTGATAAAGGTTTGCCACAAATTCGTTTTGACAAAGATTTCTTTTGTGAAAGTTGTCGAAAGGGAAACAAGTTAAAACCTCTTTCTCTTCAAAACATTTCATAACTTCTTCTGACCACTTGAGTTGTTACATATAGACTTATTTGGTCCAACAAGAACAATAAGTCTTGGTGGAAAGAAGTATGGACTTGTGATTGTTGATGATTTTACAAGGTTTTGTTGGATACTCTTTCTATCACATAAAGATGAGTCTTTCAAGTGTTTTAGAAACCTTTCCATGAGATTACAAAATGAAAGAGGAATGTCTATAGCAAGCATAAGGAGTGATCATGGAGGAGAATTTGAAAATGAGAAGTTCAGAGTATTCTGCGAAGAAAAGGAATTTTCATAACTTCTACGCCTTGAGGACTCCACAAGAAAATGGAGTTGTTGAGAGGAAGAATAGGATTTATTCAAGAGATGGCAAGAACAATGCTATGCGAGATGAATCTTCCTAAATACTTCAGGCGAAGTCATCAATACAAAGATGCTACATTCGAATAGAGTCTTCTGCGCGACCAATCTCAAGAAAACTCCTATGAGTTGTGGAATGGAAGGAGACCAAACATTTCTTATTTCCATCCTTTTGGCTGCAAAGGCACTTTTCTCGAACACAAAGGAAGCTCTGGACAAATTTGATACGAAGACACTTTCAAGAATTTTTCTAGGCTATTCTCTCACTTCAAAGGCATTTAGAGTCTTCAACCTCACCTCAAAGACTTGAAGAAACTATTCACGTTAAGTTCGATGATAGCTCTCAACCCAATAAGGAAGAGGAATCAAGATGATGTTTATTCGGTGCCCTTGACGCAGTGTAAAGAAGTATCTTCATCAGGAACACTTCATGATGAAAAGACAGATATCCCTAAGAATTTTGAGTTAAAGAAAGATTGGAGATACAAAAGCTCTCATCCTAAAGAGTCAATTATCGGAGAAACCTCAGAAGGTGTAAGAACAAGGTCCAAGTTCAGAAGAGAAGCCAACGTGGCATTTATATCTGAAGTAGAACCGAAAAAGATTGATGAAGCTCTAAAAGATGAAGCTTGGATATTAGCTATGCAAGAGGAGTTGAATCAATTCAGTAGGAATAAAGTCTGGTCCTTAGTTCCTAAACCTGAAAAGAAATCCATTATTGGTACTAGATGGATATTCAAGAATAAGCTAGACGAATCAGGAAAAGTAAGTCGCAACAAGGCAAGATTAGTAGCACAAGGCTATAATCAGCAGGAAGGAATAGACTATAATGAGACATATGCTCCAGTAGCAAGACTTGAAGCAATAAGGATACTGCTTGCATATGCTGTTTTCCATGACATAAAGCTTTTTCAGATGGATGTAAAAAGTGCATTTCTGAATGGCTTTATAGATGAAGAAGTCTATGTCAAGCAACCTCCTGGATTTGAGGATATAAAGTATCCAGATCATGTCTACAGACTTCATAAAGCCTTATATGGACTGAAACAGGCTCCTAGAGCATGGTATGATCGTCTGAGCTCATTTCTTATTGAAAATGGATTTACTAGAGGTAAAGTTGACAAAACTCTTTTTAGGAAGAACTTGTATAATGATTTTATTATTGGCAAATCTATGTTGATGATATTATTTTGGTTCCACCTCAAAAGGTTATGCATAAGCTTTAAAATATGATGAAAAATGAATTTGAGATGAGCATGATGGGTGAGTTAAAATTCTTTCTTGGATTGCAAGTAAAGCAAACTAAGGATAAGATTTTATCCATCAACAAAATATGTCAAAGAATTGTTGTCTAAATTTGATATGTGCAAGGTTAAAAGTATGTCAACACCGATGCATCCTTCAAACTTGTTGTCGAAAGACGAAAGTGGTAAGAAGGTGGATCAAACCCTATTTAGAGGGATGATTAGTTCTTTGCTTTATCTTACAGCAAGTAGACCTGACATTCTATTCAGTGTATGCTTGTGTGCAAGGTTTCAGGCCGATCCTAGAGAATCTCATTACATAGATGTAAAACGAATTTTGAGATATCTCGCAGGTACTACTGATCTTTGCTTAATGTATGAGAAAGGTAAAGATTTCAGGTTGAATGGATATTGCGATCGCGGACTATGCCGTGATAGGATTGAAAGGAAGAGCACGAGTGGTGGTTGTCACTACCTTGGACCAAACACGTGTCATGGTCAAGCAAGAGACAAAGCTCGATTGCATTATCAACCGCAGGTTTAATATATGTCCGCCGCAGTTGTTGTTCACAATTACCGTGGATCAAGTATCAATTGGAGGACTACTCAATACAAGAGGAAGAGATTCCAATATCTGCGACAACACCAAATACCATCGACTTGTCAAAGAATCCAATTCAACATTCAAGGGTGAAGCACATTGAAGTTAGACATCATTTCTTGAGAGATTACGTTCAGAAGAAAGTTCAGTGGGCAGATATCTTCACAAAACCACTAAGTGAAGATCGCTTTAAAGAAATCAGACGCAACCTCAATATGGTGATGTTAACGGACCAATCATCTGGTTTTTCGCAAAGAAGAAACAGATAGATGGAGGAGTTAACAGACCAATCATCTGGTTTTTGTTCGCAAAGAAGAAACAGATAGACAGAGGAGATAACGGACCAATCATCTGGTTTTTTGCAAAGAAGAAGTAGATAGACGGAGGAGTTAACGGATCATTCATCGATTTTTAAAGACAAAGACGTAAAGATTCGGCAGAGTTAACAGATTGATCATCGATTTTTCAAAAGAAAGACAATGAAACGGTGGAGTTAAACGGCGTTGGCGGCTTCGAGACTTAAAACTTCTTTCACAAAGAAAATTTTAGAGGAAAAAGGTCGCCGATCATCGAGAAGTACAATCGTTCTAGAATTTGCTATAAAATCCCTAAAAGCGGCGTTTGGGATCTTTAACAAATTCAGAAATTGCTAGTTCTCTGAAATCTCTCGAAAATTCTTCAAGCAAGTTCCTATTCACCGTAATCAACAAGATGAATGTCAAGCCCATTTTATGAGTTGAGCCAGAGCAAACTGGGAAGATTAGTAAACTTTGAAGATCTAAGAAGGAACAAATGGATATAGAGCCGAGATAATAGCGGCGGTGGAGAAACTTCTTTCAAATCGAGAGCAAGTTTATCTCAATGAAGTTTATGAGTTCGAAACATACTAAAAGTGTGGATAATACTATCGATATCGTATGTAGAAACACTCCTGTTATAGTAACCAAGGAGTTACCGGAAAGAGTCAACGAATGTCCGAGTAGTAGAGTTCAACCTACTAACATGGTGAAATGGATGACTAAGTGAAGTTGAACGAAGATGAAGTTACTCGTCAACTTTATGGTCGTAACAACCCAATCGAAAGAAGAGCCTTTTGGCTTGTACCAAAGGCAAGGGTTTTGTTTATTGCATTACGTGGACTGTGTGTTACCTAGGATAGGTTCAAGACATCAAGTCACTACCTTGGATGAACAATGTATCCTTCATCTCCTGAATCACCAACCAATAGATTTACCATTTTTGATTTATCAATATATGGTTAAATCAATAAAGGATACAAACACTCTCCCGTATGGGATGTTGTTGACAAGGATGTTTAAAGAATCAGGAATCAGATTGGAGTTGGGAGTCAGACAGAAGGTATCTGTAAGAAGTTATATAGACTCTACATCAATTGCCAAAATGGGTCTGAGATTTTCAGATAAACAAGCAGCAGAAGAATCAAGGAAAGCAACAACTGAGGGGGAGCCTAAACCGAAGAAATCCTCTATGAAGGAGAGAAGATCACACTCTCAGGAGTCGAAGTCAATAACTGTTCGATTTTTTGAATCAGGTGACTTAAAGCGGAAAGGGGAACCTTTGGTGAGTGATATTCATAAGCAAGCAAGAACGTCACCCACAAAGGAAACTGTGCGACAGAAAGAAGCCAGTCCTTCCAGAGATTCGAGCAAACCAAAGCATTATGAACGACAGAAATCAAAAGCTACAAAATCACTGTCATCAATCCTTGAGAAAGTTTCAGAAACTCAATCTCAAGGAAATGAAGGAAAAAGAAAAGTAGAAGAACCTGAGAAGAGGAAAGTTCAATCCAAAAGGTCACCAAGGTTAAAGAAAATGAGTGCAAGAAAAGAAGAAAATCCAACAACAGAGGCAAAGGCTAAGAAGACAAGGCTAGAAGAAACTGTTGTTGACATTTCTAAACAATCACGATATGTTTGTTAGTGCTATTGAGGTCATTGGTTAATATGGAAGCTGCCTTCAAGCAATTGTGGAAGCTGTTAAGGGTAATATTAAGGATTCTCACAAAATTTTAATAATACAATTTTGAAGAAATAGTTCCTACTACCTTTCAGTCCACACTTGTCCATAAACAAGTTGCTACACATGTTTTGGGACGTAAGGCTACTTAAAAGTCAAGTGTGATGACTAATGTTCCATCAAAGTATTTAACTTTTCAAAGAGAAAGATGGGAACATCGATTGGTTGTAATAGAGGAGAAGAAGACCAAGTCTGTCATCATCCGAGACAAACCAAAGAGATATGTGAAAGCCTTTTTCAAATCAGTTGAATATGATAATGGCATTTTACATCTGTTGGATAGGGGTTACAAAAATTTCTATGATCAACTGAAGAGAGTTGGGAGAGAACCATATCCACCAGAGCCATTTGGAGAGCGTATCACTTCTTATCCTATACTGAGCAGTACAATAATCAAGGTGGTACCTGATCTTCAAACCACCAAATTTTGTTGAACTCAATTATGAGAAGCTAAAGCTGAAAGTTCAACCTGAGCCAGTATTGGATGACATGATTGCTGATCAGATTGCAGAGGCAGTAAAATTGATTGATGCAGCATGTAAGGAGAAAAGGAGTGATAAGTCCATCTGCGTGTATCAAGATCCGGACCAAGTCTAACTAAGGCAACAGCAGATGATCCACGGTGGAGGCAATATCGAATGGGTCAAGATTGTTCATTCGATTGGCAATTCGTAATGTTGTTTTACTATAATACGTAACATTCTGCGAAATCGACCTCGTGGGAGATCGGTTCAATTGCGAAGCTATGCCATGGTTTGGTAGCACCTTTCAACGAATAAGAGATTCCTATGATCTTGATATCAATGAACAAGCTGTATTTGTTCCTCCTCCTCTTCGCAAATCATTGAACCAAATGTCTTTAATAAGGAAGCTTACACAACAACAAAGGTGGTTATCGTTGAAAAGCAAGTTGTTAAGACAAGACCCTCGATTGCAGATGAATCATCAACTCTAAAAAGCAGTTCGTAAGCTTGATAAAGATATGAAGAAGATTAAGAAGATGCTGAAAAGTTGGTGAAGCAGATTGGAAAATAAGTGTTTGATAAATAACAAATAGGGGAGAAGGGAGAAGGAAGAGAGAAGGAGAAGGAAGAAATCAAATTGGAAGGATGAAGATATATAATTTTTTCTCAATACTTCAGATAATTCACAAGTATATGATACTTTTCATATTTCTCACAAGTATTTGTTATTATCAAAAGGGGAGAATGTTAAGTCAAACCGCACTTCACGATTAATTAATTTTGATAATAAACAAAGAGAAATATACGAGACAAAAAGCGCATTTAAGAAAAATGATTAAGCTTTACGAAGACAAAAAGCGATTTATACAAAAGGCATTAAGCTTTACGAAGACAAAAGCGATTTATGCGAAAATAAGACGAAGAAAGAAACATCGCTTAAGACAGTACATGAGCTAAACTGAATAACCGCTTTTTAAAGATTCAAGCGAGATAGACAAGAAACAGCTTGAAGTTCACTATAAATAAGAGTCGAGATTGAAGAAGAAATAACTTTTGGAAAAAGTGAATGAAACTCTGTATTCAATATCTCTATCTCGAGAGAAAATTGCGAACTATTTTTCGAGTGTATATTGTAAAGAGCAACATTTTGTAAAAGCTCTTTATCGCTTTTCATTTTGAAAAAGTGCTCTGATAGCTGAAGAGGCTAAGAGTAAAAGAATACTTGCTGTTAAGAGACTCAAGAGGCTCACCTAAAGAATACTTCTAATCAGTTTGAGATAGTGAAAATCTCGTAAGAATATCTCGAGGATCGGACGTAGCCACACGGTTTAGGGTGAACCAGATAAAATTGTTGTTTTTCTCTCTAATTTTACCGTTTTAAATCGTAGTTTTCATTATTAACAAAGTTTTCAAACTAGTTAAGAATTGATTTAAGATAAGTTTTCCAAAGAACAAGCAATTGTTATTGAAGGATTAAAAAGTTTATCACAATTCAACCCCCTTCTTGATATCTTGGTCATTTTATTACTCAATATATTAACGTGTGATTTACTTCACACTTCCTCCGAAAAGGCATGAGTGCTCCAAAGACTGCTAGGAGCATTAGAACTCGATATACGCAGAGTGGTGTGGGTAGCGAAGGCCCCACTAAGAGTAAGCGACCTAGGGCTACTACAAAGGCAAGCTTCGGTCTGGCAAGTCCAGATGGACAGGTAGAGGAATCTCCGTGTGATCACCGTGGAGATTTCACAAGGGGAATGTCTGCTGAAGATAGGAGCATGTTTTGGTCAGGCCAAAGGGGCACCAATCAAAGATTATCCCAGGCGGTCAGCAGAAGGGTCTCGATCTCAGCCCCAAGAAGAGCGTAAAGCAGTGGCATCTCGGCCAAGATGGTGTGGGCGATTCAGAACTGCAAGGAAGGCATATCCGCAGGGAGACCTAGAGGATGAGTCGTGCACCAAATCGAGTCTTTGCCATGACCAGGGAAGAAGCCGCGGCGCTCAAAGTAGTGACGGGTATGGCTATGTTATTCGACTCTCCTGTTTATATGTTGATTGATACTGGCTCCACCCATTCATTTGTATCTGCAAGTATGAATATGCATGTTGTGTGTCCTAAGGTTATGGACAATTTTCTGGTTGTTAGTACTCCTTTAGGGGGTAAGGTGGTGATTAGTATGATCTATAAGAATTGTGAGCTCAGTATCGACGGTGCTAGACTGGTAGTAGATCTACTACCTCTAGACCTTCAAGGTTGGATGTCATTTTGGGGATGGATGTCATGGAGAAGTATAAAGCTAAGCTAGATTGTAGTTTGAAAGAAGTAGAGTTTGATCCGGCAATGATCGAAAAGTGGTTTTCAAGGGGACAGAAGTCGCCAAAGGTCTGAGGATCATTTCGCTATGTTAATGACAATATGATGAGCCAAGGTGTGAGGCCTTTTGGCGCATGTAGTGGATTCGTAGTGAATGTGGGATTAGAAGATTATCAGGTTGTGAGGGAGTTTCCTTATGTATTCCCAGAAGAATTACCAGGGTTGCCGCCGGTGAGGGAAATTGAGTTCGAAATTGACTTGATTCCCAGAACCGCGCCAATCTCCATACCACCTTATAGAATAGCTCCAGTTGAATTGAGAGAACTCAAGGAGCAATTGCAGGAATTGTTGGAGAAGCAGTTCATCAGGCCGAGTTCTTCACCTTGGGAGCTCGGTCTGTTTGTTAAGAAGAAGGATGGAACGTGGAGGATGTGCATAGACTATAGAAGGCTTAACAAGATGACGATTCAGAACAAGTATCCGTTGCCACGGATAGATGATTTATTGGATCAGCTACAAGGAGCAAGGGTCTTTTCGAAGATTGACTTAAGATCAGGATATCATCAACTCCGAATCAGAGAGTCTGATGTAAGTAAGACAGCTTTCAGGACCCGTTACGGGCACTATGAATTTAGGGTCATGCCCTTCGGATTGACCAATGCCCCAGCTGCCTTCATGGATTTGATGAATAGGGTGTTTAATGAATTCTTAGATCAGTTTGTCATTGTGTTCATTGATGACATTCTGGTCTATTCTAAGGATGAAGGAGAGCATGAACAAAGATCTCGTGATTGTATTGCGAGATTGAGAGAGCAGAGTCGATGCCAAATTCATTAAGTGTGAGTTTTGGCTGCGTGAAGTAGTTTTCCTTGGACATGTGATTTCGATAAAGGGATTCATGTTGATCCGAGGAAAGTAGAAGCTGTGGTGAATTGGCAAGAGCCTAAGACAGTGAAAGAGGTAAGAAGCTTCCTAGGCTTGGCAGGTTATTATAGGAGATTTGTAGAAGGATTTTCAATGATAGCTGCCCCTATGACTAAACTGTTAAGAAAGAATCAGCAATTCATATGGAGTGAGGAATGTCAGAAGAGCTTTGAGGAGCTCAAGAACAGATTGACAAGTGCTCCAGTATTGGTTTTGCCCAATGGAGACCAGGGGTATACGGTGTACAGTGACGCTTCGAGGAAGGGTTTAGGATGTGTGCTGATGCAGAATGACAAAGTGATAGCTTATGCTTCACGGCAGTTGAAGCCATATGAGTTGAATTATCCGACTCATGACTTGGAGTTAGCAGCGGTAATTTTTGCCCTAAAGATTTGGAGACACTACTTGTATGGGGTTCAGACAAGGGTCTTCACGGACCACAAAAGTCTTAAGTACATTATGAGTCAGAAAGAGTTGAACTTAAGGCAGAGACGATGGTTGGAGTTGCTCAAGGACTATGACCTGATGATAGAGTATCATCCAGGCAAGACGAATGTAGTGGCAGATGCTTTGAGCAGGAAGTCATCCATAGCTTATGTGCAATCGGTTTACTTGCCTCTGTTGGAACAGATGGCCAAGTTGAAGATCGCTTTAAGCGTAATGAATCGATGGTGTTATTGCTCAATTGAGTGAGACCTATCCTTAGGGAGAAGGTCAATGAGTTGCGGAGCGGGATCTGAAATTAAGTAAGTTGAGAGATAAAATTCAACATGGTAAGCGATCGAAGTGCAAGTAAGGGATGATGGGCTAATGGTAGTCGAAATGTGTTGTGTATTTGAATGATAAAGCGATTAAGGATGAAATCATGGATGAGGCACACAATGCACCTTATTCCATGCACCCGTGCATCACCGTAATGTCAGAGATTTGAAGGAACATTTCGGTGGAAAGGCATGAAGAGGGACGTGGCTGAATATGTGAGCGGATGTCTAGTGTGTCACCGGTCAAGGTGAACACCGTGCACCTTCAGCATGCTAAGGCCATTGTCCATTCTGAATGGAAGTGGCAAAGGATCACGATGGATTTTCCGATGGGTTTGCCTAGGACCAAAGAAGAAGCATGATGCCATTTGGGTTATAGTTGATCGGTTAACCAAGTCAGCCCATTTTCCTCGCGGTCAAGCAAGCAGATTCATTGCAAGTCTTAGCCAGGAAGTATATTGATGAAGTGTTAAGGTTGCATGGAGTTCCGGATTCTATAATATCCGACAGGGATCCACGATTCACATCGAGATTTTGGGGAAGTCTGCAGGAGGCATTAGGAACTAGGCTGAATTTCAGTACGACATTTCATCCTCAGACGGATGGTCAGTCTGAGAGGACAATCCAGACTCTAGAGGGGATGCTTAGAGCATGTGTCATGGACTTCAGAGGAGCATGGGATGATCATTTCTTTGTTGGTCGAATTTGCTTACAACAATTGCACTATTCGAGCATCTGAGATGGCTCCTTATGAAGCCCTTTATGGTAGAAGATGCAGGACTCCGATATCTTTGGGATAAGGAAGGTGAGAGGAAGCTAGTGGGACCAGAGTTGGTCCGGATGACGATTGAGAAAGTGGAGGTAATCAAACAAATGACTTAAGGCCGCCCAGACAGAATGAAAAGCTATGCCGATGCTAACGAAAAAGAAATGGAATATCACGATGGGTGACAAGGTGTTCCTCAAGACGTCTCCATGGAAGGGAGTTATGAGATTGATGAAAGGGAAGTTAAGCCCTCGGTATGTGGGTCCGTATGAAGTATTGGAGAGGATTGGGCCGTTGGCCTATAGATTAGCATTGCCGTCAGAATTGTCACAGATTCATGATGTGTTCCATGTCTCGATGCTGAGGAGGTACAGATCAGATCCTTCTCACATCATTCAAACCTCAGAACTTCAGCTGAGCGATGATTTGAGTTATGAAGAAAGACCTGTGGCAATTCTGGATAGCAACGATAAGACCCTCAGGAACAAGACAATCAAGCTAGTCAAGGTCCTATGGAGGAATCATGCAGTTGAAGAGGCGACGTGGGAACCTTTGGATGCAATGAAGGAGAAGTATCCACACCTCTTCAATGACTCAAGTAAGAATTTCGAGGACGAAATTTCTTAAGGGGGGGAGAAATGTTAGCCCCAAAATTTTTTTAGGATTAATCATGATTAGATTAAATTGATTAAGTTAGATTAGAATTAATTAAGGTGTCATAAATTAATATATAATAGCATTAATGAGTTAGGTGAAGAATTTATGAAGTTAAATATGTTAGTTGGACTTAGGTGAGTTAGGTGTTATTAATGTATCAATTGGGCTTTGGGTCCAAATGAAGTAAGAAAGAAGAGAGGAATTTAATGCAATGGGCTTGAAGGAAAAGAGTTATGGGCTTGAGTAAGTAAGGAGGAGAAATGAAAAAGAAGAAGAAGAAAGAAGAAGGAAGTAAGTTGGGCTTAGGCTTATTGGGCTTAAGTAATTTAGAAAGGAGTATAAAAGGAAGGAGATAAGTGATTTTTTGTTGGAAAAGAAGATAGAAACGAAATTTGGAGGGAGAGGAAAGAAGAGTGTCGTGAAAGGAGGGAGGAAAAGGAGAAAGAAGAGGCTTGTTAGGGTTTGGCATTTCCATGAAAGTGAGTGGGTTTTGAAGAAAGTCCAAGAAGAAAAAGTGTGGAGGGAGTCTAAGCTTCACTTTGAACCAAGAAACCACTTGGTTGGTTAAGGATTTAAGGTAAGTTCTTGGTTTAAGGTTAAGTTTTGTTTGGGTTTTGGTTAGAAAGATGAAGAATAAGATGGGTCTAGTGATTCTCTTATGGATTTCATGATTTAGATTTTAGGTATTTTCAATTTCTAAACCTATGTTGATATGGGGTTATCTTCTTGTTATGCTTGAAGGAGGACAAGAAAGAGGAGAAGAACAAGGAGAGGAACTTCCTTAGGCAAGTTTAAGCAAGGATAAAAGGTGGGTTTCATATTTATCTTTATGTATATAAGCTACAAATGTAAATAAATGCATGAAATTAATGAACTTTGATCACTTGGTTGTTGTATTAAATGTGTGTGATGGAATGATGAATGTGAGTGTATTAAATGCTTGATGATGATTGAAACTGTCATGAAGAAACTTGTTGAATGAATATAATGAAAGGCATGAACGATGTATGAAAAGATGATTTCAAAGAAACAATGAATTGGATAAGAACAGTCCAATTTCCTTGTATGATTCATGATTGCTATGTTATGTGGGTAAGGTATTGTCCTAAGAACTCATCACGTGCACGTTGACCATGAAGCCTTCGCCTTGGCCGCCTGATTGTGGCATAGGATGATCCAACATTTGGAATCCTAAAGATTTGCCCATATAGACTCATGAAATGAGACTATATGGTTGCCAAGAATAAGGACTTACCGAGCCATTTGATGTGTTTCATATGTGATTACATGAAAATGCAAGAATGAGGAATATTTGAATTGCGAGAAATTATGTTTGAGTATTGATGAACATTGCATGATGCATGTATTATGATTGTATTGAAAGATTGCTAAAAGTATGAATAACTAATAGGACTGCTTGATGTATAAATATAATTGTGTTACCCACGGAGCGAAAGCTCACCCCCTAAAAATTTTCCAAGAAATGAGCAGGATCCCGAGGAGCAAGCTTAAAGGCATTTACTCCAAGATTTTCTTTTGATTTTGTATTTGAAATGATTTTTGTAAAACAATGCTTTAGTTGCATTTTGAGAAAATATTGTATTTTGAAACTTCATTGTAATTGGGCTTGAAATGCTCACTAAAGCATCGTATGAATATGACATGATTTGATGAAGATGGAATGAATGAATTATAAAAGCAAAAATGTTCAGTTTTAATGTATTTTGAGAAATCCATGTATGTTTAAGACAATTGAATCATTATTATAGTTTGGATATGATAGATGATTAAGAGTGTGGCTGTTGCTTTGAATGGTGTTTGAAGATACCTTAGGGTTTAATCATGTTATATGGGGTTGTATGATGAGTTTTATGCAGGTGGAAGTCTTAGAATTGAAAATTGGGTAGTTGCATTTTAAGGGGATGTCTGTCAAATTTTCCTAAAATTTGACAATGCTTACCTCAATATTAGACCCTCTTCATATGAATTAGATCAATGAGTCTTCATGAAGATTGTAGTAGGAGTTTAGAGTTTTCAAGGTATATCGTTTGCTAAATTTGGAGTTGAGTCAAAGATATGATCCTTAATAAAAAGGTAGGAAGGAAATCAAGATAAAAGCGAAGGAAGGAAATCAAGATAAAAAGTAGAAGGAAGGAAATCGAAGATAGAAATCAGAAAATAGAAAAGAAGGAAGAAAAGGTAAGGAAGGAAATCGGAAGATAAAAGCGAAGGAAGGAAATCGAAGATGGAAAAGGTAAGGAGGAAATCAAGATAAAAAGCGAAGGAAGGAAATCAAGATGGAAAAGGTAAGGAAGGAAATCGAAGATAGAAATCGAAGATAGAAAAGCGAAGGAAGGAAATCGGAAGATAAAAAGCGAAGGAAGGAAATCGGAAGATGGAAAGGAAGGAAGGAAATCGAAGATAGAAATCAAGGAAGGAAATCGGAAGATAGAAAGCGTAAGGAAGGAAATCAAGATAGAAATCGAAGGAAGGAAATCGGAAGATAGAAAAGCGTAAGGAAGAAAAGCGGAAGATAGAAATCAAAGATGGAAAAGGTAAGGAAGGAAATCGAAGATAGAAATCAAGGAAGGAAATCAAGAAGATAAAAGCGAAGGAAGGAAATCGAAGATAGAAATCGGAAGATAGAAAAGGAAGGAAGAAAAAAGAAGATAGAAATCGGAAGATAGAAAAGCAAAAGGAAGGAAAGCGAAGATAGAAATCAAAGATAGAAAAGCGAAGGAAGGAAAGCGTAAGATAGAAATCAAGATAAAAAGCGAAAGGAAGGAAAGCGAAGATAGAAATCAAGATAAAAGCGAAGGAAGGAAAGCGTAAGATAGAAATCAGAAGATAGAAAAGCAGAAGGAAGGAAGGCAGAAGATAGAAATCAGAAGATAAAAAGCAGAAGGAAGGAAAGAAGAAGATAGAAATCAGAAGATAGAAAAGCAGAAGGAAGGAAAGCAGACGATAGAAAACCAGATGATAGAAATCAGATGATAGAAAACCAGATGATAGAAATCAGACGATAGAAAACCAGATGATAGAAATCAGACGATGGAAAAATAGGACGCTGCAGTATGTAGGAGATAGAATCAGCCTTTGTAGTCTTCATAAGAGTTGTAGATCTAGATGTCTACTTTCATATGGTGAAAGAACGAAAACATTTGGAGCTATAGATTAAAAATTTATAACAAATCGCGCCAAAAGAGTTTCAATCCGATTTCAGAAGTGAGCATGGTCCAATGTTTCGGGCATAATTCTCTCATACGACCTCCAAATGAGGTGAGGCTTAAACCATTGGATTTATAAGACACATATCTTTCACTCCATAAAATCCGGTATCAATTGGAGTTAAATGGAGAAAGTTTGTTCTGAAACAAGTGAAAGGTCAGTTAAGAGGGCATGTTTCGGGTATGAGCTCTCTTAGTTTTTTTTTTGGAGTGTATCCTGAGTATATGACTCCGATTAAGGTGATTCTTATTTCAGGGAGAACTTGAGACATAAAGCTATAAATTATATGAATAAGTCAACCCATGATTTTAGTGTATACATGGTGTGTGCTTGCCACGAAGGTGGAGTTACAATTAAGAATCCTGCAAGATTATAAGCGTAAAGTTTCAGGACAACAAAAGTTTAAGGTCTCAGCAAGGCAAGTGTCTCGGGGATGGGCTCCACTCGGGCTCACATCCCGGGACAGTCGGGCTCCCGGGATCGGGGTCTGACAGTTTTGATGTCCAAAAACCAACAATTGTTTGTCCTCTCTTCTAATATCTTATATGTCGCTTACACTCGTGGTTGTGTAAGTCCTTTATGATAAGCATTGAACCTTGGCCTCATGAAGTCTATAAGATTCCTTTGCTCTCTGTGATGTAATCCCTCGACCATCATTCTTTCAATCTTATCTTGGTGTTTAATTCTTTTGATTCCTTATTCTTACCTTATGATGTCCTGATTGTTGTGCCTTATACTTTATGTCTAAACTCTCTCCCTTTTTTAATTTTTAATTTCTTGTGACTGGGTACCAAAATCAAAAGAAATGGTAACAATTCCTTATGTCAAAGGAATTTAAATCATCCTAATTATAAAATCCTCAATAATGGTATCAAAAATTTGTTGAGCAAGTTTTTTATCTAATAAAACTCTCAATATACTGCAAGTATACGAATCATATCTTTTAGTATCAAAAGTTATCATTCCCCAGAGGATTATGTTAGTAGTGTGCCTTGTGAATCATGTATTAACATTATGACTTGTTAATAATATATTATGAGGTATTCATTTCATATATGCATGTATTTCATTTTTGTAATGTGATTTACATTCCATTAATAGTATTAGACTTATGTCATCAAGTATGTGACTTGATAGTAAAACCATAAGTGTTATAAAACTATTCTAGACTGTCCCTGGTCGATCATTATTGGTGGAACAATAATGAATTAAGACTAGTATGTGTTCTGATTGATGATCACATTTTACTGATCATGGATATGAGATATCAAATCAGAAACATAGATATATGTTAGAGAACATATATTGGACCGACCCACATAAAGAATACTACATGGTTTCATGTCATTAGTGATTCTTAATATGGTTTGACTTTAGTCCTTTGACCTGAAGTCATCATGGTTCCCTACATGAGGAATTCGGTGTTTTGATATTAGACTAAGTTATTTTTAACCGAATAACAAGTAGTCTTATGTTGGACATCAAATGAATCATATGGAGGGATGTGAATGACGTAAATGAGATTTGTACCTCTCTTAAATGAGAGAGATACCATTTGGGCCTCTTGACAAGTATGACTGAAGAAATGCATGGCCGTGCTCAAATGAATTGATGAAGAGACATCAATGTCATTTGTTATAATCAATCAACTTGGGGATCAAGAAACTATGATTAATCAAAGGTTGGCATGTACCATGCCTTGTGATTAATCTTGATATCGTGTTACAAAAGGACTGAGCTTATAACCATAGTTACAGGTTAAATCGGATTATCGATCCTCATTTGATTTGGGTAGTCATAATGTCTTGCTTGAGGCCGCTTATGACTTATGGGCCTTGAAGTGTGATCAAGCCCATTGCCAACATCAAATGAGCCTACAGGGTCGCACATAAAGAGTGATGTGATCTGGGCTTATTCTCTTGGGCCTAATTTATTAGGTATTGAATAAATATATGTAGATATATTTATTGGGCTAGATTGGATTAAGTTGTCGGGCTTCTATTATATGAGATATAATGGGCCAAAACTTATTAGGGCCTCAATGGGATTAGGGTTTCTCTATAACTAGAGAAGCTTAGGTCTCATTAATTGAGAAGACACTATTGTCAGGAAACCCTAGCCACCATCCGAGAGGAAAACCGTGCGGTGTTCTAAAAGAGTTTGAGGACGTGCTAGCACACCACAGCCGCAACCCGGATCGTGCATACTCGTGTGGATACCAGTAGAGGGCATTCGCGTTTGCAGTGTCTTGGAATCTGAAAAAGAAGCAACCTATCCACGACAACAAGGTATTTTCGTACATCCTTGGTATTTTCAATTATACATCATGTTGTTGTATGGTCTTTTCCGCAGTGTATTATGAATACTCAGACCGTACGCGATCCAACAGATTATGCAATAGCCAACAATCTAAACATTAACTTTGTTTAAGGAAATACGAAACTTAATTGAATAAAAATAAATAAGATAAAGTAAAACAAATAAGTAAATTAAACAGTTAATTTACTAATAAAATTCAGATTGATCAATATTAAATATGTAAGAACTATTCTTTTCCTATTTTTTCCTTTAGTCTTATTAAATCAATTAATATGTTTGATCTTAGATTTTCTAAGGTATTAATTACTCTCTCTCATGAACAAATCAATTAACCATAATTGAATTTGAAATTTCTAGATTTGTAACCTCTCAATTCACAAAATTTTTCCTAATGTTTTCAATTAGATCCAAGCTATGTAGAAGATAATTAAGTTCTCAATCAAGATCTCTCTTCAAATGATTGTTCATTTGATAATTAAAGGATTATTAAATTGTCAAATCTCATTGTAAAATCTAATTTCATTACTTTTGACCCACTCTCTCGATTTATCGTCAAGTATAAGCATACACAATTATCACAAACATCAAAATATTTATTGAAATGAACAAGAATTAAATTCACAAAATAAATCCAAAATAATTTCTAATAGGGAACTAGAAACTCATAAACATGATAAACATTTAAAAAAATCAGACTACATATGAAGTATAATGAAAGAAAATAAAAGAAAAGAGAAAAAATTGTTTAATGCCCCGATTTTGATTGTTGGAATTTTCTGGATGTTCTTCTTGATCTCTTCATTTTAATTCAACTTAATGTATGGTTACTACTTTTTTGTGTGTGCATTTCATATTATTAAATAGGGTGAGTCTTCTAAGGTTCTTTATAGGGTTTTCTTACTTAATTTGGTTCCAAAAATAGCCCCAAAGTGTCAAATGACCAAAACAACTCTAGTGCTAAAAAAGTTGGAATTTGCTGGAATTACTGTTTGGGAGATACATGGCCGTGTATAACTCAAAATCTCCATAATTCATGATTTTGCATGGATTAAGAGGCTGACACAGCCATGGATAGACCGTGTATCCCTTCTTTGTTTTAAATCTTCCTTATTCTTCAATTATCTAATTTCCAAAACTCATAAACACATCAAACACCTCATCAAATATAAAATTAAGATCCAATTCTTTCTCTAAACCAAAAAATCACTTAGAATACCTACAAACATTGAGAATAACATAATTCTAAGACAATGCAAATGATAATCATCTAATAAACACTTGAAAACACACTAAAATACCAATAAAAACGTAATATAATTTACACTTATCAATAATAAGAAGTTGAGAAGAGGATCATACTATCAATGACCTAAAAAAGAAATTAGTTGCAGAAAACTTATCATTAAGTTTTATCAACAAATAATAGAATCTTGAGTTAGACAGGGAGAGTGGTGGCTAGTCATGATACTAAGCTAAGAATCCTAATTACGTCTATAATGCATGGGAGATCATCTACTACCAAGAAATTGCAATTTTTTTTCCATTAGAAGGGCATTCAAAAGGATTTCAAAAGCTCTGTTTGAAGTTGTTAGGTCTATTAGCTTGATAAGTATAAAACTACTATACAAGCTGGTTTGTTATAACCATTACTCATTTCTAAAGGATGTTGGACATACATCCATATGGATTTCAATAAAGGGCTTCTAATTTCTAATCAATACTTAGTAATCTTGGTAGATATTGACATGTTAAGTAAATTTGGCCATTTCTTAACACTAAAACATCCTTATACCGTAGATTTTGTGGCCAATGTCTTTCTTTTTGATATGTTTAAAGTACATGGTATGCTTAAGACCATCTTAAATGATAAAGAAGTAGTGTTTCTCAGTCAATTTGATAAGGATTTTTTAAATTATAGGGGTTAGGATTACAATTTTCCTCAGCGCACCATCCTCAAATGGATGGCTAAGTAGAAGACCTTACTTGCTCTTTGGAAATTTACCTAAGGTGCATGATAAATTACTATTCAAGCAAATGTATCAAATAACTTCCATTAGCTTAATGGTGGTATAACACAACCCACCATTCTTCCATCAATACCATGCCATTTCGTATAGGGGACACAGTGTTTATCAATCTTCGTCCATATAGGCAAGGAACTTTGGCTAACATGACTAACTAGAAGCTATCTCCTAGGTTCTACGGAGTATTTAAAATCATTGATAAAGTTGAGCATGCTGTTTACAAGTTGAAATTTCCTCTGGAAGCACTTATACATAATATTTTTCATATGTCACAGTTGAAGAAACACAAATAATATTTTTCATATGTCACAGTTGAAGAAACACAAGGCTTCCACTAGTGTGTTGGCCCCTGAAATTTTTATTTATTTATTTAAGAATGTCTAAATTATTTGGAGGTATTGTCCAAATTATTTTGAGGTTTTAGCTCTTAAGAAATGGAAGTTAAATGATGGATTAAGTGTAAATTAGAGTGAAGTATGTTATTAGAAATTAAATGAATAAGATGGTGTAAGGGCATTTTAGGAAGTTCATGTATGTTTGTATAGTCTAAGGCTTTGAGGGAAGGTTAATTTGGTCCTTTAAATATCATTAGAAACAAATTAAAGAGGCTAAGGTGGTGTGGTCGTATGAAGGAGGAGGAAGAGGAAAATGAAGTGCTTGTTTAAGAAGCTAAACCAAAACTACGTAGTTTTGGAGAGTTTAGTTTAGGTTGTTATTTTAAAAAGCATGTGTTGGGTTTAAGAAATGAGAGGATTCACGAAAATTCTAGAAAGAAGAAGAGAAAGGGAGATTTCGTAGAAGGAGAAGAAGAAGAGGAAGAAGAAGAAGAAAAGAGAAGAAAAAGGGATTAGAGCTTGGTTTATTCTTGCTCTAAGGAAGAGTTTTTAAGAGTTCTATCAAAAGAAAAGAGAAAGATCAAGTTTCCATGGGAAGAAAAAGGAAATTTTCTTGGGTCACTCTTGAAGGTAAGAGAAAAGTGAAATCTTTTGGTTTTATGGATGGATTTAGGTATAAATGGCTTAGTATATTTATGGGTAAGGTTAGTTAGGTTCTTTCCATGCTTTAATGTCCCTAGAAATGGTAAATTTTGACATCTCATGTTGATATGGGATTCTTTTGTGTTGGATGTGTTTGATGAAGGTGAATTAAGGCAATTGGAGGAAGAAGAAAGGCCAAGTGTTCACGCTCCTAGCTTAAAGAATTAAGGTGGGTGATACTTTAATAGTTGAGTGAATAAGCTACTAAATTTCTTTGAAATAAATGTTATATAATGTTTTCCTATGGTTTCCCAATTTTAATTGAATTGCTTTTGTGATAATTTAAATTCATGTGAAATGTTTTTGAGTGTAAAGACTTTGTGATAGTATGTGTGAATTGGTTTATCAAAAAAAAAAAAGGACCCGAATGGGTGTTTTAAACGATTATGTGAAAGTGATTTTTTGCCATTTGAGGCTAATGATTATGAATTTTTGTGAATTATGTGATATACATGCTTGTTTGGGTTTGTGGTGGTCCCTCATGTGTGATAGGTGCACCTGTCAAAATTATAGCCTTCTCCCGGCTGCCCGCTAGTGACAATGGAGCTCCTCACGGACTCCTTCATGTGTTCACGGCTACACATAACCGCTCTGCGGAAATGTGTAGTACGTCCTGTTTGGATCCACCCAAACCATCTTATATGTGATTTTATGATATGCTTGTCTATGTGGTTTTTATAAGTTATGTGGTGTGATAAATGCTTTTGATTAATTGACTTATTGCTTTCTCCATGCTTATGTAATCTTAACGTGAAATTGCTTGGACGAAATGAGTTTTTGTTACCTCCAGAAAATTTTTATGATAAATCAAGCTTGATTAGATTAAATTAAGTAAGTTATGTTAGCATCAAATTAAGTTGTCACTAATTAGTGTATGATAGCACTAAAGAGTTAGGTGAAGAATTAAGGAAATTAAATGAGTTAGTTGGGCCTTGGGCCGAAATGAAATGAATAAAGAAAAAGAAATGAAATGGGCCCAAATGAAATAAGAAAGAAGAGAGGATATATATGCAATGGACTTTAATGAAGTAGGAAAAGAAAAGAGAATAAGTTGGGCTTTAAAAGACAAGTGGGCTTGATGTAGGTTAAAGAAGATAAGAAGGAAGGAAGAATAAAAGAAAAGAGAATGAATTGGGCTTAAAGGAAATCAATGGGCTTAAGTTGTAGTAGGAAATAAGAAAGGAAAGGAGTGGGCTTAGGCCTTATGGGCTTAAGTTAGATGGAGGTAGTATAAGGAAATAAGAAGAAGGAGAAATTAAGTGAGAAATGGGCTTTGGGCTTAAGTTAGTATGTTAGGAGTATAAAAGAAAAAGAAAAGGAGTAAGTTAGTAGAAGAGAAGAGGAAGAATACGAAAATTAGAAGAGAGGGAGAGGAGGTTACGGTGAAGAGAAAAGAAGAAGAAGAAAAGAAGAAAGTTGGTGATTTTCCAAGAGATTCAAGAGGTTTTTGAAGATAGTTCAAGAGGAAAAAGTGTGGGAAATCACTAGAGCTTCATCTTGAACCAAGAAACCACTTGGTTAGTTAAAGATTCAAGGTAAGTTATGATTTCAAGTATGAGTTTTTGCTTGGGTTATGGTTTAGAAAGCTTAGAAAGAAGATGGGTATAGTGATTCTAAAGTTTATAGCATGATTAAGGTTCATTAGGTTTGTCAATTTTTAAAACCCTAAGTGATTATGGGTTTCGGTTTTAATGAAGGGAAAGAAGAAAGAGGAGAAGGGCAAGAAGAACACTCCTAAGGAAAGGATTAAGCAATTATAAGGTGGGTTTCATATTTATCTTTATGTATTTAAGCTACAAATGTAAAATTAATGCATGACATTAATGAGTTCTCAATTAATTGGTAGTGTAGTAAATGTATATGATTGAATGTTGAATGTGGTGGTTTTAAGCCATTTAATGATTGTATTAAATGCTTGATATTATTGTTGAGGAATTGATGATGATTGATTTAGTATGGAATGAAACTAATGCATGAGGATGAATGGATGGTGGTTGATTTTGGTATTGAATGAAATAGCCTAAATGAGTATGAATGTACAATATGACATGTATATGAAATGTGAAATGTGAAATATGAATGAAAGATAAGATTTTCTAGAAAACGATGAGTTGGATAAGAACAATCCAATTTTATGATTATGCATGATTGTATGTTATGTGGGTAAGGTATAGTCCCAAGAATCAAACACGTGCGTCGACCATGAAAGCCTTCGCCTACTGCCTGATTGTGGCATAGGATGATCCATTTTGGACTCTAAAGATTTGCCCATATAAGATCATTAAATGAGATTATATGGTTGCCAAGAATATGGACTTACCGAGCCATTTGATGTGTTTCTTATGTGATAACATGAAATTGCAAGAATCATGAATGTTTTGAATTGTGAGAAATGATGTTTATGTATTGATGAAAATTTCATGATGCATGTATTATGATTCTATTGAAAGTTTGCTAAAAGTATGAGTAACTAAATAGACATGCTTGATATATAAATATAAATGTGTTACCCACGGAGCGAAAGCTCACCCCCCCTAAATTCTCCAGGAAATGAGCAGGATCCCGAGGAGCAAGCTTAAAGGCATTTACTCCAAGACTTTCTTTTGATTTTGTATTTGAAATGATTTTTTTTGTAACTCAATGCTTTAGATGCATTTTGAGAAAATGATGATTGTGGCAAGTTTGTATTTTTGGGGATATGATGGAGTGGCTTGAAATGCCCTCTAAAGCTTTGTAATGACTTAGGACTTCATATGAATGAAAGAATGCTAAGTTCAAATGTATTTTGAGAAATCCATGTATGTTTAAGCATAGTTCCAAAGTTGTATGGAATTGTTTTGAAATGCATGTGGGTAGATGAATGATGTAAGATTAAGTGAGATTATATCATGTTGGGAGTGGAATGAATGAGTTGAGAGGTTTAGAAGTGTATATGGTGTTTGGAATAAGTCAAGAGAGAGTGTAGAGGGTTAGGTTTTGAGTTCTGGATAGATATAAGTCGACTTATTGGACCCATAAGTCGACTTGTGAAGTTTTTGCATAATAAGTCGACTTTTTAGATAGGTAAGTCGAGTTATTTTCCTCGATAAGTCGACTTGTTGGTGACAAGTCGACTTATTTGCCTCGATAAGTCGAGTTGTTCAGTATAAGTCGAGTTATAGGCTAATTTCCAGCACAGGTCGAGTTGTTAGTCAAGCGTTTTGAGCATTGTTAGAGGCCGAATTTGGTTTTGAAGTCTTCATGAGAGTTGTAGATATAGATGTCTAATTTCAAATGGTGAAAGAGTGAACACATTCTGACCTACATATAAAAAGTTATGGTAATTGTCCCAAAAGAGTTTCAGTTTGAATTTGGAAGTGAGCATGGTCTATTAAATTGGGCATAAACCCCTCATATGACCTCCAAATGAGGTGAGGCTTGAACCATTAGTTTTCTAGGACATGTATCTGTTTCCATATAAAAGTATGTAGAATTTGGAGCTAAATTGATAATAATTAAATAAAAAGCAAGTTAAGGGTTGGTTGAGAGAGCATGTTTCAGGTATGAATTCCTTTAGGTTTTTGGAGTGTATCTTGAGTTATATGACTTCGATTGAAGCGATTCTTGTCTGAAATAAAGCAAGAGTCTTAAGGCTATGATTTACAAGAGAAATTAACATCAATTAGGGTTAAGTAGAATAAACCCTACAAGGCAAGATGATCAAGTTTCATGTTTTACGATTCAGGAGTCGGATTCCGGAAACGGGATCCGACATCAGTTGGGCTGTTTCAGGTATGAATTCCTTTAGGTTTTTGGAGTGTATCTTTAGTTATATGACTTTGATTGAAGTGATTCTTGTCTTAAATAAAGCAAGAGTCTTAAGGCTATGATTTACAAGAGAAATTAACATCAATTAGGGTTAAGTAAAATAAACCCTACAAGGCAAGATGATCAAGTTTCATGGTTTTCAAGGCAAGAGTTGGATTCCGATAACGGGATCCAGCAGTTGGGGTCCGGTCTCCGGGTCGGGTTCCGACAGTTTTTCAGAAAGGTTGTGATAAATTTATAAAGTTTCGATCAATGTGATATTGATTTTGAAAACAAGGAGTTTTAATGAAATGAAAGTGTTTTGATCAAGGTAAATTGGCCTTGATAAGTTTGAAAGATTTTTATCAATCGGAAAGTTTCTTTGAGAATGAAAAATAAAGAACGTTTTTGCTTATTTTCTTAATTCTTAAGTTGTTACCCACTGAGCCGTCGAGCTCACACCCCCTTTTCCCCTCCACAGGTAACGAGCGGGAACCCAAGTTAAAGTATCGGATTGAGGCACCACTTCAATGTTCTAAATTTAGAAGTCATTGTATCTAGAAATGAAGCATTAGGTTGCTTTTGGAGATTTGCTACACTTTGTGCTTTGTTTTTTTAAGCTTTCGGATTGTAATCGGGCTAAATGCCCTCTAAAGTGTTGTAATAACTCAAATTATTCATATAAAGGCAAGAATGTTGGGTTTGAATGAAATCTATGTGATTTGCATATGTCTTATTTCAAATGCACCATTGTTATAGTTGGATTTAGCAAAAGAAGAAGGATTGAGATTGTATTGTTTTAAAATTTTGGAATGGTAGAGATATCTAAGAGTGTGGTTGTTGCCCTGGAATTGTATCTGGAGACAATTTGGAATTGAAATATATTGAATGTGGTGGGATATTGAGTTTTATGCAGGTACTTGAGTTAGGTTAAATTGAATTAAAGTTTTGGCTAGTCAATATACTGAAAATGCTGTCAAATTTTACAAAATTTGACAGAACTTCACTTGGGTTTTAGACCATCTTAGTGTTGGAATTGTGTTGAGGTGTCTTCTTGAAGAATGTAGCATATCTTTAGAGCTTTCAAATGGTGTATGGTATGCTTTAATTGGAGTTAGGAATAAAAACTTATGGGGGTTAAAGTTATACGATTCTTCGCTCATAATTGCCATTTCACTGTTACATTGGTTTTTAGATGAGCAGTACCTTTGAGTGAGTTTTGCCTCCTTTAAGGATGGAATTGATATTTGCATCCTTCATGAGAGTTGTAGAGCATCTTGCTATCTTTCTATTGAGGTAAAATATGAAATTTTTAGGAATTGGAGTAAGAAGTTATGACAATTGAAAGATAACAATGAAAGTCCATTTTGGTTGTTCATATAGCTTATGAATTTAGGGTAACTTTGATGATATATGATTGAAATCCATGGTTTTGATAACCCAATTAAGTTGGAAATCGTGAGGTTAGTGGATTGAACTTGGAATATGAAGTGTTTATGCTTTAGAATAAGTGAGTTTGTAAAGTATATAAGTGGTTATGACATTGGGTTTTAGGTAAGATGCATTGGAGGAGGTTTTGGAGTTTTGAAGTTTGGCATGTCCGTTAAACGGACAGCCTCGGGTGCAAAAACACCCCTTATCCTGCTCGTGTCCGTTAAACGGACTTGCATGTCCGTTTAACGGGCATTCTTGAAGCATTTGATACCTTTTCCCCCGAATGTGTCCGTTAAACGGACATGGTTGTCCGTTTAACGGACAGCTACGGGAAATATGGAGCAATTTAGAAATTGTAGAGGCCGAATCTCGTTTTGTGGTCTTCTTGAAAGTTGTATATATAGCTGTCTACTTTCTAATGGTACAAAAACGAAAGAAATCTGATTTATGGATCAAACGTTATAGTGATCGCGCCAAAAGAGTTTCAAACTGATTTAGGGCATGAACATACTTGACTCTTTTGGGCATAAATCCCTCATCCGACCTCCAATTGAGGTGAGGCTTGAACCATTAGATTCCTAAGATATATATCTTCCTATCCACAAACGTTTGTATCATTTGGAGTCAAATTGAAAAAGTTTGCATTAAAGTAAGTGAGAGGTCGGTTTGGAGATCATATTTAGAGTATGAGCTCATTTAGGCTTTTTAAGCATATCTTGAGTTATACAACTCCGTTTGAGGTGATTCTTGTTGCGAAACGAACTTGAGGCATAGAGCTACAATTCTTATGAATAAGTCAACCTTTGATTTTGGTATTTACATAGTGTGCGCTCGCCACGAATGTGGAGTTACAACTAAGGACCCTGCAAGGTAATAAGCACAGGGCTTCAGGACTCGGGAAATTGGGCTCTGGAGACGGGTCCAATAAACGTGGAATTAAAGCAAGAGTGATAGTGTGAGGTTTTAAGCAGTTGGGGTCCGGTCTCCGGGTCGGGTTCCAACAAGTGAGTCTTCTCCTATACTTCCACTTGAACTAAGTGTAAAAGAAAGAGTGCCTATAACCAATTAGGACACACCATAAACCCACAACACAAATGTGAGTGAAATGGTCGAGTTTGGATGATCAAGCCACTTGGATGTTCTTGTTCAATCTATAGGAGTGTTACCCACATTTGGACCTTGTGGACAAGGTTCCTTAACGGGAGATATTATTGTTATTTACTAGGACAAAATGAGAAGATGAGTACAAAACTTATCTTTGGTTTAGTACAAATGATGTGGCATGTCTTATTAGTAGTGTAAGCAAAAAAGATGAAAATGACCCTAATTTTTGCTTCTGATGACAAATTAAAACTTAACATTTTGAAGCATTTAAAATAAACCACCCTAAACGTTTTAAGAATGTTTACTACTATTCATTTTATTTAATTTTCACATATAAAATATTTTTCACTCATAAAAAGTTAATATTAATGTTAAAAACCTCCAAATTCATATTTTATAAATATTTTAAATATGTTAATTGCTAAGGGAAAATGCAACTTTTTGGTCAAATTAATCATTTAGTGAGAGAATCTCTCACTTATCACTAAATTGTGCTCATTAACTTTCCTAGTTTAATATTTTTCATTTTTGTTTTTAGCCACCGGCCTAATGTCAATTAATCTTACCTCATTTTACTTAGTGTTTTTTTTTTACCATTAAAGGTTTGGAGGCTACAAACTCAACCTTCACTGAATAGAATGAGTCTATATGCTGACCACCGAATTTGCCTCCAACCTTGACACCTTACTCCCTTCATAAATCTACCTTAACTAGTAAGAAGGATATTGTAGAGAAGGACATTTAAAGGATTTTGTGGAGTAAAGTAGTTTATGACCCTCCTAGTTTTAGAACCCTTTGATAAATAGTACCTTTGAAGCTAGAAGATTCCATCTCACCCATACTGGAAATTCGCCAAAGTGGAGCAAAGAAGTGGGGTGTTTCGCTACTGAGATGCATTTTGGAAAAAAAAAAGGGCCAAATTTTCCTTTAGTTCAACAGTTGACAAACATTCTTGAAAATGTTATGGCTTGGAGAATATAATGGATAATAAAGATAAATTCTTCTTCTTAAAATCTTTATTAGAGGATAAAGCTCAAAAGATAATCAATTTGTGACCTTGGCACATTCGGGGACAACCTTTATTCATCAAGAAATAGAGTCCAAATATTACTTTAGACAAATCTAAGTTGAAAATTATTATGATATAGGTCAATTTCTATAGTGTCTGTTGGACCCCGATTTGCATTAAGCATGTTTTATTTATTTTGAGGATTAGTTTGCTAATTTTATTTTAATTAGAATAATTTGGGATTTTTAGTACTTAGTTTATAAAAATTAATTGAAGGGATTTTAGTTAAAATTAGAAGTTTGATAGGTTGTTAGAATTAAAAAGAATAAGAAGGGGTAAGGGTAATTTATGAAGTTTGCTTAGGTCTCTATAGTTAAAGACTAAGATGGAGGGCTCAATGGGTCCTTTTAGCTTAATTAAAATAAGAAGAAGAGAAGCAATTGAAGTGTTGCCGTATGAATAAGGGAGAAGAGACAAAATTGCAAGGAATAGAAGAACCTTATTGAAACTACGTAGTTTTGCTATAGGTTTTTAATTAAAAACAAGATTTTCCCTAAGTCTTTATAAGAGACTTAAGAAAATCACAAAGAGAAAGAAGAGAGGGTGACTTTCGGCCATGAGATAAGGAGAAGAAGAAGAAGAAGAGGAGTTGGGCTTTGTTGCTTTCTTGCTTGAGAAAAGTGATTCTAAGAGTTTCTTTAAGAAGAGAAGGAAGAGAAAGAGTTTAATCCTCTATTAGAAGTAAAATCAGAAATTCGTGGGTTGTATAAAGGTAAGGGGAATTTCTAAATTCTTGAAAATTTTAGATAGGTTTTGATGCTAATGGTTTAGATAAGGTATGGGTAAGGTTATATGGAATCAATTTCATGTTTTCTTTTCCTAAGGATTATGAATTTTGTTATCTCTTTTAATATGGGATTATTATGCTTAATGAAGGTCTAGAGAGGCCATTGGAAGTAGAGGAGAGGCAATTTGATCAACTTCCAAGCTAAAGGATTTAAGGTGGGTGATTCCTTAATAATTGAGTTAATAGGCATATTACCGTTTTTATAATAAATGCGAATTAAGGTTTCCAATGACTTAGAATTTTTGTAGGAATTACTCTTTGTGATGTTTTGAACTTGTATGTGATGTTCTTTGATTATGAATTTATGTTGTAATGATTTGTTTAATGATTTGTTAAGTGAAAAAGATAAGAACTTGTGATTTCGGAAAAAGATTGCCAGTTTGGCAATTTATGTGAAAATGATTTTGGTAAAGGCCAATTGAGGCAAATGTGTTTGAATTGTGAGAATTATGTGAAATGCATGTTTTATTTGGGTTTATAGTGGTCCCATAAGAGTCAGGTGCACCTGTCTACCCATAGGCTTCTCCCGCCTGCCCTCTAGTGGCATTGGAGTTCCTCACGGACTCCCATAAGTCACGGCTACACATGATCGCTTCGCGGAAATGTGTAGTACGTTCCGTTTCGGATTCACCCAAACCACTTTGTTTGTGATTTTGTGAAATGTTAGGTCGTTTTGTGATGTGTTAAGTTTGTAAATTGTTTGATGTGATAATTTCTGTGAAGAGTTTTGAAAAGTGAAAAATGCTTTTATTAATGTGACATTGTTTTGAAAATGAATGAATGAATAATGTTTTGTGCTTATTTTCTCGTTTATTAATTTATTACCCACGGAGCCGTCGAGCTCACCCCCCATTTCCCCTCAGAGTGAGAAATCGAGTCACCGCATCAGGATTGAGGAAATACTCCGATTCTTTTTGCTTTTGAAGTCATATTTGAGAAAACAAAGCTTTAAGTCGCATTTTGGATTGTATTTAACTTTTTATACTTTCGTTGTATTCGAGCTAAAATGCCCTCTAAAGCTTTGTATAATTTCTACTTTCCTTGTAAATATAAAGGTTTTGAAGTTTAAAAATGTATCTTATGTATGTTTTCTAAGAATGTATTGTTGTATGGTTGAGAATGACAAAAAGAAAAAAATGGGATTGTGTTACTTTGTGGATTGGAAATGAGTAGATGCTTAGGAGTGAGATTGCCTTATGGTTTGAGAAATGTTTAGAAGCCTAGGAGTGTGTTGTTGCCATTGGATATTGAGTTTTTATGCAGGTATTTGAGTTGGGATGGATTGAATTGAAGATTTTGGTTAGTTACATAATAGGGGAGGTGTTGTCCAATTTTTCCTAAATTTGAGAAGTAACTTCACTTAGGTTTTAGAACATTTTAGAGCTTGAATTAGTTTGGGTGGTCTTCTTGAAGAATGTATTACTTGTTTAGAGCTTTCCAATTATGTATAATTGGTCAAATTTGGACTTAGGATGAAGAAGTTATGAGGTTGAGAAGATGACAGTTACTATTCATTTAGGTGGAGTTACTGTTTTATTGGATTTTATACAGACAGTAACTTTGAGAGTATTTTTATCTATTTAAATGATTGAATTGATTTTTTCTCCCTTCAGAAAACTTGTAGATCATCCTTTCTTCTTTCTATTGATGTATACTATGCCTTATTTGGAGTTAGGAGCAAAACGTTATGGGGGTTAGACCTAGTTCAGTTATTGTTCATTTGGCAATTTTGGACAAAACATTTGGGAGGGTTTCTCACCCCTTTAGAGTTTGTTTTAGTTTTTTCATCCTTCATAGAAAATTTATATTATCTTTTCCCCTTTCCAATGAGGTATAATTTGCAATTATTGGAGTTAGGAATAAAAAGTTATAAGGATTGAAAGATTACAGGTACTGTTCATTTGGTCAGTTACACTGTTCCATTGGTTTTTATACAGGCAGTAACTTGGAGAGGGTTTTTACCTCTTTAAACGAATGAATTGATTCTTGCTCCCTTCATGAAGGTTGTAAATAACCTCTTTATATTTCCAACGAGGTAAAATGTGACATTTTTAGACTTTTTTGTTAAAAGTTATGAATTTTCAAACTTCTAGTATAGTGTAGGAATTTTTCAATTGTAGCAGAAACTTTGAAACAACTTTTGACCCACTTAAAGGCCAAACTAGTTTTTAAATCCTTCAGGGAAGTCGTAGGACTCCCTTTTACCTTTTTATTGATACCAAGTTTGTGAGTTTTGGAATTCGGTGTGAAAAGTTATGAATTCTCAAAAATTTCAGGTGTAATGTTGGGTTTCCAAGAAAAACAAAAAGGAAATCATATGTATACATATGCATGTGGAATTTTGGACTCGCCCGCACCCTCGCGAGGGCGAGTCGCTTGCGCGAGGCGACGCCGTTTGTGCGTTTTTGATTTTCTATCATTTTCCTTTTTTCCCAAATTAAACCTCCTCTCACTCTTTTTTTTGTAACTTTTTCGTTTGGCCTCCGATTCACTCGATTTTCCAAGCATTGGTTTTTTAAGAAAAAAATTCTACCCCCCATGTAAACATTTAGAATTCTCAGATTAAGTTGAATTTTTTCGGATTTTATCAAAGAGATTGAATTAGTCGGACATATTGAACATGATTCCATTTTTCAGTGATTTCTTGATCTAGGAAGCTCCGATTGAAGTGTTTTTCATTTCTGATTATTATAGAGGCATGAAATTCCTTTTTAGCTTAGGTTGGATTTTAATTTCGGGCCCTAAGCAGATCAGTTTTATTGAGGGAGATTAAGGTGAATCTTACAAGATTTGTTCGAAGGACATTAATATAAGTTCAAATTGAGTTTCTTTTGTGGTGAGGAATTCCTCCCTCGTGGGTTTGCGCTTCCAAATGTCACGTAGGACGTTGGACACATGACTCACTCGGGATGGGTTCCAACAGTGTCACCCTAGAATATTGGTCCTCAAATGGACTTATTCATATAGAAAGCACGTTAGGTAGGCTAATAAGTCTAAACAAGAGCACAACCTGACTCAAAAGAATTTGTTTTACTTAGATATGTATTGAAACATATTTTAATAGGAAATTTCAAGATCTAATAAGGAAAATGAAACCAAACAAGGCAGAAGTGATCATTAAATACTTTAACAAAGTTACATATATATAGAAACCAATGAAGAAAGATAAAAAAAAAACAACCTAGATGCCTAAATATAAAGAGGTAATAAACATAAATAAGGATGGTATTTTGGAACAGACGATGGTTATAAGTATTCCTTAGTAATAGATGTTCCTTAAACAAATATCATAAATGATGAAAATATTTGCACCCTTAGGCAATATATATAACCTAAACCATTATAGAGAGTGATAATCACTTGATATTAGGAGCAAAGTGTAAAGAAATAGCAATTAAAGCAAATGAGGCCTCAACCAACTCACCTTCAAAAATAGAATAAATGGCACTCCTAAATAAAACAATTCAAACCGACCCTACTTAGATAAAAACTTGCATCTTATAGAAAAAATCATCACCCACACTAAATAAGAAGGAGAAGGAATGTATCTTACGTGTTAATCCTAAAGCTAAATTGATTAAATTTGGTAGAAAGTCTTGAAAGGAAAAGTTAGATCGAACTTCTTCTTAATAGAATTATTAGTTTTGAATATGAGAGACTTAAATAACCTTTCTAAGAAATTAGCTTTTAATTAAGTACTGCTTAGGCCTTAAGAAGCCTCATTTTCGATTTTATGAAAAATAAAACAGAAAGATATTGGCTTTAAAATGCCATTTGTTCCTAAACAAAGTTTAGACTATTCTTAGTAATCATAATGCACACTTTAATAGCAGATTTAAAATCTCTTTTGATTCATCCATTTTCTTCCTGAATAAATGGTCTTGCTCAGTTCTTTTTTTTTGTGAGCTTAATAGAATTTAATCCTAATCTTCAGTGTTAATCACTATTATATCCTCAAATTGGGAATTCCAAAGAAACCAACTGGGGAATGATTTGGTATTATTAGGGGGAGCACACTCATACCCTAGATCCTGGTGAGAGACTGCAATTATTTCATTTCTTCTATGTAAACGTAAATGTAAGGAAGTAGAGGGGGCTCTAATTCTAAAAATAAGGAATTATTAAGTAGAAAATTATTTGGGATTAACAAACTTGAAATACATTGTTAATCTATTCACATGGAGCAATAAATAATCAGGGGATTAGTTTCTACAAAAAGAAACTTAACTTTTACTTGGTGAATTGTGTTTTGCTAACCTATTATCTTCTAGGCTTTGACAATTTAGTGAACCATCCTAATTTTGGAGGGCAGTGTTGTTGGACCCCGAACTTTTGATGAAAATTAGAAATATTAAAATGAATTTAAATGGAGAAAGAATTGGTGAGAATGAGAATGAATTTAAGGAAATTTGATGAACTTAAGAAAAATTTATGAGAAATGAATTGTTTAATTTTGAGGACTTTAATATTTGAATGAATTTATATAGATTATGAGAGGAAAGTGGATGAGTTGATTGAAATGAAGTTAAATAGCAAGAATTAAAAAGAAAAAGTGTTAAAATTTGAAGAATTTAGAAAGTTTGGCTTTTTGGAGAGAGAATGTTTGACTTTGAGAGTTGACTTTTGATTTAGGTAAAATTTGATAAAATGATCTACATGAAACTTGTAGATTATGTTAAGAGCTTTCTGTAGCCATAAAGTTTACAATTTTTCGATATCGGGAGTGGAAGTTATGATCAGTCAAAGTTTACGTTTGAAAGGTTTGACTTTAATTATGATTGAAACTTTGACTGAGAAATTAACCTAGTTAGAGGTTAATTGAGCTTTGATGTTCTTCATGAAAATTTAAGGATTTGTTTTGATCTTTATTTCGATATAAAGTATGCAATTTTTCGATCCCGGAATAATAAGTTATGATTTTTACAAATTTATATTGTGGTTTTAGCATGATTCTTAGAGGATAGTATCTTTGACCGGAAAATGGACTCCCGTAAGAGTCAAATTCATTTTTATGTCCTTCATGGAAGATGTAGAGTTTCCTTTAAGCTTTCTATAGAGACTAAGTTTGTCAAAATTGGAGTTCGGGATTAAGAGTTATGAATTTCGAAAGTTTTGGATTTTAAGTGAAAAAAAAAAAGAGGAAAATGAAGTACCCCCCGTCGCTAGGGCGACGCATCGCCATAGCGATGGCGAGCGTCCGGCTCGCGTCGCTAGGGCGACGCGTCGCCAGGGTGACCTCGCCCTCGCCACGCGCAGCACGCGGGCATTTTCGTTTGGTGCGACGCCGTTTTTGTTTCTCCAAAACGGCGCCGTTTTGATTCCTTTGTTAGCCTCCTTTCACAAATTCGACCTTTGTTCACTATTTTGCTTATATCTTTTTTGTCCGACATCCGATTGAGTCGATTCTTGCGGCGTTAGATTTCTAAGACAATTGTCTACATTCTCATAGAAATTTGTGAATTTTTTAGATTAAATTAATGATGATTAATTTAATCAAAGTGAGTCGGGAAATTTTCCGAGCATAGTTTAGTGTTTTGTGAAATTCAGGATCTGTAGAGATCCGCTTGAAGTGATTCTTGAGGCGAAATAAAGATAAGACAAAGGGCTACAAATCATATGAAGACATGAAATGTCAATTTTGCCCCTAAGACTTTTAATTTTTTAATTTAAGTTCGGATTAGGGTGTAATTTTCGGATTGGGAACACCTGAGAGTATTTTAAGCATAACTTTTGATTTGGGAATCAAAATGAGGCGATTCTTGTTTTGAATTAAACTAGAGACATAAGGATAAAATTGTTATGAAGACATCGAGTTTCAATTCTGTGATTAAGAATGTGAACTTTTGGACGGAAATAATCGTACATGGAAAATGTGTTAGAATATGGATATTCCCGAACTGTTTTGCGCATAACTTTTGGTGTAGTGATCCGAATCGAGCGCGGTCAGTGGCGTTGGATTCGTATGATTGAGAGGAACATTTCTATAGAAGGAAGTTTTGACAAATTCCTTCAAATTGATAGTGTGAATCAACCCGCAAGTAAGCATGACTTTAAGCTTTGAATGGAGGGCAAAATGGTAAATTAACCATCATTTAATGACACACAAAAGGGAGGTGTCGTTTTGGGCATATTAAAGCCACGAAAGTGGCTGGAAAATCATAAGAAAAGGGAGAAGAAAATAAAAGAAAGAAGAGAGGAGAAGATTTCGTCCATGGAGAAAGGAAGAGGGAGAAAGGTAAGCTTGATTTTTCTACTTGATTCTTAAGGATTTTCATGTTGATCTAAGAGAGAAAAAGGTTGGAAATGAAGAAAGCTTGCTTTGGGAACCAAGAAATCCAAAAATAGAAGGAGAAAGAGGTAAGAGAAAATTTTAGACTTTAAGTTTTTGATGAATTTTTGATTGAGAAGTATGGAAAAGGGCTTGGGTTTGTGATTTATGAAGTTGATTTTGGTATATATGCCTTAGGTTGTGTTTAATTTTGGATGAAAATTTGATTAAAGTTTAGGCTTAATCTTGTGATTAAGAATTTCGTGATATTTTGGTGTAGAATGATAGATAATGATATGAGTTTGTGGAATATGGAGTTAATTTTGAAGAGATTGTGTTTTATGGTGTTGAATTTGGATAAATTGGTTTAAGTCAATTTTAAGATTTGGGAATTTTTGAAATTGAGGATTTAGATATTTTGGAATTAATGTGCATTGATGAATTGTGACATTAATTTTGAAAATTAAGTTATTAATGAGATTGAATTTGAGTGTATTGGTTTAGGTCAAATTTTGAAATTGGGGATTTTAGAAATTCTGGTTTTAGAAAGCTTGAAAATATGATGTTTATGAATTTCTGATAGTTAATTTTGGGAATTATGCAAATTATGATGTGGAATTTGAATGATTATCGCTTAGGTCAATTTAAATTGAAAGAAGGAAAGAAGCAAGGATCAATTGATGCTTAAAATCAAGTTTCGGCATTTAATTCGAGGTGGGTAGCATATTTACATTTTGAATTGTAAGATATATATAAAGTTTCAAAAATTAAAGAAAGCAAGAATCGGATTTTTGATAAATTATTGTTTTTAAAAATGTTTGAAAAATTGGCTTTCTGAATAAATTTTACGAAAATGCAAAGTCTATGAAATCCGTTGTGTTTAGATTGTTTGAATAATGTAAGAATGAAATTTTGAATAAATCTAAATTATATTGAAGGAAATTATTGCATTCATTGTTATGACTTTGATTTATATGTGAACTGATTGATTGAAGTGATTGAATATTATGCACTATGTGAATGTGTGAAAATCAAGATTTTGAAAAGTGCCTTCGGGCAATTCAAATTTCTGTTTTTGCTTATGTGTTACGTGGGTTCGATTAGGTCCTTTGTGAGTCAGCGCTGTCTCTATTTGTATAGCCTTCGCCCGGCTGCCCGCTAGTGGCACGGAGCTCCGATTTCGGACTCCCTCACGGTTACTCTGGACCTCTATGCGGGAAAGTGTAGTACGTTCTGTTCATGACTGCATAGGACCGCTATGCGGGAATGTGCAGTACGTTCTATTTTGGACCGAACCAGACCATTCTGATATGTTATGTGTTTTCAATTTTGTCTCTGAATGTTGCATTCATATTTATGAAAAATTTGAGAAGTTTGAAAAAAATGAGAAAAGGTGAGATTATTATGAAAAATTTGAAAAAGGGTTTGAGGAAAAAGTTTGAAAAATATGAAAAAGGTTTTGAGGAAAAAGTTTGAAAAATATGAAAAAAAAGGGTTTGAGGAAATTGTTTGAAAAATTATAAAGTTTGAAAAATTAGCCTTTTGACAAAAAGTTTATGAAAATTGATTTCTGCTTATTATTCAATTTATAAATGTGTTATCCACGAGCTTCCGAGCTCACCCCCCCTTTCATCCCCATCTCCGTGTTTCGAAAGGAGATCGGATGAAAGAATGTGAAGACATCAGTTTCGACATTTGTGTCAGTTAGATTTTGTGTAATTTGGATCTTTAGTATGAATATGTTTATGGCTTAAGATAAGTTCGGGATAAATGTATTTGTGTATAAAGTTGGGATTGGAAATTGTATATGGAATGTGTATAAGTTTGGAAATGAGATTGAGTTATGAGATCAATATATTGTATTATAGTAATGAGAATGTTTTAGAATTAAGATTGCATTTGTTCTGCTGAGATCCCGAACGGAGGGTCCGGTTGATTTATTGAGCTTTTAGAAGTGTTGTTTTGAACACTTTGCAGGTTTGGGTTACGATAAATGCAGCCGTTATGCTGCCGAAATTTTGATAAAATGAGAATAAAGTGTAATTTGAGATTTGTATGGATTTGTATAAGATTTTGTATGATTGCTGAGTTTTGGGTTTAAGAATGAATTTCCTATGGGAAATTATATGGATGTGATTGATGTAAGAAATGAGAATAAGAAAGAAAAAAAAATTCATACCGGATTTTGGAATATGTCTTAGTTTAGACCTCCAACGCGACGCTTTCTGTAGATAACTTATGCACGGATGTCGGACATTTGTTAAGTATCCACTTCGCTTTGTTTTGCTATATGATTTGTTTCGTCCGTTTTGTTTTCTTCGTTTATCGATTCGTTTCCGTTTGGATTCCGAATTAATTCGCTTTGTATGTCGCTTTATGATTCGATTTGCTTTCAGTTCACCTTTGTTCTTTGATTCGATTCGCATTCTGTTATTTGTATCGAATTGTAATTCGCCATATTATTTCCGATTCGACATTTCGATGCGAAATTTCTGTTTATGCGCTTCGCTTTCGATTCTTATGCTTTGTATTCCGATTAGCGATTTCTCGCTTTTCGATTTTTCGTCTTGCCGAGCCTTCGATTTGCTTTTGTTTCCGCTCTTTCGTTACTTTTTCCGGTTGAGACCCGAATCATGTTGGGACCCGAATCATGTATAAATATGAAGGGTTTGGATTAAGTAGTTGGGTTCGAAATTTCGATACGAAATTTCCGTCTCCATTCGATTTCGTTTCCTTCGTTCTCTTCGTTTTTCGGTTGGGATCCGGTTCCCGGATCGGGTCTCAACATTTATGGTATCAGAGCCCATTATTAGGACTTGGGCTATATGTTTGTTAAGATTGAGCCCAGTATTAGGATCTTAACTGGGCATACAAGATTAAGAAGAGTGTGTAAGGAGAAATTGAATTTGTGAGAAAAGTGATCGTTTGATTTCGATGACAATAAGTATGAAAGACTTTAGGAATGTGAAATTGATATGAATGATTTGTCATGAATTATGTGATGAATAAAAGTGATTATTTGATGAAGATGATAAGAATTTTGAGCAATTTAAGGAAAGAGTTCATGAAATTGAGATTTGAAATGCATGATGAATTAGGATGATTGAGTTTGATACTGAGAAATATTGGAAAGATGAATTTGATGATAGGAATATATGATATGGCTAGTATGTGAATCAAGAATTGAGAATTTTGGGGAAAGATTGAGAATATATATGATGAAAACATTTGGTAAGAAAAAAAAAAGTAATTGCTTATGAGCTTTGGAAAGAAATTAGTGAGAAAGTGCTTGATGATTTTTTTTTTAGAAAGAAATTTATGCAAGAATGAGTTACTTGAAGTTTAAGTAAGTGTGAATTTCGAGGAAGAAATTCTTTTAAGAGGGAGAGAAATGTTGGACCCCGAACTTTTGATGAAAATTAGAAATATTAAAATGAATTTAAATGGAGAAAGAATTGGTGAGAATGAGAATGAATTTAAGAAAATTTGATGAACTTAAGAAAAATTTATGAGAAATGAATTGTTTAATTTTGAGGACTTTAATATTTGAATGAATTTATATGGATTATGAGAGGAAAGTGGATGAGTTGATTGAAATGAAGTTAAATAGCAAGAATTAAAAAGAAAAAGTGTGAAAATTTGAAGAATTTAGAAAGTTTGGCTTTTTGAAGAGAGAATGTTTGACTTTGAGAGTTGACTTTTGATTTAGGTAAAATTTGATAAAATGATCTACATGAAACTTGTAGATTATGTTAAGAGCTTTCTGTAGCCATAAAGTTTGCAATTTTTTGATATCGGGAGTGGAAGTTATGATCAGTCAAAGTTTACGTTTGAAAGGTTTGACTTTAATTATGATTGAAACTTTGACTGAGAAATTAACCTAGTTAGAGGTTAATTGAGCTTTGATGTTCTTCATGAAAATTTAAGGATTTGTTTTGATCTTTATTTCGATATAAAGTATGCAATTTTTCGATCTCGGAATAATAAGTTATGATTTTTACAAGTTTATATTGTGGTTTTAGCATGATTCTTAGAGGATAGTATCTTTGACCAGAAAATGGACTCCCGTAGGAGTCAAATTCATTTTTATGTCCTTCATGGAAGATGTAGAGCTTCCTTTAAGCTTTCTATAGAGACTAAGTTTGTCAAAAATGGAGTTCGGGATTAAGAGTTATGAATTTCGAAAGTTTTGGATTTTAAGTGAAAAAAAAAAGAGGAAAATGAAGTACTTCTTCGCGCTAGGCGACGCATCGCCTCGATGATGACGTTTTAGCTTCGTGTCACTAGGCGACGCATCGCCGTAGCGATGGCGGCGTCGGAAGGCGTCGCTAGGCGACGCGTCGCCAGGCGACCTCGCCTCGCCACGTTCAACCTTGGCGTTTTAAGCAGTGCAACGCCGTTTTTGTTTCTCCAAAACGACGCCGTTTTGATTCCTTTGTTAGCCTCCTTTCACAAATTCGACCTTTGTTCACTATTTTGCTTATACCTTTTCCGTCCGACATCCGATTGAATCGATTCTTACGGCGTTGGATTCCTAAGACAATTGTCTACATTCTCATAGAAATTTGTGAATTTTTGAGATTAAATTAATGATGATTAATTTAATCAAAGTGAGTCGGGAAATTTTCCGAGCATAGTTCAGTGTTTTGTGAAATTTGGGATCTGTAGAGATCCGCTTGAAGTGATTCTTGAGGCGAAATAAAGATAAGACAAAGGGATACAAATCATATGAAGACATGAAATGTCAATTTTGCCCCTAAGACTTTTAATTTTTGAATTTGAGTTCGGATTAGGGTGTAATTTTCGGATTGGGAACACCTGAGAGAATTTTAAGCTTAACTTTTGATCTGGGAATCGAAATGAGGCAATTCTTATTTTGAATTAAACTAGAGACATAAGGCTACAATTGTTATGAAGACATCGAGTTTCAATTCTGGGATTAAGAATGTGAACTTTTGGACGGAAATAATCGTACATGAAAAATGTGTTAGAATATGGATATTCCTAAACTGTTTTGCGCATAACTTTTGGTGTAGTGATCCGAATCGAGCGCGGTTAGTGGCGTTGGATTCGTATGATTGAGAAGAACATTTCTCTAGAAGGAAGTTTTAACAAATTCCTTCAAATTGATTGTCCGAATCAACCCGCAAGTAAGCATGACTTTAAGCTTTGAATGGAGGGCAAAATAGTCAATTAACCATCATTTAATGACACACAAAAGGGAGGTGTCGTTTTAGGCATATTAAAGCCACGAAAGTGGCTGGAAAATCATAAGAAAAGGGAGAAGAAAATAAAAGAAAGAAGCGAGGAGAAGATTTCGTCCATGGAGAAAGGAAGAGGGAGAAAGGTAAGCTTGATTTTTCTACTTGATTCTTAAGGATTTTCATGTTGATCCAAGAGAGAAAAAGGTTGGAAATGAAGAAAGTTTGCTTTAGGAACAAAGAAATCCGAAAATAGAAGGAGAAAGAGGTAAGAGAAAATTTTCGACTTTAAGTTTTTGATAAATTTTTGATTGAGAAGTATGGAAAAGGGCTTGGGTTTGTGATTTATGAAGTTGATTTTGGTATATATGCCTTAGGTTGTGTTTAATTTTGGATGAAAATTTGATTAAAGTTTAGGCTTAATCTTGTAATTAAGAATTTCGTGATATTTTGGTGTAGAATGATAGATAATGATATGGGTTTGTGGAATATGAAGTTAATTTTGAAGAGATTGTGTTTTATGGTGTTGAATTTGGATAAATTAGTTTAGGCCAATTTTAAGATTTGGGGATTTTTGAAATTGAGGATTTAGATATTTTGGAATTAATGTGAATTGATGAATTGTGACATTAATTTTGAAAATTAAGTTATTTATGAGATTGAATTTGAGTGTATTGGTTTATGTCAAATTTTGAAATTGGAGATTTTAGAAATTCTGGTTTTAGAAAGCTTGGAAATATGATGTTTATGAATTTCTGATAGTTAATTTTGGGAATTATGCAAATTATGATGTGGAATTTGAATGATTATGGCTTAGGTCAATTTAAATTGAAAGAAGGAAAGAAGCAAGGATCAATTGGAGCTTAAAATCAAGTTTCGGCATTTAATTCGAGGTGGGTAACATATTTACATTTTGAATTGTAAGCTATATATAAAGTTTCAAAAATTAAAGAAAGCAAGAATTGGATTTTTGATAAATTATTGTTTTTAAAAATGTTTGAAAAATTGGCTTTCTGAATAAATTTTACAAAAATGCAAAGTCTATGAAATCCGTTGTGTTTAGATTGTTTGAATAATGTAAGAATGAAATTTTGAATAAATCTAAATTATATTGAAGGAAATTATTGCATTCATTGTTATGACTTTGATTTATATGTGAACTGATTGATTGAAGTGATTGAATATTATGCACTATGTGAATGTGTGAAAATCAAGATTTTGAAAAGTGCCTTCGGGCAATTCAAATTTCTGCTTTTGCTTATGTGTTATGTGGGTTCGGTTAGGTCCTTTGTGAGTCAACGCTGTCTCTATTTGTATAGCCTTCGCCCGACTGCCCGCTAGTGACACGGAGCTCTGATTTCGGACTCCCTCACGGCTACACTGAACCGTTATGCGGGAAAGTTTAGTACGTTCATTCACGATCGCACAGACCGCTATCTTGAGAATGTGCGATCGCTCTGCTTTGGACCGAACCGCACCATTCGATATGTTATGTGTTTTCAATTTTGTCTCTGAATGTTGCATTCATATTTATGAAAATTTTGAGAAGTTTGAAAAAAATGAGAAAAGTGAGATTATTATGAAAAGTTTGAAAAATATGAAAAGGGTTTGAGGAAAAGTTTGAAAAATATGAAAAAGGGTTTGAGGAAAAGTTTGAAAATATGAAAAAAGGGTTTGAGGAAATTGTTTGAAAAATTATAAAGTTTGAAAAATTAGCCTTTTGACAAAAAGTTTATGAAAATTGATTTCGCTTATTATTCAATTTATAAATGTGTTATCCACGAGCTTCGAAATTCACCCCTTTCATCCCCATCTCCGTGTTTGAGCGGAGATCGGATGAAAGAATGTGAAGACATCGCCGACATTTGTGTCGATTAGATTTTGTGTAATTTGAATCTTTAGTATGAATATGTTTATGGCTTAAGATAAGTTCGGGATAAATGTATTTGCGTATAAAGTTGGGATTGGAAATTGTATATGGAATGTGTATAAGTTTGGAAATGAGATTGAGTTATGAGATCAATATATTGTATTATAGTTATGAGAATGTTTTAGAATTAAGATTGCGTTTGTTCTGCTGAGATCCCGGACGGAGGGTCCGGTTGATTTTGATGATTGTTTGATTTATTGGGCTTTTAGAGTGTTGTTTTGAACACTTTGCAAGTTTGGTTAGGATAAATGCAAATTATCTTTGAAATTTTGATAAAATGAGAATAAAGTGTAATTTGAGATTTGTATGGATTTGTATAAGATTTTGTATGATTGCTGAGTTTTGGGTTTAAGAATGAATTTCCTATGGGAAATTATATGGATGTGATTGATGTAAGAAATGAGAATAAGAAAGAAAAAAAAATTCATACCGGATTTTGGAATATGTCTTAGTTTAGATCTCCAACGCGACGCTTTCTGTAGATAACTTATGCACGGATGTCGGACATTTGTTAAGTATCCACTTCGCTTTGTTTTGCTATATGATTTGTTTCGTCCGTTTTGTTTGCTTCGTTTATCGATTCGTTTCCGTTTGGATTCCGAATTAATTCGCTTTGTATGTCGCTTTATGATTCGATTTGCTTTCAGTTCAACTTTGTTCTTTGATTCGATTCGCATTCTGTTATTTGTATCAAATTGTAATTCGTCATATTGTTTCCGATTCGAAATTTCGATGCAAAATTTCTGTTTATTCGTTTCGCTTTTGATTCTTATGCTTTGTATTCCGATTAGCGATTTCTCGCTTTTCGATTTTTCGTCTTGCCGAGCCTTCGATTTGCTTTTGTTTCCGCTCTTTCGTTACTTTTTCCGGTTGAGACCCGAATCATGTATAAATATGAAGGGTTCGGATTAAGTAGTTGGGTTCGAAATTTTGATACGAAATTTCCGTCTCCATTCGATTTCGTTTCCTTCGTTCTCTTCGTTTTTCGGTTGGGATCCGGTTCCCGGATCGGGTCTCAACAAGTGTAAAAGGTATTAGTATTGAAACAAGGTGCTCACATGCATTTAAGCATGCATAAAAGTTGAAATCAATTAAAGAAATTTTTTTCTCTAAAAGAATAATGTTGATCCTATATAGATGGAGAAAAGGATGGTCTTGATACATCCATCAGATGTCAAGAGAGTTTAATGCTTAATCTAAATGGCCATGCTCTCCAAAAGAAAGAATCCATCGAGATGTCAAGGTATGTTACTTATATTGAAAACTTGAATTCATAATTGAGGTAGAAATCCAGAATGTTATGTCTAAAGGATGGTGACAAGAGCATAAAGTTCTATTACAACTCTATCCAGTTAAGAAGGAATAGAAATAAAATCATTTCCTTACAAGATACTAAAGGCAAAATCACTTTCAACTAAAGGGGGCTTAAGGAGCTTGTTATAAGCATTTTAAAAAGCTCCTAGGAACTAACCATAAAACCTTGCCACTTCCTAAAGAGTTAAGGAATTCACTCAATGGCTAATTAACTAGCAATACCATACTGAACTAATAAAGGAATCATTATAGATAAGATCAACAACACCTTGTTCTCCTTTCACCCTGAAAATGCCCTAGGGCCATCAAGTTCAATGTGAGGTTTTTCTAAAGAATATGGCATATAACAAGTGATGGTAGTAAAAGCAATGTAGGAATTCTTTGAAAGAAGAAAAATTTTACTAAATTGAATAGAACCTACATTTTTTGATCCATAAATGTCTTAATGCAAACTTTTTTTAATAAGTATAGATTTATTGCTTACTATAATGTTAATTACAAGGTCATCTTAAAGTTGATAGTAAGCATAATGATAATTGAATAGAACCTACATTTGTTTGGTCCGTAAATCTCTTAATGCAAAATTTTTTAATAAGTATAAGTTTATTGGTTATTTTTTATTGTAATGTTAATTACAAGTTCATCTCAAAGCTGATAGTAAGTATAATGAGGAAATATCTGGTAGAGATAATCATCCCAACTTAAAGTGCCTATATTTATGGAAGATTTGGTGATAATATTTATTTGTATAATAAATATTAAAGGCTTACAACTTCAATAGATCCACCCAAATTTTTGACTTAAAATTGAATTTACTAAAACATTTAATTCACTCAATAATAATTTCATCATAAACTCTTTATATGTTGTAGGATTCCCAGAGAGGTTTGTAAAATGGATCCAATGTTGCATAACAATAGCTTCGTACTCTATCTTTGTCAATGGAGAGCCTATAAAACTATTCAAAGTATTGAATTTTTCACCAAGCTTACTAGGGAAAAAATCTATGATGAACTAGGTTTCAAATTTCACTAAAGATATAACAAACAAGATATCTTTCAACTCTTCTTTACAGATGATAGCTCTTATTATCTAGAACCTCTATAACTTCAATATACATTTTTATTTCCCCTTTATAATCCTATTAATATTGGCATTTTTTTCCTTCTAAAAGCTCCTTTTACATTGCTACTAGTGCTAACCCTCTAATAGGCTTCCTGGCTAATTCCATGCGACTTACCTAGCTTCCTTTTCCTTTTAAATACCTTGGTGATCCTATCATAACTTGAAAGCTCACATTCTTTGACTACTACCCCCTTTTAGAATCTATTCACAGGAAGATTAACAACTGGTGTAACAGGTCTCTTTCCTTTAGGGGTAGGTTATAATTAGTGATTTTTATCTTATGCAAGTATACATATTGGTGCTCCCACTAAGCTCTACCTAAAGGGATATTGAAAGAAATTGATAGGCTACTCAGGAATTTCCTATAGAGTGGAGAAAACAATAGTACAAGAATCCTAAAGATTAAATGGTCCACAATTTGTTTACCTAAGCAATACAGTAACCTTGGAATCACCTCTATCAAAGTAATGAACAAGGTAGTATTATCCAAGAGGCTACGGAAGCTATGTGTTGATATATAAGACTTGTGGTTGAAATTGATCCATCTTTACTACTTAAAAGTTGAGAGCATTTGGTGCATTAAAGACACTACAAATATGTCATGGACATTGATACAAACATTACTCATAGAGAATGGTTTTAAGAAGCAATGAAGCACTAGTGATGGAAAGCGCACACTCTTTTAATTTGATCATTGGCATGAGTTAAGCCCCTTGCATAAACTAAGGAACTTCTGATCTTTAAGGGCATTCATCCCTATACATTGTTAAGTAGCTAAAAGAGCTACTAATTAATGTATATTCAAAATATAAAATATCTCTACTTATTAATGAATATTCAGAATATGTATACCAAAATTAAATTACCCACCTATTTTATTTTGTAAAATAAAATATATGATAGAATTTCTTCAAAATATACATAAGTAATTTTAATAAATAGCCTCTTTGCTTTTCACTATTCCATGTGGTACATAATTATTGTTTTCTGAAAATTAAAATTTTATTAATAAAATTAATAGAAAATCATTTGCAGAATAAATACTCTCCTATAAGAAAAGTAAGCCAAAACGATGACACAATAAACTAATAAACGTAAAAGAAAATGAAAATTCTGGATCAAGAAGAGGCATGAAACTACAACACAACAAAGGGCATATTTTTTAAAAAATTAAAAATTGATTGTATTAAATAATAGTGAAGAACAGTAAATCGTTGGAAAATAAACATACTCTTATATAGTAAAACTAAGTGTTAAGAATCTCGATAGAGATTGTATAGCTAATAGTATATTGATAGTAAAAATAGGAAACATTAACGGAAGCAAGCTCCCCCTCCTGGAAATGTATTTTCCAGGCCAATACAATAGCTGTATTTTCCACAATAATCCAGAATGAATCCTCCCTCCTAAACCGAATCCTATATATATACTTTGTACCTTCTCATTCTCTCTCTCTTTCCATAACTAACTCCTAACCACTAGCCTATGTGGCATTTGTCTTATTCCCTTCCCCAACATACCCCTATGGACTAGTATGCTGATCAGTACTAGTATGAGGAGTGCTAACAATTCCCTCCTCCTCAAAAGGCACCTTGTCCTCAAGGTGAATGGAGCATCCCTTTGATGAGTTTTGCCTCTTCCCAAGTTGCTTCTTCTGTTGGTGTTTCTCTCCAATAAACAAGCCACTGAATGAACACGCCCCCAAATCATCTCTTTGTTCCTCATTCAAGGTTCCCATCTCAACCGGTGGAGTTCGTCGAACCCTTAGAGCCCCCAACAATCCTTCAACTTCCAGCTCTTGATGCTTGAATCATTGCAAAGATATGGGAAGAAGACATATGCATATTAATTCCTGCAAGGTTACATCAGTATCCTTTCGGTCAAATGTCATACATGTTTTTATAATCAACTTTCACTACCCCCAATGTTGCAAGCCATGCCATCCCCAAAATCAGCTCAAACCTCTCAGTATCAAACACGTAGGCATTCACCCGAAACTCCTCCTCATTCAGCTCCAACTTAATTCCCTTACAAAGCCCATGTGAGAGGGATCGACGACCATCCCCACCTCACACGAAGGTTCGGCTTGAGGTAACAGCAATACCCATGGCTTGAACCAATCTTCGGGACACAAGGTTGTGGCTAGCTCCACTATCAACCATTATAACAATAGGCAATTCATTTAACTTACCTATTAAGACCATCGACTTCGGGGTTGAGGATTGATCGCTTCCCAAGTTCATGAACTCCATAGAATTGCATACTAACTACCATTCTCCTTGCTGATCCTCAACCACTGGTGCTTCTCGGTGACTTCCTCCCTCGTCTGCGTCATCACCCTCCCATATAATTAATCTATATTCTTTGTCTGGGCAACGATGGAGAGGGCCAAAGGTGAGGCCACATTTAAAACATAGCCCCTTTTTTCTTCTTTCCATCAGCTGGTCATAGGTTAGATTTCATGTGCCTCTCCGCTTTGGGTTCTGGGTTTGGAGGCTATCATCAACGGTGGGTCCCTGCTGTTTAGTGGATGTCTCCTTCATGTCAATTTTTAAATCGCCCACTGCATGGCTCGGTTGAGTGGGTCGGTAAGTGTGTTGGTTTCCCATTCGATGCCCAAAGTTTGCATGATTTCCTTCGGTTCTCCTCCTCCGCTCTCCTGGACGAATCACGCCCTCCCCGATCAGCTCCCTCTCGACTTTCCTCGCAACCGACATGAGTCGAACACGGGTTTGTGGGTCGTGGGTCTGAACTCTATTCTTCACCTCCTCCCGTAACCCACCCAAAAAACAACTCATGTACCACTCATCTGGGAAGCTGTCAATTCGTGACGCTACCCTCTCAAACTCGTCAATGTAGTCGTCGACTGAATTCTTTTGGGAGATGGACTTCAGCTGCTCAATCGGGTCACCTTCTTCCCTTCCTCCGTAACGTTCGAACAAAGAACGTTTGAACCTTTCCCATGTCATTTGTGGATCGATCTCCCGAAGATTCATGAACCAGTACAGGGTTGCTCCTTCCATGCTGATTTGGACCATCGGCACACGCAACTCCGATGGAATATCGTGAATCATAAAGTATGATTCTGCTCGGGTCACCTAGGCAAACGGGTCGTCCCCATTAAACATGGGAAGGTCGACACGTCGAGCAGCGTTTCTGTACTCCTCCCATGCACGTTCGGTAGAAGCCGCTGACGTGTGTTCATGATGTCATTGCCGCGCCACCAGACTCAAACCCACTGCGGTCGCGTTCCCAGCCTCCGAGAACGACGGATACGTAGGTCGATCATTTCCAGCTGAAGAGGATGCGTGCGCATGTTGAGCAAACCCCGGAGGTGCCTCCCCTTCATTCAAGTGCTGCTTCTGTGGATTCTTCGCCAACAGTGACTGAAACCCATCTCTTAACTCGGATTGTAGCTGACCTTGAGACTTGGCTAATGTCTCGACGCTAGCCATCAAGGAGTTGAGCTGTGTCCGTAGGTCTTCAAGGGTAGTATCATGCGATTTTACCATTCCCTTTAGGGCAGAGAGGGATGATTCCTGCCGCCTAAGAGAAACCTCCACTGCCGATACTCTTGCCTCCATTCTAGTTTGCATACAATCTCCCTTCAACACCTCTCAATGAAAGCACCAATTGTTAAGAATCTCGATAGAGATTGTATAGCTGATAGTATATTGATAGTAAAAATAGGAAACATTAACGGAAGCAAGCTCCCCCTCCTGGAAATGTATTTTCCAGGCCAATACAATAGCTGTATTTTCCATAATAATCCAGAATGAATCCTCCCTCCTAAACCGAATCCTATATATATACTCTGTACCTTCTCATTCTCTCTCTCTTTCCATAACTAACTCCTAACCACTAGCCTATGTGGCATTTGTCTTATTCCCTTCCCCAACATACCCCTATGGACTAGTATGCTGATCAATACTAGTATGAGGAGTGCTAACACTAAGTTAAAACGATAATGTAGTGAGTGAATGAAACAAGAAAAACCTTGGACGACACAATGATAAGGCCATCAAATAAGGTTGGATGACAACGTATCAAGAGTAACCAAAGATTTTGGATCAAAATGAAGAGTGAAATGACAATGTTGTAGTTTATCTTATCCATTAACATTTATAAAATGGGTAAAAGACCCCCTACGTATCGATGCTTAAACTCTTTTGTAATTAGGGTTGGGAGATTCCAAAGATGATTATCATCTCTACTTGTAACTAGCTAGCGTCAAAGGTAAGAAAAATCGATCGAGATGTATCTCTCCTTCCTCAAGCTATCATTGTTCCATATTTTTAAGGTTGGGATTTTTTATACATAACTATTGATAAATGACTTTTTAGGTTTATTAGATTTAGAATGCTATATCTCTATTTCACCATTGCTTTGCTTTCTTTTAGTTTTGTTTGATTCAAAGAAGCATAATTTTTTTTTGAATCATGTGGGTGGAGATTCTATGCGATCTTGTGATTTACAACTTGTTCTGTTGTTTTTTTATGTCAGCAACGACATTCTAGAGGTCAAGTTCTCAGATACCAACACTAATTTCAACATCGCTAATCATTATTCTTTTAATGTTTTAGGTAGCTTTTCTTTTCTTTGTTCTTCCCCATAATTTTATACATATTTGCTTACTTGTGCTCTTAATTATTTTAACCCCAAACTTGAAAAGCTTTATGGAGGTTTTAGTTTTGGAAGAACATGATGGTTTAACGTGGTTTTATGCACGGTTTTGGAAGAATATATGATGGTTGTATCTATAATCATGGATGAACATGATGGTTTAATGTGGTTTTAGTGCTTGTTTTGTCTACTGTATGATCTAATCATATTTAATGAATGCTTACTTTTCAGATAGAAGAGAATAAGAAGCAAACCTCAGTTCTTGAACTATATCTTGAGCAAAAGGGGTTGCTCTACCAAAAAGATATTTGTCTTACAAAGTTATTCTTCCCAACCCAAGATTCTGAGACATGTTTAAACTTGTCAACCATTTTGGTGATTCTTAGCTTCCATGTGCACTTTGGATCTTTATATTTATTGTTCCTTTCAAGTGTTTCCTTATTGCCCTACCTTATCCTCAGTAATTTAGTCAACATATATGGTTTCACCAGGTGATTAAAGCGCCCATATGATCTTTTGCAAGAGGTGATAGATAGCAATTTAGATTTATTATCATTAGGCCTAGTAGTCTGACTATTAGGGCTTTTGTTCAGAAAATTCTAGGGAATATTGGGTATTAAAACTCGAAAAACCCATCAATATTATTTAGATATTAGGATGAAGTTATCGAATGGAATAGGATGCATGAAAAGGAAATTTCAAGATTCTGCATTTGACAGTTTTGAACATGGCAAGAAATGGTTTTCTTTGGCCTAAAAATGACAAGGTGAACAATTCAAACTAGGTTTTAAATTGTTTTGTCATTTAAGGATTTTTTATTTCTTATGAATAATTTAGTTAGATGTCCTCATGTTTGATTCTAAATGTATATGACAACTAGTCAATGAAAGTGTAATTAGTTTGGAATGCTTATTATACTATTTCATAATCGAAGTTAGGAATACTGGCTTTGGATCTTTTTTCACTGTATTTTTTTGAATTTGTCATTCTAGTTTTAGAAGTTTGCAATATCATTCCTGCATGTATTCTATGAGAAGTCCTTAAACACTTGTGTTAAATGTAATGAATATGTATTTTTAAGAGTTCTTCTATATGGAATTATGTGCATGTTTCCACCATAATATGTCACATTAAATAGAATCTTGTTCTCATCATAACTGGATATTTGCTCACAGATTATAACTATCTATCAAGAAGCTGGAATGAATGCAGTACGTAAGAACAAATACGTTATCCTTCTAAAGGACTTTGAGAAAGTTTACAGAGCTAATGTGAAGAAACCTGACACCGACTTCGAATTCTAGAATTGATGAAGAGTTGTTGAAGCATATGTAATTTTCTTTATAATTGTTGAGGATTGTAGAATTCATTTTTGTATTTTATAACAATAAAAGCACATGTAATTTGCTTTTGTAATTTGGATATGTTAAATGTTTAACTTTTTAAGTTTTATGGACTATACATCATATATAAAAGAAGTTTTTGGTCATTTACCTTTGATAGTACATACACAATTAAGATGTACATTAATATCTATATATTGCTATTAGTGTATAAATAGATGTTGCCTTCGTAATGACAAGAGTTTGGTTTGATGTCATTAGAAATGAAAGAATAAATTGTTGTTTTATTATTACAAATTGAAACTAATTAATGTATTATCTTAGACAAAACTTACAACAACATTTTTCATTTTATTACTTAATCAAAAAATTGTGTTGTCTTATAGTTATAACACCGCCACTTTTTGTAACAATATAAATTATGTTCCCTTAATAAAAAAGCAACGATAATTGTGATTATAGCTACGCTTTTATCTTATACTTTGGCTTCTTCGGTCTTTTTATGTATAAGAAGAAATAAGCAAGTACGCATAACACGTCTTGTTGGCTAAGCAAAGAGTGCGGTGAAATGCGTGGCAGCTACAGTGTGCATGGCCAACTCGACGGGGCAGCCATAGAACTGAACGTGTCTCAGTCTCCTTTCCCTTCTTAACCGTAATCTGATAGCCATGTTAAGCCCCTTTAACATCTCTCTCCCCTCATTTTCTCGCCATACTACAAGATATGAAGCATCTCTCCTCCATTGCTATCGACGTGATTCATAGATGTGCCTTGTAAATCTCTCTCTATCTCCTCACCCTTGAATTTGCTTATGTTGATGTGGTTATCTGTCTACGTCTTCTAGGCTGTGAAACTTTTTCCCTCGCTTTTGTTCTTGTACATGGATGGGATTCAAGTCGTGGAAAAGATTCAAAAGACAGCCATTAAGAGTGCTCTCTTCTTGTCTTCTAATATTTCAAATATCTGTTTCTTGTTAATCGGAAATAGAATTTATCATTTTCATTTTCTGGCCTTATGCCACCCTGGGAAAATAGCACTTACAAGTTCGATATTTGATGACGAATGATGAATGCATATTTTCTTTCTCTTCCATTCAAATTGCAGCATAGCTACTTGATATATTGTAATTTCCAACAGACAATTAGGTACATCGGTGGACAAATTGGTGGAAGAGTTTGACGCAGGATGGAGCCCTGAGGATCACACAAGGGGTTATTCAAGAAAAGTTGTGGAATTTGTTTTCTCAAAGGCACTTAATGTAGAGTGTAAATACATAGAGGAGAAAATTACAGATGGATCGTTCAGCCGGTTTACATTTGATGCAATGCTTGCCTGGGAGATGCCTAGCTCCCAAGATGAGGAGCCTCGTATGGTACAATCATATACTTCAATTATGTCCAATTCGAGCTAGTTCATGAGCAAGCTTTTAACAAGAAAAACGTCACTAATGGATGGTTATACATGACCACTAAATAGAAAGGATCTTTAATGACATCTTTCTCCCATAGCTAAAATTCTTCTGCACTTATGAATATGCGTGCCTTCCTGTACTTGATAATTTACTTGTGGCCAACCCAGCTGGTTTAAACTTTGTACATAATAGCTGATGTCGACACATAAATGCGGTATTGGTGTATGCAAAACTTTTCTTTGCTACATGATTCTGGATCATTACACAGCTCTCCCCTGATTGGACATATGACTAGAAAATCAAACCTGGAAATTGCATGATCCATTGACCATTAGGGAAACTTATTGATAAAGCAAAGCTGGAGGACCTGCACGGAGATGTATCTCACTGAACTACGTTCCTCACTCTAGATGTGTGTGCTTTAATGCTTTTCTTGCAGCTTTATTTCTAAATGCTTTGCTTGGCTACAAGCTTCCTCTCGCAACCTGTTGTCGCCTAGGGAAGAAAATGTGGGCCAGAGAGATCTCAAGATTTCATTTATTTTTTCCTTTGTCTCGTCTCTGATCGTTTGTATGTTTTGAGGTTTGCAGGAGTGTGTGGGGAAAGAAAAAGAAGAGAGGAAAATACCTGCACTACTTCCCAAAGAACAAGATGAGATCTCTCTTTTCTACACAGACCTGATGCCACTTTTAGTAAGAAATTCATATTCGCTCTTTATGCACAGGCATTGTCACGGTGCACTTGCTTGCTCAGAATCTTTTCACACTTAGTTATAGACTTACTCAAGGGATATACTGTGTGTTACTTGAGTTTAACCATTTATGTTCAATTCAACAACCAGCGTGCTGTGTTACGTTGATAGGTTAATGATGAGCCAAGCGTGGGAGAAGATGCGTATGTGTGGTTAGCAACATTGGTTCCATTAGCTGCGGATATTGCTAATGGAAGATTTACATTCGAAACTCTAACAATACCAACAGGCAACCGGTTGTTTTATCCTGGCTACGACAGGTTTTTGAAAGAAATTGACAAGTAATGAATACAAGCTCAATTTTAAGATGATATCCGTTCTTGTATTCACATGTAATATACATCCGAAATAGGTTGCTTAGGGATATATGAAGTACACTTGGCATGTTCTTCCTGCAGATACCATCACAAACTAACAAATAAATCAAACAATGATCATTTGGGAGTTGAATGAGATATAAAAGACTGCAAGAAATGTGACACGGCACTATATATGCTTAATTTCACAAGTTATATTCTTCAAGTTCAATGTAATTTATCCCGATGATAGCAATGGTTTATCAAGAGAAAAGGGTGTTTTAACAGGCTTTTCAGTGAATTATTTATGATGTTTCAGACGTCTAAAACAATTACAAAAGCAAGCTACACCAAAGGGTGTGGAGTTTGGCGATGATGAATTTATATTGCATGTGGAGGGAACAGCAAGCTCACAGAGAGTAGTGCGCCATATTGGAGGGACAAGTTGGCCAGGTACCATCTTATTTTCTTTACTCTTGTTTGCACAGTCTCGAGGAACAAGTTAGGAATTCAGATATCTTTATCATCTAGGTAGGCTCACATTGACCAATTATGCGCTCTACTTTGAGGCATCTGGAACAGTAACGTACGAAGATGCAGTTAAGATTAATCTTTCAAAGGATGTCAGACACATCATTAAGCCAGCTGCCACTGGTCCTTGGGGTGCTCCAGTTTTTGACAAGGCTATAAGCTACGAGTCTCCTGAATTGTCAGTCACACGATAGCTCCTAGCTACTCCTTTCTGTTGTCCATAATTTTATATTCATTGTGTTTGATTTGAACATTCAACTTCTTGGTGGTTCGGCCAACACCATGGACATTAAAATAATTGCCTCAAGTTTTTATGGCTCATAAATAGCTTCTAAGTATTGGTACTGTCCATTTAACAGTCCAGACACAAACATAATATTCTTGAATAACCTACTTTCTCTCTTCATTTTTTGAAGACCAGATGCAATTGTTCTAGAATTTCCAGAGATGACAAGCTCCACAAGGAGAGATCATTGGCTTGCACTCATCAAGGAAGTTATGCTGATGCATCAGTTCCTATCAAAAAATGAGGTGGATTGTCCATTGCAAGCTTGGGAGATGCATGCGAGAACAATATTGGGCATCATAAGACTCCATGCAGCCAGGGAAATGTGTAGAATTTCACCGCCAGACCCTACAAAATTCTTGATTTTCTCCTTGTTCGATGAGTTGCCTAAGGGAGACTATGTACTACAAGAGCTTGCTGAAAGCTTGAAGAAAATTAATTGTGGACATCCATGTAGTGCCAGCTCAATTCTAAGGAATATGAACATGCCTCAAGTTGTTGCCTCGAATATAGAATTCAAGGAAATAAGCCAGGAATGTGCAAGTCCTAACACTCCAGAGGACATCCACTCTTCACTAGATAGTGTTGTAAACCAATCTATAGAGGAAGCGAAGGAAATTGACAGAGCCAAAGCTACGACAGAGGTGTTGAAAGAGGAAGGAATTGGTGAAAGTGCCGCTGTTCTTATGGTAAGTAGTAGAACCATGTCAGTATTTACAGCCAGAAGAAAAACCTTCCTCTGCTACTGGATAAGGAAAATTTGGTTTCTCTAGTAAATGAAAACAAGAGAAGTATATGACATGTAGTAAACAGTTTCCATTCTGGCTAGTCCTGGTGAATAAAACAAGGCAGAAGAAAGTTGGCAGTACAAATCTTCCCTTAACCATCCAGATTGAAATCATAAAGAAACGTTTGCTTTGCAATCATTGTTCAGTTTGATTACATAATATCTTACTGTGCCTTATGTTGCAGGAGTTACTAAAGCCGCTAAAAAGTTTGATGCCTTGGTTTGAAGAAGTTACTTCATGGGAAAGGCCAATAACTACCCTCACAGTGCTCATGGCAGTCTTGCTGATAATTTACAAGTAAACTAGGGAGTGCTTAGAACAATTAAATTGAAGTGTGTGTGTAACATTTATTTTTGTGTTAATGACGATTGTTGGCAATGCAGAGAGTGGGTTGGCAAAGCTACAGCAGCTTGCTTGTTATGGGCAGTCTCAAAAATGCTTCGAGCAAGGCAAGGAAGAATGTCAGAGGAATGTAATGAAATTGTGGTGCGCACCAGGCCAGAGCAGAAGACCACAGTAGAGAGCATAGTCTCAGCTCAATTTGGATTGATAACTGTCCACGAGATGATACAGATAGCAAATATAACAATATTAAAAATCTGGTCTGTTATGTGCTCCAGAGCCCGTAAGGTAATGAATCCATAATTTGATAATTCCTTCTTGGACAAATGTTTACATAATGAACGCTCCTACTTCCCTTTTATCATCTCCAAGTGTCTCTTAATTTTATCTTGATCTATATCCTTATTTTGCAGCAAGCTGATATGGTAATGGTGACATTAAGTGGATTGGCAATCATCTTTGCAGTCGTTCCCTTGAAGTACATCTTCATGTCTATTGTCGTAAATCACTTCATTATGAACTCAAGACTGGGGAACTACATAGAGAACGACCGAGGGAACAGAAGGCTCAAAGAATGGTGGGACTCCATCCCCATCATCCCTCTTCGAATTGAAAGTAATGCTACGGAAAATCCCCAGGGCTCTACGTAGATAGATATAAGGAAAGGCCCATTGAGGTGATGTGATTCCCAGGGATCCTTTTTGTTTAATTTCCTTTTGAGAGAGACTATTTTAATAAAGCTATAATTCCATTTAAAGAGAAGAAAATCATAGCGCCACATGAGATGACTGTTCTTAATAACAATGTAGGTTAAAGATGTCACTAGTTGGTCAACCATTTTTGTTTTACTAAAGATTTTCGTAAACGAAGACAAATGAACGCTCTCAACTCAACTGGTTCTGATGGACATGCTGCGAAGAAAGTACGTATACGTGAAAGGGACGAAAATCCCCTCCTCTCGCACCAGTTGTTCAAAGCAATCAACTAAGCTACAGTACAGTGGTCTCTGGCCACTCCAACCCTGACTTAGGAGCGAGGGACTTGGAATGACCTAAGGAGGAATTAATTGAACTAGCTAAAGGAGACATTTCCATCATACAAGGATAATACGGACTGGGACTAGAACTTTCTAACATGTTCAAAGGGAAACTAGACCAAGCCTGGGCAAACGCAGTGGTGATCAAATTACTCGGCCGGAAATTGGGTTTTAACATGCACAAATCTAGATTAATTACATTGTGGAAACCTAAAGGCCCCATGAAATTGGTTAATTTAGACAACGAATTTTACCTCATAAACTTCATGGAGGAGGAGGACTATATCCAAACTCTCACACAAGGCCCGTGGATCATCGTCGGCCAAGCCTTCTCAATCCAACCTTGGTATCCGGAATTTCGTCCGTTTACTGGGAAAATCACGCATGTGGTGGCTTGGGTAAGATTTCCCGAGCTCTCTGTCGCCAGATACCACCCATCAACCCTCAACGCACTTGGTAATTTGGTGGGAAGAACAGTCAAAATTGATAGCAACACTCAACATACTCACCGAGGCAAGTTTGAACGGGTAGCTGTCGACCTCGACCTCAACTCACCTTTCAAATCCATTGTCGAACTGAACGGGGAACCCATCAAGGTAGCATATGAGGGCTTGCCCTAAATATGCTTCTCCTGTGGCCTAGTCGAACATAGAGTCTCGACTTGTCCCTCATGTTCCATCAAACAAACCGACACCGCGCCCCCTACCGATGGCCAGAAAATGCAACCGACCCAGAAAGCGCAACACAACTCCTTCAGGAGACACCAGACAATCGAATTTCGGGCCTTGGATGCAAGTCCAGAGATGTCCGTGCCGACCATCGTCCCTCCCAACGACGCACCGATAAGACAGGAACACCACCTTCAGCCACGTGGGACTACAAGGCTCACGCTACACGACTCTGACAGGAATAGAGTCATTAGACTCCACAATGGACACAACATAATCGAAAAAGGACACTATCCACCTCGCAAACAGCAATACGTTGATGAAGAACAAAGATAAGGCCAAATCCTTAAACCTATCGGTGACTAAAGATCCCCAAATGAAACGTGCATCGTTTAATCCAAGCCAAGAGCCTTTTAACCCAAGCCTTCAGACAATGTCACACGATGCACCTTAACCTATGTCAATTGGGTTAGCCCACCACCTGCCCCTTCCAGACTAAGGCCCATGTTGGGCATACCTCTCCTTCACTATCGGCCCAACCCACCTTACCAGCGGCTCAAAGCCCATCTCCGAATCATGTGACCCTATCGATCCCCTCTCATACCGACGTATTAATACAAGACCAGTCAATCACACTGCCCATACAAGCGAACTTGGGCTGTTGGAACATGGAGGTTGAGCCCAATTAAGACTGTCATCATGAAGCCTCGTCCTCGATCAGCCAAAACCACATGCTACCCCTGTCGCATCCACCTGACCCTGGTAAAGACATAACTCCAGTCAATGAAACAAACATCGAATCTGATACTCAAATGGAGAAGACTACACAGGATCCTTTGGCAATACAATGTCGGGAGCTGATTGATAATGTAGTCAACTCTATTGCTGAATAGCTGATCCTCCCTACCTCGTTGTTATATTGTTATTAATTTAGAAATTCCAAGGGGCTAGAGGTAGGACTTTTAAGCCTATTATTAAAAACTATATTCGCATCCACAAATAGATTCTTGTCGTTTTAGTGGAGCCCCGTATAAGTGGGGTTCAAGTGTTGAAGATTATTAGGAGTCTAGATTTTGGCTACTCATTCAGGGTGGAAGCAGAAGGCTATTTTGGGGGTATCTGGCTTCTTTGGAAAGCTAATATTGTGGTATGAATATTGCTAGCTCATCGCCAATTTGTGCATGTAAATATTGAGTAGGACCAATTGATGTTTGACTTCATCGCCATTTATGTGAGCCCCGACGTACTCGTTACAAAAATTTTTATGACAATATCTGAGACAAATTTCCATGATCACTTATAACCCTTGGCTACTTAGACGGGGGACTTTAATGCCAAACTGGGGAGCATTGATAAACATAGAGGATCCTGACTCCAACCTATCGTCAACTCACAATTCAAAGATTGTGTGCATAGTTGTAATCTTCAGGATCTAGGATTTTCAAGGCCTATATTCACTTGTTGGAGAGGCCAAATTTTTGCCAGATTAGACCGTGCCTTCTGTTCAAACACTTGGCATTCTTTGTTCTCCCACACCACAGTCACCCACCCACCCTTCCTAAAATCTAATCATCGGCCTATCCTTATTACTCTTAATAATAGCAAGAAACCTCCTTCGTCAATTAGGCCCTTTGGATTTCAGTCAGCCTGGCTCACCCATAATTGTTTTGGCCAATTTGTAGCTGATAATTGGACCCTAATAAGTCATGATTTCAGTGGCGTGATCAGACATTTCTAGGATAGATTACAGGATTGGAACACTACCATATCTGGAAATATTTTCCACCGAAAGAAGCGACTCATGGCAAGACTTGAAGGTATCCAGAAACGACTAGACGATTCACACTTGACCTCTCTCTGAGAGCTTGAGGAAGACCTTCAACCAAAATTGGAGCAGGTCTTATGTTAAGAAGAACTCTATTGGCATCAGCGTTCCAGAATCCAATGGTTAATGCAGGGAGACAGGAATAACAAATACTATCATGCCATTAGGATGACCAGACAACGACAAGGGAGGATTACTTCCTTGAAGGATGATAATGGCATTGTAATATCATATTCAATGAGCATCAGACGTTTAGTGCATCATTACCTCAAGAATGTATATAGGGTTAACACCAGCATCCCACAAACTAGCAACTTCATAGTCACTTCCTTCCCCTATCTCAACAAATTGAAGAGGATCTGAGCAGTCCTGACAAAATCAAACGAGCTTTCTTCAGAATGGCCCCCAACAAGGCACCCAAGTTCGATAGCTTCACAACTCTTTTCTACCAATCCCAATGGGATATTGTCAGCCCTTCACTATCTTTATTCATTTAACGAATTTTTCGTCATGAAATTTGGGAATTGGAACTCAATTGCACAATAATGGTACTTATACCTAAGATTTCTTCTCCTACTTCGATTACGCAGTTTAGGCCAGTTGCTTTATGTTCAGTGCTATACAAAGCCAGTACCAAGATCATCATGAATAGACTTAAACCTTACCTAGATGATCTGGTAGCCCTGACTCAATACAGTTTTGTCCCAGAGCGCCTGATTACAGATAATATCATTATCACCCAAGAAGTTATTGATACAATGAAAAAGAAAACAAGTCGAAAAGGGGTTATGGCTTTAAATGTGGGTCTGAAAAAAGCGTATGATAGGTTGTCATGGGATTTCATCCAAGATACTCTAATCGACATCGGAATTCCTGAACCACTAATTAATCTTATAATGAAATGTGTTTCTAATGTCTCCCTACAAGGAAATTGGAATGGAGAATTCAGTGATGTCTTTAGCACCTCTCGAGGTATTTGATAGGGTGGCCCCATATCACCTTACCTCTTTCTCCTGTGTATGGAAAGATTAGGTCACTCAATTACTCAAATAGTGACCCAAGGTCGTTGGCAACCTATTAAATTAAGTAGAAATGGACCACCTCTTTCTCACCTATTCTTTGCAAACGACTTCATCCTATTCTCCGAAGCCTCAATTGAACAAGTGATCATCATTAGGGATGTCTTAAATGCTTTCTATGCTGCTTCAGGACAACGCATCAACCAAAACAAATCTAGATGCTTTTACTCTAAAAATGTTCCTCCTTTGGCGAGTCACTGCTTAAGTAAAGCTCTAGGTTTTAAATAGACGAATGATCTCGGTTGATACCTCGAAGTACCTCTTCTGCACGAAATAGTCAGCCGCAGAACCTATCAACACATTCTTGACAAGGTTCAACAACGCCTATCAGGTTGGATGGCCAACCTTTTGTCTTTGGCAAGAAGCATCACATTGGCTCAATCAATCATAGTGACTCTTTCTAGTTATACAATGCAGACGGTCTGGTTGCCTCGCAAACTCTGCGATGAGCTGGAAAAAGTAATGCGACAATTTGTACGAGGTTCGTCTAATAGGAAACAGAGGATTCACCTAGTCAATTGGGAGGAAGTTTGTAAACCTAAAGAGATGGGGGTCTTGGCATTCGAAAAATTTGAGAAACCAACGATGCATTTCTAACGAAGTTAGGATGGACTCTGCTTGTTAAACTAAATACATTATGGGTAAAAGTCCTCTCCGTTAAGAATAACTTTGATGTCAATACTATCCTCACCTCTTTGGATGCCACAGGAGGTTCTAAGATCTAGAGGAGCATAAAGGCAACTTAGCACCTAGTTCTATAGGGATTGAAATGGATGATAGGCGATGGCATTAGAACTCAGTTTTGGTTAGACCCTTGGATTTCGGGAACAAGACCCCTTATTTCCTATGTTATAACCCCAATCCCTGATTCCATTCGTCACCTTAGTATCCGAAACTCTGCGGACTTAGACGGTAATTGGCATTGGGACACTTTTCAATCTTTTCTCCCGCCATCGATTTGTAGATTAATACCAGCCACGTTTCCCCCGAAGCCCTACTTAGGGTGGGATAAGTTGATCTGGGAAATTTCTGACATTGGTTAATTCACCGTAGCTTTTACGTCCTCCATGAGCATGGGTCATGATGATGCCTCAGCCTATGGTGTCTAGAAGGTAATCTAGCAATGGAAGGGCCCACAATGCATTCGCTCCTTCCTCTGGCTCCTCACTCATGATCGATTACTCACGAACCAACAACATGTCTGAAAGCAACTCACTACGAATGGAGCTTGTTATCATTGTAGACTTGAGGAATCCTCGATAAATGCATTGCGCAACTGCGTCCAAGCCCACCAAGTATGGACTACCTTCCTTCCATATATAGTTTCCAATGAATTTTTCACGAGGCCGAATTGGGAATGGCTCATCCAAAATCTCCAACACCACCATCGAGTCCTTGGGCATGATTGATCGATCCTTTTTGGCATTACTTGTTGGTTTCTATGGCAATGGAGGAATATGACCCTCTTTGATGCACAGTTTAATTGACCTTCCTTACCAAGTTCTATTATTTTGTCTTATGAAATTTTGATCCACAACTCAGTCATGTGGCAAAGTCGAGCTGATACTTCCGGTTATCACCCTCGACAAGAGCATCTTATCGGATGGAGCAAACCTCTTATTGGATTGATCAAGCTAAATACTGATGGAGCTTGCAAACGATCCTCATCCTCAGCCACCGCAGGTGACCTTCTACAAGACAGTGCAAGGTACTAGCTTAGAGGGTTCACACAAAATATTGGTTGGTGCTCATCAGTAACTGCGGGCATTTTTACCGAGCTTACGCTCGCGTGAAATCTAGGCTATTGACGGATCGAACTTGAAGTAGATTCTAAAGCGGTGTTTGATATCCTCTCTTCTTCAGACCATTGATCCATAACTCTCAATCCCATTTTTCGGGGCATTAACAAATTGTTCACTAGGAACTAGACTGTTATTCATCGACATGTATTTCGAGAAAGCAACAGATGCGTCGACTGGCTTGCGCACTATATTGGTCATTTTGATGTAAATGTCACTTATTTTGATACCACACCTATTGGGTGCCATCTTATCCTGTTAGAGGATTTTTCAAGGATTTGTTTTCCTAGACTTGTTGTGTAATTTGTTTTGTTAGTCTCCCTTTATATTAAAAAAAAGATGATAGTAGTTGGCTGCCAAGAACGACGCAATTGAGTTCATCCAAGTTACTAGTGCAGTTGCTTGGTCTTGGATCTAGTTTAAGTGTGTGGTTATAGAGTTTGCAACCGGACCCAACTAGAGAGGGAAAGTATCAAACATTTGAGTAAATAAGAATGCCAAATACAAGAACCGAGGGATGGGTTTGGAGTCCTTTTCACAGTGTTGTCTATATTGGACAGTTAATTTTTTAAATGTTTTCCATCAATATTCATTTAAAAGTGGTAAATATAAGATATTTATCAAATATCTTATATTACCTTTGAGGGTAAAAATAATAAAGTTAATATTCAATCACTCCCTCATTTGGTGCCTTATTCATGTTTTCAAAGTTAACGTGAAGTTCAATTCAATTCATGTTTTGTATTGATCCTGAAAATTTTATGTTTTAAACGCTTGATTTATTCTTGGAACTTTTAAGTTTAAATGTTTAGTTATTTGCTAGAGTTTATAATGTTTTAGAGAAGAACAAAATAGATCTTTTGGATAGCCTTATTTTTATTGTCTTTTCAAATGAAGATAGACCTTTTACAATATTTTAAAAATTAATAAGATGACCAATTGATTAAATTAAAAAATTAAAATTAAAAGGTTTAATCAACATTAAACTGTTATAAATCTGGTATTTAAAACTTAAAGGTTTAACCAATATTAAACAGTTATGAACTTGATATATAATATATAAAATGTAAAAATTATAAGAGTAAGTAAAATAAAATATTTTATTGAAATAAAAATACTAATTTCTATTATTATATAATGAATTAATAATAAACCAAATCTAATAATTCAAACTTAATGAAAGTGTAATATAAATCTTAAAATAACAATAAAAATTAAAATTATATTTCTTAAGAAGGTTATATCTCATCATTATTAAAAGTTCTAAATTCTACGATATTATCCAAAACTTGTAAACTACACTCTTATTCAAAGTATTAGCATCAACTTCTACGCATTTAAATAAATTAAAATTAGTAATGTATGAAATTATTATCAATTATAAATTTGTAATACATTATACTATTAACTTAAATATGATCGAATAAGATATGAACTAATCATTAGTAGATTTTATTAATTCATTTGTTGTAACAAATGTATTTTTTCATAAATCACCTTTTCAAGTTTATTATAATCAAAATCAGGCCATAATTCTTCTTCTTGGTCCTAAAATCAATATAGTCAATACAATCAATATTAACTAAATCATATTTTTCTTCTTACTAAATGCCCTGAATGTATAATAGAAATTATAAAGTTAATAATCAAAATAAAATTAATAAAAAATAAAACTATAAAATATATGGTCTTAATTCTTAAATTATAAGTAATGCAAACAAGATTATTAAGTCTTTGATGTTCCAAACGATTTTGTTTCTTTGTATAAATATGTTCAAAATGCTCCAATTATTTTCACAACCTAATCGTAAACTGTTTGACTAAGTAATCTAATAGTAAGCTTTATAAATGTTGGAGCACTTTTCTTGAATAATTTTCACTACTTATCTGTATTTTAAATTAATAGTTATGAAAAATAATAATGTATATTATTAATGAGTAAAGAATGAATTAAAAGGATAAAACTGATGTATTTTTTTCATTGGAAGCTCTTTCTTTGCTAATGATCTAGCAAAACTCTTCAAACCTTAAAGATATAATTTAATGTCATTTGTTGCTTGTAATTGCTCTTCAATAGAAAAATAACTTAGCATTCAATCATATTAAAATAGACCGCCCATAATATGATTTGCTTATGTATAAGTAACAAAGATTGAGAAAATAAGCTACTAAGTGGATCTTTTAAGTAAGATGCTTATCTCATTGTTAGACAATATCTATATAAGGCTTTTATAATTGTTGGACCTCGATTTTTAAGTGGAAATTAGAAATTATAAAATGAAATTAAATGAGAAAATATGGCATGATTCTTTGTAATGAATGAAAAGTATAAATGAATTTATGAGCTTTTGATGAAATGAAAGACAATTGGGTTTCTTTGTGTTTGCATATGTTTGATAAAAAGATGAGGTATTGTGTATTGTATTTGGATGTGGGAATTTGAGATTGTGGATAAGTGAAGTGTTGTGCAGGTTGAAAAATTTTGACTAGTAAAAATTTAGGAGAAATGCTATCAAAATTTTACTTATGGGCAAAAACTTTGACTAAGTTTTTGACCCTTTTAGAGATAGAATTTGACTAAAAAGTCTTCTTGAAGATTGTAGCTTAGGTTTTGATCTTTTCATTGATGTATAATATGTTATTTTTTATTGTGAGAATTGGAAGATATGAAATTGTGAAGTTTAGATGTGGTATAGGATGACAAATTATTTGGCAGAAGATTTAAAATTGACCTAGTTAGGGGTTGCATTTGCCTTTTAAGTACTTCATGAAAGTTTTAGCTTGTGTTTTGATCTTTACGTTGATATAAAGTATAGAATTTTTGGACAATGGGATGAGAAGTTATGAATTTTAGAAATGTGTGTTCCTGTTCAGGATGATAGTAATTGAACAGCAAATTTGATTGAATTTTTGATCTATATAGAAGCTGAATCTATTCTTAAAGTCTTCATGAAAGTTTTATATTATGTTTTGATCTTTACATTGATAGAAAGTATGGAAATTTTGGACCATGGAATAGGAAGTTATGTTTTTTAGAAGTTTCTGTTACTGTTTGACATGATCATTAGTGAACAGAAACTTTGATTGGAAAATTGATTCCTTTATAGGCCAAATTGACTTTTTCTGTCCTTCATGAAAGTTGTAGTTTGCATTTTTATCTTTTCATTGATATATTATAGGACATGTTTGGTGTAGCACCCCCTTACCATAGGGTATACATCGGGACACCCGTAGATCATCCCGATACATACCCTACAAAAAGGGTGCGCTACAAGCAATCACTAACACTTCATATGGCATCAATAATCATAAAGCATCAATATGAAAATCACTAATTTTGAAACCATAAATTTTTCTCACATATCATCAAAAGTAGTAATTTACATAACTGTCAGTTTTTCCTTGTCTATACATTACTCCAAAAAGGAAATCAAATACAAAAAACCCTAACTAGGTCATCCTCAAAAGTGCCGGTGGCCAGGCACATGAGCCATGACTTCTCTTGCCAACTCGATCTACACGACAGGAAAAGTCTCTCTGGAGCTACGAGTCTACTCTCTCAGTCTTTAAACATACTTTGCAAGTTTTGGTGAGTTTGCGAACTCAGTGAGGAACCATCATCGATGGTTCACCCAATTCATGCATGCACAAACAGATCACATTTATACCATAATAATCCATTCAGAAGTACCACATGATTATTCACACGGGCACAAAGCAATTTACTTTTCACCCAATCAAATGCATATGTAATGCGTATGTGACCCTTTTTTCAAATTATTACGTTGTTGTGACCGAGCGCCTAAACTGTCACATTAAGGGCGCATTAATCGGTGAGCCTGAGGCTCTGAGTCACTGTGGGCTCGAGACCCAATTACATTGAGCTTGAAGCTCTCGGTGGCTGCTCCGATCACAACTGCCAAATTACTGATCATACATTTATGCATGGGATGCATATGACAATATAAAGCAAAGCCCACATCCAAATTCATCCCAAAACGATGCATTCAACAAATAGTTCACAAAATCACAATCACAACAAAACACTCCTATGTCATAATCTCCCACATACATCGGACACCTTCGGTCTGGAATATAGGCATAGACAAACGCATTAGTCCCACCATTATTCTCCACAGTTTTATAAGTGCAAAATATAAACAAATTATAATTAAGGAACCATCTAGGTTACTCACCAAATAGCTTTCGAGCTAATGCCAGGAAGTCTTGGCAACGTCCGTAGGATGACGTTCCAACTGTGCCTCTATAACAAGCAACATAATCACACATTACTCAATGTATGTTTAGAAGTATCAAACAATGCACATGGAACAATTAAAACGTGTACAATGCATGTTCATGACATTCCCGGTACCATTCTATAATTCACATCACAACATATTTTCCTATGTCTTAGGAACCCATAGACACCAGAATTACTCAATTTGGACCTCTATAGGTCCAGATATTGCCAAAATTTAATCAATTCTCTCACTTGGATTCAATCCCTAAATCTCACAAAAACCACAATTCTACATGGAGAGGTAGATAATTGTCTTATGAATCCGACGCCTCGAGAATCAGGTCAATCGGAGATCAGATGACGAAAATATAAGCAAAAGAAGCTTTAGGACAAAACAAAAGATAAGAGAGTTTGCACTATTTCCCTCTCTTCCACCATCTGAATTTCTAACATGCATAACTTTTTACACACTTTTCCAAAAATTACAAACAAGACTCATTGGAAAGATAACAAGAAACCCTACAAGTTCCATGAAGGGCTCACAAACCAATCTCACCTTTAAGGATGCCAAAAACTACTTCCAAGTTACTGCCCATAAATGACCATATGAACAGTAACTGTGTTCTTCCAATCCTCATAACTTCTTTCTCATAACTCCAAATAAGGTAAATTATACACCATTAGAAAGCTCTAAACATTTTCTACAATCCTCAAGAAGACCCCTTAATCCAATTCAATCTTTAATAGGGTCAAAAACACAAACAAAGTTTCTATCCAATGAAACAGTAAAACTACCATATGAACAGTAACTGCACTCTACAAAAAAATTCCTATATTTCCATTCCTTATGCCAAAAATTCCAAGATATAGGTCAAAAGAAATATAAAAAATTTTTATACAAGTTTCTTGAATAACTTGGAAGCAAAATTAACCTCTAAACAACTCAAATTCTCAAGCAAAGCTTCTGCCTATATAAGTCTCATTCTCACAGTAACAGAATCTTCCAACATTCATAACTTTCCAACCCATTGTCGAAAAACTACATACCATATAGAAATAAAAAGCTCAGATAATATACTACAATTCTCATGCGGGACTTCAAAGCAAATTCCCATTCAAACTAGGTCAAATCCTCTCAATAAAGTGGTTGTCCTATTAGGGTTTAAGAAACCAGCATTTAACACAAACCATAACAAAACTTTACATATTTATATCTAACAATCCTTACATCCAAAATTCGCATACAATACCTCATTATAAAGCTACAACAATCCTATACAACTTTCCAGAAGGTCACGTGAGCCAATTTCACCCTTAACAGCCCCAAATAATTATCAGAACACAAAAAGCACAAAACATATGCCCTGAAAGCATTAGCACATCAAAACACAATTTGGACTAAATGACCACTTGAACATTAACAGACCATAACTTTCAATATACACATAAAAAAAATCATACTAAGTGGTGTTAGAAAGCTAACACAAAAATATTCAACTTTCATGAATACTAAAATAGCAAGTTCAATCCAAATCAACCTAAGAAAAATCATCAAAGTTTCATATCACAAGGTTCGGATACTGTTCATATAGCACCTAACAACTCACTTTGCATGCCAAAATTAAAATCCTTAAAGTTAGAATTGGATAAAACTTCCTTCATATGAAATCTAGCCATACTTCTTAAGTTTAATTTAAAATAAACCTCAACTCAATTGGACAACCATATCAAAAATTATGAGCCAAGATCTGAAACCTACACAACTCACATTTTCCAGATTTCCTCCCTACCTCAACTCCTTTCATTACATCACTATACCTACATTAATAAGCATCCATTTGAACCTCTAATTCAGCCACAAATTCATCAAGACAAATACTTGAGTAATTAATCCCAATTTGGAAGCACATTACACACTAGGTTCTTTACTAAATTTCCATTCATCTAGCATCACACATACATCAAAACCAATCCAAAACTAATCCACAACATATTTATCATTCAACCCCACACATACTTACACTTAAACCCATACAAACCTACCACTATCTTTATGAAATTAATGCACAATTAATCCCCATGAATGCTTCTAACTACCAAATAAAAGAATATAACATTCATTCTTACCTAAACAAGCTTCCAATTCTTTAAATCACCAACTCACCAACTTCCCTCTCTCACCCTCACACCCACGGCAACCAACATCACAAGGAGAAAAACTTGAGTTAAGAGGGGTATTTTTCCTTGTAAATACAAGAAGGAGCAAGCCAAGAAGAAATAAGAGAGAAAAGATGAACAAAACTATCAAAATAGCAAGGAAGAAAGAGACCTACGAAGAAAAGAAGAGGAGAAGCTATTTAAGAGAACAATTTTTTTTCAAAGGAGAGGGAAGCTTCGTGAAAGACAACCCATAAGAGACAAAAGGGTTTTAATTAAGACAAGTATAATAAATGAAGGAAGACACTTATCCTAAATGGAGAAAAGACAAAAAATCAATTAATACCCTTAAATCAAAGAACCCTAATCCAAATTAAACTTTCATCCCACTAATGCTAATGGCTCTCCAACAATCACAAAAATCCTTTATCCAATATTTCAGTGCCTTTAGGAAGTACTTTTTAGTACGAAAAACTCACTCAGTCAGCCAGTTGAAATTTTTCTAATCTGGGCAAGTACTCCGAAAAATTCTCACAAATCTCTAAAAATGTAAAACACACCTAGAGTACTTCAATTCAATTTTTCAAACACAAATATCACATAATTCACAAGAAGTTTCATTTAGACACATATGCCGGGAAATGTCATGAATGCATGTACAATCATGTGCATGTGCAAAAATTACCATTCATATTTATATAGAGGCTATAAGATGCATGTGCATGCCGAGATATATTTAAACATTCCTAACCTGTCCCAATTTACCAAAATACCCTTCCCATCGGTGATGGGATGTTACAATTGGACCTTGGAGTTGAAAGATAGAAATTTTAGAAGTTATGTGACTATTTAGAGTGACATGATATTGGGCAGTAATTTCGATTGGGTTTTGACCCCATTCAGAGATGAAATTGATTTTTGAGTTCTTCATGGAAGTTTTAGAGCTTCCTTTCAGTTTTCTTTTGATACTAAGTTTGTAAATTTTGGACTCTTGAGTCAAAAGATATGAATTTTGGAAAATTTGGATATATATATATATATATATTTGAAAAAAAAGTCGCATTTCGCGATCGCGACTAGCTCATGATCTCGAACTGGTCGCCTCGCGACCAGCTCGCGGTCGCGAACTGATCGCTCGACCCGGCCAGGTCCGACCCGAGGCGGCCGACTCGACCCGATCTGACCCTCTCTCACTCTTTTGCTTCTAACTTTTCCGTCCGACATCCGATTGACCTGATTTTTGAAGCGTTGGATTCCTAAGACATTCCTCTACCACTCTATGAGAATTTTGGATTTTTTTGATATTAATTTGAAATAGATTGATTGAATCAAAGGGAGGGGATTGGTTAAAAGAGTATGAGTTGGATATTTTTCTGAACATAGTTCAGTATTTTAGTGAATTCTTGATGTGTAGAGATCCAATTGAACTGATTCTTATTGCAAACTAAAATAGAGACATGGGGATACAAGTCATATGAAGGAATTGAATTTCAATTAAGCTCCTAAGATTTTCCTTTTCTGACTTGAAGTCGGGTTTAGTATGCAGTTTTGGATTAGTAAGATCTGAAAATATTTTGGCCATAACTTTTGATCTAGTCATCAAAATGAGGTGATTCGTAATTTGGATTAAACTATAGAAATAGAGCTACAAATGTTCTGAAGGACTCCAGTTTTAATTTAGTCTTTAAAAGTGTCAATTTTCGGATGGAAGTAAATTGCTGGAAATTGTTTTAGCATAAGCATAGTCTAAAATGTTTGGGGTATAACTTTTGGTGTAGTGATCCAAATTAAATGATTTTAGTGGCGTTATGAAATTGAGACAATGTGGAACATTTCTCTATAAGGGAGTTTTAGAAAATTCCTTCAAGTTGATGATTTGAAAAATGTCCTAAGCAGAACATGATTTAATGTTATTTGAGATTTTGTTTTAATTTATGATTTGAGGACTTAATTAGCATATTAATGTGAATAATTAACATTTTAATTTGAGTAAGAGCATATGGTATAAATTGATTGGATTAAATGAATTTAAGTGTTAGAAAATTTAAGTGTTAGAAATGCATAAGGGTAAAATTGGAAGGTTACTTAAGTTTTTCAGTTTCTAGGCTTATAAGGAAGGGCTTAATGGTCTTTTTACACTCTTTTAAAGGGCAAGGAGTGGGCTGTCGTTTTTAAGGGAAAGAAGGCACGAAATTTTTAAGAGAAAGAACAAAAGAAAAGGGAAGAAAGAAGAGAAGTAAGCTTCAGTGATGGAGAAGAAGAAAAGAGAAATGAATGTTTAGGGTTTCAATTTTTATGGGTTTTTAAGTGCGTTTTTTTTAGTGATTCAAGAGGAAAAATGTGGAAGAAGATGAAACCTTCCTATGGAGCTAAGAAATTCAGAAAATTGTGAAAATTAAGGTAAGATTGAGCTTTTGATTTGTTAATTTTTGTTAATTTTTGGTTTATATAGCTTGGATATTGTATGAGTTTGTAATTTCTAAGCTCAATTTTGGAGATAGCATGGTTTAAATTGTTAAATTTTGGATGTTTATGAATTAGGATTTTTGTCTTGGATTAGGGAAATTAAGTGGGCCAATGGAGAAATTGAAGATTTGGACAAGTTCTAAGTATGGAATTGAGGTGGGTACTGTGTTTATATTTTGAATTATAAGCCATGTAAATGTTTTTGAGAAATTAAGAAAGAAAGTATCGAATTTTATTGTTTCCAAATGTTTTTGGAAAATGATTACAAGTTTTTAAATGATTTGATACATTAAGGAAAATTGTGAATTTATTATTTATGAATGAAGTGATAAGTTATGAAAATTTTTGCATTCCTTGTTTGAGAATGATTGTGCATTTGATATATGAATTTTTGTGAAACATATGACATTATGTGTGACATTGTGATTTTATAAATGTCATTATGTTTGAATATGAGATGATATGACGGACTGAATTTTGAAATGTGCCTTCGGGCAAATCCGATTGATTTTCAAGTGTGAAATGTGTTATGTAGGTTTGGTTAGGTCTCATAAGTTTGAGTCAAGTGCACTTGTCTTGTTTTATAGGCTTCGCTCGCCTGCCCTCTAGTGGCATTGAAGCTCCGATTTCGGACTCCCATAAGTTCACGGCTACTCCGGACCGCTATACGGGAAGGTGTAGTACGTTCTGTTCACGGCTGCACAGGACCGCTATGCGGAAATGTGCAGTACGTTCTGTTTTGGACCGACCCAAACCATTCGGATGTGCTTATGTGTTTTTGATTTTGTTTTTAATGTGATGCATTCATGCTTTCGAATTGTTCGTGAATTCATTGATAAATTGAGAAAATTTTTGAAAAAGAATTATTTGATAAATTTTCTACTGTGAAATCCTTTTTATAATGGCAAAAGGTTTTGCAAATATTTTTGCTTATTTTTCGATTTATAAACATGATATCCACGAGCTGTCTAGCTCACCCCCTTTCATCCCCATCTCCAAGTTTCAAGTAGGAGATTGGAAGAAAGAAAGTCGACGCATTTGCTCGATTTTGCTTATTTTGAAATTTTGTGTAATTTAGATTTTGGTATTGGTTTTGTTATGGTTTGGAATGCCATTAAAGTTTGTAGTTTATTTATTTTGGAATGTAAATGAATTCTGGACTTGTGTATGAAATTGAGATATACATTTGTGTATGATTATGGGATATGAATTGTGATTATATATGAATATGATTGGTTTGGGTTTGGATTGAATTATGAATTTGTATATTGAATTGAGATATGATTTTGACCTGGATATGGATGAATGCGGTATGGATTCCGGACAGGAAGTTCGATGATTCTAATTATGGATTGAGACTTATTAAAGTGTTTTAGGTATAGAATTGTGTTTGTTTATGCTGAGATTCCGGACAGGAGGTCCGATGAATTGTGATGTTGAGCTGATATATTAAAGTGTCTTTTGTGTATAAATTGCGGATTGTGGATTCAGAGATAAGTGTATTAAGTGTCTTTCGACAAAAGAAAAATAAAAATTGGTTAAAAAGAAGAATTATGAGATATGTATGAATGTGTAAGATAGCTGAAAATATAGAAGTGCTTTATGTGTATGGTTTGATTTTGTATAAATCATGTGTGAGATTTTTTATTGGCAAAAGAATCAAGTAAATTGAGTTTTTGATTGAGGAGGAATTTCCAAATGAAAAATTAGATTGTTTTGTATGGTTTTGAATAAAGATGAATAAAATAAAATAAAAAGTTTATACCGATTTCGGATTGGTTTAGTCTTATGGTTTCCAACGCTAGTTTTCATTAAGATACACGTTTTCGAATGTCGGATCCGCTTTAGAATTGTTTCCGCTTTATGATTTGATTGAACCGTTTTGTTTGCTTTCAATTCCGAGCCATTCGATTTGTTCGCCTTTTGATCTGATTTGTTTTTTCGATTTTGGATTCTTTAGCTTTGGATCTTGTTTCGCCATTTGTTTTGGACCACTTTCAATATTATAATCCGTTCGTTTGTTTCACTTTCTGTCTACTTTGTGATTTCTGAGTTTTTGTCTGCCCGTTTGTTTCGCTTTCTACTTCGTTTTCCGTTTTTTTGGTTGGGGTCCGGCTCCGAAATCGGGTCCCAACAATAATTTCTCCTTCCCTTTAAAAAGATGTATAATTGTTTTGTGAGCTTTATACATTCAATCATATCTATATTGAAAAGAATGATAAAAGGACTGACATTCCTTTATTCTAAAACTAGTAGTACGGTCACTAAAAGACCAACCAAAGTTGGAGAAAAGAGGAACCAAAGATAGTAAGCTAGAATGGGGAATAATAAGAAGGTTAAGGGAAAGAAAAAGAGTGGCTGGATCAAAGGCATAATTGTTACAAAAAGGAAGTAGTGGTGGAGCCATTGTTGTGAGAATAAGAAGTTAGAGAGATTGTTGATTCTTACTAATTTTTAGTTTAATTTCTTTTATAGGTTGTTTTGTGATACATTTTTTTGGATTCTACCTCTCCAACTTGGCATAGATAAGGAGAAAATTTCTCTATTTTCATTATCTTTCATATATGTTTTCATTATCATATTTATTTGACATTAAATACAATGTCATATTTAAATGTGGGTTAAGTTACTTCTATGAATTTTTTAAGTTCATATGTTTATATGTTCTAAGATTAAATTTTATCTTTCTTTTTAGCTTTGTGTTTAGGGTTTTATTATTTACTTTAGGTTGATGACATTAGACATGCATAATTATTAGCTGAGATTAATTGTTAAAAATTAGGTGCATAGATGATTATATGACATTCTCTTATGTTTGATTCATTGACTTGTAAGTGATTACTTGAGACAAAAACTCAAATTTTAGTGCAACTTTGTCTGTAGTTATCTAATAAAATAAAATTGGAGTTAAGTTGAAGCTAATATAATGAAAAACAACATTAAAGAAAGCGTCAGGACTCAATTTAAATTCAATGGTGTTGAAAACTTAGGGAAAAGTGGAGAATTGTTCATGTTGTTCATCCAAAAGAAATTTTCTCTAAAATTATCATATTTGCTCCCGTAAAGTTCTAAAAGATAACTAACATCAATCTGTAAGTATAATAGGTGATGAACTCGAGATTTGGAATCCCATATTGCACGAATTTACAAGTTTAACCACTTTAGAACTCTTTTATGTTACCTTAACTTATAAATACTCTCATTAAGATTCTTTGTAGGGGACTTTAGATGTCTATGATAATCTCTTTTATCATTCAATTGCTAGGTTGAGGATTTCATTTTATCCAAGAGGGATTCTAAGCAAGAATGAAGGAGAATTGTGACAACTTTTTTGGTTCTTCCTTTGTCTTCTTTCTTTTATATTAGGATTATTTTATTTTTCTTTTATTTTCATTATGTTGAGTCGATAAATCCTTAGTTATGGTTAGGGATACAGTTTGTGATAGATATTTTAATTATTAATATACAAGTTATTATTATTTAGTTAAATTTATTCTCCTTGCTCTTAATTGTTAAGTTCATGAATGGCCATCATAGATTAAATCTTAGCAATTATATGTAGGATTGAGAATTGAATTATGATCTATGTACTAAGAGAATAAGCATTATAGGTTTAGAGAAAGAGATTGACTAAGTAGGGGATAACTAAATAGAATAACAACGCTTAATGTTAAAGTTAATTATGCATATGAGAATTTGTAATTTCGTTGAATACTTGTGTTCCTCAAGAGGGGGTATAGATACATTAGTTTAATTATTATTTCACCATCGATGCTCAATCTTGCATGATATTTGGACTTTATAAGTGAATCTTGAAACCTAATGTTTGATGTCTCGATTTCTCTTAATTATTCAATGTTTTGCCTTAGTTGGTTTCTTAGTTTAATTATCTTTCATTAATTCTTGTTTTCATTATTTTCTTTTTATAGATAACTAGGATTAATAAATGTAATAGTATAGTCATTGTAGGATCAATATTCTTGAATAATTATGATTTTATTGCTTGATATAATTGATTATATGCACTTGCAAATACATTCGATCACTTACCATATCTTAATCATAAGCCACAATTATTATGTCATTCAATATGATCATCGATTTTATATAGATTTCTGTGATTTCCTAAAAAGCCAGTAATCATCTCTAAATTTTTTAGTTTTTATTCTTGTCTCCAAGACCCATACTATGAGAGGTTTTAAGGATCTTAAATAATCAATGATCACTTATTTCTTTTTAGGGATATTTCAAACTCTTAACATTCCTTTCTATAATAGACATAAAGAATGGGATTGAATGTTATTAGATGCCTTCTTTTTTGGTTTCCTACATAATCTCTTTTTAGTTGTCATGACAAAATCATCTCCTTGATTCAACACATCTACTTTGTTATGTTGCTATCTTTTATTATGGATTAGTTACCTAGAATTTCCATGGACTGCTCTTTCATATCCTAAGTTAACAAATATTTATAGAGCTTGGATGTAGACACTTCTTGTTTTACAAAGAGTTTGAGATCCTTCCTCTATAATAATTGTACTTTGACTGTAATTCTTCAGTTTCTGCTAGAGATCCCTTGACTATTATTTCATGCTAATTATCCACTTAAGTCACATATTCATTCCTTGTAATTTTGTTTCCTTGTCTTTGTAATTATCTACATTTTGAATCCTATCATTTAAGAATATAAATTCATTATATTCTCTTATGAAAAAGACGTTCTCTATTTAGTTCCCAATATTTGTGTTGAATTGTTTTAGCTCACTTCCACTTATAGCTAATTGATATCTTAGTCTAAATGGGGTCTTCATCCTTATTCAATCTTTTGAGCTTAAGTTCTTAAGTCTTTATTTATCTCTACCTCCAAACAAATCCTCACATAACTTATTCTTCTAAGATTTGCAATGTTTTCATTGATACATATTGCTCTATCTAATGGGATATTATGGAAATTGATCTATATATGAATTAAATTCATTTTATGATTAACCAAATCCATACATGGTTTCCACCTTTAAAGTACCACTAATTTACCATTAATATGTTAAGTTCCCTACTCCAAAATTCTTAATATAATTGATTCACTATTGAATTTGAACAAAAAGAACTCTTCTTCATTGATTAATATCTTTTCCAATCCTTATTTCCCCATCTTTTCTTCGCCTAAGTTTGTAGTTGTGAAAATGAGGGTCTTTTATATGCGAAATAGTATATAAGATAACTTAACGATCTTAATGCACTTGCTTGTAGTATTTCAAGGGGTAGTGATACAATGTTAGAGCCTTCTCCTCTTAATTATGGAATATATCTAATTTTTTTCTTGTGGGGATGAATCACTTATCACCTAACTCCAAAATCTTTTTAACTTCTTATAGAATCATCAAAACATTACAGAGCTAAAGAAGAACCAATAATCAAAGAAGTTTTAAAAGATCTAGTTTTTAGAATGAAAGAGAGAGGAGACGAGAGAGCCTTAGCTACTAGAAACATGGAACTACTAGAGTCAATAAAAGGGATTTTAATTGCTTTATCAAAAGGATGCTTTAGTTTAGGTGAGCAAGGGAGCAAAGCAGTTAACAAAGCTAGAAGATTTGAGTCAAAAAGAGAGGTTAAGGAGGAGATGTCAGAAGTAGAAGAAAGGGAAGGCATAGTGAGATGAGAGTGATGAGCTTTAAGAATATTGATAAGTGCTTGAGGAGATGGGAATTTAAAGATTTGGCCAATAGAAAGATGGAAACATAGCTATAAGGGCCTAAAGTTTTCCCTAGTTTTTTTCTTAAAAGAAAAAGTAACTAAGATGGGACTCACCCAAAGTAGTTGCCAATATGGTAACTAACCTAATCAATAAGCAGGATGAAAGCCAAGGAATATTGTTACAATTGTTTAAGCTAGAGCCTCTCTCTCTCCCCCTCCTCTTAATGCTTAACTATAATCCTTAGTTTTGATAGCCTTATTGCCTGCTTTTTGTGTGGCCTTGCATGAAGTATTTGTCTATTTTTACCTTCTAAACCATATTGTCTAGGTTTAAATTTGAACTACACATAAATAGCTTTTTGTGTGGCCTTGCATGAAGTATTTGTCTATTTTTACCTTCTAAGCCATATTGTCTAGGTTTAAATTTGAACTACACATAAATATATTGAATTTAATTTTACCTTGAGAACTAGAGGATGATGCATAAAAGTTAAAGCTTTCATGTTTAGAATTGGATTATGTATGTTCATATGATGATTTATTTATAAGCTTATCATTTAAATGCTTATCCATTATAAAAATTATATTGGCCTTGGTTAGTGCACTTCTTTAAGTGAAACTAATTTCATATTTGTCATTAAAGATTTTTTTAGCCCCAAGTATGTTATTCAGTTATCTAGACAAAGAATCTTTGAGGTTATTAATCTCCTTCTTCAACGCCTTACTTTCTCGCAAGAAATCATGTTTATTGTCATTGTCAACAACCACATGCTTAGAATATAAAATGTCATACATATCATATTTGAATTAATCTAAAATGTCATAGATATCATATTTGAATTTCTCATTCTTAATCATACATGCATCTAAGAACTTTAAAGTCTCTTATCGTTTGCAAGATAATTCTTTCTTTTTCAATCTCATAGCCTCGAGGCATTCAATTAATTATATGAATGTTCACATCACAATGCATATTCCACCATTTAACCTTCATGTTTTCATAAAAGGTTGAATTCAAATGCTCTAAAAGGAATGCTGGTTTTTCGACTTGTTTTTAAATCTCTGATAAAGGAAGAAATCATGATTTGAGAAAGATTAGATGAAGTCTGGAATATAATAACAATTTACCAATGTAGGTGCGGGATCATGGCCATTTAATGTGCCGCTGGGGCAAATATCTTTCTGAACCAAACATTCATGGGGACGGTAAAACTATCACCAAGAAATAAGTCTTAACGTCCGTCTCCGCCAGAAGCAATTACAAGGCAAAAAAAAATTAAGAGATTAAGATAATTATGATACAGATTATTCTAATTGCTATATCACATCAATTTAATTTCTCAAAATTGACTTGTAATAGAATTTAGAATGTTGTCACTAGACCTATACCTAGCTCCTCTGCAAGTTCATCTGATACTGGAAGAAGAGTCAATAAAACTAGGAAAGTTGCTGTAATGACGGCCGCTTTCCTCCATGTTCCCGCCTCAGTCACGTCATTCAAGCATGGTTTCTCCGGAGCCCTCTGTATATTTGGTATCAAAAATAGATCAACAAAGAACAATGTTATGAGATTGAAAACAAACACCTAATACACTTCCTGGTACCTGACAGATTAAGACGTAGAGTCCCCACGGAAGAGATAAAGGTCCACCAAGCTGAAAAGGAGAAGAAAAGAGACTTTAACAATACAATGAGAATGATGCATGCCATTGAAATGGATCCGGTATGGCTGTATACATAGAATAGGTGCATGTCACGAATTGAGAATTAGGGATATCAATGGGCCGGACTGAGTCGGGCGTTTTTGCCATCCTTATTGACAATTGAAAATTCTACACCAACATTTCGTTACTTAAATCCAGAACCCAGGATGCTTCACGAAAGGTTTTAAAAGGAGGGGAAAGGAAAGGGTCAAAAGTTCATGACATGGAAAATATCTCCAATGATTAGGTACCAACACTCTTCACAGTTCAGAAGTACAAAGATTCAACTTCAACCTACAATCAAACAATCATCCTTATACTACTTATCCTTTCGACATGAATAACTGAGAAGTGAACGTAGGCATACCAGTCCAAAACCAAGCATCGCATACGTGACTAATCCAAACCCCATAAGGGCATTTTTCCCAAACGCACCCTGTTTATGAGTAATAAAAATGAAAATATATCAAGTTATGAGTATTAAAATATGGGAATATCAAGTTAAGTACAACCCCACTTGAGCAAAGATCTAACTAATCATATTGTAGTAGCTAGGGAATATGCCACAAAAACATGCCAAAAAGCTTTTCACAAACAAAGTTGCGTTCAACAGTTCAAAGTAGAAGCTCAAAATTTGACCAGAAAAGTACTACAAGGCCAAATTTGTCCATTTTGTGACAAATCCAACTCTAAGCATAAGCATCAAAAGCAGTTAAGGTCAAAAGAAAAGGAATGACAATGCGACAGATGAGGGCATAAGCACATTTTTCAACCAGATATTGCCAGACATAAAGGCATTGTTAGTGGAATTGAGAGAAAATGCAGTAAAAGGAATAAAGTAGTAACCAGGGGAAAGAAGGGGACTTAAGCCAGAATGAAAGAGAACAGAAAATAAACTTATCAAATTACTTAACGCAAAATTTCCACAGAGAAATTCTAATCTGGTGTCTGATAAAACGCTGACTCACTATGGTTTGTCAGTAATGCAAGAATGAAAATGGTGCAGCTGGGGCTGCTAGGCTTCTTTTATGTAGGAAAAGGTATTTTCTTTGCTGTACTTTCTCTGTTTTATATGTTACATATAAATAGGAATAGAAGGTAACTATACTAGGAAAGAAATCTGTACAAAATCAATCAATCTCCTAATTTATCTCCTAACTAATCTCTTCTAATTACTTTTTGAAATCAGTAACTGATTTCAATCAATCGCCTCAGAATCAGTAACTAATCATAACATTTAATTCCTAAATATTCTCCTTTCCAACACTCCCCCTCAAGCTGGATGTAGATGTCTAGCTATATGTCTTCCATAGCTAGCTTGCCCACTAGGAGATCAAATTGTTTCTTTGGTAGCCCTTAGGTAAGAATATCTGCTGTCTGCTGAGCCATTGGCACATAAGGAACACAAATCAGACCATTCTCGAGTTTTTCCTTGATAAAGTGCCTATTGACTTTAATGTGTTTGGTTTTATCATGTTAAACTGGGTTATGAGCAATTGAGCTAGCAGCCTTCTTGTCACAGTAAACCTTCATAGGAAGTGTAACTGAAATCTCAGATCTTCTAATAACCTCTTAATCCACATCACCTCACAAATCTCATGTGCAAGGGGCCTAAATTCAGCCTCAGCACTACTCCGTGCTACCACATTCTGTTTTTAGTCCTCCAGGTAACTAGGTTTCCTCCAACAAAAGTGCAGTATCATGAAGTTGATCGTCCATCCGAAATACTCCCTGCCCAATCAGCACCTGTATAGATTTCAACTTGTAAATTATTGCGATTTCAAAACATCAAACCTTTTCCAGGTGTCCCCTTTAGATACCTTAGTATTCTATAGACAGCATCAAAATGTTCTGAGTGCCTGAATTGACTTACCATACTCACAGCAAATGCTATGTCGGGACGAGTATGTGATGGGTATATTAGTCTTCCCACCAAACGTTGAAACTTTTCCCTTTCAATCACATCTTCTGCCTTAACAGGGCTGAGCTTTAGGTTGGATTCAAAAGGAGACCCAGCAGCTTTGCAACCCAGAAGTCCTAGTCTCGCCAAGTAAATTAAGCATGTACTTTCTTTGATTTACAAAAATACCGTCTCTAGATCCCGCAAACTCCATGCCAAGGAAATATCTTAACATTCCCAGATCTTTAATCTCAAACTCCTCTGGTAGTTTCTTTTTAAACCTTGCAAGTTCTTCAAGATCATCACCTGTCAAGATTATGTCATCCATATAGACAATCAAGACTGCCAATCTTCCCTTATCAGAATGCTTATAGAACATAGTATGGTCTATTTGCCTTTGATGATAGCCATAGCTCTTGACCGTCTTACCAAACCTTCCAAACCGTGCTCTTGGAGACTTCTTAAGGTCATAATAGACTTCTTGAGTCTACATATTTTATGTTGGCCAATAGTCTTCTCGAAACCAAGTGGTGGACTCATATAAACTTCTTCCTCCAGGTCACCATTAAAAAAGGCATTCTCTACATCTAACTGATGTAGGGACCAGTTGAGATTAACTGCAAGAGACAATAACACACATATAGAGTTAATCTTGGCTACTGGGGTAAAAGTTTCTTGATAATCAATACCGTAGCTCTAAGTAACCCTTTAGCCATGAATCTTGCTTCGTATCTTTCCATCCTTCCATCATCCTTGGATTTAACTGTAAATACCCATTTTCAGCCAACAGCCTTTTTATCTCTGGGTAATTCTACAGTTTCCCATGTCTCATTTTTCCTTAGAGCATTCATCTCCTCCATTACTGCTAATTACCACTTTGGATCATCAAGTGCTTACTGAATATTTCTTGGAACAAACAGGTTAGAGATTTTAGATGTAAATGGCCTATGCCCTTGAGAGAGTCTATCATAAGACGTATTTTGCAATAGGATGACTAGTATAGGACCAGGTTCCTTTCCTAAGTGCTATGGGAATATCAAGACCACAGTAATTTCCTGAATAGTAGGAATGATATTAGAAAAAGTATATGGCGGAGGAGAGCCTAAAGTACCGGGAGGTTTTTCAAGTCCATTACTCAGGGTATCTGACTTTGTGTAGTGGGGATAATAGGCTCTCTACTCATTTGATGATTCTTTTTCCTTGTGTAAACTTTAAACTCAGGTTCTTGTTCTGTAGAATTATCATGTAGTATTTCTCCCCCTGTCAAAGATTCAACATTGCCTGGCATAACAGTATTAGGAATAGAGCTTTCCCTATCAAAAACATGTTTTTCACAAAGGACTCAGTCTCCACAGGTTTAGGTAAAAGAGTTGAAAGAAGTAACCAAAAATTTTCTTCACTTTGTTCCTCCCTCTAAAGGAAATTTTCGTGAAAATATGATTGGTGTTCAAGGAAGGAAACATCCATGGTGACAAAGGTTTTTCGAGTTTTAGGGTTAAAACACTTATATCCTTTTTTGTTTGGAGCATATCCAACAAAAATACATTTTTCAGCCCATGGATCTAGTTTTACTGTCCGCTGTTAGATAAGTGGATATAAGCAATACAATCAAAAAATTTAATAGGCAAATCCGAATACAGACGGACCTTGAAGAAAAATTTTCTAAAGAACTCAAGTGGTGTACTGTAATTTAGGACACGAGTAGGCATCTTGTTTATCAAATAGGCTGCTGTTAACACAGCTCCCTCCCAAAGATATTTTGGAACATGCATGGAAAACATAATGGCACGAGACATTTCCAATAAATGTTTATTTTTCCTTTCAACTATCCCATTTCGTTGAGGGGTATCAACACAATTAGATTGTAGTTGAATCCATTGTTCTTTCAAGAAGTTGCCAAGAGTTTCATTAAAATACACAATGCCATTATCAATATGATGAGTGTTAATTTTCTGTTGAAACTGATTCTCAACCATTGCGTAAAAAGTTTTAAACAAGTTTCCAACTTTAGATTCTCAACCATTGTATAAAAAGTTTCAACAGTGCTGTCAGAATTTTTCTTGCCGATCTGGCTTTCTTCACAGCGAACCTCAGAAAAAACTTCTCCAATAAAGGGAAGTGGCTTGCCTGCCAATTATCTTGCCACTAACCTCATCAAACTCAACATTTAGTCCAATAAGGAATTTAAATATACGGCTATCCTCCACCTTTTTTCTATAGTGGTGGTAATCATTTGAGGATTTCCACTCATAATCATCACTGAACAAATCTAAATCCTGCCATAGTCTTTTCGGAGAATTAAAACACTTGATAACACTATTCCCACCTTGGCGGAATTCTCCAAGTTGCAGTGTCAACTCATATACCTAAGACTAGTTTCCTAGGTCTGAATACATCTGGTTGATGTTATCCCACAACTCCTTAGCCGTGTGGTAACACATGTAGTTGGAGTTGATTTCCTCCTCCATAGAATTCACTAACCATGTCATCACCATGGAATTCTCGACATCCCAAGTGGGGTAGACTAGATCCTCAAGGGCATGTTCCTTTTTTTCTCTTGTCAAGTAGCTGATTTTCCCTCTGCAACGGATGTACATGCCAACTGATTGAGACCAGCATAGGAAATTTTCTCCCAGCCTTATTGTAGTAATCTGAACTGAATGAGAGTCAAACGTGGGAAGATGAAAACGAGCGTAGGCACTATGGAGGAAATAAACCTTTACTAGTTTATTCTAGAAGGAAGAAAGGGAATTAGTGGGCAAAAACGGTTACAACTGCAATGAGAGGCTAGTTTCTATAGATAGTACAAAGGGGAGTGAGGGAGGGTATCATTTTACTTACTCATTTTTTTAAAGAGAATTCTCAGCATATGCTTGGGCAGAGCCTTAAAACTTTGTAATTCTTACCTTCAATAGAATATTCTTATTCTCTTTACTTTTCGAAGCTCCTAACTCATCAATTTGGTGCAGTGAGCATGGATCATTTCGTGACGAGAGAAGAGACTCCAATCACAAACACACGCACAGAGAGCAGAGTAGAAACGATGGAGAGGAGCCTTGGGTCTTTAGAGCAACAAGTTGGAGGACTGGGTTCTCAAATTGCTGGGAATCGTCAACAACTGGAAGAGACTCGCAAACAGTTGGACGAACTAAAAATATGTTGACTACAGTTCCTAAGGGAAAGGTTCAAAGTGAGGGGGCAAGAAGCCCTTCTATTTCAATGGAAGCAGTATCACCAGCCCAGACCGGAGCAATTTCCTCCCCACCTACTAGAATCGTTAAGTCTCAGAATCGCTTCATCACCTTGGAGGATGTACAGATTTCGGCTAAGAAGGTGGAGCTTCCCAATTTTAATGACAACGAGCCCTTGGCATGGGCTCGAAGAGCTGAACAGTACTTCCAGATACAACAAACTCCAGACAATCTGAAGGTGTCCTTGGCCCTTGTTTGTATAGAGGGGCATGCCGTTCACTGGATGATGTGGTTACAAGATAGGAGGCCATTCTTAGGTTGGGAGGATGAGAAGAAGGAGGTCTTGACTTGCTTTGGAGATGCTCTTGCTTTCAACCCATACGAGGCCATCGTTGCTGCCAAGCAAACGAGGACCATAGAAGAGTATATCTGAGACTTTGTGTCTAAATCAGCCCAAATTCAGACATGGCCAGAGGAGGCATTTATTGGCCAGTTTTTGAATAGACTGAAGGAAGAAATCAGAGTGCATATTCGCTCCCATGAGATCATAGATCTATATCATACCATGACTCTAGCTAAAGAAATTGAGTATGAGATCGAGATTTTTTTGAAGAAGAAGACCCAAGGAACTGAAGGGTTTGGGCTCAGTAATCGGGCTGGATTGGGGGCAGCAACTAGGGGTAATGGACTTGGGCCTTCAAATTTTATCGCTAAGGTAGGCACAGCCCAACCTAACTCATTAGTTGTTAACCCGCCCTCCAATTTTAGGGCTATAGGAAATTTGGGAGCTATGAGCATAGTTGGGAAACCGAATCCTCAAAGCTCAGGAGGGAATCAAGGAATGAGGCGTTATACTCAGAAGGAGTTTCAAGATTTACGAGCAAAGGGTTTTGGCTTTCGATGCCACCAACCTATCATCCTCTACATCAGTGTAAGAATCAATCCCTTCGAACTCTTATTTGGGAGCAGACGAAGACGAAGGAGAACATCTGCTTACTGCCTAGTTGGAGGAAGTTGTGGAACCACCAGCAACCAAAGCGGTGACGGATGAGGGCCAATTTACACAACTCGAATTTCCATGTTTCACCATGAGAGAGGTGAATTTGGGAAGGACCATGAAGCTGTGGGGAAGGATAGGAAAGGTAGCAGTAGTTGTGATGGTAGACAGCGGGAATAAGTCACTGTTTCCTGTCAAGCAGAATGGCTGAGCAACTGGGGTTAACGATTGAGCCTACTCGAAAAATTGGAGTGAAGCTCGGAGATGGGAATCGCAAGGAGACTGATGGTTTTTACGCGAATGTACTGCTCAAGCTCCCTGGCATAACGGTACACATGAATTGTTTCCTATTCCCTCTTGGGGGTGTTGATTTAATATTGGGAGTAACTTGGTTGCAAACCTTAGGTGATGTTAAGGTTAATTGGAGTCGAATGCGAATGGAATTTCTGTTTGAAGGAAGAATGTTGTGGACGCATTCTTGGGCAAAACGTATGAAAGAAAGAAACATTAATTTGGATTTTTATCGATTTGTTAGATAGTTAGTTTTTTATGGTTATTTCCTTATTAGGATAATAATACGGTAGGAATCCTATTATTGATAGGATAATAATAAGGTAGGATTATCAAAAGTAAGAAACATGCTTAGAGTAGGAATTCTATTATTGTAAGGAGACTTGCCTTATTGAAAGTAAGAAACATGCTTAGAGTAGGAATTCTATTATTGTAAGGAGACTTGCCTATTTAAAGGCAATCGGAATTAATAAAGAAGAAGTCAAGATTTATTCAAATAAGAGATCAGAGTTCTCTCTATCGAACTCTAAGGTGTCAGCCTCCCTTTGAAGAGCTGAAATTCTATTCAAGATAGGTCGAACAAAAAAATAGTATACTCGCCCTGTGGCTCGATCCCAAACACGGGACCATAACAATTTGGTATCAGAGCCAAACACGATGGGTGATGAAATCAGAGACCTATTGCAAGAAGAACGAGCCCTTACCGACTCCAAGCTTTCAGCTATGGAACGTCTTGGGAAGAAAATTGCCCAGTACTATCTGGCATAGGACTCAGTGTTCACAAAACTACTGTCAATGGAAGTGAAAAGAGCAGTGCGGCTATACCCACAACAGATCGACCAGCTGCCACCGCTACCAAGGAAGGCCCTATACAGCCTGTTCCACACACCAGAAACCATCAATCCACAGTGCCCAGGTATGCAAAATTGGATTTCCCGACATATGATGGCACGGAAGACCCCTTAATTTGGGCTCGCCGCTGTGAGCAATTCTTTGAAAATCAGAATACACCGGAGATAGAAAGGGTGGGACTAGCAGGTTTTCATCTCTTAGGAGAAGCACAATTGTGGTTTTATCAATTGAAGAGGCAAAAATCAATGACTTGGATGAATTTCGAAAAGTTGCTTCCAAAGGTTTGGACCACCGGAAGGTAGTAATCCAGTGGGTGAATTAGTCACTCTTCGACAAACCGGAAATGTTGAAAACTATCAGCGTCAGTTCCAAGAAAAGCTAGTTAGAGCTGATGAGCTCATTCCGGAAAGTTTGCACGTGGGATTATTTATGGCAGGATTGGATGATTCCATTAGATTGGATGTTCAACTGCTTAAACCACCAGATTTAGCAGCTACTATGAGTTTGGCTAGAGCTTATGAACAGAAGCTTCAGTTGCAAAAAATCACTAGTACTCAAAGGATGACATGGCAATCTCCCCAAACAAGCTCTAGTTCGGTGCCTATGCCACCAAGGAGTTTCAAGGTGTCATCTGCAACGATTGATAAATCACCAAGCAATCATGCTCCTTTTTTTAAGCGGTTGACACGAGCAGAGATGGCAGAAAGGAGATCAAAAGGGCTGTGTTATAATTGTGATGAACCATATTCAGCTACTCACCAATGCAAACGGCTTTTCTGGTTAGAGTTAGTAGATACAGATGATGATCCATCATTCGAGCTTGAGGACAAGCTCTTTCCGCAAGAGGAGGGTAATGTTGTGGACGCATTCTTGGGCAAAACGTATGAAAGAAAGAAACATTAATTTGGATTTTTATCGATTTGTTAGATAGTTGGTGTTTTATGGTTATTTCCTTATTAGGATAATAATACGGTAGGAATCCTATTATTGATAGGATAATAATAAGGTAGGATTATCAAAAGTAAGAAACATGCTTAGAGTAGGAATTCTATTATTGTAAGGAGACTTGCCTTATTGAAAGTAAGAAACATGCTTAGAGTAGGAATTCTATTATTGTAAGGAGACTTCCCTATTTAAAGGCAATCGGAATTAATAAAGAGGAAGTCAAGATTTATTCAAATAAGAGATTAGAGTTCTCTCTATCGAATTCTAAGGTGTCAGCCTCCCTTTGAAGAGCTGAAATTCTATTCAAGATAGGTCGACCAAAAAAACAGTATACTCGCCCTGTGACTCGATCCCAAACACGAGACCATAACAAAGAAATATTAGCATTGATGGAAACACATCATTAATGAATTCTTTTGTTTCTTTTCGTTCCTTGAGTAAAATGCATAATTTGGAGTATGGGTTGTTGATTTGGCAAATGCATTGATGGGAAATTTGGAAAGATAGAAGGGTGTGGAGGAGCAAGGATCGAGTGACCTAGAGGAGTTGCTCGCTCGCTTTGAAGGCTTGTTTAAGGAACCATCAGGGTTACCTCCAAGCCGAGTAGTGGATCATTAAATCCCACTGATTTCGGGAGTTTTTGTTGCTAATGTCAAACCCTATAGATATGGGCATGGCCAGAAGGATGAGATAGAACGGCAGGTAGCAGATATGCTTGCCTCGGGAATTATACAACTGAGTTACAGTCCATTTTCTAGCCCGATGTTATTGGTTAGAAAGAAAGACAGTAGCTGGAGGTTTTGTGTGGATTATCGAGAACTTAATCGAGTTACAGTGGCTGATCGTTATCCAATTCCTATTATTCAAGAGCTTCTTGATGAGCTCTATAGGGCTCGATATTTTTCTAAGGTGGATCTTCGATCGAGGTACCACCAAATCAGGGTGCGAAAGGAGGATATACCCAAGATAGTCTTTAGAACACATTCTGGCCATTATGAATTTAGGGTGATGCCCTTTGGGTTAACTAATGCACCAGCAACATTTCAAACAACAATGAATGATCTTTCCCGGCCATTCCTGCGATGGTATGTATTAGTGTTTTTTGATGACATTCTCATTTACAGTAGAAGTTGGCAACAACATTTACAACACTTGGGGAGAGCTTTGGACAGACTGGAGAAACACCAATTTGTTATTAACCAAAAGAAGAGCAATTTTGGTAGGACAGTGATTGAATATTTGGGCCATTAGGTGTGAGCCGAGGGAGTTGCTATGGATCCTGCAAAAATAGCAAGCGTTTTGCAATGGCCGCAACCTAAATCTGTTCGAGCAGTGCATGCTTTCCTTGGCCTCACCGGATACTACAAGAGATTCATCAAGAAATATGGTCAAATTACTCAACCTTTGATTAATCTATTGAAGAAAGAAGCTGCATTGAAGTGGACTTGCCAAAGGAGGCTCAAATTGCCTTTGAGAAATTGAAGACAACAGTGACAACAGCTCCAGTGCTAGCGCTGCCACATTTTTCCAAGGAGTTTATTATTGAGTGCGACGCTTCTAGGATTGGAGTAGGGGCAATCCTAATGCAAGAAAATCTCCCTCTTGTTTATTTCAATAAGATGTTAACTTCACATAATTGGTCAAAGGCCACCTATGAAAAGGAACTAATGGCTCTTGTGCTTGCAATCCAACATTGGAGACCATATCTTATCGATAGAAAATTTAAAGTTCGGACCAATCACAGCAGCCTCAAACATCTACTTCAACAGCATATTACTACTCCGGCACAACAGCATTGGGTAGCTAAGCTGTTGGCCTATGATTTTAGCATCAAATATAAGCCTGAAGTGATGAATAGAGCTGCTGATTCACTGTCTCGAAGAGAGAAAGAAGTGAGGTGTTCTGCCATCTCAATGATAACGAGCATAGGCACTATGGAGGAAATAAACCTTTACTAGTTTATTCTAGAAGGAGGAAAGAGAATTAGTGAACAGAAATGGTTACAACTGTAATGAGAGGCTAGTTTCTATAGATAGTGCAGAGGGAAGTGAGGGAGGGTATCATTTTACCTTTTTTTTTAAAGAGAATTCTCGGCATATGCTTGGGCAGAGCCTTAGAACTCTGTAATTCTTACCTTCAATAGAATATTCTTATTCTCTTTACTTTATTCATCAGAAGATGAGGGTTATCTTGGAGTCTAGAGAAGGGCTTGACTGGTTTGTAGGGAGGTTTGTGGATTCTGATACAACATTAGACATGGTGAAAGATAACTAGAGGCAGCTAGGGATGTTTTCGTGTATAGCTTAAAGGATTTTCTGCTCTAATACCATTTAGGAAAAAGTATTTTCTTTGTTGTACTTTCTCTGTTTTATATGTTACATGTAAATAGGAATACAAGGTAACTATACTAGGAAAGAAATCTGTACAAAATCAATCTCCTAATTTATCTCCTAACCAATCTCCTCTAATTACTTTTGTAATCAGTAACTGAATCCAATCAATCACCTAAGAATCTTTTGCTAATCATAACATTTAATTCCTAGATATCCCCCTTTCCAACATTTTAACAATTCAGATATTCCATTCACTTGTACATAATCAACTTACTTCTATTCAACATTTACTGGAATCAGACCCATCTTCAACCAGTTGGCTTCTCAAAGCTATTCCCAATGACATTCTTTCTACGGGTATCACACTTTCTTTTTAAAAATTTTCCATTAGCTATAGTTTTGCATTTACTAAATCCTCCAATTAACCATATACGCTACAGCATTATTAAGAAGAACTCTAACCAGGTAAAGCACTCCCTTTAGTAAACCATCTAGCATACAAGTAAAAGAAAGAAGGCAGAAAACAAACTTGAAAAACATGCCTATGTAGATAGTGGAAGTACCTGTACAGCTCTTCCACCATCAAGACATCCCACAGGAAGCATATTGAAAGCTGTTGTGGTTAAGCCACACCTAGATCAATGATATTTATTGTAAGCATAGTAGCATACTTGAAACATAGCAAAGAGAATGAAGCAGCTCTAGCATGATACATTACCAGCCAGCTATCACTAGAGGATGAATGGAAACTGAAGCTGTATGCATTGCTCTGCAATAATTATGCCATCTAGGGAGGGTTACAATACTTGAGAGAAAGGACACAGAATAAACACAAGGAACTTACAACCAGTGAATTTATAAATCACTTCTCAGCATGCATTGACAATTAAGAGACATATGGGTAAGTCAAAAGAGTAAGAGAGACGCACGCATAGCCAAGAGCTGCTCTACTGATTAGTCCAAGAAGCAAAGAACCTTGAAACAGCATGCTAGGAACCTGTACCAAATCTCCAACAGCAGAGGGATTTGATGATAGTAGTAGACCAGCAGCAAACATGGAGAAAGACAGCGCAGCACCAGCAAATGGACCAGCAAGTGAAATGTCTACTTTTGCGGCCCGATCTGGAAGAATTGATTTGAACTGAACAAAATACCATAATCGTCTTTACTTACTTATTGAGGTTTTAATTGCAATGACCAGCAAATGCCAACTACATAATCATCTTTACTTAATTATTAGGGTCTTACTTAATCGCAATGACCAGCAAATGCAAGTACCTAGAAATTTTCACTGAACTGGGAATCCATGTGCACAGAACATAATGGGAATCATCAAACTCAAAGAAGAACTTCTTAAGGACTTGATTGAATAAGTTTCCATTTCAAAGCCAAGATCTATGCGCTGCATCATATCAGCCCTACTTTCTAGAATTCCACATAACTAAACCTACTCCTTATTGCTTTAATATCTTTTCTGTGGCAGCATTAACAATTTGAATGCCCCATTGAACTATCCCACTACTTATGTAACTAAAGGAATGAATGAAATTGAAGAATATGTATGGAATGAACTACATTGGATGTCAGCGTCAATCAATCTTTCACAACAATGTCCTTGCATTGTCAACTACCTTTCATTTTTCTATTCTCTTTAGTTTGCCTGTGAACATGAACTAATACATGTAGATGCACATGTTAATAGTGCTAAAAAATAAAAGAATGAATGAGATCATAACACTTATTGGACATGTAAAAAACACATTGAGCCATGTTGGCATACACAATAGAGAGTAGTCCTCCCCTCATTTCCAAATCCGCCCCCTCCATGGTAACCCAAATCTCAAAACTTTGACCTTGAAGGTGGCATGCAGCTTATGTAGCTATTCGCAAGTACAAATGCTGCATAATGTCCTTTCCATTTCTCAAGGTTAAGAACACTTCAAAATACATGATAAAAAACTAACTAGGAGTTAGAAGCAACCATGGATCGTTTCAAGCTTTTAAACATTTAACTAACTTCCATCATATATACAAAAACAACAGTTCCCAATTCTCTTGCAAAAAGTCGTGGCTGCGAGATTTATTGAACTGATATAGTTGTCCTCCTTAGTGAGCGATTTCTTCCCACAGATTTTAAGAGAGAATCATAAAAGTTTTCATCAATTTCTATTTGCAAATCTGGAGTGACCAATATTTACCTGTGTGATTGCCCCAAAACTGCCCAGTGTAATGTTAGGAATGAAGAATGGAATGCTTAGTTTCACTTTCTTTCGAAATGCGGCCAAAAAGTGTCCAACCTCCTGCATGGGGCCAAGCTTCATCAGATAGATATACAGACACAAATAAAGACCATAAATAATGATGAATCCTAGTTGCATAATGTCCTTCCATATGAGATTTAAATTTAGGACAAGCTAATGAAACTCTCTATTCAAGAAGCAACAACGAACAAATGTTTAACTCAATAAGATGCTTACATGAAATAATAGAATTCCTAATACGCCATAAGCTAAGGGCAAAGCAGACTCCACAAAGGGATATAGCAGTTCCATATCAGGAGGTTCAACTGCATTTGGATCTGTGAAGTACTTGACAACCTCTGGAGGAAGACGATTAATCTGTTAGACCACATGCAATCAGTAAATGACTGAGAGAAGATGCTTAATCTGTTTATCACTTGCAACAACATCCGAGAGAAAATTATTGAAATATCAATGGAATATAATATATTTGGATGCTTAAAAAAACTCTGAATCTAAGGTTACCTGAGATGCAATTCCTAATTCCACGGAGGAACCAATTGTCAAAAGGAATAACAAGAGAGCAATCACATATTGCCAAAGTGTTGTAGGCCCTGGTTCTGAAACTTCCTTTCTCAACAAACCAAAGCTAACTCGTGGGCCGCCGCGAATGTCTGGTCCTTCGGAATTAGGCTCCTCCACCATAAAAAGATTGTATTTATTGCCTGTGACCTCAACCAACTGACTTTGAAGTTTGGAAAAAACATCTTCTCTCTTCGCTCTCAAATTTCCAAGGAAAAGGATGCCCTCACCAAAGTCCCCAAAGGGCTCTTCCTTTGTGACCCAGAAGGTTGAATAGCCGAAAAGTTTGTCCTTAATCAGCTTGACATCAGCCGGATCAACCTTTTCCGGCCCAAGAAGCTCCATTAACTTAAAAGAGTCAACTTGAAAACTGTTGTAACCTGGGCCTATCGGAGTTATGGGTGGCGGCTGAAGAAAGAAATGATTCATCGATAGTAAACAACATGACATTTTAATTTTCAGGTATTATTGATTAACTCAGAATCATTCAAATGGAAAGAAAGAAAATAGACGCACCCTTGAAGAAGTGGAAGGCTCAGCCTTATCAGCGCGGCTACTTGCCCTCTCTTCTTCGATGCTACTTCTCTCCTCGTTGTCTTGCTGGGCCACCGTTGTGACGCTTGACTCTTGATTTCCTTGAGTGCTGTTGTTATCATTATTATCATCAGTATGATTATGGTTATTACTACTACCGCTGCTATAACACCCAATTTTCACCAACGAGACCTCAACTCTTCTATTACGCAGAAAGCACGCGGCTTTCTTAGCTTTGCCGTAGTGGAACAGTTGACATCTATGACCGCCGCCGACGACGACGATTGCAAGCGTAGGGAAGCTGAAACTAAGAGGGGAGACAGTAGAAATTCCCATCTAAAATAAGGAATGCGCTTTTGGATTAATGGCGCGGAGTGTTAGCAAGGAATAGGATCGGTAGTCGGCAGTTGCCGGAGCTATGTGTGTACTATCTCCATCATATCTTTTTCTTTCCTAAAATATCTTCCCCGCTCTTTCCTTTAATACAATTTACTCTATATTTCTTTTCAACACGGATCATAATATTAGTTCCAAATGATCAAACGTTATTTTTAAATTATCGCATTTATGCACTGAAAATGATAATATTAACCTTTATTGCTAAAAAGTTTATGTTACCTTAAATTTAAATTTTGTAATTCTATTATTTTATTTTCTCTTTATTTAGTGACTTAATTTTCTACTTCCAACGTAAATTTAGGCACTTATAAACTATAAATGGTTAACTTATATCTTTTTTAATCAAAAATTATCAAATTTGTTATTTCTTTGCTAATTTTAGAAATTATTTTTAATAAAAACGAGAAATGTAACGATCAAATCTTTCGTACCTTATGTAAGGATATTATTATTTTTAAATTTTGTAAGTTACGTATGAGATTCTACAAATTTTGAAGCTGTAAATTTTATAATTTGATGATATTTAATATTTTAGGAAAATTACTTAAGGTTTGTTAATTAGGTTCCATATTCATATTGAATTTTTAAAAGGAAATTAAATGTTGAAAAGTAATGATTTGTGAGAAAAACAAAACCATATGCCTATTCTTTTACATATAGTAAAAACTACTAGCAGGTTAACTCTGCGCAATGCGCAGTGAAAGTGTCCACTGAATTTATACATCGGAGAAATTTTAAGGTCATAGTTAAATAAAAAATAATATAAAAATTTCCTAATCTTGAAGTTAACATTGCAGCAACTACCGTAGAAGATCGTAAATATAAAGGTGCGTTGCTTAACTTCAATATCGATTGTGCGAGAAAAAGGATAGCACCGTTTCTACATAGTTCCTAAGATGAAATGAAAACCAGCTTCTTGCATCAATATAATGAAGTATATGCATGCTTCCTAGTAGTCAAAAGCAAACAATGGTAACTGTTGCATCTCATATCTTCTTAAATTTTGTCATTTATAACACAATAACAAGAGAACTCGTTCTACATACCTCGTTTCTAAATAGGTGCTCCGTAGACATTGTTGACACATATAATTAATAACTTGTTCAACTGTTGGGCTTGATTGGATGTTAGCAACTCCGTACTTCAATCGACGGCCGGAGATACCCGATTTCTTCCTCAAACCGTAAAACCTTAAGGCTATGTCCGAAGACGACACCTACATCCTTAAAAAAAAACAAATGCGAATACATTAGACATAAAACCCACATAAAAGATTCAATCTTTATTACCTTGAAGCAAATAATCCTTAGTGTATATTAGAATGAAGAATATTGTTATCGTGCACAGATAATGAAGGACGATTAAAGTTAGAAGAATTGAAAGTAAAACAATGTGGAAGTAAGAGGATAGAAGTCAGACAATAAAAGTGAGACGATGAAAGTAAGAAGTTGAAAAGCAGACGAAAGAAGAAAAACAGACGCGAGTTGAAAAGCAGACGAAAGGAAAAACAGACGGAAGCTGAATACTTTGTGGATATTAGAATGAAGAATGTTTTTATACTGGACAGATAATGTAATGGAAAATCTTCAACAGCTTGGCCAAAAAAATTGACAAACAAGGCTGATCTGTTGATTGATCTGTGCAAAAATGCGGGAAAGAATAAGATGAAGCAGAGAAACAAAAATAAGACGAAGTGAAGAAAACAGACGGAAGCTGAAAAGCAGACGGAAGAAGAAAAACAGAGGGAAGTTGAAAAGTCGATCGGTCGGATATCAACGTTGTAGATCGTCTGTGGGACAGCTCGGGGTTGGCCCGATTGGTCGGATATCGACAGATAGTACATGACTGCTCCTGCTAGGATCGATGGGTTGAGTGTCCGGATTGGTCGGCATCGACATTTATTGTGTGACAGCTCGTACGAAGATAGTTCAGTCGAACATCTACGTTGAACGCGTGGAGGTACTTTATTTAATTATTACTGATGGTGCGTGCCGTCTGACAGATTTTCAAAATCTGAAATGAAACGTCTTTGTAACCATAGTTTAGTTTATCACATCGTCCTTCAATCTGCCGCGCTCCGGATTTTGAATAACCTAATTTACCTCGGTCGATTACGCCACGTGTACGAGCTTGGTTGGATTTTCTCCGTGCGTCGGCGTTGATTGGGCGTCCTTCGACCGATCTTCTATAAGTACTCAGGGTCGATAGACTGCAAATTTTCTTTACGCCTGTTTTGTTCTCCGGCTTTCATCCTGCTTTCATTCGTATTTTCTTGCCCAGAGTCTCCGGAGTTTTCTTTCAACCACCGTCCAATTTTCCAACCTCAAATCAGTAAATAGGCGTCCTTTTCCCTCGTCTCCTCCTGTAAAGTTTTGTCAAAGGTTTCCTTTTAGTAAGCATGTCGTCAGCCAGTTCTAGAAGTATGGAACCAGTCGGGGCGGTTGAAGTAGCGGCGGTGTCGGGGGTAAGAGGTATTGAAGAAATCTTGACCAGAGAACGGAAGGATGGGCTGGTCGTGGAGGAGCCACCGAGAGATAAATCGACAATGACCGTGGGGTAGCTGAAATGGTCGATTATTAGGAATGATATCCCTATTTCCTGGAGGCCTAGGCTGGTCTTGAGAAACAAGCGAATCCACAATAACTTGAGTGGGTATTTTACTGTTTCTGATAGTTTCTTCTCGGTCGGTGGTATGAGGCTTCCGTATGCCCCGATTATTGACAAGGTGTGTGTCGACTACCAATTAATGCTGAGCCAGGTAACTCCGAATGGATGGAGGTTCATTAACGGTCTGGCCTTGCTGTGCCATCAGTTCGGTTGTTTGCCCTCAGTTGGTATCCTACGCCATTTTTTGAGGATGAATCAGAGTTCGAGTTCTGGGGCCGGGATGGCGTCAAAAATTACTTCTTAACGGACGAAGTATTTTTTTGTGAAGCCCTCAGGATCTTCCTTTGACTGCCAATCGTGAAGGTACCCTCTAGTCGAGCGGTGGAACGATGCATCGAGCTTATCTCTTACTAGGAAGGAGTGGGAGGTAGTCGGTCGCATTAAAGGGCTCGGCCGATATGACTTCAATCGACTCATTCTGGGATATCGCGGGGGGGCCTCGGCCAATTCTTTTCTAATCGACCCCCCGTCCCAAATTAGCGGGTTAGGAGAGGAAACCGCCCTCTCTGGTTGACTCTGTGGTTGAACTATTAACTGCATTTGTAAGTACTGGTTTCGCTTTCTGACCTGTTTTTATTCATGTGCAGCCATGGCAAGGATAGTCGATTTTACCGGGTCGTCCCTTCCCCCTAAATCCAAAAAGCAGGCCAAAGGGAAGAAACAGAGGAAGGAGGCAGAGACCAGTGAAGGTGCCACTCCGCCAATGGAGCCAGGCCATTATACCGTGTTGTTGGCCCCTTCGCCCACTGAAAATCGTCCTGTCGTGTCGGCGTCATTGCCGATCGTGCCCATGAGTGCGAACGAAGAGGGTTCGGAGGAGGAGACGGAGTCTCCACTTAAAAGGAAGAAGACCGCTGGGAGTGCGGGGCGGTTGTCTGGTCAGCAGGAGCGGAGAGTGGGGTAAAAGCAAACGCCCCGGTTGGATAAGGGCAAAGGGAAGGAGGGAGCCTCTAGTGGCGAGCGATGGGAGTTCGCCGTCAGCTTTGACAAGGCTGTATCGCTTAAAGACGCTGGTGTGGCTCTGCAGATTGCCCAGAAAGCCATTCCTCCTGCGGATGAAGATTTTTTGGACGCGCTAGATAATAAAAAGCTGATGGCTCGTCTTGTTCGCAGCTGCGTCAGAGACATGGTATACGCCTCTGAAATGTAAAAACGTCTGGATCAACTCGACGAAGTCAATCGGACAATGGATCGGGAGGTTCATGACCTTCTCGAGCAAGTTAACACTCTGAGAGCTAAACTTGCGGAAGGGAAGGAGGAGCAGGACATTTTGCGGGCTCAACTCTCTTCAGTTGAGGAGGAGAAGAAGTCTTGGGAGGATGCGAGGAGCGTTCTGACGGCTCAACTTGCCACGGGGGAGGAGGAGAGGAGCCGATTGATTGCTGCGAAGGATGAACTAGCCGGGAAGTGTGAGGGCTTGAAGAAGGTGGTGGAGACGGAGCAGGAGCGTAGTAAGAAATTCCTCCAAGACTATCATGAAGTGGTGGAGGGTAAGCACAGGACCCAGGATATATTGAGAGAGTTCGTACATGGGGAGTGTTTGGAGTTCGCTTGAGACTTAACGCTTTTGGTCCTGAGGAGGCGCCACGAAGTTCACGTTCCTGACGGGTCGACGTATCCTTCATTTGAGGATTATGCCGAGCCGATGCTTCCTGCTGCTCTCGGCCTTTCTTTGGAGGAAATGGTGGAGAGAGTCGAGGGAGAGCAGAGGTTAGTTCCGAATAAGGAGCTGGACCTCAGCTCAGAAGAGGAAGAGGGTGTCTCTCCGCTGTCTTCTCGTGACGATTCGGCTGCTGCCCTTTGCTCTACCGACCCGGTTGCTGGCCCTTCCTCTCCTCCGGCCGATCTTGCTACTGGCCCTTCCTCTCCTCCGGAAGGATCAAAATGATTGCTTTCCCCTTGTAAAGCTCATCCGGTCAGGCTTGTGACTGGAGCTTTAATTCGAAGAAATAGAAGCTCGTTTTTCGTTACCTCTTTGTGTTAGAGATTAGACGATCCTCTCAAATAGTAGGTGACGAATGTGCGTAGATCGGGTGAATTAGGCCGAGTGATAATGAGGTCGAACGATTCGAGATTTTTGTTGGACCAATGGTGGTTGACAAATTAATTCCACTTATGTTTTGATAATAATAAAATACTTAGAATTGGTTAAGAAATTGTTTCAGGTATTTTGGGATTGATATTCAATGAAAGAATTGTACAAAGCAAGATGGGCAAGTGTTTAATCATTGAAGAATCAAGATGGAAGTTTCCTATAAGTGAAAGAGGCTTAAATAATGAAGATTATAGAAGATTTGAGTGGATATTACCGTTGAAGCTTACATAAGTCGACTAGAACATCATATGTCAACTAATATATGAAGATATGTCAACCTGAAGTTGACTAACGACACAAGTCGACTTATCGTGGACCACAAGTCGACTTACACATCACAAGTCGACTTATAGAAGAGCGGAGATGCAAGTTTACGTAAAATGTTGTCACAAGTCGACTTATACAACTCGACAAGTCGACTTATACAACTCGACAAGTCGACTTATAGGTACAGCACATTAATTCCAACGGTCCAATTAGCCAAAAATGGAAGGAAGATTATTAAGGAACGGTCATTTCAATCTAGCAACGGCTAGAATTAGTCCCAACAGCTATATTTCTTCTTATATAAAGGGTGGATGATTGATGAAGAATATACACAAGTTCTGCAAGCCAAAATACTCTTATCTTGCTCCAAATTGCTCATCATTATTCTTACTTTGTTTACATTTGTATTGAGCGCTTGTTCTTAGATCTTTATCCTATTTCTTTTACAAATTGAGTGACTAGTGAAAGGTCACATGTGAGGTAACAATGGGAAATCAAGTATTGTTGGTAGGATTTGTGTCGGAAGACAAATCATCTGTAAAGGTTGCTTGAGCCGGAAATCAAGCGGTATTGGTAAGATTTGTGCCGGAAGACAAATCAAGTGTAAAGATAGCTTGAGCCGGAAATCAAGCGGGATTGTAAGAGTTCACACTGAACTACAAAGTGTGTAATAAAGTGGTTTGCAAAATCCTAAGTGGGAGCTTAGGTAGAGGACGTACGTCTTAGCACCGAACCTCTATAAAAACAGTGTTTGATCTTCTTCCCTACTCTTTGTATTTAAATTTCTTTAAATTACTATTGTGTGAATTAACTTCTGATTTTATTTTAGAAATTTTCAAAGAATTTTAAAGATCTATTCAACCCCCCCTTCTAGATCGCTTACAATTTTTTCTTTGGATCCTGGCCGATCGATCGTCGATCGATGTGGAGGTCGACCTATTGTTCCAAGGATCTCATCTTGGTAACCTAGCCGGTCGATGGTCGATCGATGTGGAGGCCGAGCTATGGTGCCGAGGATCTGGTCTTGGCAACCTAGTCAAGCTATGTCGACGCCGAACTATGGTTACAAGGATCTTGTCTTGGAAGCCTAACGGGGATATGTCGATCAATGTCGAGATCGGACGACAGTTCCAAGGGTCTCCTCTCCTCCGGAAGGATCAAAATGATTGCTTTCCCCTTGTAAGGCTCATTCGGTCGGGCTTGTGATCGGAGCTTTAATTCAAAGAAATAGAAGCTCGTTTTTCGTTACCTCTTTGTGTTTGAGATTAGACGATCCTCTCGAATAGTAGGTGGCGAATGTGCGTCGATCGAGTGAATTAGGCTGAGTGATAATGAGGTCGAACGATTCGAGATTTTGTCTTCGGATCCTGGCCGATCGATCGTCGATCGATGTGGAGGCCGACCTATTATTCCAAGAATCTCGTCTTGGCAACCTAGCCGGTCGATGGGCGATCGATGTGGAGGCCGAGCTATGGTGTTGAGGATCTGGTCTTGGCAACCTAGTCGAGTTATGTCGACGCCGAGCTATGGTTTCAAGGATCTTGTCTTAGAAGCCTAGCCGGGATATGTCGATCGATGTCGAGGCCGAACGACGGATCCAAGGGTCGAGGCCGAGCTGTGGTTCCAATGATCTTGTCTTGGCAACCTGGCCGAGCGATGATGGAGGCCGAGCTGTGTTTGCAAGGATCTTGTCTTGACAACCTGGCTGAGTTCGTCTACTTTTCAACCTCCGTCTATGTTTCTTCTTTCTTGTGCTTTTCAACGTCTGTCTGTTTTTGTTCCATTATTTGTGCTTCATCAAAATCATTTATGTAAAGTTATTTAGAGTTGACAAACTATCCTCAGTTCGTATTAGAGTGAAGAATGTTGTTATAGTGGACAGATAATAAAATGGAAAATCTTCAACACCTTGATTAAAAAACAAGAAACACGACTGATATGTTGACTGATTTGTGCAAAAACGCCGCAAAGAATATGACGAAGCGGAGAAGGAAAAATAAGACGAAGTTGAAAGACAAAAACAAATTCAACGGTGAAGGGTAGGAGAAGTTCACGAGGATGTTAAGATTATTCGACGTAGCAGACGTAAGAATGAATTTATTGTACAAAAAATATTGGCCACTAGTTTTGATTTTATGATATATATATTTTTTAATAGTTTGGAGATATTCTTCTTTTATTATTGATGTATTGTGGACTTGGTTAAGTGTATGACGAGGAGAAATCAGAATTGTTTTGTGATACCAGGGAGAATGATTAACATTAAAAAGTAGACCTTAAACCAGAGGTAGGAGAAGAATATTTTTGAAGAAGAAAGGATCAGAATATGAAGATGGATATTTATTTGATGAAGTACAAATAATGATGAAAAACGGAGGCGATTGAGTTAGTTACAGAATTTAACTAAATAACTGCTTCTTTTAAGATTGAAGAAGGAAGATTTAAAAGCAATTGAAGACGAAGGTTATAAATAAGAGTCGGAGTCGACGTATTATTGAATATATTTATGTAAATAGTATTATTCCTGTTAGGTTTAAAAACATTTTTGGCTTATATTAATTAAAACATATATGTCATGAACCGTTATTATGATTATATAAAAAAACACGAATATATGAATCAAGTTCAATAATAATAATGAATTTAATAAACCTTAAACCAGAGGTAGATTAACGTGAAAATCGTCTCAAATCATTCAAAAGATACCACAATGTAACATTAAAAGTTTACGAGAATCTAGGTTTTTTCCTATTACGACGAGTGTCTGTAGTGGACTGTGCGTCTGATTGTGGCGTATATTCGGTGCTGCTGATTGGCTTATCCATTTGTGATAGCGAGTTGTGTTCAGCATCGGATAATCTTTTTTCCAGGCACTGTTTAGACGAAGAAGAAGATTCAGGATTTTTTTTTCTGAAAATATCATAAATGATTATATATTAAGTGAGCGATATAAGGGGAGATCATTGCAAACTAAATGGCACATACACAAATAATAAAAGATGATGTTATAGATAAAATCAAGATGAAGGAAGAAAAAAAAGGACCTGAGATGGGTAAAAGTGAAGTCTGTTGTAGTTCATGAGCATCGATTTTGTGGCAGTAAACAACAGTAAATCGTTGCACCCTATCTGAAGATCGAGTGTTTGATGGCTTCACGTGGAGAAGAAAGGTACCAGTTTTCAATTCTGCGTGCAGTTTCTCCAACGGGAGATCCATGTTCTTATAACGTAAAACAAAAAATCTCTATTGTCAGTGGAATAAGTACATCAACATATTTTGTGCTTATTAAATTGGAAATGTAGATGAAAGAAGGAAGGAAAATATAACCTCATTGTAATATTTCATAATCTCAACGGCGGTGAAGTTTAATAGTTTTTCATAGAGGTCGTCGAAAATGGAAGCCGTTATAGTTCCGGTATCGTCGGTCAAATCCATGTCATATCGACATCTGTAAAATAAAGTCAGAATACTGAAAAAGAAAGAGTGTGGACAAAAAAGAAGTGCAGGTGACAAGGAAGTAAAAAAGTGATGGAAAAATTACGGAATGCACACGAAAGGAATAACCAAAAAATGGAAGATTGCAAATAGAAGGCAGAAACCTTGGCTCTGTTGTTCGTTTTCTCTACAGTAATTACAAGTGAAGACAATTCCAGATGCAGCAGCTGTAGACCGGAAGCATTTGTTGCATGCCATATACCAAAATTTTTGCAAAATGTGCTGGAAGGAAAATTTGGCTTCAATCCATGATATTTAGGCAAAAACCGATAAGAACGTTCAAAGGAAGAAGTTCTAAATTCAATATCTCACTGGAATACGCAAATGTGATTACCTTGGGGGTAGAATGTAGAGACATAATCTCGGTGATATTCTGGCGAGATCCAGAAGATATACGAGGATTATATGTGAAGTCAGATCTTGGACTGACGATGTTTTTCATATGACTGTTATTTCGTTGTTTCCTGTAACATAATAATTATATAGGTCAGAAAATAAACAAATTTTAAAAATGGTATATAATTTGTGACAAAATATTAGAAAGGTTCTAGGTAACATAATGGATGACCAATTTTTGAGATCTGCAGCTTCATGTATCGGTGGGTCAACGACGATGGCTGAGTCGAGCCACGTTGACAATGTAACACCTAATAGTTGAAAATCAATGTTTGAGATAGAATAAAAAGGGATAGAGTAAGATGTGTTATTATGAGGAAGGAAAAAAACCGTTAAAGAAATTGACTTTGAGCTTTGTGCAAATAATAATCAGATGAGAGTGAAGTGATTGGATAATCTGTTGGCCCTCGTTCTCAACAAAAGAATTCTAAAGCGATAGTATCACTGTTTGTTGCCTTAAAAAAATGAAGACATTACGAGAAGATGTTAAATTTGTTTACTTCCAACACAAAATAGCGACAAAGATTCAGACTGAGAATTACTCTTCATTCATGATAGCAATTTTTTGCACAGTTGAAGCTTTTCCGTCTCTCATGACATCTTTTTTTTCCAACACTTCAACGACGACGGCTAAAATATCTATCATGTGTTAAAGATTAATGTAATCAGCAATGGTCAACTTTATGGAAGATTGTATGAACAAAAATATTAAGCATCTAACCAACAGATTTATGCTTGTCGTCCACATAATCCGTAAGACTCTGGAAATGTGTGAAGTTGAAAATCAGAGGGACGATTGCATCGTCTTGTGTGACAGATTCGATGACCGTGCGGCTTGTGAGAATCCACTGTATCTTCAAATTTTGAGTTTGGTACTGAGGGGGAATTGATTTGACGATCGCATTAGAAATGATGTATTCCTGACACGGCTGTAAGATGTTCCCAATTCCTTGGATATCATTGTTGAATATGATACCCTTAACTCGGGATATAGCGCCCCCTTACCGTAAGGTACGCACCGGGACGCCCGTAGGTCATTCCGACGCATATCCGACGATGAGGGTGCACTACGAACGATCACTACTATACTTCACATGACATCAATAATAACAAAGCATCAAAGAACAACTCTAAAATTTTAAAGCCATAAAATACTTTCTCATTTCAATCATTAAACCAAAATATAGACAAGTCTATCAGTTTTCCACGGTCTAAAATACATTAATCCAAAAAGAAAATCTGATACAAAAGTCTATACTAGGTCATCCCCAAAATCAATCCCAGCTGACCGACCTGTGTGCCATAACTTCTCTTGCCAACGCGCTCACACGACAGGAAAAGTCTATCTCTGGAGCTAGGAGTCTAATATATCGATCCTGAAAAATAGATGCAATTTTGGGTGAGTTTGCGAACTCAATGAGAAACCATCATCGATGGTTCACTCAATTCATGCATTACGCAAATAACGTACAGCACATCACAATAACACATTCAGAAAGCCATATAGCAATTTACAATTTCTCATACAATCACAGAACTCAGAAATTTCGCAAATCGGTTATCACAATTATAGCATTCACTCTTGCCTATTTTCCATTCACTGAATTCAATCCATCACAATGTGTATGCAATGCATATGTGACTCTTTTCCAGTTTATTTCAGTGTTGTGACCGACCGCTTAAACAATGTACAGTGTTCAGTAGACGCGTCTAGGGAGTAGGAGAGCCCTCTGGGTATGCACTAACTCCCTTCGAGCTCGAGGCTCGTATTAGTATCAGTGGCGACTCAGGTCACAACTATCATTATCTGTTCATGCATTTATGTATGAAATGCAAAATGTCCAATAATGCACAGTCACGTTGCCATTAAAACCTATTTATCACTATTCTTTAGAATCACGTACCAGTCAAATCCGATTTACCAAAAGTAAACGTATCGATCCTAATCATTCATATAATTACACAATTCAAATTCACAAACAGTTTATAGAGCATTTAACAATCAAAATTGAGGAACCAACTAGGTTACTCACCTGTAACTTCCGAGCTACTGCCTGGAAGTCCCAGCAATATCCGTGGAATGACGATCCAACGGTGCCTCTATAACAATTAAATAATCACCCATTACTAAATGCATAATCAGAACAATTCAATGACGCACATGTCTTTATTAAACGATGTACGATGCATGTTCATGACTTTCCGACGCTATATCCCAATTTCGCTATCTCTTGTCCAAGTCTAACTTTTCACTCAATTGATCAAGGATGACTCATTGCATTTCTAAAATTCGGTTCAATCCACCATATCATGCACCCTAGAATAATTACAACAAAACCTATTCATTTGGTCAAATTTACCCATTGAAGACCCCAAGTTATACTCCAATTATCATAATACAATCCTTAAGTTGCAATAAAAACCTATCCTTAACTCTCTTTCAATAATTGAGATCCTACTAATTTAAATTCAAACTTTCTTACTTCACCTCAATTTTAGACCTCTCTCTCTAGTTCATAACGAATCAAGAATCACCTCAATTGGAGGTCTACACCATTAGTTATGCCCCAAAAACAAACTAAATCAAATCAGAAAAATGTCCCTCGTCGCGACCAAGGAACGTTCGCCGCGACGTCCCATCGTCCCAGAGTTGCTCGCCGCGGCGCACGAGAAGACTCGCCGCGGCGTGGATCTTTTCACGCTCGCCACGACGTCCAACTATGCTCGTCGTGGCAAGTAATCGTTTGCTCGTCGTGACGAGGCCCTCAACACACGTCGCGACGTGCGGGACTCCCATCGTCTTCTCCGATAAATTTTTTGCCGATTCTCTCTCTAAAACTAGTAATAACTCTATTCAACTACCCAATCTTTCATATTAACCACAATAAATGCATCACACTCATTAATAAACAACATATAACAAATTTACTTACCAATCAAGCGTTAAATCTTTAAATCTTCCACAACCCTATTTCCTTTCTCTAACACCCACGGTAAGCTCTTCTCCTCTCAAAACACCTCATTCTCTCAAGGTTTCTAGAGGTTCTTCAACCACAAAGAAGAAGCAAGTAAGAACCTCGAAGGTGGGGAGATCGAAATCACCAACAAGGAAGAAAAAGAAAAGCCCTAAGTGTAGGAAGTCTAATTTTTCAGTCAAGAGGTTTGCAAAATCTTCAAAGGGGAATTTTAAACTTAAGGCATTTTAAAGGGTTGCTCTAATCTCTTTCGCTATACAAAATTATTTCCAATCTAAGCTGTCTCTAAATTCCAATGGCTCATCATTTTTATTCCTAACATCAAAAATCTAATTTTCCATTGCCATTGGACAAGTAAGCCAGCAATATAAAGTCAATCGGTCCGTTACTCGGAAAATTTTGGTCCGGACATTTACTTCCAAAATTTTCCAGAAAATTTTCCTATGAGTCGCTATCAACTGACAAGCACTCTAAAGACATTCTAATTCAACTATTCAAATCCAATTATTCCATAATTCTCAATAAATCATAATCAACTATACTTATCTAAAAAATTCACCAATCATATCATGCTCACAATTAAATGCCGGAAAATGCCATGAATGCATGTACATATAAATGCATGTGCAAAATGACTTATTCCTCTAAAATTAGAGGCCAAATGAATGTTCATATCAATTGCATGCAAATGAAAAATCCTAAACAGTCCCAATTTACCAATATAACCCTCCCATCGGTGATGGGATGTTACACGGGATCCATGTTCATTATCAAAGAATTATCGATAGATAAGTTGAAAAAATGTAAAAGGAAGAAATTGTGATTGATATACCTCAGAATCGCAGAAGACAAACTTTTGTCTTCTAGTCGGTGAATTAACCGAAGCAATGACCTGTTGTTTTTCTTGGACTATCACTTGACAAGACCATGATTGCTCTCCAGGGAAAATATTCTTCATCAATAAACGATTATCCATGCTGAAAGAAAATGTTGGATGGTCAAGGGAAGACAAAAAATTAATCATATAAAATTGAATGATGTGAACTAAGAAAACAAACAAGTAATATACCTTTGAGGAAATTTGATGTTTTATAATTTGACTAATTGAAAAATTTCACGGAAAACAATATTCCTTGTCTTTTTTTTAAGTCTAAAGATTGAAAAGTTCCCGGAATAATAAGAACTTTAACTGATTCAGGACTTCGAGCCCTTAACAGAGCCACATACAGCTGTCCGTGTGAGAATACAGGTTGACGGAGAAAAATTCCTACATGATCAAGTGTTTGACCTTGGGATTTGTTTATGGTCATTGCAAAACACAAACGAATTGGAAATTGTGTTCTGATAAAGGAATTCCATTTTTTTCATTCTCCGGAGATTGCAAATAAATCTTAGGTATAAAAATTAATTTTTCTTTGTGAGGTCCAAAAACAATTTCAGCTGAAATTGTATGATCTTTTAGTTGTCTGCATATCAACCTTGTTCCGTTGCATAATCCGTCAGTTGGATTTAAATTTCTCAGAAGCATAATTGGAGAGCCTTCTTTCAGCAAAAGCTTACGTGGAGGTAGGCCTTTAGGGTTCAAAGAATTGAGGAAATCTTGATAATCAGCTTGATGTCTGTGATCAATCGTCTTGTCAAAACTCACATATGAATGCAAATCTCTTGCTAATTTTTGAATCATGATGTCATTAATTTCATCAACACAACTATTTGTTGGACAGAGCATGCATCTGTTTATCATCTGATATGGGTGGGATGAATATAAGCTTAGGTCAGGGAAGACGTTTTTCAATAACCTAGTGAGGATAATTGTATATTAGGAAAGTATAATAGTAATCGGAAAAAGGTTAGTATGTTGTTTAATGAAAAAAGAACCGACCTATTAACAGATTCATCTTTGTCGTCATAAGGAATAATGAGTTCATTCGGTAAACATATTTGATCTTATTCATCCATTGGTTCAGTGCCTTCTCCAACCCGCATTAAGAAATCAGAAAAAATTGGATTTGAGATAGCTCTCATATTTGTCGTTAAACATAATTTAGATGTGTGGCGCGAGAGATGTGAATTTAGAAGACTTGCATCAATGAGTTGTTGTTTCGTTGCTTGGTGAATAACTGGCAATGTCTGGCGAAAGTCGCCACCAAACACAACATTTTTACCTCCAAAAGGCTGATCAGAGTTCATTATATCTTGAAGTAAGCTGTCAAATGCTTCGATGGCTTCTCGTTTTTCCATAGAAGCCTCATCCCATAAAATAAGGCTAGATTCAAAGATCAATTTTGCAATACTACTTTGTTTGCTCAACTGACAAACTTTTTGCTTTGAGAAATCAAGCGGGATTTTAAATCTTGAGTGAGCTGTCCTACCCCCTGGAAGAATTGAGGCAGCAACGCATGATGTCGTGACTACGATTGCAATATGTCCCTGTGATCGTAAATTTGCAAGAAGAGCTCGGTATAAGAAAGTTTTTCCCGTTCCCTCGGGACCATCGATAAAATAACTTGCAGTCGTTGAAGTGAGAACTGAATTCATTATTAAGTCAAATATGTGCTTTTGCTTGCTGTTTAGTTTTGATTGTAATAAGAGGTCTTCTTCATCAATCTCTATATTCATCTCACTCTCTATTTCCTTAGTCTGCTGTTGGCGGTAATCAGTACGAAATTCATGTTGAGTGAAATGATAATCAGCTAAGCTTTTTCCCATTTGTTCGAGAGATTTATTGATATCTTGAAGAGCCATCTTTGTAATATCATCAGTTGTATACGTATTACAGGAAGAATAAGCATACAGGTAGTCAGAACAGAGGTCGTCTCTGAAAGTTTCCCAGAGTTCCTTAGGATTTGCGGGCGAACAATAAAACAAAAGTGTAGCAAATAACAATCTGAGCGACGTTGGCATTTGAAATATCACAGCTTCCTCAAGTGTTTGTTGTATGTAAGAGTCAGATGCTAGCAATCCTAATTGCAGTGCAGCATCTCTGAAAGAGTTCATCTTTTGACCATCAACAGTTAACAAGTGGTCAAGCGATGTTGGTCCTCTAACATTTGTGAGCAATAATCTCAAGTAATACCTTTCTCCTTCTCCAGGGTTAACAGTAACTAATCGTCCTATGACTTTTCTCCGCTTTCTTTCTGACCATGTTTTTGTTTTTTGATTCCAAACAAAATGTTGGAAATCTGCATCTGAACATTTCATTTCTGCAGCCTTTTGATTTGTTGAATTGGTCTTAAAAAATTCCGTCAGCATTGTTTTGGAGAAGTTAATATTCCTCAATAAATAAGACAAATTAGCATCTCTTGCAAAGGAAACATATTGTTGATGTGGAAGGTGAACTTGGAGTATATACATGGATGGATTAATCTCTGCCAGGAGGAATTCATATATGCGCCATAAAGCTTCGGGGGCGGGGGGGAGGGGGGAATCCAATGGCCTTTTTGAAAATTTGTGATTTCGTCAATATCAAGCGTGGTTTCTTGGTCGGCAAAGCTAAAGTTTACAAGGTCGTGGCCTTTAAATACATATTTGTATAAGTATTTAACAAGCTTGACAGTCAAACATATTTCAACATTAATGTAGGAATCAAGTAACATCAGAAGGTATGGGTTATGAGGAACCACCCATCTATTATCAACCTCATGTCTGAAAATTTTAACTTTTCTTCCATTATCTGTACATCTATAGCAAGGATAACTGTCTTCACCATGGAAAGTGAAAGGAGTAAAATCCTTGGGGTAATGACTGCATGCACCATTTCTCATGCAAGGGCACTGTTTGTTCATGAAACCACAAGGACCGTGGGTCATATGTTTAATGACAAGAGAATATAACCGGGAATTGTGATCAGGATTAGGTATTTCAGCTAATATAATTTGATCATAGGAATCTAGATTCAACAATTTAAATTGTGGTTGAAGTATCAGAAGCAAATGAGCATGAGGGAATCCACGCTTTTGAAATTCAATAACGTAAACAAATGCGGCAACATCTCCAAAAATTCCTTTTTTTATCAACTCATTTTTAAGAATTTCCATTTTCGCCCTGAATACTCTGGACAATAAATTTGGTCTGTCTTGTGTTTTTTCGTGGAATTTAAGATTCTCTTGTATTTCCTTCCACATAGGGTTGCAAGTCATAGTGATGAAAATATCTGGTTTCCCATATTTTTGCACTAGAGCCATTGCATCCAGATAACGACGTTTCTGAAGTGAATCACACGTTAATACAATACTTAGAAAATGATATAAGAATGCACGATAAGGGAGGGTTGAATTGTGTATTCCCCTTTTTTGAAAAATCTTTCAAAACTGTTTGTTAGAAATAAAATTCTTTACAGAACTTCCAATAGATTCTAATTAATCAAAACTTTTGAAAAACCTTGTTTACAAGTTAAGTACTGATAAAACTTGAATCTAAAATATAGAGATATAGAGTGAGAGTGGTTGACACAGAGATTTATCCTGGTTCACCCCAAACCGTGGGCTACGTCCAGTCCTCAGAGTTCTTTATGAGATTTCACTATCTCTTCAATTTTATAAGTATTCTTTGCGAGCCTCTTCAGGTCTCTACAACCAGTATTCTTTCACACTTAGCCTCTGTAGGCTATCTGCACTACTTTTTCTCAGAAAAGTATTTGAACACTTGTTACAGTAAAATAGTTCTCAGCTAATTCGCACAATAAGCTCTTTACGATCACGTAGATGTAATTCACTTTTTCTAACTTTGCATTCTTTGACTTCGACTTGTATTTATAGCCTTCGTCTCCAACTGTTTCTTGATTCTTGTTTCTTGAATCTTTAAAGAAACGGTTATTCAGTTGAGTTCTGTAACTAACTCGAACTGACTCCTTCGTCTTCTTTTTGAATTCCGCATCTTCTTTTCTTCGTCATATTTTATAAATACGTGTTTACTGCGTCGCCTCGCTTTTACTATTTTGCATCTTAAATGCAAATGCTTTTACTATTTCGCATCTGCGTCTGCGTCTGCTTTGCTTAGCGTCTGCGTCTGCTATTCTTTTTCGTCTGCGTCTTCTTTGCTTAGCCTATATGACTTAAATGCAGATATACGTGACTTAAATGCATATGACTTTATGCAGATATATACGTGACTTCGTCATGTTCGACTTCATCTCAGATTGTTTTTCTTTTTATTGATTCTCTTTTTGTTATACATCAAAATCATATCTAAGTAAAGTCATTTGGACTTAACAATCTCCCCCTTTTTGATGATAACAAATTATATACAAAAGAAAAGAAAAAAATACAATGTTTTGAAAAAGAACACAAAAACTTATCTTCAGAACTTCTTCTTTGACTTCTTCCTTTCTTCGTCTACTTCAGTCACACCTTCTTTTCTGATCATCCACTTCTCTTCTGCTCTTCTCTTTTCCCTATGTTCATTCTCTTCTTTTATGCTCTTCTCCCCCTATTTGTTATAATAAAAAATGATTAACGATGATGGCTCTTTAGTAGTTCTGTCATCATCTTCTTCAGATCATTCATCGTCTCCTTGATCTCGTTGACTTCTCTGTGTAATCTTCTGAGTTCATCTGGTGAGTCAATCGATGAGGAGGCTTGATCGACATTTGCTGAGGGAGGAGTGAACGGTATTGTCGTAGTATAAGCATCAGAGGTCAGAATGTATTCATCATTGATCTCAATTGTTGGTGGACAAATAAACGTATCAGCTTCAGGAAGATCTAAGTCAAATGGAGTAGGTAGCATTAGCATCTGTCTTCCTTGCAGTGGTAATGCATATGCTTGAATAGACAGTGTATTAGACAAAGGTCTAATACGCAAAACTGTCTGAACAAGGAACTCAATAAACGTCCCTGTTATTACTCTTCTCCCTACTGGACAGTCTTCTCGCTTGTCAATATAACTGCAGCTCGCTTCATCTTTATTCTGTGTAGAAGCGCATGCCTCATCAATTCTACGCACTTCTTCAGCTATTTGATCTGTGGAAAGATCATCACAAACTTCTTCAGGAAATAGCTTTGACTTCCCCTTAGTCAAATCCAAAGGATATCTTGGCTGGATATCTGGTGCAACCTTTATTTCGATCTTCTCTGTAATCGAAAAAATAGTACACGGCTTACAGGGAATTTTTGTAGGGTATGGCTTAGTAGCAGCATCCCTCAAAGCATTGTAGAAAATCTTTTCATCTTCTTTCAGTAAGTCCCATGTGTTACTATTTATCGACATAGGTCGCACCCACGCCCATCGTCTTCTTTCTTGGTTGACTACTGATTGCGATAGCGAGTTCTCCTTCAGTAACAACTTGACCATTCTAATCTTGACTTATGTTTTCTCAAAACTTATGATAGTCGTATACCATCGCACAAGGTTCATCATTATCCGAGTCTGATTCTGCTGTTGCCTCTGGTTGTGCTTCAATAGGATTCTCCTGAACCGGGCTTTGCTTCACTGGTTCCTCCTGTTGAGCAATGGGGATTTCCTGAACTGTGCTATGCTCAGTTTTTTTTTCTTTTTGAGCAGCTTCAAAGGTTTCTTTCTTTCGACTAACTTCCCTAGCAGTTGACATGGTTGTCTTCTGACTAATCTTCTTAGTCTTTTGTTCTACTTCCGTCAGTCTTGAAGATTTCTGCTCTTGAGATTTTTCTCTATCAGATTCTGATTTTCTCTTCTTCTGAGTCTCTTTGGCATTTCTGGCTGTATCCTCTTCCAAAATAGAGACTAAAGATCTTGTTGTTTTATGTGCACGAGATTGAGACGATTGTTCTTGACTCTGTTCTCTGGCAATCTTTTCTTCTTGTTGCCTTAGAGTTCGAATCCTCGGTGATCTCTTCGCCTTCTTCGTAACTTCACTTAAAAGACTTTCTCCTTATCTTTTTGGTGCACCTTCTTCTGTCCTCCGAGGTTGACTTACTTCGATTTTAGGACTCGCCTGTTTTATCAGCGGTCTTCCTGTTATTCTTCTTATTTCATCCGTAGGCGATCTCATACTTTGTTGAGTTCGAGAACTTGAAGCAGGAGTCTTCTTCAAAACATGCTCCCGCTCAGTTCTTGTTTTCCTCGAAGAGTCGGCTTCTCCTTTAATCACTGTACTCAGACCCATTCGCCGTATTGTGATCGAATCAATCTTACTTTTCACTGGAACAATCCTTCTATTTTGCTTGTGTAGAGGGATTCCGGATTCCTTAAAAATCCTTGTTAGAAGCATACAGTAAGGATAGCTATTTGTATCCTTCATCCCCTTAATCATGTAGTGAAAGATTAAGAAGGGTAAATCAATGGGGTTGCGATTCAACAAGTAGAATAAGCATTGTTCATCCAGAGTAGTCACCAAATGTCTTGAACCTGCTCTAGGTAGGATGCAATTAAACAGAATTGCATGAAGAACCCTAGCCTTCGGAATCAAACTAGAGGTCTTCCTCTCCCATGGGTCATTGGCTCCATATAATTGTCTTTGGACATCTTCTTCTTTCATACCAACCTGGGACATCCAACCGGCCTTTGTAGACAGGGTCTCACCAACCGATAGACAATCAGTCACCTTCCTTATCAGCTCCTTAGTCAAGACAACAGAAATACCATCTACTGAAGTTATGATAGTGTTGTCTACAAGTTGCGCGTTCTTCCAGAAATCAAATACCTCATTGGTGTATACTGGTTCTCGTACCTGGAAGAAATTTCTCCAACCAGCTCTTACAATCTCCGGTTCTACATCCATACCATCATTCCTTAATAACTCGAAATCCACATGCCTTCCAAAAATCATAGCTGCCTCCATTGTTTCAGAATGAAAACTGTTTATGGAAAGCTCTTCGTCTGGGGTAGGATGATTGGGAGAAATTTTGAAAGCAAGATGAACCATCTAGAGATGAAAGTAACCGCAATGATTTCAACTTCAGGCTACTTGAAGGGTCTAGTCTGGTGTATTCTAGAATCATTAAGATCCTCGAGATTATCAGATTTTTTCCTACCAAAACTTCCTTGACAGAGAAGTTACCATCTGTAACTCACTGTATCTGACGCCGTTAGTTTTGACGTTATTTTAGCCTGACTGTTCGCTTAACATGACTATGTTAAGGTTGCGTCTGATGTTCTGGAACCGTTCTTCACTCAGTGGTTTGGTGAAGATATCTGCCCACTGATGCTCTGTTTCGATGTACTGTAGACGCACCACCTTCCTCTGAACATAGTCTCTCAGGAAGTGATGTCTAACTTCGATGTGCTTCACTCTAGAATGCTGAATCGGATTCTTTGACAGATTGATTGCACTTGTGTTGTTGCAGTAGATTGGAATCTCCTCTTCTTAAACTGAATAGTCTTCAAGTTGATATATTATCCATAACGTCTGTGAACAGCAACTTGCGGCAAACATATACTCTGCTTCGGCGGTTGATAGAGCGATTGAGCTTTGTCTCTTGCTTGACCAGGAAACTAGGTTTGTACCAAGAAAGTGACATCCTCCACTTTTGCTCTTTCTTTCGATTCTATCTCCGGTATAGTCCGCATCGCAATATCTGATTAACCTGAAATCTTTACCTTTCTCAAACATTAAGCAAAGATCAGTAGTATCTGCGAGATATCTCATAATTCTTTTAATAGCAATAAAATGAGACTCTCTAGGATCGGCTTGAAATCTTGCACACAAGCATACACTGAACAAAATATCAGGTCTACTTGTTGTAAGATACAATAAAGAACCGATCATCCCTCTATACAGGGTTTGATCCACCTTCTTACTAAGTTCATCTTTGGACAAAAGGTTTGAAGGGTGCATCGGGGTCGTCATAGGCTTCACATTATTCATATCAAATTTGGACAGTAGTTCTTTCACATACTTTTGTTGATGAATGAAAATTTTCTCTTTGGTTTGCTTAACTTGCAACCCAAGAAAGAACTTTAATTTACCCATCATGCTCATTTCAAACTCTTTCTTCATTAGACTCTCAAACTTCATGCATAACTTGTTTGAAGTAGCCCCAAAAATGATATCATCAACATAAATCTGAACTAAAATAAAATCATTCTGAAAGTTTTTCCTAAAGAGCGTCTTATCGACTTGACCTCTACTAAAACCATTTTCTAAAAGAAAAGTACTCAGACGATCATACCAAGCTCTAGGAGCGTGTTTCAGGCCGTATAAGGCTTTATGAAGTCTATAGACATGGTCTAGATTCTTAATATCCTCGAAACCAGGTGGTTGCTTAACATACACCTCTTCGTCTATAAAACCATTCAGAAAGGCACTTTTCACATCCATCTGAAACAGTTTTATATCATGACAGATCGCATATGCCAGCAATATCCTAATGGCTTCAAGTCTTGCTACTGGAGCATATGTCTCATTGTAGTATATTCATTCTTTCTGATTATAGCCTTGTGCTACTAATCTATCCTTATTTCGACTTACTCTTCCTGATTTGTCTAACTTATTCTTAAAAACCAATCTAGTTCCTATAATGGATTTCTTAGGGGGTTTCAGAACTAAGGACCAGACATTATTCCTAGTAAATTGATTCAGCTCCTCTTGCATGGCTAACACCCAAGCTTCATCTTGAAGAGCTTCTTCAACCTTCTTAGGCTCTATTTCAGAATAAATGCCACATTAGCTTCTCTCCTGAATCTCGACCTTTTCCTAACTCCTTCTGAGGTCTCTCCGATAATCAAATCTTCTGGATGAGAACTTTTATATTTCCAGTCTCTTTTCAGTCCGATAGTTTCTGGAATATCTTCAACTTTGTCTGCATGAGTTCCTGATGATGGAGTTTCTGTTTTATCATCTAAGTTCTTTGAAGGACCTTCACTCTCCATGTCATCTTCCTTATGGGGTTGGGAACTATCATCAAACTTGACATGGATGGTCTCCTCAACTGTCTTTGAAGTAAGGTTGTACACCCAAAATGCCTTAGACGATGATGAGTATCCTAGAAAGATTCTTGGATAGATCTTTGAATCGAATTTATCCAATAGCTCCTTTGTATTCAGAATAGATCATTTGCACCCAAATGGATGAAAGTAAGATATATTTGGTCTTCTTCCATTCTATAACTCATAAGGAGTCTTCTTCAACATGGGTCGCAACAGAATTCTATTCTGAATATAACATGTTGTATTCACAGCTTCTGCCCAGAAGTACTTAGGAAGATTCATCTCACACAACATGGTCCTAGCCATCTCTTGAATCGTCATGTTCTTCCTTTCAACAACTCCATTCTGTTGAGGAGTCCTAGGAGCAGAGAAATTGTGGGAAATTCCATTCTCCTCATAAAATAATCTAAATTTCTCATTATCAAACTCTCCACCATGGTCACTCCTGATACTGGCTATAGAAATTCCTTTTTCATTCTGTAACTTTCTAGATAAGGTCCTAAAGCACTTAAAAGATTCATCTTTGTGTGATAAAAATAATATCCAACAAAATCGAGTAAAGTCATCAACAATAACAAGTCCATGTTTCTTTCTGCCAAGACTTATTGTCCTTGTTGGACCAAATAAATCAATATGTAACAATTCTAAAGGTCTAAATGATGTTACAAAATTTTTAGAAGAAAAAGAAGTTTTAACTTGTTTTCCTTTCAAACAGTTTTCACAGAAAAACTCTTTGTCAAAACTTATTTTTGGTAATCCTCTCACCAAATCATGTTTTTCCAATTTTGAAATATGTTTAAAAGAGACATGACCTAGCTTTTTATGCCAGATTAGTCTTTCTTCTTCGGAAGATAGAAAACATGAAATATTTTGACTTTGAAAATCTTCTAAATCAATTTTGTAAAGATTGTTTCTTCACTTGGCGAGAGAAAAGTATAGACCCATCTTTGTTTTGACTTATGAAAGATTTTGATTGAATGTATTTGTGAAACCAAAATCACACAATTGATCGACGCTAATCAAGTTATGCTTGGACCATCAACAAGCAATACATTATTTATGCATGCAAAGGAATCTTTACCTATTTTACCGATTCCAATAATCTTGCCCTCTTGGTTGTCTCCGAAAGTTCTGATCCTCCTTCTTATCTTTGAAGGTCTAGGAACATAGACCTTCTTCCTCATCATATGTCGCGAGCATCCACCGCCTAAATACCAATGGTGCTTCTTGTATTTTCCAAGGAAGGATATCTGCAGGAGAAACTATCTTATTTTTTGGTACCCATAATTTTTTGGGTCCTTTATGGTTAGTAGTATGCATATGATGAGTTCTTTGATGCATATAACTAGATCGTTGATTAAAACGAGATTTATTATGGTTTCTCTTTTGAAAGAAAGGTTTTTTATGAGACTGAGTCTTGTTACTAGTAAACCCTAATCCGGTTTTATCACTCGGATGTCTACATTTTCCAAGCATCTCATTCATTTTCTTAGTGCTCTATGTGAAAGTAGCTAAATCAGCTGACAAATTCTTAATTCTTAGTTTAAGCTGATTGATCTCTTCTGATCTGTCTACAACTTTATTCTTCTCTTCTAATTTGCTTTTTCAGACAGATATTTTCTATCTCTATTTCTTCCGTATGTCTAATATTTTTTGCATACTTTTTCTTTAACAGTTTGTATTGTTTCAGAATAGCATGAGATTCTTCTAATAGTTCTGAGTAGGCATCATGCAAATTATCGTAGTCAGATTTTACCTCCTCAGCACTATCTTCCTCGGCCATCAGGCAGATGTTTGCATGTTCAGACGATTCGAAACCTGTATCTAATTCTGATGAATCTAGGTCTTCCCACGTTGCCATTATGCTTTTCTTGCCTTCTCTACTCTTCTTTGGTTTCTTCTTTAGAGTCGGACATTCGAACTTGTAGTGTCCAGGCTGATTGCACTAGTAGCAAATGACAAATGATTTTTCTGGTTTGGCTTCATCTTTGCCATTCTTCTTGAAAGTCTGATTCCCTTTGGACTTCTTCTTCCACATGCATCTTATCTTTTTGGAGATGAAAGATAATTCGTCATCTTCATCACTTAACTCTGGTTCTGATTGACTGGAGTCGTCATCCTTTGATTCTTCAATCTTCAAGGCTTTTGATGACTTCCTCCTTCTTTGAGTCTTGTGATTCTTATGCCCGGCCTTCAGCACTATTGACTTGTCCCGTTTGGGCTTGTCTTCATCATTGAGTTCAACTTCATGAATCTTCAAGGATCCAAGCAACTCGTCAAGCTTTAACACGTTCAAGTCTTTGGCTTCTTGCACTGCAGTAACTTTAGGTCTCCATCTCTTCGGAAGACTTCTTAGGATCTTTCGAACAAGATCTTGATTGTTGTACGTTCTTCTAAGAGCTTTCAATCCATTGACAATTTTTTGAAATCTTCCAAACATTTGATCAATAGACTCTTCATCTTTCATCCTGAAAAGTTCATACTAGTGCACAAGAATACTTATCTTTGATTCTTTAACTTAGCTTGTGCCTTCGTGAGCAATGGACAATGTGTCCCACATCTCCTTTGCGGTATCGCATCCGTGGACTTTGTCGTACTCGCTCCTGCTTAGGGCACACGTCAAGAAGAACTTCGCCTTTGAATTCAGTTGTATTCTCGCCTTTTGATCAACCGTCCATCTGACTCATGGAATGGAATTGCTACTAGTGTATAAGGTCCATTCTCTATCACGTCCCAAAGGTCGACATGAGTAGATTCTATGAATAGCCGCATCCTATCTTTCTAGTAATGATAATCCTCTCCGTTGAATGCTGGAGGTCTAGTGACTGAGGCTCCTTCTGCGATGTATACATGTGATTCCACCATTATATTTGATCCACACTTTGTTAAAGTGATCCTTGGACACCTTGCTCTGATACCAATTGAAGTGAATCACACGTTAATACAATACTTAGAAAATGATATAAGAATGCACGAGAAGGGGGGTTGAATTGTGTATTCCCCTTTTTTGAAAAATCTTTCAAAACTGTTTGTTAGAAATAAAATTCTTCTGTAACTTCCAATAGATTCTAATTAATCAAAATTTTTGAAAAACCTTGTTTACGAGTTAAGTACTGATAAAACTTGAATCTAAAATATAGAGATATAGAGTGAGAGTGGTTGACACAGAGATTTATCCTGGTTTACCCCAAACCGTGGGCTACGTCCAGTCCTCAGAGTTCCTTATGAGATTTCACTATCTCTTCAATTTTACAAGTATTCTTTGCGACCTCTTCAGGTCTCTACAACCAGTATTCTTTCACACTTAGCCTCTGCAGGCTATCTGCACTACTTTTTCTCAGAAAAGTGTTTGAACACTTGTTACAGTAAAATAGCTCTCAGCTAATTCGCACAATAAGCTCTTTACGATCATGTAGATGTAATTCACTTTTTCTAACTTTGCATTCTTCGACTTCGACTTATATTTATAGCCTTCGTCTCCAACTACTTCTTGATTCTTGTTTATTGAATCTTTAAAGAAACGGTTATTGATTGAGTTACAGAACTAACTCGAATCGACTCCTTAAATCTTCTTTTGAATTCCGTATCTTCTTTTCTTCGTCTGTATTTTATCGTCTGTGTTTCTGCGTCTGCGTCTGCTTTTACTATTTCGCATCTGCGTCTGCGTCTGCGTCTGCTTTGCTTAGCGTCTGCGTCTGCTATTCTTTTTCGTCTGCGTCTGCTTTGCTTAACCTGTATGACTTCGTCTGTATGTCTGTGACTTCGTCTGTCTGACTTCATCTATATGACTTTGTCTGTATGTCTGTGACTTCGTCTGTCTGACTTCGTCTGTATTGTTCTTCTTTTTATTGATTCTCTTTTTGTTTTACATCAAAATCATATCTAAGTAAAGTCATTTAGACTTAACAGTTTCATGTCCCTTGGGCCTCCGATAAAGGAAGTTGGGAGGATAACTTGCCGGCCAATCGTAGAAGCTTCAGTTTGACCAACATTAACACTATCTAAAACACCCTGCAAAATTTCAGACCGTATCTCGTTTTGTTTTTTCTATAGAAGTCAAGCTTTGATGTTTCAATCTTTATATAAGAACCAACAACGAATTGTTGTAGTAGTCTTAATGTTGGGCCCCGAACTTTAATTGGATGTCATAATTATTAAATGAGAAATTAGTGATGTTAAATGTTTATTTGGGTAATGTGAATTGGAGAAATTTTAAATGATATTTGGGGGTTAAAGCGTGAAATGGGTTTTTGTGTATGTTGTATTATGGGTAACATCTTTATAATTGAAAAAGTAAGTTTGTATAGTTACTATTTATGTAACTTCTTTGAAATTGCAAATTTTGAGACTTCGATTTATTGGGGCTAGAAATGCCCACTAAAGCTTTGTAAAGAACCTTTTATTGTGTTCTGCCAATGCTTGTTCAAGTATGACCTTGCATTGATTTGAAAATGTGCCATAAGTTGTGTATAAGAACTTTGTGAATGAACTTTGTGTGATATGTGGTTGCTTTCAAAATTTATTCTAAAAGTATGTATTTTGTGGCTTATGGATGATTTGAGAAATGGCTTAATGTTTGTCATAAGAATGTGTTGAATGAATTGTATATGGAGGATTTAAGTATGGAAAGAATGAGTATTTTGTATATGTATTATGTTATAGATTAAGTTGTGAAGATTGAATCGTGCTTGAAGTAGATTGACGAAGAGTATTGTGGTAGTGAGGAAAATGTGAAATCAAGATGGAAAGAATGGATTGGTCTTGATGACTTTGAGGCTTTAAAGAGATATGTATATGTTATGAAATGTCGAGTGAATATTATGAGTTAATGAAAGTTAAAATGAATGAGTTGATTAAGATGATTGAAATGGAAGTTGAAAGGTAGGAAATAAAGATTGAAAGAGTGAGAATTGGAAGAATTAGTGAAGGTGTGAAAATATGAAGAATTATGAAAGTTTGACTTTTGGGGATAAATAGTTGACTTTTGATTTAAGTGAAATTTGATAAAATGATATTCATGAACATGTAGTGCTTGTTGAGGGCTTTGGTAGCCATAAAGTTTGCGAATTTTCGATATCGGGGCTAGAAGTTATGATAGATTGAAGTTTTGATGTTGTTTAGGTGATTGAAAACCAGGCGATGCACTGTAGCAAAAACTAGACGATGCACTGTAGCAAAACCAGACGATGCATCGTAGCAAAACCGAGACGATGCAATTTATGCAAAAACCGACGATGCAATCAGTAGCAAAAACCGAGACGATGTCTTGTAGCAAAAACCAGCTGATAGGAAAAGTGGGCGCTACAGAATGTAGGAGATAGAATCAGCCTTTGTAGTCTTCATGAGAGTTATAGATCTAGATGTCTACTTTCTAACCGTCTAAGAATGAAGTCATTTCGACACCTATAGAGAAAGTTATGGCATTTGCGCCAAAACATGTCTGATAGAAATCAGATGATGGAAAAACCAGCTGATAGAAAAACCAGCTGAAGCAAAAGCAGACGATATGGACTTGATATCGATAGATTTAGACAAAATTTTCTTCTTGAAAGTTGTAGATCTCTCTTTCTCTATGAGATAGATACCAAGTTTGCCCAATTTGGATATCGGAGTCAAAAGATATGATCTATATAAGTGGACATGTCTTTGGATAGAAAACCAGGTGATAGAAAACCAGGTGATAGGAAAACCGTAAGATGCAAAATCAGACGAAAGATTAATTGAGACATTTGACCCTTTTAGAGACTGAATTTGGATTTAAGTTCTTCATGAACATTGTAGATCAGTCTTTTCTCTATGAAATAGACATCAATTTTGTCCAATTTGGAGTTCGGAGTTAAAAGTTATAAGCGTTTGAAGTTTGGAGGAAAATCGGTGATGAAAATCGGTGATGCAAAAATCACCGATGGAAATCACCGATCCAAAAATCAACTGATGCAAAATCAGCTGATGGAAAAATCAGACGAAGGAAATCAGGCGATGAACAGTAAATCAGGCGATAGAAAATCAGGCGATGAACGATAAATCGATTTATAGAAAATCGGATGATGAGCGATGAAAGCGGATGGAAGGAAAACAATCTGCACACAGATCAGTATTTTGAGGCTATATGAAGCTACAGAGCTCGGATTGAGGTGATTCAAATTGGAGATTAAACTAAAGTTATAAGGCTACAACTTTGATGAAGAACCCTGATCAAGATGGAGCCTCTAAGACTGTCGGATATTGGAATGAAACTCAGTGCGATTAATGCGGTCTCGATTTTTATGCAGTGTCCGATAGTATTTTGGCCATAACTTCTTCGTTTTAGATCCGAATTGAGCGTGGTTTGTTGCGTTGGATTCGTATGATCGAGGAGAACATTATGAAGAAGAAAGTTTTTTGTAAAATTCCTTTATTTACCTGATCAGAATTTGGAGCCAAGATATCAACTTTTAAGGGCAATTTTAGAAGAACACTTAAAGAGTTAAGTTAGTAGGCTTATAAGGAGGGCATGAGAGTTTTCCTCATTCATTAAATGACATGGCATGTGGATGTAGTATAAATAGGCGAGAAGCAGGCTGTGGTCGTGAGAGTTAGAGAAATGAATAAAGAGAAACAAAAGAAAGAAAGAAAGAAGAGAGAAAAGAGAAGAGTGGGTTTGGTGGAAGGAGAAAAGAAAGGACAGCAGCTAGGGTTCGATTTTGTGAGCTTTCAGGAGGATTTGAACATGCTCCAAGAGGGAAAAAGATGAAGGATGAAGAGAGCTCTAGGATGAGCTAAGAAAATCCGAAAATGGTGAAGAGTGAGGTAAAGCCGATTTTCAAGCTTCAAGCTTTTCTTAAAATTTTTGGTGTAGAATCATGGAAAATATTATGGTTTTGTGGATTATGAAATTAGTTGTGATGTCTATGCTAAGATGGTGGTTTAATTTTGGATTAATGTGAGTTAGGGTTTATGCCCAATTTTGGAAATTGGGGCTTTTGTAAATTGATGCATTAGATAGCTTGGAAATATGTTGGAATTGGGTTTCCTATAGTAAATTTTGAGGGTTATGGTATTTATGATGATGAATTTGGATGATTTCGGTCTAGGAAATTTCAAAGTGGGCGAAAGAAAGAAGCTTCGAGAAATTAGAGCTTTGGACAAGTTCTAGCATGGATTCGAGGTGGGTATCCGTTTATAATAGAATTTATAAGCCATTACCGCTTTCTTTAAACAAAGAGATTTTCGACTTAAATTGCATCATAATTGTTGCATCATTGCATAAATGATTTGAAAAATCATTTTGATTCGATCATGAAATTTTGATGAATTGCAAAAATACATTGTGTTATGCCTTGAAAGACTTCATGGTGTGTATATTCGGAAAAGAGCATTTGATAAATTGATTTGAGCATTATATGTGCTTTTGTGTGGGCGAGAGTAACGTTCGATAGTCTCGTGCATGTAGACAAAAATAATGTGATAGCCTTCTCTCACCGCTCCAGGGCCTACTCGAGATCCAAAATGGACTCGTTGTGTTTCCAATAAACTTGGTTTATTTGGCGTATTCTGAACTCTCTAGCCATTTGTGTGTGCATTGCTTACGTGAATTGCCAAGTTGATGCATTCATGTCTTGTGACCTATGGATTTATGGCTGAAAGCCTAAGGCGATATCTGATTTGTAAAATGTGATTTTGATTACAACAAGAAAAGAACTTCTTCAAAATGTGCTTTACTTGGATATCAAAGAAATGTTTTCTAAGACCAGAAAAGAAAAAGATTTCAAGAGTTTTGCTTATTGTTTTGTTATAAACTGTTACCCATTAAGCGTAAGCTCACCCCCCTCATTACCATCCATAGGTAATGAGAAGAAGATCTGGTGAGCGAAAAAGAGGGATTTTTGTATCTTTGTATTTGCATTCGGATTTTTTTATATATTGTGATTGTATTGTGGCTTGTAAGGCCATTAAAATTTGTATATGATTATGGGATGGGATTATGTAAGTGAAATAGGGTTAGTATTTATGAATGTGAATTATGATCATGACTTGAGATATGACCGAGAATTATGGAAGTGTTTAGATATAGGATTGTAAATGTGTATGATGGGATTCCGGACAGGAGGTCCGAAGATTTGTGTGATGGGTTGGAAATATTGAAGTGCTTTTGTGTATAGATTTGTGTATGGACATGATATGGAAATTATGTATGAATGGCGTGAGATGGATTGTGAAATTCAAATATTTGGTAATAAGCGAAATTGGGATAAAGAGAGATATGATTATGCGAATGATAAAATGTTTTCAATCTGAACGCGATATGATCGAATATGAAGGATTCAAAGGATTGAGGAATTGATGAAATACAAATTGGAAATTGAAACTACTTTGAACAATGTGTAAGTGGAAAAAAAATGAAGCGATATTAGTTAAGTCTGCGATTAGATTCGTTATGAGTTGGGTTCCAAAGGGGTCCCAACATTTATGGTATCGAGCGCCAGATATGATCTTACATGGGCGCATGTATATCGTTAGACGATAAGAAATTGTGAAAAGTTTGAGGTGATAGATCTAATAGGAAAAATGATGATACTCGATATGAGAAAAGGAAGTTGTGGATAAGTAGAGGCAATTATGGTGAATCTGGATTCAATGCCATTATATTGGAAGTGTCGAAAGTCTTTGGTTGAGAATTTGAGTCTCGGATCGTTAAGTTGGCGTCCTTAGCGGTCGATGATTTAGACCTCGATCGAGTACTTATCGACATTCCTTTTGATGGTAATCATTCGCATTAATAAGAGATTAGTGGAATTGAGGTCAAAATTTCATGATGAATATGTATCGATAATTTGAATTGGATGAGAAATAAAGGAGTAGTGTGCCACCTCGTAATGTGGGATACGAGGAGTTTTGCAAGGATCGATTATACGATTTCGCACCATAAAGGAGGGCACGGATGAGTATAGAATAAGTCATATGTGTGAACTGTTGCTAAATGTTTGGACTATGAGAGACAATAGGAAGAAGGGTATTTTGTTAGAATATAAGGCAATGAAAGTGTGGCTAATTGGAAATAAGAATTTTAGTGGTCCGATATGTTAGACATGAATTCAAGATTTATGGATATGTCGGTGACTTCAGTAATGGAATTATCTTTGCGGTAAGTGTTTGAATCGATATGGATATATCATTACTCGCAGAATTGAATGAAAGGTAGTATGCAAGCAAAGTGGAACCGGTCAGAAGCGGATAAGTTAGTGTATGACTAGAGAATGCGGTCTTCCTTGACCAAGATGGTGGGATTATAAGCTCTTACCTCGATTCAACAATAGAATTTGGTAATTCTTCCATAGTCCGGAGGACAAGGACCCTGGTATGGATCAACCAGTTTGCTTCGAGAAAGGAACCGATAAACGCAAGAGGAGGAAGTTTGAAATGAGATGATAGATTTCTAGGAGTTGTGATGTGAATCTCATACTCCTTTTGGATCGACTTCAGAAATAGTGGACTCGGAAATAAATTTCCAAGAGTAGCAACCAGCTATTGAGAGTGCATCTTTGATATTGTGATTGAGTATATGAGATCTATTTTCAGATATAGCTTATGGAGTCATCTTTGATCCCTTGAGTTAAGTTATGAAATGAATCGTAGAACCGAGATAAAGTATGGTATAGATGATTTTCTTTGGAAAGGTAATCTGCGATGGAGCGAAAAATTTGAATAGAGGTGATATTCGAGGTTATTGAATTAGTATGATTGGTATATCGATGGCATAAGATATGAATTGGTGACATGCCGAGATATAAGAGTAAACGAATGTGTCTCTTATATCATAGGGTTTGATCGTAAAGGCTATTGGATTAAGCAAATCGACGCTTTATTTCAAGGATGATCAATGAAAGGACAAGTCAAGAAATGAATATGTAATAACTTCGACAAGAAGTATTGGAGTCCCGTCTCTAATGGAGACTCAAGTAAAAGGGTGGAATAAACTGCTGAGAAGGTATGCATTTCGTTTGATGTAAAGAGAAGTATCTTTGTGTAAGTATGTATCGGAGACTCAAGTATGCCTTATTGAATGTGTTTCAATCACAAGCGATTAAGTGTGCGATTGAGCTGCAATGTGGATGAAGTTTGTATGAATGAGCAAACATGAAAATAAGCCAAGGAGGTATGAGGAAATTCAAGGAATGGAAACAATCATTGAAAAAGAATGTCAATTGGAAAATTGAAAAGAAAGTGTGATAATGTACCTTAATGAGGAATCGGTTATTTAAGGAATCGCGAGGACTAATCAAGAAGCACACGAATATGATAATAATTGAGGTGTTAACCAAAGGACCGATAACACAATAATATTGGAGACCAAGTGATCAAAGAGTAGATGATGTATTAAAAGTATTCGACGAATTGAGAGACTAGTCGAACACGTGAGGAAAAACGTATGAAACTTATGATAAATGGAAGGAAGGAGAATTTTGAAGAATGATTTTAATGAAAATCAAGCTGCATGAATTTGGAAAGTTTGTCGATGCACCGATGTTGTATAAGAGATTTGGATAAAATCTAATGGAGCATAATGAAGTGATTGCATATGTGAGCAACTAAGGTTCTATGAGTTAAGGAGTTGATACATGTTTAAGAGCTGCTACACTAATGATTACTTTAAAGCTTGGAGACAGTATGAATAAAAAACATCTTGGAAGTATTTATGCAAGTACGATCGTAAAAGCGGGGACAATCATTGAATTGAGAGCATGGAATAGGAATACAAAAGATTTTGATTGTATGAATGAGAAATTCCTATTAAGGCTAAGTATTTTTTTAAAATGCATAAACAGAAAATTCGATATCGAGGTTATTGGAACCAAGAGCAAAAAGGAAGCATAACATGTAGGGGCTTGATACGTCCCGAATTAAGGATCGAGAAATTGTGAATCGTTTTGAGAGGTTGAAAAGCAGATCTGAAGTTTGAGTTCGAATAGAAAGAGGGCTACATGGTGATTGTAATAAGAAGAATGTGAAATTAATAATGATGGTTAAGAAAGGAGAATTTGCTAAGCCGATATGAATTAATTCGTATGGAGTCTTATGAGATAGTGTTACTAGCAAAAGATATCCGGATTGAAATGTGATTAGTGAGTGTGTTTGAATTAGATGATATTAGTATTATTGTCACAAGAAGTTGGAAGTTGTGAGTGATCTGAACTAGAATGAGGAACCAACAAGAAAGTGATATGAATTTCGAGGACAAAATTCTTTAAGGAGGGAGAATTGTTGGGCCCCGAACTTTAATTAGATGTCGAAATTATTAAATGAGAAATTAGTGATGTTAAATGTTTATTTGGGTAATGTGAATTGGAGAAATTTTAAATGATATTTGGGGTTAAAGCGTGAAATGGGTTTTTGTGTATGTTGTATTATGGGTAACATCTTTATAATTGAAAAGTAAGTTTGTATAGTTACTATTTATGTAACTTCTTTGAAATTGCAAATTTTGAGACTTGATTTATTGGGGCTAGAAATGCCCACTAAAGCTTTGTAAAGAACCTTTTATTGTGTTCTGCCAATGCTTGTTCAAGTATGACCTTGCATTGATTTGAAAATGTGCCATAAGTTGTGTATATGAACTTTGTGAATGAACTTTGTGTGATATGTGGTTGCTTTCAAAATTTATTCTAAAAGTATGTATTTTGTGGCTTATGGATGATTTGAGAAATGGCTTAATGTTTGTCATAAGAATGTGTTGAATGAATTGTATATGGAGGATTTAAGTATGGAAAGAATGAGTATTTTGTATATGTATTATGTTATAGATTAAGTTGTGAAGATTGAATCGTGCTTGAAGTAGATTGACGAAGAGTATTGTGGTAGTGAGGAAAATGTGAAATCAAGATGGAAAGAATGGATTGGTCTTGATGACTTTGAGGCTTTAAAGAGATATGCATATGTTATGAAATGTCGAGTGAATATTATGAGTTAATGAAAGTTAAAATGAATGAGTTGATTAAGATGATTGAAATGGAAGTTGAAAGGTAGGAAATAAAGATTGAAAGAGTGAGAATTGGAAGAATTAGTGAAGGTGTGAAAATATGAAGAATTATGAAAGTTTGACTTTTGGGGATGAATAGTTGACTTTTGATTTAAGTGAAATTTGATAAAATGATATTCATGAACATGTAGTGCTTGTTGAGGGCTTTCGGTAGCCATAAAGTTTGCGAATTTTCGATATCGGGCTAGAAGTTATGATAGATTGAAGTTTTGATGTTGTTTAGGTGATTGAAAACCGGACGATGCCTTTGTAGCAAAAACTAGGCGATGCACTGTAGCAAAACCAGATGATGCACTGTAGCAAAACCAGGCGATGCACTGTAGCAAAAACCAGACGATGCCTTTAGCAAAAACGCAGACGATGCATCGTAGCAAAAACCGACGATGCATCAGTAGCAAAACCGACGATGTCTTGTAGCAAAAAACCAGTTGATAGGAAAAGTGGACGCTACAGAATGTAGGAGATAGAATCAGCCTTTGTAGTCTTCATGAGAGTTATAGATCTAGATGTCTACTTTCTAACCGTCCAAGAATGAAGTCATTTCGACACCTATAGAGAAAGTTATGGCATTTGCGCCAAAACATGTCTGATAGAAATCAGATGATGGAAAAACCAAATGATAGAAAAACCAGCTGAAGCAAAAGCAGACAATATGGACTTGATATCGATAGATTTAGACAAAATTTCCTTCTTGAAAGTTGTAGATCTCTCTTTTCTCTGAGATAGATACCAAGTTTGCCCAATTTGGATATCGGTCAAAAGATATGATCTATATAAGTGGACATGTCTTTGGATAGAAAAACCGGTGATAGAAAAACCAGGTGATAGGAAAAGTCGACGAAGGAAATCAGATGATGAACAGTAAATCAGGCGATAGAAAATCAGACTATGAACAGTAAATCGATTTATAGAAAATCGATGATGAGCAAGAAAGCATATGGAAGGAAAACGATGCGCACGGATCAAGATTTTGAGGATATATAAAGCTACTGAGCTCGGATTGAGGTGATTCAAATTGGAGATTAAACTAAAGTTATAAGGCTACAACTTTGATGAAGAACCCGATCAAGATGGAGCCTCTAAGACTGTCGGATATTGGAATGAAACTTCGGCAAGTGCGATTATGCGGTCTCGATTTTTATGCAGTCCGATAGTATTTTGGCCATAACTTCTTCGTTTTAGATCCGAATTGAGCGTGGTTTGTTGCATTGGATTCGTATGATCGAGGAGAACATTATGAAGAAGAAATTTTTTTGTAAAATTCCTTTATTTACCTGATCAGAATTTGGAGCCAAGATATCAACTTTTAAGGGCAATTTTGGAAGAACACTTAAAGAGTTAAGTTAGTAGGCTTATAAGGAGGGGCATGAGAGTCTTTCCTCATTCATTAAATGACATGGCATGTGGACAAGTTCCTAGCATGGATTTGAGGTGGGTATCCGTTTATAATAGAATTTATAAGCCATTACCGCTTTCTTTAAACAAAGAGATTTTCTGACTTAAATTGCATCATAATTGTTGCATCATTGCATAAATGATTTGAAAAATCATTTTTGATTCGATACATGAAATTTTGATGAATTGCAAAAATACATTGTGTTATGCCTTGAAAGACTTCATGGCTGTGTATATTCGGAAAAGAGCATTTGATAAATTGATTTGAGCATTATATGTGCTTTTGTGTGGGCGAGAGAGTAACGTTGTGATAGTCTCGTGCACGTAGACAAAAATAATGTGATAGCCTTCTCCCTGGCTGCCCGCTTGGGCTGGCTCGAGATCCAAAATGGACTCGTTGTGTTTCCAATAAACTTGGTTTATTTAGGCGTGTTCTGAACTCTCTAGCCATTTGTGTGTGCATTGCTTACGTGAATTGCCAAGTTGATGCATTCATGTCTTGTGACCTATGGATTTGTGGCTGAAAGCCTAAGACGATATCTGATTTGTAAAATGTGATTTTGATTACAAGAAGAAAAGAACTTCTTCAAAATGTGCTTTACGGATATCAAAGAAATGTTTTCTAAGACCGTAAAAGAAAAAGATTTCAAGAGTTTTGCTTATTGTTTTGTTATAAACTGTTACCCATTGAGCATAAGCTCACCCCCTCATTACCATCCACGGTAATGAGAAGAAGATCCGTGAGCGAAAAGAGGATTTTGTATCTTTGTATTTGCATTGGATTTTTTATATATTGTGATTGTATTGTGGCTTGTAAGGCCATTAAAATTTGTATATGATTATGGGATGGGATTATGTAAGTGAAATAGGGTTAGTATTTATGAATGTGAATTATGATCATGACTTGAGATATGACCGAGAATTATGGAAGTGTTTAGATATAGGATTGTAAATGTGTATGATGGGATTCCTGGACGGAGGTCCAAGATTTGTGTGATGGGTTGGAAATATTGAAGTGCTTTTGTGTATGGATTTGTGTATGGACATGATATGGAAATTATGTATGAATGGCGTGAGATGGATTGACTAAATTCAAATATTTGGTAATAAGCGAAATTGGGATAAAGAGAGATATGATTGTAGCGAATGATAAAATGTTTTCGAATCTGAACGCGATATGATCGAATATGAAGGATTCAAAGGATTGAGGAATTGATGAAATACAAATTGAAATTGAAACTACTTTGAACAATGTGTAAGTGGAAAAAAAATGAAGCGATATTAGTTAAGCTGCGATTCGTTCGTTATGAGTTGGGTTCCGAAAACGGGTCCCAACACTTAAGCTGTGCAGAAGCATGGATTCATCATAAGTTCTGATTTGAAGCCGATAGCAGTAATACTCTCTGGTAGATACAACGCCATGTTTAGAGTTCGCTTCTTCAGTAACTAGTAATAGTAAGAATAAAATGATAAATTAATTTTGCGTTATTAAATAATATTTTGAAAAGAAAGGAATAAGCAGACAACTAACTTATGTTTTCGAGAGCAAATAATTCAGCTGGTTCAGTAAAACTGCATAAAGGAGTAATGCTTGTTTCATCAGAAACATTGGTGCTGTTTGCTTGTGGCATTAACCGCTTAATATGAGGATGCCATCCTGATTCACCCCGTGGAAACCAAAGTGGGTATTGAAGTGGGTCGTAGCATGCATAATAAGATTGAATTCTATAGGTCGGACCTGAGTGAGTGTAGACTTGGATATTAGGAGATTTATCATATTGTTCATCACCAGTCTCGGTTCATATAGCAGCAACTTGTGATGCAGTAGGAAGATTGTAAACGCGCTGATCAAGACCCGGATAACATCTGAGAACAATTTGGTGATTTTCAAGCGATGGAATATCTTTAAGACTTCGAAAGAACCTAGCATAAAGGTTATCTTCAAGAATTGTCATAATCAGCTTCAATGTACTTTCACGAAGTTTATCAGAACTGCTGACCCTTTATTGTAGTTCTTCATCAGTATCAAAGAAATAAAGTTGGATTCCAGATACTTTATTGCTTGTCGACCCTAAACTATCAAGGAAATGGTAAATTTGTCCTTGAACACGGAATGTATAAACTCCCTTTGTGTTTTTTTGTGAGGTCATGATCATATCTGGCTCCATAGGAAGTGAAAGCTACATTGTTATTGTTGGATCGCGTACGGTCTAAGTATTCACAATACACTGCGAAAAAGACCATACAACAACATGATGTATAATCAAAAATACCAAGGATGTACGAAAATACCTTGTTGCTGTGGATAGGTTGCTTCTTTTTTCCCGGATTCCAAGACACTGCAAACGCGAATGCCCTTTACCGGTATCCACACGAGTATGCACGATCCGGGCTGTGGCTGTGGTGTGCTAGCACGTCCTCAAACTCTTTTCAAACGCCGCACGGTTTTCCTCTCGGATGGTGGCTAGGGTTTCCTGACAATAGTGTCTTCTTCTTAATGAGACCTAAGCTTCTCTATTTATAGAGAAACCCTAATCCTATTGAGGCCCTAATAAGTTTCGGCCCATTATATCTCATAGAATAGAAGCCCAACAACTTAATCCAATCTAGCCCAATAAATATATCTACATATATTTATTCAATACCTAATAAATTAGGCCCAAGAGAATAAGCCCATATCACATCACTCTTTGTGTGCGACCCTATAGGATCATTTGATGTTGGCAATGGGCTTGATTACACTTCAAGACCCATAAGTCATAAGCTGTTGGGCCCCAAATTATTTCTTTATTTGATGTTATTAAGCATGAATTATGTTGATTGTATGATTTATTGCATAGTTGATTTTATTGGAAGTGTTAGTGGAAAATTAAGATTAAATTAGAGTATAGTATGGTGTAAGTGAAAAATGAAGAAGTAAAAGTGTATAAGGGAAAACATGGAAGATCACTTAAGGGTAAGAGGTTTAAGGCTTTACTAGGAGGGGCATGGTGGTCGTTGTGCCTTCATTTAAGCTTAAGGAATTAGAAGAAAAGAAAGGAAAATAAAAAGAAAAGAAAGGAGAAGAGGGAGTCGTAGGAAGAGAGGAAGAAGAAGAAAAGAGGAAAGCTAGGTTTGGCGATTTTCGAAGGATTCGAAGCTTCAACAAGTAAGTATGAGTTTATTTCTTCTTGTTTGAGATGGATTAAACCCTAGATTTGCTTGGAATGATGTTGGAAACGATGGTTTAGGGTTTTCGGAAATTATGGTTAAATCTCTTAGGGTTGATGATCATGTTGTGTTTAAGCTTGATTTTGGGTTAGAATAAGTCTAGAAATGAAGTTTAAGACATGAATCAAGGTTTAAATGTGTTGCATATGAGAAAAGGGAAGGATTTAAGTGGGAAAAAGTAGGAAAATAGGGTTCGGGAGAAGTTCCCAGACCCGCACGTCGCGATGTGCTCATGAGCACGCCGCTCCGTGCGTGGAAGGTATGCACGTCGCGACATGCAAAATTATGCACGGCGAGACGTGCAAAATTATGCATGTCGCGGCGAGCATCTGGTTTACGTTACGGCAAGCAGCAAGTTTTCATCGCGGCGAGCGCAGAGGATGGTTGTACGCTGCGGCGCACAGGTCGTTCGCCGCAGCGAACCCCAATTTTTCTGCACAGTAATGTTTTGATGTTTTAGGCATATCTTTTGCTACAGATGTCCAATTGAGGTGATTTTTGATGCGTTGTAAACTAGAGACATAGGGCTATAAGTTTCATGAAGAAAATGGATGGAAGTTGAGCATGAAATTCTTGTTTCAGTTTTGATTATGGTTTGAATTGTCAAAGTATGACTTTCTGTTTTCAACACCAAATTGATTGGGATTTTGGTTATTGATTAAGGAAATCAAGTGAGGCAAGGGGAGCAAGAGGATCAAGAGGAAACTCATTCCTAGACAAGTATAAGCAAGGAATTCAAGGTGGGTTCATGTTTATAATAGAGTAAATAAGTTACTCATTGTTTTGTTCAAATCAAGAAAGATTTAATGATTTAAATTGCACCATCAATGACTGCATTAAGTGTTGTGGAATGATTATATGTTGCTATATGATTTGCATTCATGAATATTAAAAAGGTTTCAAAAGAGGTTTTCTCCTTTCAAGAATACATGCACATGAAATCATGTTTTTCGAACTATATGAAAAACAAGTTTCCAAGCAAGTGCCGGTTTGACAATCAAGTTTACAAGACTTTGAATCAGGCATGTTATGTGGGTTTGTGGTAGTTCCAAGAATCGTCACGTGCACATTGACCATGAAAGGCTTCTCCTGCCTACCCGCTAGTGGCACGGAGCTCCCCACAAGGACTCCAACTACGACTACACAGGACCATGTAGATGGAAATGTGTAGTACGTCATGAACCCGGACTAACCTAAACCATTATGCTATGTTATGTGTTTATGATATGTTGTTATGTTTCATGCATCATGCATTGTTCAAGAATCAAGCATTTCAAGATAATGACTCATGCATGCTCAATTGCCCTGATTTCAACAAGTACCACGACAATGAGTTATTTTTGATTACTTTTGCTTATTCCTATATTATAAATATGTTCCCACGAGCTTTATAGCTCACCCTGTAACATCCCGTTACCGATGCGATGAGCATATGGGTACGGGTGGAGTTGTGATTGCATATTTAGTGATCGAGTGTTTTGTGGCCTCTGAGATAGACCATTTTGCACATGCATATACATAGTGATATGCATTCATGATTATTCCAGCATTTAAATTGTGATTACGAGTTGAATTGTGAATTTTGAGATAATTGAGTTAGATGTGATTTTAAAGTGAAATTAGGGATTATTTGAGTGGAATAGTGGAATTAGAGGGCGAATTGAATTTCAGAGAAGTGAAAATTTAAAATTGAGCGTGAGATTGAGTGTTTTATATTTTGAGGAATTATGGGAATTTTTCTGGAATTTTTAGAGTTATGTGTCCGGATCGGAAAAATGACTTAGAGACTGATGATTGTGATTCCGGTTCCGAAAGTGAGCGGAAAATGACTTGGGAAATTTAGAGTTGTGAGTTTAAGAATTTTTGTAATAAGCTATTGAAATTTAGAGACAGAGAGTGAATGAATTTGAGGACTGTGATTTATGAGTTTAAAGTAAACCCTATATATATGAGTTAGATTGTGATTTGGGAGTATAGCATTTTCTCCTTCATTTCTTCTTCCTCCCGTCGACGATCTTGCTTTTCCCCCTTGGAGATTTCTCTTGTTCCTTCTTCTTTGTGGCTAAAGATCAGCTGGAAAGCTTAGTGAGGATGATCTTTAGTATGGCTTGGGAGATTTCCATCGTTGCTTGAGGCTGAAAGTGGATTTTGGAGATTTAGGGTTTTCGTTGGATTTGCGATTTGGTAAGTTATTGTGTTTTAATGTTGTATTTATGGTTATTTATGACATTTATGGTATTTAATGTGTTAGATGGGATAGTTGAGTGTGTTTAATGGAGGTTTTAAGTGTATTAATGGCGGAAAAGTCGCGTGGAGAAGACGAAGTGCGGGCGCACGTCGCGACGTCTGCGTCTGGCTTCGTCGCGACGAGCTAGCGCGCGTTCGACGCGACGAGCGGACCGCCTCGTCGCGACGAATGAATTAAATCCTCGTCGCGACGAGCAGATTAGTGTGCCGTGACGAGCCGGCCGATTCTCACCGAGACGCAGGTTCCTTGGTCGCGACGAGCGGCGATTTTCAGAAGAGAAATAAGTGAGTTTTAGGGCATATCTTTTAGTGTAGACCTCTAATTGAGGTGATTCTTAATTCGTTATGAACTAGAGAAAGAGGTCTACAATTGAGGTAAAGATTAAGAGTTCGAAATTAAATTAGCGAGTTCTCAATCATAGAAAGAGAGTTGATTCTGGTTCCTAAAGTGACCTAAGAGTTATGTTTTATCAATTGGAGTATAATTAGAGTTTAAATGAGAGATTTGTGAAATTGATGGATATTATTGACCTAGTGAATAGAGAATTTGGATTGTGAAGTGAGAAATAGCGGAATGGATTGAAGCTACTGAAAATCATGATCATGCATCATATCATTCTGAATTAAGACATGTGCATTAGTGAATTTAACTGATTGAGCATATAGTGATGAGAATGCGTTTGAATTGTCTTAGTGGCGCCGTTGGATCGTTAGTCCACGGATATTGCTGGTACTTCCAGGCAGTAGCTCGGAAGTTACAGGTGAGTAACCTAGTTGGTTCCTCAATCTTTGTGTGATAAAATGTGCTGAGAATGTGTAAATTGTTGACTATGTGAGTGTTATAAAGGTGACGAGATTGTGAATATTTGTGCTATGAACGTGTGAGTTAAGTGCCAATGTGAGTGATACAAATGTGAAATGTGTTACAAATGCGAGTACTTGTGATTATGAATCAGTGTATCGAATTATGAGTAATATCCTGAGTGTAATGAATTGAGTAGAACGATATATATGTGCTAGTGACTGTGCAAGTGTGAGTGCATGCTAGGCATGATTTAAAGCGGTAATTAACAGTTGTGACTGGAGTTTAGTGAACAGAGCTTTAAGCTCGATATCAGTGAAAAAGGGAATAGTGCATACGCAGAGGGCTCTCCTATCCCTAATGAGAGTGGGCAGTAGTGCATACCCCGAGGGCTCTCCTACTTGCCAAAAATGTGATTAATGTGAAAAGTGCTCGAATCGGGATAATGTTAACGCTCAGTCACAACAATAACATAAAAAGAGAATTTTCATACATTATGCATCTGACTGTGTAGTGAAATTGTGAATGCATGCAATATGTGCTAAGTTGTGAATCGATATGTCTGAGCTGTGATATAGTATAAATGTGTAAATTGTTCTATAATGTTCTAAATTGTGATATATATATGAGATATATTGTGTATATGCATGAGTTGGGTGAACCATCGATGATGGTTTCTCGCTGAGTTCGCAAACTCACCCAACATTGCTAATATTTTTCAGGGCAGCGTTAGTAGGACTTAGCTCCCGAGATAGACGTTCTCCTGCTGTGCGGATTTTGGACAAGCGTAGCGATGGCATACAGGTCGGTCAGCTGGGGCGATTCTTTTGAGGATGACCTAGTATAGACATTTTTATCAGTTTCCTTTTTGGGATTATTGTACTGAGACTTTAGGGGACTGATAGACGTGTCTATATTTTGGATTGATATTATGCAATGAATTTGGGGTTTTAAATTTTAGTGATTTGCTTATTGCGGTTTAATTATATTGATGCCATGCGAGTATTTAGTGGTAGTTGCGAGCGGTAGCACTTCCTTACTGTGGGATATGCGTCGGTACGACCCACGGGCATCCCGGAGTGTATCCTATGGTAAGGGGGCGCTACACATCCCCTCTATTCTCCCCCATTAGGTGACGAGCAAGAGACCAAGTGAGTCACGAGTTATGGCAGCTGTTCGCCAAAAACGCAAGTATACGTTTCTGCCGTTAGTAATAATAATATCGATCCCTCAGAGACTATTAACTCAACTATCAACTCGATTCTTAGAACTTAATTCAAGTGCAAAAGTAACAAGGTATTTGTTTTGGAATTGGTAATTCAAAATAAGAAAGCAAAAAGCAAAAATTAAATGAAAAGAGTATAAAATATAAAAGCATCTAGGCTTCTAGCTTCCCCCAATGGACAAACGAACATCACACAATTGACTATTTATCATTCAAACCTAACTTGCTAGTCGAAGATTCCTATGTATTTACTATGTCCTCTCGGCTGTATAGTAAATCTATTCGACAACCAACCATGACCGTATCTTTACTCTTGGTTGTTAATCGTCAAACGCCTTAAGCTACAATCTCTATCAACTACCTAGCATGCATCGGTTACCTCTCGGCCTCCCTAACCACCAATCATACAAGTATGAACCTAGGCTAATTTATTCAATGTCCAACCCAAAATTACCCTCTCGAGTCTCAATCGAATTCACAAATCAAGTTTAAGGTTAGCTACTCCTCAATCAAGCATTAAGAATTGAATAAACTAAACAAGTATTTAAGGATAAAAACCAGAATGAAATTAAATAAATGATCAAGAGTATTCGAATCTCTCATCCATTGGGTTCTTGCTAAAAACCTAGAATAAAGACTTAGCTACTCATAATATCAAGAAAACAACAAATAACAAAAGAGATCATTGTTCAGCAAAACAATAAACGAATAGAAGAGAAGGAATCGATTCTGTCACAATCGTCTAATCCAATCCTCCGTTGTTGCCATCTTGACCTTTTTTCTCCAGCTCCTTTGACGATTCTCCCATCCTCCTCCTGGCTGCCGACACTCTCCCCTCCCCCCAATGAAAAACAGCCTTTTACAGCTCATCCGCTTAGGTTAAAATTGACCCAACTTGACTTTCAACCCAACTCTCATGGTAGCGAGTGACACCATCGTGGTATGACGAAGCAATCTGATTTAACTTCCAAGTTTTTGAGTAACATGCCCTCATGGTATGAACATCACTCCATGGTAGCGAGAGTAGAAGTAAGGTTGGCTACGTGGAAAAATTGTTGAATTAGTCCTTGCCAACTCCATATCATTCAATTAAGTCCTTGCACGTGCCAATTAACTCCCAAAACTTGAATGAGGCCTGAAACACTAACATACAGGTGAAAAATACCACTAACGTGGAAAAATACTAAAAATACGAAAAGTAATAAAAACACACAAAAAGCGAGGAAAGATAGCTTGAACTCGACTCGAAACAAGACTAAAACGACAATAAAAACTACACGAATATGCGAGTTATCACACCCCCAAACTTGAATCTTTGCTAGTCCCTAGCAAAAGACTTGACTCAAAAGACACGCAAAACGACACAAACAGAGGATTCAAACAATGGCACACATCAAATTAAAATTTCCAAACAACTTTTCAACCCAAAACATTTTAAGTCCAATTAGAGCGAGGAACTCTAACATGAAGATGATGCGATGCCATGAACACACTAATCACTAATGGATGAACAAGCGCAATGCCGATGATTCAACACAATGAGAATTAGCATCCTACTATGCCACTACAATGCACATTTAGTCACAAATTAATCAAACCACAGACCTGGATCAAATCAGGGTAAAGATACGAGGCTTAGGACAGGGTGGAAAGTAGTATCATTTGGTATGCTTTCGCAGACAAGGGCTTAACTTGTGACAAGGTCACGTAATTGAACCATTCCCCACTCACAATGTATCCTCACCTCTCAGTCCCAATGAACCTAAGATTCCCAAAAGGTTCGAGCACTCGAATTAAAAACAATTAACAAAATAAACTAAGCTGATAATAATAATAATAATAATAATAATAATAATAATAATAATAATAATAATAATAATAATAATAATAATAATAATAATAATAATAAAATAAAAAATAAATAAAATAATAATAAGAAAATTAACAAGCTAAAGCATAGAACTAAAAAGCTTTCCATAAAGTAAGTGCATGAGACTAGCACTTTTCTATCTCTAATTGAGATTCGGTTTCAAGCACAAATTCTTCTTTATATCAACACAATCTTTGTTTGTTTTTGTTTTTGTTTTGTTTTTGTTTTTGTTTTTGTTTTTGTTTTTTTGTTTTTTTTGTTTTGTTTTTTTTAATACTTGATCATAAAAGCACAAACAGAAAATTACAAAAAACTAAATACAAGCTAAAGGAATGCAAAAATAAACACAAATCTAAAGTGCTCTTACCTAAAAATGTCATATCCCAGAATGAAGTAAACCCAAAGTAAAACTACCCTTTCCCAATGATCCAATACGGACTTGTCACAAAGGGGGAAAGTGGGTGTCGAGTTCGGACACATCCGAAGACATGTCTCAACTCGCTCGGTCTCGGCTTATAATGAGCTTACATCAGGAAGGGTCATTCTGGCTCAAACTTGGCTCTCTAAAGATTGTGTCGAGTTGGCTATTTGGCCAAGTAGCTTAATCTAATGATCTATTTTTTTTTCAGGTCATGGTTCTCCTAAAAAGTCATATATGTGCATGCAGGACTTATGGTAGGATCTTCACTCATCAATATGTTCAAGCAACGCATATGCAACTAAATACCCAAAAGGAAAAGCTGTAACATGGGACAAAATGAGTGAACATTAAGCCTTGGGAAAAATGTTTTACCATTTAACCTGACCTTACGCATTCAAATTCATCTCAAGTTCCATATAAAAGTAAATTTACCTTAGTTGCAGAATTGGAAATCAAGCTGTCTGTCCATTTCAAAATCACGTATACCATTCTCCGATCCTCACTGACACTCAAACGACACGATTAAAACAAAAATAAAATAAAATAAAATAAAATATCAAGACTCCCCCCAAACTTAAGGGCAACTTTGTCCCCAAAGTTGGGAATGAAACTAATCCCGCAGAGAATAAGCATATGGACAAAAAGACAACAACAGTAGGAAAATACTAAACCACAGTCACATTCCAAAGCGCATAAATAGCGTAATCGCCATGATTTAAACGAGAAAAGAACAAAAGCAGATAACAAGTTTAAGTCTCATGAAAATAGGAAAAAACGAAGGAAAGAGAAACTTAACAACTTGGCCAAAAGACCACATCACTGATCATCCTCAAGGTCGGGCTCATGCTCGGCAGGCTGAGGAAAGGGTATAGGCGCAACAGGAGGCCAAGCATAAGGCGCTGGAAGCGGAGCAGAATCAGTGACATGCATGCGACTAAACACGTGCTGCATTAGCTGATAATTATACTGGTTCTGGCGATGCTCCATGTCGAGCAATCCCTGCTGATGTGCAAGCCAACGGGAGTCTCAGAAGAATAGATCGTACTGTGGATACTCTTGTGGCTCAGTGGGCTCTGGTGGAGGTGCCTGCTCTGGTGAAGCAGGAGCTGCCCCAAATGGTCACATCGGTGGGGGAGGCCTGAATCGTGGATTGCCACGGTCATGCCAATGCTGGCGGAAGAAATCCACTGTCTCAATGGCGTCACTTGTCCCAGGTGCATGACCGCAGCGACCCCAGAAGGCTCGATCCATCACCTGCCCAATACTCCCCCTCTGTCCAGATAAAGAGACACCTGCTTGCTGACACAGGGCAGTGATAAGACTCGGGTACCCCAGACAGGTCCTCTGCTGCATGATCAACTCTCGGAGATCCTCTGTCGCTTCCCGAATCTTGGCATTAATAACTCTGCCAACATTCACCGGCTGATGAGTCACTACACAGAATAGGAACTAGCGATGCTCGCCACCAAGTCCGAGTCATTACGAGACGGAAAGACCCAGTTCTGGATGAACTTGTTCCACACCTTGTTCTGGCGAGAGAGGCAACTGTCTCACAGAAGTTTCTTGCCCTCCGGGTGATAGGCGCCCTGGCCCTGAGTAAGCACATGATCGACCATAGGCTCCCAATCGATCATATGAATCCTCCTCGAAAGGCGTGTTGGGCGTGTCGTAAAGCTCGTTAATGGCAGCAGCAGAGAAGGAAACCTCCCTGTTCCTTACGATGCATTTATCTGCCTCTGTCGAAGTGGCCAACGCAAAGTAGAATTCCCGGACAAGCTTAGGGTGAGGAAGGATCGGCTTGTCTACAAACCGACCCCATTGGTGACAATTGATAGTATGCTTGTATTTGTCAAAGGCGTAAATGCACTCCCAGTTCATCCACCTCTCTTCAACAAATGATTTCTTATCGATTAGCTCCTTTTACTTTGCTCGGATTTGATCGGGAGTTAGAATTCGAGATCTTTCACCGGTTCTCTGTCGTTTAGACATTGTCCTGAAAAAGAGAAACACACAAGACAAAACAACATTTATCCAAGCATTCACATGATATTTTAAAACCGAAAACTCGAATAAAGTATACATATATCACAATGCATTCTTGTGTTCTTTGTCAACAATTCATCATAATGCAACCAACTAAAACGTCATCAAGTTCATCATTAAGAACAACGGACTTTCAATGCCCCCCAAACTTTGATAATATCAAGCATGAAAACAATCAATTGAGGAAGGGAACGACATCAATGAAGCAATCTTCAACACAAATATTATCAACCATTGAAACACGTTCCAAACTCTAACCATGAAAACTAAGGAAATACCCAATTGCTTCAAGTAAAGCCAAACAAGAAGAAATTGGATATAAACCTCATTATCAGTTAATTGGCTCAAGAACAGTCCACTCAAATTCCGACAATATTACAAGTGCAAACCCACCTCCATTTATTTTCAGTAATTCAAGAGCATTACAACTCCATTCATCAAAATCAAGCTAATGCCCAAATAGTTCAAGTAGGATTTAACGAGAATCAATCGAGTATCAACTTATTTAACAACTAATCCGGGCAAAGCAACTAGTCAATTCAACAATTTCAACATTCATCAATATTGCCAAACACCCAATCCAATTTCAGCAAATAATATAGGAAATTAAATTAGGGTTAGGAATACTTTTGAACCTCTTGGGTGATGCAAAGAAAATGCAAATGAAACCAACTAAGAGGAGGAAGGACGTGGTAGCCGGAGTTGCTGGGGCGCAAAAACAGTGGTGGTCGCAGCAGTAGAGAACGGCGGAGGAAAGAGAGAGAAAGAGATGACGCAGAGAAAAAGAAAACGGGGAAAACGAACGAGAGAAGGGAGAAGGAAGGAAAAAGAAACAACTGAGAGAAAAAGAAAAGAGGAAGACGAACGAGAGAAGATGAGATGGAGAAATCGTTAACCAGGTGGAGAAAAAGAAAGGGGGAAAACGGCGGAGAGAAAAGAGAATGGTGAGGATGGTCGGAGAGAGGACGGAAAGAAAAAGCAAAAGGGGAAAAATGGTGGAGAAAAGAGAGAATGGTGGAGTCCCCAATGGAGTCGCCAGAAAAGAAAGCGGGAAGACTCACCGTTTTTGGAACTTACCCGTATCTCTTATGGGCGCGACTGACAAAAAAATATATTTAAACTCTCGACAAGTCTGAGTAATCCTTCCTCGCGGGCGCGAGTTGGAGTACTCGCGGGCGCGAGAGCTCAATTTCAGAACTGTTCAAACTTTCTGTCCGCTTCTTCCTCTTAGGCGCGAGTTGGAGGACTCGTGGGCGCGATAGTTGCGTTGTTTCTGTTCCACTTTTGGCTCGTTTTTGTACCTATCTCTGCATAAGACTCAACTAAGACATAAAATTGACTCTAAAGAAGACTAATAAGAAAAGAAAAAGGGAAACAAAAGACATGAAGTAGAACCAAAAACAAAACAACAATAACTTGGGTTGCCTCCCAAGAAGCGCTTTGTTTAATGTGGGTTAGCTCGACCTTACCAAATCTCCGCTTTAGATCAACTCATCGGAGGCCACATTCCTTTCAAAAGCACCACCGAGATATCGTTTAAGCCTCTAACCATTTACTTTGAACTTTTCATCAGAATTTACCTTTTTAATCTCCACAGCTCCATGAGGAAAAACTTGCACAACTACAAACGGTCCAGACCACCGGGACTTTAATTTCCCAGGAAAAAGATGGAGTCTGGAGTTATATAGCAATACTAGTTGTCCTGGTTCAAAATTCTTTTCCTTCAAATGCTTATCGTGCCATCTTTTAGTCTTCTCCTTGTAGATTTTAGCACTCTCATAAGCATTGAGGCGAAATTCCTCCAATTGGTCGAGTTGCAACAACCGTTGCTCTCCTGCCAACTTCTCATCAAAATTTAGCTTTTTAATTGCCCAAAAGGCCTTGTGCTCGAGCTCAACCGGCAAATGGCATGATTTGCCATACACAAGTTGATACGGAGAGCACCCAATTGGGGTCTTGAATGCAGTTCGAAAAGCCCAAAGACTTTCATCAAGATTATAGGACCAGTTCTTCCTTGATGCATTAACCGTCTTCTCCAGGATCTGCTTAATCTGACGATTAGAAACCTCGGCTTGTCCATTCGTCTGAGGATGATAAGTGAGAGCCATCTTATGTTGAATGCCATACTTCGCCAACAAAGTCGGTAGAACCTTATTGTTGAAGTGAGTGCCTTGGTCAGTAATCATTGCTCGTGGTGTCCCAAACCTAGAAAAAATGTTCTTTTTCAAGAACTTGGTTACAACACCTACATCATTAGTAGGAGAAGCGATCGCTTCCACCCACTTGGAAACATAATCAACTGCCACAAGAATATATAGATTCTTATTCGAAACAGGGAAAGGAACCATAAAGTCTATTCCCCATACATCAAATAGCTCAACTTCTAGAATGCAATTCAAAGGCGCTCATCTCTCTAGATATCTTACCTACTCTCGACATCTATCACAACTTTGCACAAATGCAAAAGCATCTTTAAATAGAGTAGGCGGAAAAACTGATTGGAGAACCTTAGCAGCAGCTTCTCTCTCCATTGGATGTCCTCCATAAGGGATGAATGGCAGTGGTATAAAATGTCATGTTGTTCCTCGAAAGGAATACATCGTCGAAGCACATTGTCCCTGCCTAACTTAAACAAGAACGGCTCATCCCAAAAATAATCCTTGATATCATGCATGAACTTTTTCTTTTGATTATATGTAAATTCACTAGGAAGTTGTTTGCATACTAAATAATTCACAAAGTCTGCATACCAAGGTAATTGAGAAACACTTACAGCCAAGAGCCTTTCATCAGGAAAAGACTCGTTTATAGGAACCTGTGGTGCATCGGTGTTCTCTTCACTTTCCAATCGAGACAAGTGATCAGCCACTTGATTCTCGACTCCCTTTCGATCCATGATTACTAAGTCGAACTCCTGGTGGAGTAAGACCCATCGAATAAGTCGCGGTTTGGCATCTTTCTTCTCAAATAGATACTTGAGGGCTGAGTGATCTGTAAAAACTGTAACTTTCGAGCCAACCAAGTATGATCTAAATTTATCAAAAGCAAATACTACGGCAAGCAATTCTTTTTCAGTTGTTGTATAATTCAATTGAGCATCAGTCAAAGTCTTGCTTGCATAATATATAGAGTGAAAAATCTTACCATGCCGTTGTCCCAAAACGGCACCTACCGCATAATCACTAGCATCGCACATGAGCTCGAAAGGGCAGCTCCAGTCTGGTGCGACGATTACTGGTGCATTTACCAGTCTTTGCTTGAGCTTCTGAAATGCTTGCAAACACAAGTTATCGAATTTAAAAGGAACATCTTTTTCAAGCAGATTACAAAGGGGTTTAGAAATTTTTGAGAAATCTTTTATAAACCTCCGATAGAATCCTGCATGACCAAGGAAACTACGGATCCCCTTAACAGAAGTGGGTGGTGGAAGTTTTTCAATAGCCTCAATTTTAGCTCTATCTACTTCCGTCCCCTTACTAGAAATCCGATGCCCTAACACTATACCCTCTTGTACCATAAAATGGCACTTTTCCCAGTTTAGTACAAGGTTCGTTTCCTCACATCTTACCAGAACCTTTGTGAGTGTTTCAAGGCACATGTCGAAACTGTCACCATGGATCGAGAAGTCGTCCATGAACACTTCTACTCCATTCTCCACCATTCCAGAGAAGATTGCCATCATGCATCTCTGAAATGTAGCAGGTGCATTACACAACCCAAACGGCATCCTACGAAAAGCGAATGTGCCATAAGGGCATGTAAATGTCGTCTTTTCCTGGTCCTCCAAAGTAATGTAAACCTGATTATAACCTGCATAGCCATCTAAAAAGCAATAATAAGTTCTGCCCGCCAAGCGGTCCAACATTTGGTCAATAAATGGCAAAGGAAAATGGTCTTTCTTAGTGGCCTTATTCAGATTATGGTAATCAATGCAAATTCTCCACCCAGTAACAGTTCTAGTTGGAATTAGTTCATTATGTTCATTCCTAACTACAGTCATACCTCCTTTCTTTGGTACACACTGCACCGGACTTACCCAAGAACTGTCAGAGATGGAGAAAATGATACCATTATCTAACCACTTCAAGATCTCCTTTTGAACTACTTCTTTCATGCTCGGATTCAAGCGTCTTTGTGGTTGAACACTCGGCTTGAATTCCTCTTCTAGGATGATCTTATGTTGGCAAAAGGTGGGGCTAATTCCCTTGATATCAGCCATGGTCCAACCCATTGCTTTCTTATGCTCACGAAGTACTCTAAAGAGTTTCTCTTCCTGTAAGGAGGTTAGTGCATTTGACATAATAATAGGAAGAGACTCATTATCACCCAAGTAAGCATACTTCAAGTGAGATGGGAGTTGCTTTAACTCCAAAGTAGGTGGCTCCTCAATAGAAGGTTTAACCTTCTCCGCCTCCTCTCGGTTTAGCTCCTCCGCCTTTTGTCTATCATGTAGCTGTCTAAAACCTGCCTCAAGATATTGAATATAACCAAGGACTTCGTCCTCATTAGTTTCATCTAAGCTCATTAAGGCATCAGCTAAAGAATCACCAGAAATATTTTCAGACATTTGCAAATTAAATTCATCATCAACAGAAGTTATGGAAAAACATCTATTGTCGGCATATTTCATGGCCGATAGAACATTGAAGCTTACCTCGTCCCCATTCACACGGGGGTTAACTCACCTTTCTCAACATCGATGAGAGCCCTTCCGTGGCTAAAACAATCGCCTAAGATGATTGGGACATACTCATCCTCCTCATGTCACATACAATAAAGTCCACCGGCATGTATAAGCTCCCCACCTTGACTAATACATCTTCAATAATACCCATCGGATGAATGATGGATCTATCGGCAAGTTACAAAGTTACATTGGTGGGTTCGATATCGGCTTCCAACTGTAATTTCTTAAAGACAGAGACAGGCATTAAATTAACTGAAGCACCTAAATCGCATAAACCCTTACCACATAATTTGTGGCCTATATCGAAAGGCACAGCAAAAGTCCCAGGATCTTTTAATTTCTGAGGCAACTTCCTGTGAAGAATTGCACTGCACTCCTCTGTCAAGTTTATCACCTCCTTATTACCGAGCTTTTTCTTCTTTGACAAGATGTCTTTCATGAATTTTGCATAGCTCAGAATTTGCTCCAATGCCTCAGCAAATGGAATGTTTATGGTAAGCTTCTTGAACATATCAAGAAACTTATCAAACTTCCCATCTTGCTTTGACTTCTGGAGTCTAGACGGAAAAGGAGGATTTGGATAATGCCGTTCTAGCTTCGGTTTAACTTCTTTTAAAGGCACCTGTTCCTCTGCTTTCTCAATCCTAACATTCTCAATGGCAACATCATTAGTTAAAGGAATGGAAACATTAAGATCAGAATTTACCTCTTCCTCTATCGGTTGAGAGGCACTATCAATCTGCTTCCCGCTTCGGAGTTGAATGGCTTTAACCTGCTCATTCCGCGGATTTGTAGTGTTGCTAGGAAACCGGCCTGGTTCCCTCTCATTCAAAGCATCACAGACTCGTCCTAATGTGGACTTGATCTCCTTGATGTCATTGGCCACATTCTCATTGGTCTTGGCTTGCTCTTTAGCTAGATTGCCCAATTGAGAGAGTTGGGCAGAATTTTGAACATGAGTCTGAGACAACTGAGCCATAATCTCCCTCATGGTAGGCTCTCTAGGCTGCTCTTGATAACCGAATGGCCTCTGAGGATTAAGCACGTTGCGATTATTAGCATAGGACAGGTTTGATTGCACACCTTGCCGATTGTTATATGGATACCTCTGATTTTACACGAAGTTGACATTCTCAGTTTCAAGATGCCCAACAGAAGGACATTCTTCAGCACTATGCCCTTCTCCACAAATTTCACACTCTTGAAATCGCACTACTTTCACAGTGCCTTTCTCAAGTTTCAACTTGGAGATTTCCTTCTTAATCTGCTCCAATTGATTCATTAGGACACCTTGTCCTTCAGCCTTGACCTCAGAATGTACATGAGGAGACACTTCATACATCCCAGCATTCCTCCTCAAAGAGTTAGAACGGCTACTCTCATGAGCACAGCTACTATGGGTTGTGATCCTCTCAATCACATCTATGGCTTCTTGGGGCGGTTTTAGCAACAAACTTCCACCAGCAGTAGAATCTAACCCAGTCGACTCAAAGGAACACAACCCCTGATGGAAGATGCGAACGAGAGAACTCTGATTCATCCCATGGTGGGGGCACTTCCTCATAAGCCCCTTGAATCTCTCCCAAGCTGCAGTAAGAGACTCATCAATATCTTGACGAAAGTTTGTGATCTCGGAAATAAACGCATGAGTCATAGCAGGAGTGAAGAACTTCCTCAGAAACAGTCCTTTCAACTGTGCCCAGTGTAAGAGGGAACAAGCGGAGTCGAACATTATCGACCGAGACATTAGCATATTGGTTGCAGTCAACAATATCACGGAAGTTCTGCAAATGCTCGAGTGGGTTGTCATTGATACGCCCTCTGAATCGCATATCCTTCAAGAGACCCATTGTATAGCTATCAACCTTGAAGTTCTGATTAGCAGGAAGATCTCCAATAGCTACTCCGGTCCTCTCATCGAAATGCGGAGTAATCGGGTCAAGACAACTCCTAGTTCTGGCCTCTTCTTCTCTCTGACGAGCGGCTTCTGTTGCGGCCCGCTCCGCTCCCCCTACCGCAAAGAAGAATTCTCGAATCGAATCTCGATCGCCTCATTTTCCAACTTAACAAAAGCTACATCATTGTCAACCATCTCTTCTAACTCGAATTCAATAACTTCAGCGATGTCCTCTTGCTTAGATTGGTTGGCTCTCGTCTCTTTGATTCTTTTGCGGTTTTTCTTGGCAGTTTTCTCAATCTCAGGAATGTATAGCAGAGGTCGCTTCCGATCTTGTGTTCATAAACTAAGTAAAGATGCAAAAGCAACAAAGAGAATTAAATCACCTAAGATAAAACTAAAACAAGTTAACAATTGATAAAGAATAGTCCCCGGCAACGGCGCCAAAAACTTGTTCGCCAAAAACGCAAGTATACGTTTCTGCCGTTAGTAATAATAATATCGATCCCTCAGAGACTATTAACTCAACTATCAACTCGATTCTTAGAACTTAATTCAAGTGCAAAAGTAACAAGGTATTTGTTTTGGAATTGGTAATTCAAAATAAGAAAGAAAAAAGCAAAAATTAAATGAAAAGAGTATAAAATATAAAAGCATCTAGGCTTCTAGCTTCCCCCAATGGACAAACGAACATCACACAATTGACTATTTATCATTCAAACCTAACTTGCTAGTCGAAGATTCCTATGTATTTACTATGTCCTCTCGGCTGTATAGTAAATCTATTTGACAACCAACCATGACCGTATCTCTACTCTTGGTTGTTAATCGTCAAACGCCTTAAGCTACAATCTCTATCAACTACCTAGCATGCATCGGTTACCTCTCGGCCTCCCTAACCACCAATCATACAAGTATGAACCTAGGCTAATTTATTCAATGTCTAACCCAAAATTACCCTCTCGAGTCTCAATCGGATTCACAAATCAAGTTTAAGGTTAGCTACTCCTCAATCAAGCATTAAGAATTGAATAAACTAAACAAGTATTTAAGGATAAAAACCGGAATGAAATTAAATAAATGATCAAGAGTATTCGAATCTCTCATCCATTGGGTTCTTGCTAAAAACCTAGAATAAAGACTTAGCTACTCATAATATCAAGAAAACAACAAATAACAAAAGAGATCATTGTTCAGCAAAACAATAAACATAGAAGAGAAGGAATCGATTCTGTCACAATCTTCTAATCCAATCCTCCGTTGTTTCCATCTTGACCTTTTTTCTCCAGCTCCTTTGACGATTCTCCCATCCTCCTCCTGTTCTGACACTCTCCCTCCCCGATGAAAAACAGCCTTTTACAGCTCATCCGCTTAGGTTAAAATTAACCCAACTTGACTTTCAAATGAACTCTCATGGCATGAATTTGACTAACTTCCAAGTTTCGAGTAACATGCCCTCATGGTATGAACATCACTCCATTGGCGCGAGTAGAAGTAAGGTTGGCTACGTGGAAAAATTGCTGAATTAGTCCTTGCCAACTCCATATCATTCAATTAAGTCCTTGCACGTGCCAATTAACTCCTAAAACTTGAATGAGGCCTGAAACACTAACACACAAGTGAAAAATAACACTAACGTGGAAAAATACTAAAAATACGAAAAGTAATAAAAACACACAAAAAGCGAGGAAAGATAGCTTGAACTCGACTCGAAACAAGACTAAAACGACAATAAAAACTACACGAATATGCGAGTTATCAGCAGCACTCCATTTTGTTATGTTTACATATTTTCAATGTTATACTTTTGGAAGTCAAGGCTTTAGTTACATTTCAAGTATTATTGGTTCAAGAGTATTTTGTATTTTTGGCTCTTGAACTCAAAGTTGTAATTTGGTTGAAATGTTCTTAAAGCTTTTTAAAACTCATCTTTTGGATCATGAATTATGGATTTGGTTGTTTCAATCAAATGAAAGCAGGTTTCAAGTTTGTTTCCTGGGGCCCATTGAGCTTCCGAGGGTCTTTTCCTTAATCGTTTAATTAACATGTTTCACCCCATGCCTACAGCACCACGCTCTCATGTCCGATGTTGGGCTCCGGCCACGTGGTTCAACATAAGCAGCTTCTAGCAAGACATTATGACTACCCAAATCAAATGAGGATCGATAATCCGTTTTAACCTATAACCATGGTTATAGGCTCAGTCCTTTTGTAACACGATATCAAGATTAATCACAAGGCATGGTACATGTCAACCTTTGATTAATCATAGTTTCTTGATCCCCAAGTTGACTGATTATGACAAATGACATTGATGACTCTTCATCAATTCATTTGAGCACGGCCATGCATTTCTTTAGTCACATTTGTCAAGAGGCCCAAATGATATCTCTCTCATTTAAGAGAGGTACAAATCCCATCTACGTCATTCACATCCCTCCGTATGATTCATTTAGTGTCCAACATAAGACTACTTGTTATTAGGTTAAAAATAACTTAGTCTAATATCAAAACACCGAATTCCTCATGTAGGGAACCATGATGACTTCAGGTCAAAGGACTAAAGTCAAACCATATTAAGAATCACTAATGACATGAAACCATGTAGTATTCTTTATGTGGGTCGGTCCAATATATGTTCTCTAACATATATCTATGTTTCTGATTTGATATTTCATATCCATGATCAGTAAAACGTGATCATCAATCATAACACATACTAGTCTTAATTCATTATTGTTCCACCAATAATGATCGACCAGGGACAATCTAGAATAGTGTTATAACGCTTATGGTTTTACTATCAAGTCACATACTTGATGACATAAGTCTAATACCATTCATGGAATGTAAATCACATTACATAAACGAAATACATGCATATATGAAAGGAATACCTCATAATATATTATTAACAAGTCATAATGTTAATACATGATTCACAAATATCCATTGGCCTAGGGCACACTACTAACAGTTATTGTATGTACGAACATTCTTTCTAAAATGTTCAGATTCTTCGTCACTATTTAGAAAGAAGGACTTTAAAGCATAAGGCATCTGAGGAGCAACAATAGAAATTTGTCCGGACGAGCAACAAAATGTTGGAGGTTCAAGGTGAAATCGTTTTGCATTACAGTATTGACAATCTGGAACAGAACGGAGCTGTTGAGGTTCAAGAGGTAAATTTTGCAAGGATGTTAATCTTGAAGGAAAGGTGCGATGATTTATACCTTGAAACGTATAAAAACGACATTATCATTATGTACACAAGTTAGGTCGGAAATAGTTTAAATATAGTGAAAAAAAGTTAACTTCATTTATGCGATGAGCATGGATATCAATACATGGGTCACGTATTTGTTGATAAGAGGGTTCATGAGTGGGTTGTTGACCGGTGGAAGGTTCGATATTAATGAAAGAATGGCGATGTTGAGGAGTAATTGTTTGCTGAAGTGTGGATGAAGTGGAAGTTGTGTTTTTTGCAGATCGACTTTGTCTACGTCGTCGTAACAATTCTTGTTTTTTCTCATTTGCCATTTCAACATATTTTTGGCGTCTTCTAGCATTTCTATCCATATCTAAATACCTGAGGGATGGACATAATATGAACGTCTTTGATCGATCCATTAATGATGTTGGCTAAAAATGAATTGTTTGATATATATATAGAGACATGCATACATAGCTATAGATATGTATATAAATATATATATAAATATATATGTATATAGATATATCGATATATATATACAAGCAATAAAATTTAATATATATTATAAATGATTTCATAGTAAACATGTTAAAAACAATATTTTGTTTATGATATAACAAACAATATGTGGAACAAAATTATAATAAACCGTTAAAATAACCATAGGAGAATTTAAAAAAATTAATTTCATTTAACTACACATACCTTACTACTCGAATAATCCAGCAGAGAATAAGGAGGGGACCTATAAAAAATGGAGTATACATGCAGTCAGAACGTAGAAAGGAAAATTCTATGTATTCAGATTAATAAATAACCATAGCAAAATTTCTACAATCAATTTATCTAAGGTCAGCATGTATACTTTACTACTCGAAGAATGCACTAGAGAATAAGCAGGGGGCTTAACAAAAATGGAGTATAAATGCAGTCAGAATGTAGAAGGGAGAATTTGATAAGTAAAAGAAGAGGGTAGTTGAGAGAAGTTAAGTTTGGTGGAGAAAATGTTTCAGCGATTACGGTAGATTTGCTTTAAGGGTTAAGACAGCAGAAGAAAAGGTCACAAGTTAGAATATAAAGGTGTCAGTGGAGGGCGTGCTAGCGATCAAATTTTGATGTAAAATATTTTGATGACAAAGAAATGGTCCTTAAATGATTGATTGATTAACGGATGGAAAAAAACATAAGCAATGATAGTTATTTCTGAATGCGTAGAGAAGAGTAAAGGTAAGCAATGACAGTAATTTCTGAACAAGAGAAAATGATTGTAGAAGGTCAACCTGTTAGGTAGAAGAGTAAAGGCAAGCAATGATAGTAATTTTCGAAGAAGAGAAAAGGATTGTAGAAGGTCAACCTGTCAGGAGTAGGAGGTGTATAATAATTAGAAACGTGGATAAACAAGTTGTTTGATTTGATAGTTCATACATTGTAGGGGTTAGCGTGTTTTTCCTTTCCGTAAGTAAAAAATGAAATCTATCACCTATGAATTGAAACGTCAATCTCTATTCTGGTGCTTTTCTTCTCTATTTCTCATCATGTTCGCTTACTTCTTTATTATGTTTTTGAACGTCAATCTCTATTCTGCTGCTCTTCTTGTCTAATTCTGCTCATGTTTGCTAAGTTCTTCAATACGTTTTTGGCAGGAATCCACATTATTACAGCAGTTACAAGATTATTCGATACAAGAAAAACAGATCTGAATGTGTGGTTCATACATTTTGGGGGTTAGCTTGTCTTTCCTAGACACACGTAAAAAATGATGTCAGTCTGCATAAATCTATGAGCTATGAATTGAAACGGCAATCTCTATTAAGAGTAAAGGCAAGCAATGATAGTAATTTCCGAAGAAGAGAAAATGATTGTAGAAGGTCAACCTGTTAGGAAGAAGAGTAAAGGCAAGCAATGATATTAATTTTCGAAGAAGAGAAAAGGATTGTAGAAGGTCAACTTGTCAGGAGTAGGACGTGTATAATAATTAGAAAAGTGGATAAACAAGTTGTTTGATTTGATAGTTCATACATTGTCAGGGTTAGCATGTCTTTCCTTGCCGCAAGTAAAAAATGAAACCTATCACCTATGAATTGAAACGTCAATCTCTATTATGGTGCTCTTCTTCTATATTCTCCTTATGTTTGCTTACTTGTTTAATACGTTTTTGGCAGGATTCGACATTATTATAGCAGTTAGAAGATTATTCAATCTGGTTCATACATTTTGGGGGGTAGCGTCCCTTTCCTCGCCACAAGTAAAAAATTATGACGGTCTCCAGAAATCTATCACCTATGAATTGAAACATCAATCTCTGTTCTGGTTGTCTTCTCTAATTCTCGTCATGTTTGCTTACCTCTGCAATACGCTATTGGGAGTGTTTAACATTATTATAGCAGCTACAACATTATATCTGGTTCACCGATTCTCGGCGGTCAGACGTTCCGCTTGATCCATGAGTTTCACTGTCTTCAACAGGAGTTCCTAGAAAACAACACAAGACACGCCGGGGGTTGGAAATTGGCAGGCCCTTCCGACACTCAAGTTAGTCTTTTTGTGAGGGTATGATAGCTGTGAGCAGAGAAAGCTAGGGTTTTGATTACGTAGCCGTATCATGGCAAAGCTATACCTTATATATGGGATGGTTGCTAGGTTTAAGTCTTTACGTATGCATGGGAGACTTCCACGTGCGAGTGGGTCGTGGATGCGTGGACTAGGGCCTGGGTCTAGCATAGTTGATAGGAATTAGGTCAATTCTTGTTGGGTGGACTGATGGGTCGATGAGTCGATGAGTCATTTTTAGTGAGTTTGGGCGTAGAACGACCGACCCAACCATAAGCCCCCTACTCCTCCAGTCTGAGCAAGGAGAAGGGTTGAAGGAGTATATAAGGATTTTGTAGCTCGTATGTAGGGCAGTTCGTGGTAGGCCCGATCGGTGGGACATTAGTGTATAGTGCACGACCGCTCGTACTGGGATCGATCGATCGAGTGCCCCGATCGGTGGATCGAGTGTCTCAATGAAAGCACCAGCATCGACAGTTATTGCATGATAGCTCTGGCCAAGATAGATCGGGTGAATATCGACGCTGAGCCCGTGAAGGTACTTGGTGTAATGATTACTAACGGCGTGTGTCCTCTGACAGATATTGAGAATTTGTAACCGTCGTGCAGCTGTCACGTACGTCCTTTCAACTGCTGCACCGGTCCAAATTTCCAATAACCCTAATTCACCTCAGCTCAGATTCAGCCACGTGTCTGAGATGGGCTTGGATTTTGTCCATCTGTTGAGCGTGCGTTGGATCGTCTGTTCGACTGATCTTCTATAAGTATTCAGGATCGATAGACTAGGGATTTTCTTCACGCTTGTTTCGTTCTCTTGCTTTCACTCCACTTTCAGTTGTACCTTTTTGCTCACAGGCTCCGGAAATTTCTTTCAACCGTCGTCTAAATTCCCATCCTCCTTCATCAACTAGGTACGTCCTTTTCCCTTGTTTTTTCCTAAAGTTTCCTCTTGTAAACATGTCATCAACCAGTTCTAGAAGTGGGATTAAACCTAGGGATGAAACTGCTGAGAGGGCGCCTGAAGTAGTGGCGATGTCGGGGGTGAGAGGTGTCGAAGGAGTCAGGGTGAGTCACCGGAGGGATGGCTTGGTCGTTGAGAAGCCACTGAGTGATAAATCGACGATGACCGTAGGAGAGTTGAATCGGTCAGTTATTAGAAACAGTATCCCTTTGTCCTGGGAACCGAGGCTGGCCATCGGGAACGAACAGATTCACAGCAATTTAGGAGGCTATTTTGCTGTGTCTGATAGTTTTTTCTTGGTAGGAGGCATGAAACTTCCGTATGCCCCGATCATCGACAAGGTGTACGCTGAATACCAATTGATGCCGAGCAAGATTCCTCCGAATGGGTGGAGGTTTATTAACAGTTTGGCTTTGCTGTGCCATCAGTTTGGCTGCCTACCCTCGGTCGGCATCATGCGGCACTTTTGACAATGAATCAGAGTTTGAGCTCTGGGGCCGGGATCCCTCACTTGCAGTACAGAGACGCCCGATATCGCTCAGCTGGGACAACTTCAAAAATTACTGGTTGGCGGACAAAGTACTTTTTCGTGAAGCCTCCGGGATCTTCCTTCGAGTCCCAGCCGTGGAGATATCCTTTAGCCGAGCGATGGAATGACGCGTCGAGCCTAACTCTTACTAGAGAGGAGTGGGAGGTAGTGGGTCGCATAAAGGGGCTCGATTGGTATGACTTCGGTCGCCTCATTCTGGGATATCGCAGGGGGGCCTCGACCGATTCATTTCTAATCGATCCCCCGCCTCAAATTAGCGAGCTAGGAGAGGAAACTGCCCCCTCCGGTTGATTCCTCGTGGTTAAGCTATTTACTGCATTTGTAAGTATTGGTTTCGATTTCTTAACCTGTTTTTATTACTGTGCAGCCATGGCAAGACTCGAGGATTTCAGTGGGACCTCCGCCCCTACCAAAGGTCAGCGTAAAGCTGCCAAGCCCTCCTCGAAGGAGAAAAGGCAGGACGAGAAAGGAGATGCCAGTGAAGATGTCGTTCGACTGCTGACCTCTGGCCGTTCTTGCCTTCCCAGACCGGGCGCCGTCAGACACGCAAAGGTGTGATGACCTTGTCGGCTGGTGAAGGCTTAGTAGTCGTAGAGGAGGAGGAAGAGGAGGTCAGCCGACCTCTTAAGAGGAAGAAGACTGCTCGGGTTGCCGACCTACCAATTTGCCCGTCAGATCAAGCAGGAGAGAGAAGGGGAAAGAAAGCAAAGGAAAAGGGTGAGCGCCGAGCGCCGACAAGTGGGAGCCAGTGATCAGTTTGGCTAAAAATGCATCGATTGGGGACCTCGATGCGTCCCTTCACATTGCTGTGAGGATTGTTCCCCCTGTAGACGAGAAACTCATGGACTCGTTGAGCAATCTGGAACTAGGGTCCCGTCTCATCCATAGCTGTGTAAGAAGTCTGGTGATGTCCTACGCGATGCACCAACTTATGGAACAGCTCAACGGGATCAATCAATCGCAGGACCGGGAAGTCCACAATCTCCTCGAGCAGGTGAAAACTTTGACGGGCGAGCTTTCGGAGGCTAAGGAAGAGAGAGACGTCTTCCAGGCTCAACTCTCTTCCTTAGAGGAGGAGAAGAAATCTTGGGAGGAGGCGATGAGCGTTCTGAAAGCTCAACTTGCCACGAGGGAGGAGTAGAGGAACGAGTTGATGGTGGCGCAGGACCAGCTGGCCAAGGAGTGTGAGGGATTGAAGAAGGTGGTGGAGGTTGAGCAGGAGCGTGGTAAGAGATTCCTAGAGGATTGTCATGAAGCGGTGGAGGGTAAACATAGGAACGAGGATATATTGAGAGAGTTGTGATGCTCCATCAAAAAGCAGAGGGTTGAGCCGATCAAGCGGTGGAAAAGGCGGTTCCTACATAGGGAGTGCTTAGAGTTAGCTTGCGATTTAACCCTTTCGGTCCTGAAGAGGTGCTATGATGTTCACGTTCCTGACGGGTCGGAGTGTCCTTCATTTGAGGATTATGCTGAGCCGATGCTTCCCGCTGCTCTCGGCCTTTCTTTGCAGGAAATGAGGGAGAGGGCCGAGGGACATCAGAGCTTAGTTCGGGATGAGGAGCTGGACCTTAGCTCAGAAGAGGAAGAGGATGCCTCTCCGCTGTCTTCTCCTCCCGATCCGACTGCTGGCCCTTCCTCTCCGACCCGACCGATCCTGTTGCTGGCCCTTCCTCTCCTCCACAATGATTAAAATGATTGTTTCCCCTTGTAAGGCTCACCTGGTCGGGCTTGTGACCAGAGCTTCAATTCAAAGAAAATGAAGCTCGTTTTTCATTACCTCTTTTATGTTAAAGATTAGACGATGTTGTCGAATAGCAGGTGACGAATGAGTGCAGTTAATTTGCATCGATCGGGTGAATTAGGCCGAGTGATAATGAGGTCGAACGATCGGAGATTTTGTCTTAGGATCCTAGCCGAGCGTAGTCGACCGACATCAAGGCCGAGCGATGGTTTCAAGGATCTTGTCTTCGTAACCTGGGCGATTGACGGTGGAGGTCGAATCATGGTTCCAAGGATCTTGTTGTGGCAAGCTGGCGAAGCTACGTCGAGGCCGAGCGATGGTTCCAAGGATCTCTTCTTGCCAACCTGGACAAGCTATGTCGATCGATGTCGAGGCCGAGCGATGGTTCCAAGGATCTTGTCTTGGAAACCTGGCCAAGTTAGGTTGAGGCTGAGCCATGGTTGCAAGGATCTCGTCTTGGCAACCTGACCGAGCTATGTCGATCGATGTCAAGGCCGAGCAATGGTTTCAAGGATCTTGTCTTGGCAACCTGGCCGAGCTATGTCAAGGCTGAGCCATGATTCCAAGGATCTTGTCTTGGCAACCTAGCGGAGCTATGTCGATCGATGTCAAGGCCGAGCGATGGTTCCCAGGATCTTGTCTTGGAAACCTGGCCGAGCTATGTCGATCGATGTCGAGGCCGAGTTGTGGTTCCAAGGATCTTGTCTTGGCAACCTGGTCCAACGACGGTGGAGGCCGAGCTGTGGTTCCAAGGATCTTGTCTTGGCAACCTGACCCAGCGACGGACGAGGCCGAGCTGTAGTTCCAAGGATCTTATCTTCGCAACCTGGCGGAGCGACGGTAGAGACCGAGTTGTAGTTCCAAGGATCTTATCTTGGTAACCTGGCCGAGCGACGGTAGAGACCGAGCTGCGGTTCAAAGGATCTTGTCTTAGCAACTTGGCCTAGCGACGGTCGAGGGCCAACGACAGTCGAGGCCGAGCTGTGGTTCCAATGATATTGCCCTGGCAACCTGGTCGAACGAAGGTCAAGGTCGAGCTGTGGTTCCAACGATCTTGTCTTAGCAACCTGGCGGAGTTCCCTTTATTGATGATGACAACGGTGCGGGCCGTTAAAAAAATTGACTGGCAGGGCTAGGAAAAAGGTACCTACAGGTTGTGTACAATAAACAATAATAAACAAAGATTAACTAAAATAAAGCTTATCTACTGGTAGGAAGCCTTAAGGTTTTGAGAGTTCGAGGGCCTTTTTTTAATCTGGGTTTTTTCCTATTACGATGGAAGTCTGTGGTGGACTGTGCGTCAAATTGTGGCGAACATTCGGTGCTGCCGATCGGCTTTTCCATTTGATATCAGACGAACTGGAAACCAAGACGAAGTAGTAACCATATTATGCAATCTAATATTATAATTCTTGTAAATATAATGCTGGTGAGCGCATTTACAATCTTCCTATTGTCTGCACTACACCTTCTTTATTTCAGCCATCCTTTTTCAGTTTTTATCATCTTAGTTTTATCGTCTTACTTTCACTCCATCTTACTTTTATATCGTCTCACTTTCACTTCATCTTTACTTTTAATCTTGACTTAAAAAAAAACACGAAGCGATATGTCAGAAGAACTGGAAACCGAGACGAAGCAGTTACCATATTATGTCATCTAATATTACAATTCGTCAAGATACAAAGGCATTTACAATCTTCCTATTAGATCACAAATACCTGCTATATGGACTGAGACTGACGATGAACAACATGATAACTCTGCTGACGCATCCTTTCTCACATTTTTCTGCCCTGAGAACATGATAAATCTCCTCATATCTAAGTCTGCACTACGTCTTCTTTATAGACAAAGAAACTTCAGATCTGACGTAGAGTTAGTCTCAAGAGTGGGAACACATCATCTATAGAATATGGAATGACAGTGATGATGAGAACATGATAAATCTCCTCATATCCAAAAATTGATTCACACATTACACATCGGACGTAAAGTTGGTCAAGGCTAGGAATACATCATCAGACGTTGAGTTGGCCTTGGGTGGGAACACATCCGATGTGGAGTTGGTGAACACTGATAGACATGATAAATTTCCTCGTATCCAAGTGTCCATTATGTCTTCTTTTGGTGAGCCATCCTTTTCAAGGATGCCAACATCATAAATGTCCTCATATCCAAGTCCATCGTAGGCCAAGAGTTGGTGAGCACTGATATTGTTTCGACACCAATGACAGTCGACGACAACAACAGGGAAACTCCCAAAACACCTGTACACAGCCAACAAAGCTTAAGTAAAGCTTAAAGAAGATTAATAACTAACAGAAGAGGAATAAAAGTAACATAAAGCGAAAACGAAGAGCAACAAAGCTTAAAGAAGATTTACAAGTAACAGAGGAATAAAAGTAACATGAAGCGAAAACAAAGAGCAAGTTTCCAAGATACAACATCAGACGTCGAGTTGGTGAACACTAATACCATAGTAAAAACAATCGAAGGAACAACAGCTACGATAACCACCACAACCACAAGTGGAGAAAGCACAGGAAGCCAAGGGCGGAGAGGAAAAACAAAGAGAGAGAGCACATATAAGCAGTCACAAGGGCATGCATTGGGCGGCTGTATGCGTTGTCGCCTCAGAAAATATTGCATCAGAAGATTGCATGTATATCGCGCCAAGACACAACATTCAATAAACACAAGATTTCGTCAGAAGATTGCATTTATATGGCGCGAAGAAGACACAACATTCAATAAATATAAGTCGCTGGATTAAATGGACGATAGGGGTCGATTCCGTGGTCGTCCATCCCATTGGCTCTTAGTATAGATACTTAAAGAAGCAGCATACTACTTCGACGAACGGGATTCAGGATCATTCTATGCACTCTCATCCAATAGCACATTAAAGAGGCTTTCAAGCTGCTTGCTTCCATGCAAGAATAGGAAAAAGTCCATTTCCCTTTAGACGTCATACACTAATATGTCAAAGAGAATCTTGAAAAGCAATAGCTCTTACCTATCATAGCATTTCAATTTTGGATCCATCATATGATTTCTTCCTAAGTTGTAGTAAGCAAATGATGTGAAAATGATTAAGCAGTCTCTTCCTTAAGTAATCAGAGGACTCGTGCTTAAAAAGTAGATGATCACATGTTTCAAATTAAGTGCCACAAAGAACATCCCCTAGCTTGGTTTTGAAGTAACCCTTTACCTATCTCCTTAGCTTAAGAATATGTTGCATAGTCTATAGAGCATCATGCCTTAATTCATATGACCAAAATTCATACTGATTAAGATGGTAGGAGTGAATCCACTCCACCCACAAGGATTCTTTGTCACTTAGTATTCTCTATACCTCTTTATTAAAAGGGTTATGATGCTAAGTTTTAAAGGTATTACCCTGAGGCCTCCTTCTACTTTTAGTAGTCATACTAACTTTCAAGCTACTTTAGCAATATAAGCAGTGTTTATTTACCCATAAGAAGTTCATAAGAAACTTCTTTACAGTTTTTATTAGAGATGAAGGGAGGGAAATATGAGTTAATCAATGAATATACATAAATTTTAAGGTTGCAATTATCAATTGAACTCTTTCTATAAAGGAAAGAGAACCGTTGAACCAATTATAAATTCTTTACTTAACTCTAGCGATTAAAGGCAAAAAGTCAGCATAAGTTAGTCTCTTATAAGAGATAGGAATCCCTAAATAGGTAAATGGGAGTTACTTTTTCCTAAGGTCTGTATAGATGAAAACCAATCAATTGCGTGTGTTATATAAGAGGAAATGAAGAAGTAAATTTTTCCCTTGTTCATAGATAAGCCATATATGGTTTTAAATGTCTCCAAAACATTTATAAGAGCCCTCATTGAATGTGGATATGCACAAGAGAAAAAGCAGAAGATCATAAACAAATGCTAGGTTATGAATCTTAAACTAATTACATTTCTCGTGATACTTATATTTACTGTTCAACCTAATCTAAAGTTTAATCAACATTGAGAGGACCTCCATACATAATTCAAATATTTAAGGAAAAAAAATGATCCCCTTGCATAATTCCTCTTACTCCTATGATTAGTTTGGTTGAAGAATCATTAACTAAGAAACTATAAGAAATTGTTATGAGACAATGATGTATTCTTCCTACATATCTTGTAATGAAGCCAAAACTTATAATGTATGAATAATAATTTCAATTTATAGAGTATCAAATGCTTTATTGAAGTCCACTTTGATTGTACAACATTAAAAGGATTTTTTATAATTTACAATAGAAGGATATTATTCCTTAAATCTCTTCCTTCAATGTATTCTACTAGTGTCTCATCAATTAGTGGTTTTATAGCCTGTTTTATTCTAGGAGCTAGTAATTTGGAAATAATATTATAAATTAAGTTACAATAGAAGATAGGTCTGAAGTCCCCTAAGTGATCTTAAGGATAAGACATATGAAAATCTTGTTGAATTCTTTCAATAGGTATCTTTTATTAAAGAAGTTCAACACTACCATTGTGATTAAATCTCTAATCATTTGCTATGATTTCTGAAAGAAAAAAATAGTCTATCAGGCCTTGTTGATTTGTTAGGGTTGACATTAAAAATTGCTTTTTCCATGGCAACTAGAGAGCATGGAGATCCAAGAGCATTTGCATTTTCATCTAAAATTTTATCAGTAATAAAAGAGTTTAGTAGTAACCTAGAAGAACTTTTTTGGTCTTCTATATCTAGTGCTTTGGAAAAATTGTTAAAAGTAGTTATATAGAGGTCCTTTTGGGTTGAAGCAACTGATCCATCTTCAGCTTACATAGAAGTAATTCAATTTAGATTTTCCTGGCCAGTAGGGACTTATGTAGAAAAAGAAGTATTATATCCCCATCCTCGAGCCATTACACTCTTAATCTTTGCCTCAACCATGAATATTATACTTATGTAGCTCTTGCATGAGCATGAATTGCTTCCCTCTACTTGAATTACTTGATTTGTTGGATCCAAATATAGAGATTGCTAAATACTATTAGGCATATCCCTAATGTCAGTCATGGCTATATTAGTATTGACATACCTAGAGTTAATATATATATAGTTAAACTCTCAATATCGCAAGTATACGGATCGTATCTTGTAGTATCAAGGTTATCATTCCCACGAGGACTATAGACACCTAAACAATTTGAATCAAACTTTGTCTAAGGTACTAAGAATTTGATTTGAATTAAAATAAATAATAGAAATTAAAACAAATAATAAAATGAAATAAATAAGTAATTAAATAATTGAGCTGATAATAAAATTGAGATTGATCTAAGTTGAATACATACGATATTCTATCCTCTCTTTTTTCCTTAATTTTGTTAATTTAATTTACGCTTGATCTAAAATTTCTAAAGATTTTGATCACTTTCTCTCAAGATAGAATCAGGTAACCCTAACTGAATTCAATATTCATATATTTGTAATCTCTCGATTTATAAAACTACTCCTAACTTATTCAATTAGGTTTGAAGCAATCCTCTAGATAATTAGGGGGCGTTTGGTTTGAGGGTTTGGGAATGAAGGAATGGAATAATTGTAAAAAATAGTGTTTGCTTTGGGGTTTTCAATTCCAGGGGAATGGATTTATTCCATTAAATTTGGGAATCTACTAAACCCACCAAGGGGGTAGGTATCGAGTTTTCATTCCAGTCTAAGTTTTTATCACGTTTATTTTTTACTCTTTTATCCCCAGCCTTTGCCCTACCATCCACTTTACTTCCTTAACACCTCTCAATTATTTACGATCTCCCATCCTGCCTTATCGCATCTCATAAACGAAGGAATTTTTTGTTCTGCGCCTCTAGATATATTTTCTGAAATCCCTCGTTTTAATCTAAAGTCCCAATAAACATATGAAGAGCAAATTATTTTCATTTTTATTAAGGGTAAAAATGATATTATATTATCTTTCATTCCCATTAATGCAACAAACTACACAATATTATTGGTATTAATACAAAAACCCAAGTTACAAACCAAACATTATTTTTTTATTTTTCATACCCATTCCTATCCCCTTCTACTATTATACCCATATCCATAGCCAACTCTATGCACAAACCAAATGCCTACTTAATTTCACAATTAAGATCTCTCTTTAATTGTTCTTTAACCTAATAATTGTACATCTATTAAGTTGTCAATTCTCGTTGCGCACCTTAACGTTAATGACTTGACTCACTCTCTCGATTGATTATCAAGTACATGCTCGACAATTATCACAAACATTTAAAAATGTATTGAAATAAACAATAATTAAAGTTAACAAAATAATTCCAGAATAATTCTTAATGTGGATTAGAAATCCATAAAATCCAATTACACATCAAACACTATGAAGAAAATAAAGAAAAAAGAGTAAAAACTATTTAAAGCCTTAATCTGGAATGTTGGGATTTCCTGAAGCTCTTCTTTGACCTCTCCACTTTAATCTACTTTGATGTAGTAATTGCTGCTTTTTTTAGTGTTTTTTATGTTCTTTTATAGTGCAATATGGTTCTAGGGTTTCTCCACTTTGTTTAGTTAGAAAAATAGTCTCCAACCTTTAAAAAAATAAAAATTGTCATGCTTGGAAAACCTCCTGGCACGATCGTGTATGAGACATGATCATGCCTTATGTTGTTAATCCCTCCCTGTCATGGTCGTGCTCCCTGTCATAGTTGTGATAGAGAACTATACAACATCCCATGCAACATCTATGATCGTGACATCCTTCATACATCCTACATCTTCTTCATTCTTCAATTTCCTGATTTCCAACACTCACAAACACATCTTGAAACATAAAATTAAGATTAAATTCATGTTTTAAACCACACAAACACGTAGAACATATACAAACACTAATGATAACACAATTCTAAACATATAAACATTACAATCATCTAGGAAACAGTTACAAACACACTAAAACACCTAGAAAAATATTCTTAGATCTACACATATCAACTTTCCCAAACTTAATATTTTTCTTATACTTAAACAAAATTAAAAACAAAAACACAAACAAAACACATAATCACACATTTATGCAACACGCAATAATGATATACATATTAACAAAAATGTCAACACCATATTCATATGTTTATGGCACATGTAAGCATGCATTTATGATTAGTGATCAATCAAAAAGGGAAACTATCACCCAGTATCCTTTCATGGAAATTCTTTATATTCTTAAAAGATTAGTAGGTTTATTTATTATAACACCATTTTTAGATTTTATTTAATGGTAATCTAGTCTTTGGACATGAAGCCAAATATCTTGTTGTGAATGTCCCTGGTTACTCAATTAGGTTACATTTTTATTTAGTTTGGTTGAAGTGTCATTCTAGTCTTTTAACGTGAAGACAAACATATTGTAGTGAATACCCCTTGTTACTTAGCCATACCACCCTCTCAACTAGCTACCAGTTCTATTCTTAACCTAATTTTCTTAAAAAGGGCTAGCAGAATAGGAATTTATTTAACATACATGACCGTGTACATCAACATACACAGGTGTGTAACTCCACACGAATAGAACTAAAATTATTCAATCTTAACACATTTACAGAGACTTACAAAGTCATTGTACATGGTCATGTAGGTTTTTAGTTGCTTTAAATCTAGTTCCATGACAAGATTTCATCTAAGTTCTTCTTCTTTTGGTCCACAAAGGCAATTATAACCTACAAATGCACTTAAAGCAAATTAAATACCACAAATGCAACAAAATTATTAAATAACAAGAAAAACATGTTAAATATGAGTGTATAACTATAGTCAAATAAGCATCTATCATAGAGGTTCCACTATAGGCACCCTTTGTCATATAAAATGAATAGTAAGATTAATTGGATCACCCACTCTTGTAGTTCTTTATTAAGCTTTATTTGAAGTATTTATAGTCGACACATATCAATCAGTTCGAGCTACTATGTTATATAGATTCGGATGTGTTGCATGAGATTTATTTGGTATACTAAGTGAGTAAGATCATCACCTTTGATGAATGATAAGATTTTTCAATATCTAGGAGCTTATATACTAGAAGGTTGTCTTAGAATTCATATGCATCTTTTAAGTTGGCAATAATAAGACATCCTAACAAGATGAGTTAGATTCTGGCACGAATGCATCAAACATGAGTTAGGTTCTAGCATGAAAGCATCAAACATAACATCAATTATAACCAATTAAGAGTTTAAGCCAAGATTTACTTTAATGAGCACACCCATGCATTACAACCTAGTAGGACATTGCTCAATTAAAACTACCCAAAGTTCCACTTAAGGAACCACTGAAACAACATGGCCACCTTGAGACCCTAACACTTGACTTAGTCTAAAATGTCACGCTTCCATTTCCTAATCATAAGGCACTTCCATAAATTATCAATGCACTACTTGTATACTAAATGGGAGAGCATAAGTGTAGTCATCCAATGAGACTTCTTATTCATACATTGTATATGTTGTCGAGTGTAGGTATAATAGCTGATTTTTCAAATTGAGGGATTAGAACCCTAGACTATTGCATGTAAGTTATATCATGAAAATTCATGAATTGTATTACTTTCACATGCATAATGATAGCATACACACATGAATTATGATTTGAAACACATTACAAAGAATGTATATGTACTCAATTGATTTATTCTAGGGTATGAAAGGTTTAAAATGATCTTGATGTGAATTGTGTATTGTTTATGCCTTGTATTTTGGTTTGATTGATTACAAGTAGTAAATTTGTAATTAATTGGTACAATTGGAAATTGATGAATTAAAATGTACATTTGGTCTAGGAAAAATGTCAAGTGGTAAGACAAATTGACACATGAAAAATTAGGATGACTAAGCCTATAATTAAGTGACATTTGGCATAGCTAATTAATTGACAAATGGCATTGATCATGGAGTGACCAATGGCATTGATCATGGAGTGACAAATGGACTAATAACTACATGAAAATTGGCAACATATATAGAGGACAAGTGACTTGCATGCCAAAGGAAAAATGTTAATGTGAGATGGTGACACCTAGCATTTGATGTGTCAAGTTTCTGCAGGAGAAGTTTCAACTTTGTTCGTTCTTCTCTTTTCCACTACTCTTACCATCGAAACCCTCCCAACTTCTACACCTTGCTTCCATTTCATTCATACTCACTATAAGATCCATACAAGAAAATCTGCTCAAAGATAGCTATAATTAGCTATCATCATTTTACCTTTGTTGGAAGCATCCCACTTTCATCTTCTACTTGGATGATTTTGCATGCATAGAGAGCAGGATCAGCTTGATCTTTGAGCTAGACAAGTAAGTAAAAGATTGTTCTTTATGGCATGTTATAATAGAAAGTTTATGATGATGAAATTGGGATGAATTGTATATTATGTTGATGATGAGGTTGTGTTGGAATGTGATAATGAATTGGATAGTTTCTATTTTGTTTTGATGCATGAAAGACAATAGTTATGGGTTGCCAAATGAATGATTTTGAGTTAAAATTGGAGATGAGATTGGTGAGGAATTGACATATAATTAAGGTATACTTGAGGCATAATTTAGTAATTATTATGAAGGTGTTTGAATCAGGAAAATTGTAGGAAAATGAGTAGTCCACGATCGTGGCACTCATCCCACGACCAGGGGCAAATGCATTAGCTTCTGTCACGATCGTGGGAAGGTACCCCATGATCATGGGCAAGGTTTTGACATGGTAAACTATGTTTTGTGCAATTGTTGAACCACATGAGGATAAGACAATTTACATTGGTGTATTTGAACTTGAATGAGGCTTGAAAATGAACCTAGTTTGATGTTGGATTAAGTAGTTAAGGATTTGATAAGTTTAGATTGTTAATCGATGTTGAAACTTAAGGAATGGATTGTTTTGATATCAGTGTATATGAATTTGGTAAGTGTGAGTTGTTAATGGTATAAAGATGTTCTCATGAATGCAAATGTGATTCAAAGGATATAAACAATGCGAACTAGGTATAAATGAATGAGTGATGAATTTGGAGTAATCAAACACAACCTAATTGAAAATAAGTTTTGTACAAGCTATAATATTTGAATGATCAAGACTTGTGATTAAGGATACATGCCTGGAAAAAGTCAATTGAGCATGTATTGAACATAAAACATATACAAGTGTATGATTGAGTACTTATTTGGTTAAACAAGTTAGTAATGTGTACATATGTATATATTGCATGATTTAGAAGCACAAATTGATTGACAGCTTCCAGATATTGTCAGCACGTTAAGGCAATAGCTATCTAGAGCATATTGTGAGTTAACCTAGATGTTTCCTCACTATATTTGAATTGTTTTTAATTAACTATTAGATATTGAATTGTTATCTATATGATTGTGTTAATTCTGAAAATTGATGGTTCGAGGAGCTTGCTATTCGGGACTGTATTGGAAGTGTTTACAGATTGAAAGTGAATATGGAAATTGTGTTCTCAACTATATGTTGAATGCTGGACTTAGATCCGATGAATGTGTTATATGACTATACACACTGAATGAGAGTTGTTGATAACATAATATATGATTTGATGCATTTTTATTACAATGATATGCATGATCAGATAAAGGAGTTGTGGTCGGAGTGACCAACGTGAAAAAGAGCTTAAAGCTCATAAATATGCACACAGAGCCATAGGCTCAATGATTAATGAGCCCAGTGCCTAAAATGGTTACGGGACAGTATCTGAAATGAGCCCGATATCCATAATGGATACGTGACAGTTAAATAGGTCCTCAATCACAAAAAATAAAATAAAAGTGGAGTCTCCTGTGCATTGCATATATATCTTTACATGTATTATGTGAAACATTGTAAAGAATGACTAAATTAAGTTGATATAATGTTATGTTATGTTTGTGTACATGCAAATGATTATGAAAAAAGTATTGAATTGTGTTGATATAGTGATCTGCAATAATTGTATATATGTGGATGATATGAATGATTGAGGTGAAAGATTAAGGTGAAAGATTGGATTGTTCTGAAAAGATTCTATGATATATTTGTATTATAATGTGCTTATTGAGATATGATGTATAGTGTGATTTGGTATAAAAAAATGTATAGGAATTGATTCAAGCTAATGTGATATAATTCTGATGTTGTGTTTTGACTTGAGTGAGCACATCGATGATGGTTCACTCACTGAGTTCACAAAACTCATCAAAATTACAACATTATTTTTTTAGGTACTGAAAAGACCTACCTTCTAAGGCAATCTAGTATTGTCAAGTTTAGAATCAGGAATAGCTCAAAGATTTGGTCAGTTCATATCTAAGGATTGTAGATAGATTGTTTCTGTTAGCATCTCATTTTATGTTAGATATTTTGTAAAGAATTGTAAACTCTCATATGTTTTTGTAAGGATTATGAGATGTAATGAAAATGTAAATGATGTTTGTGAAATGAAATGAGAAATGTTAAACTTATGATCACTTATGTTGGACCCCGATTTTTGAGTGAAATTTAGAAATATTAAGTGAAATTAAATGAGTGATTTACTATATGTATTGTGTTATGGATGTATTTATGTTTAAAGGAAATTAATAAGAAAATAAATGTTTGATTTTGATAACTTTGGGATTGACTAGATTGGTATGAATTATGGAAGTTAAGTGAATGAGTTGATTGAAATAGAGTTGAAAAGTAAGAAATAAAAAGAAAAAATGTGAAAATTTGAAGAATTAAGAAAGTTGACTTTTGGTGATAGAAAGTTTGAATTGAGAGTTGACTTTTTGATTTAGGCCAAATTTGAACAAATGATCTACATGAAACTTGTAGCTTATGTTGAAAGCTTTCTGTCGCCATAAAGTTTGATAGTTTTCGATAACGGGAGTGAAAGTTATGATCAGTCAAAGTAAAACTATTTTACTTTGACTTTGAAAATGTTTTTAAGTATAGTATTGTGCATGCTGTGTTTTGAGAAAAATTGAATTGAGTTAAGTGGTCTTCTTGAAAGTCATAGAAGATTTTCCAAGCTTTACAATGATGTATATTATGAAATTAGTAGATGTGAAGATTGGAAGATATGAAATGTGGAAGTTTGGATGTGTTATAGGTTGACCTATGTTATGGCTGAAACTTTGACTGAGAAATTGACCGAGTTAGAGGTTGAATTAGCTTTTAAGTTCTGCATGAAAGTTGAAGATTTTGATTTGATCTTTAGTTTGATATAAGTATGCAATTTTTGGAGCATGGAATAATAACTTATGATTTTTGGAAGTTTCTGTTATTGTTTTAGCATGATTATTAGAAGACAGAACTTTTGATTGGAAAATTGACTCCCTTAAAAGTCAAATTGATTTTTCAATCCTTCATGAAAGTTGTAGGCAACTTTCTGACCTTTTCATTGATATAAAGTATGAAATTTTTAGACTTTGGAGTTGAAAGATACAAATTTTCAAAGTAGACTTACTGTTTTAGGATTTTATTAATTGGACAGAATCTTTGATTAGAAATTTGATCACTTTAGAGATGAAATTAGTTTTCGAGTTCTTCATGGAAGTTATAGAGCTTCCTTTAAGCTTTCTATTGATACCAAATTTGGAATTCGGAATCAAGAGCTACGATTTTTGAAAAAATTCGGATATATATATATATATAATTATATATATATATATTGAAAAAAAAATTCGAAAGCCCTCTCGTGAGGGCGACGTATCGCCCTCGCGAGGAGGGTCTTTTTTATGGAAATTATTATTATTTTTAAAATTTTTTAATTATTAATTTTAACTTATAGGAAATATAACCTTTTCCTATTCTTTTACTCTTATCTTTTCCGTCCGACATCCGATTGACTTGGTTTTCGAAGTGTTGGATTCCTAGGACAATTCTATACATCATTATGGGAAAATTATGAATTTTTGAGATTAAATTGAGGATGATTAATTTAATCAAAGTGAGTTAGGAAATATTCTGAACATGGTTCAGTCTTTTGCGAAATTCGGGATCTGTGGAGATACGATTGATTTGATTCTTAAAGCAAAATAAAATTGCAACATGGGGCTACAAATCATATGAAGAAATGAAATTTCAATTTAGCCCCTAAGACTTTCAATTTCTGAATTGAAGTTTGGATTAGTGTGTAGTCTTGGATTAGGAATATCTAAACGTATTTTAGCCATAACTTTTTCTATGGTAATCCAAATGAGGTGATTCTTGATTTAGATTAAACTAGGGAAATAGGGCTATATAATTGTAATGAAGACATCGAGTTTCAATTTTGTGTTTAAGAATGCCAATTTTAGGATGGAAATAATGTGCTGAAAAATGTGTTAGCATAAGACATACCTGAAATGTTTTGAACATAACTTTTGATGTAATGCTCCAAATTGGATGATTTTGATGTCATTATGAAATTAAAACAATAAAGAACATTTATCTAGAAGGAAGTTTTGACAAATTCCTTCAAATTGATAATGCGAAACAAATCTGAAAGTAAGTATGAACTAAAGTAAAGTGCAGGGGCATTTTTGGAAGTTTACTCAAGGATTTAAGTTAGAAGGCTTACATGGAGGGGCTTATTTGTCATTTATCTTTCATTAAAGGGATTTTAAGTGGGTTGTCATTTTCCTAAGGAGAGAGCACGATACTTTGAGGGGAAAAAGAACAAAATAATAAGAGAAAAGAGAAGAGAGTAGCTTTCGGATGAGATAGAAGAAGGAAGGAGAAATGATGCAAGGGTGTTGATTTTATGGCCCTTCAAGCTAGTTTTTAAGTTGATTTCAAGGAAAAAGCATGGAAAATGATGAAAGCTTACTTTGGAAACCAAGAAAATTCATAAATGGTGGAGGTTGAAGGTAAGAGAAATTTTTAAGTTTTGAGTTTTTAGTGAATTATTGGTTTAGAATCATGGAAAATGATATGGGTTTGTATATTATGAAGTCAATTTTGGCGATTGCTAAGTATTGTGGATGTAATTTTAGTTGGAAATTAATTAGGGTTATGCCCAATTTTCTGAATTGGGGGTTTTGAAAATTTGTGATTTAGATGGCTTGATTATATGAGGAATTAGTGTTTTCTAAGTTCAATTTGAGGATTATGTTATTTATGAAATTGAATTTGGGTTAATTTGATCTAGGAAAATTGAAGCTAGGGACAAGCTTCTAGCATCGTTTCGAGGTGGTTAATGTGTTTATAATTTGAATTATAAGCTATTATTGTGTTCTTGGAAAATAAAGAAAGTGAAAAGAGTTTTTAAATGTTTATTTTAAATGATTAAAATCCCTTGCTTTTGGGAAATGATTTAAGAAAATGTAATCTTTATCGAATTCATTATTTTTCGAAAGATTTTGAATAAGTTGAGAATTTGCCTTTAATTGATGATTTTATTGTTTTGATCAAAAAGGTGAAATCGCTACATGAATTATGGATAATGTTTGTGCATTTGTGAATTTGATATTGTTTGATTTATGATTTGAAGAAATTACTTCGATTTATGCATTTTTTGTGTTTGAGTAATTAAGATTTTCGATATGTGAAATTATATGATACGATGTTCGATTATGACATGACATGTGAAAAACAAGATTTTGAAATATGCCTTCGGGCCATCCGTTTGCAAGTGTGAATTATGTGATATATGGGTTTGGTTAGGTCTCTTAAATGAGTCAGTGCACTGTCTCTTTTTAAATTAATGGCTTCTCCCGCCTGCCCGTTAGTGGCACTGGAGTTTCGATTTCGGACTCCCATAAGTCACGGCTACACCGAACCGTTATACGGGAAGGTGTAGTACATTCCGTTCGTGGCTGCACAGGACCGCTATGCGACAATGTGCAGTACGTTTCGTTTTGGACCGACCCAAACTGTTTGATATGTTTTATGTTTTGATTTGTGATTTTATGTGATTGCATTCATGTTGTTTTTGAAATTGCTTATGATTTATGAAAATTGGAGAAAATTGAGAAATGAAAAAGTGAGCCTTCAACTGTGAAGTTTGAGAAATTGTTTATGAGTTCTTTTGAAATGTTAAAAAGTTTGAAAATGAGCTTTTGTTAAACTTCCGATTGTGAAATGTTTAAAAATGGCAAGCGTCTTGAAAAATTGTTTTTGCTTATTGTTCGTTTTATAAACATATTATCCACGAGCTTTGTGCTCACCCCCCCTTTCATCCCCATCTTCAGGTTTTGAGCAGGAGATCGGATGAAAGACGGTTAAGACATTAGTTCAATGTTTGCATGTGTCTGTAATTTGTGTACTTTGGATTATGGATTTTTGGCTATGTATATGGCTTAAATTGTCATTGTTGTATTACAAGCATTTATTTCGGGATGTATATGAATTCGGGATTTGGGTGTTGATTTTAATTATGAATTGTATACGATTATAATTAGTTTAGGTTTTGGATTTGATTTATGAAATTGTTTATGGAATTGAGATATGATTGTTGATTTGGCTATGGATGTGATGAATTATGAAATTGTGTTTATAAAAGAGTGTGATGTATTGTAATTCTAAAAATTTTGGATTTTTGATGTTGGTGTGATTGTTTGGGAATTTCAGAAGTGTGTTTTAAACACTTTGCAGGTTTGGGTTAGTCAAAATGCAATTGTTATGCTGCCGAAATTTTGTCAGATAATAAGTTAAAAAAGAATTAGATGTTTAAAAGATGGATTATGGGATTTATATTATTGTTAAGAAGATTACTATGATTTGAGATTATTTGAATGAGATCGACTAAAGATAAAAGAAATGAAAAAGAAAGGAATAAGAAAAAGAAAAGAAAAAAATTTATACCGGATTTGGGATGTCTTAGGGTTTCCAACGCGACATTTTCCTTTTCTCTGTTTTTGATCTTGGATGTCGGATCTGTTTTGTTAAATTTTTGTTTCGCTTTCGATTTGATATGTATTCGATTACGTATTTGTTGTTATCCGATTAGATTGTTTGAGTTGTTTCAAATCATTTCCTTTTGGTTTTCGTCCGTTCATTCGCATTCGATTTGGCCCAGTTTTGGGTATCCGATTCACCTATTCGATTTGTCTTCGTATTCGATTTCGATATGTATTCGCCTTGATATCTGATTTGCTTTCAGTTTTGCCTTTTCTTTTGCTTTGTGATTTCGTTCCGCACTTCATTTCCATATTCGTTTCTGCTATTTCCGGGTGGGATCCGGTCTCTGGATCGGATCCCAATAGTTATGGTATCAGAGCCCAGTAATAGGATCTGAACTGGGCGCATAAGATTGATAAGAGTTTGTGATAGAATGGAATTAGTCAAGATGTGATCTTGATGTGAATGACCTATCATGTAATGGAATTGTAAGCATGTTTTGATTAAGGTGTCAAAATTGTGATTGATTTTAGTAATATGTTAGGGAAGATGAGATTGAAATTTCTTGATGAGTGAGATAAATTGAGTTTAATTATACATATGTGAGAATGTGATAAGATAAAGTTCATACCAAAGTGATTGTTTGATGAAGATGACAAGGATTTTGAGTGATTTTAGGAAAGTGTTTTTGAAATTGAGATTTGAAGTTCATGATGGATTAGGTTGATTTGATTTTGTATATGCATTTGTGAGATGAAATGAGAAATATTTGAAAGATGAGCCTGATGATAGGAATATATGTATAGATATGATATGGGTGGTATGTGATTCAGGAACTGAGAAATTGTGAAGAGATTGAGTAATATGTATGATGAGGAAATTAGATAAGAAAAAGTGATTGACTATGATCTTTTGGAAAGAAATTAGTTAAGAGATTGTGTTCTCAGTAGGAATTTCGAGGACGAAATTCTTTTAAGAGGTGGAGAAATGTTGGACTTCGATTTTTGAGTGAAATTTAGAAATATTAAGTGAAATTAAAGGAGTGGTTTACTATATGTATTATGTTATGGATGTATTTATGTTTAAAGGCAATTGATAAGAAAAGAAATGTTTGATTTTGATAACTTTGGGATTGACTAGATTGGTATGAGTTATGGAAGTTAAATGAATGAGTTTACTGAAATAGAGTTGAAAAGCAATAAATAAAGAGAAAAAGTGTGAAAATTTGAAGAATTAAGAAAGTTGACTTTTGGTTATAGAAAGTTTAACTTGAGAGTTGACTTTTTGATTTAGGCCAAATTTGAGCAAATGATCTTCATGAAACTTATAGCTTATGTTGAAATCTTTCTGTCGCCATAAAGTTTGATAATTTTCGATAACGGGAGTGAAAGTTATGGTCAGTCAAAGTAAAGCTATTTTACTTTGACTTTGAAAATGTTTTTAAATATAGTATTGTGCATGCTGTGTTTTGAGAAAAATTCTAGACTAATATGTTTTGAATTGATTTAAGTGGTCTTCTTGAAAGTCATAGAAGATTTTCCAAGCTTTACAATGATGTATATTATGAAATTAGTGGATGTGAGGATTGGAAGATATGAAATGTGGAAGTTTGGATGTGTTATAGGTTGACCTATGTTATGGATGAAACTTTGACTGAGAAATTGACTGAGTTAGAGGTTGAATTAGCTTTTAAGTTTTGCATGAAAGTTGAAGATTTTGATTTGATCTTTAGTTTGATATAAGTATGCAATTTTTGGAGCATGGAATAATAACTTATGATTTTTTTAGCATGATTATTAGAAGACAAAACTTTTGATTGAAAAATTGACTCCCTTAGAAGTCAAATTGATTTTTCAATCCTTCATGAAAGTTGTAGGCGACTTTCTGACCTTTTCATTGATATAAAGTAAGAAATTTTTAGACTTTGGAGTTGAAAGATACAAATTTTCAAATTTGAGTTATTATTTTAGGGTTTTATTAATCGGACAAAATCTGTGATTAGAAATTTGATTACTTTAAAGATGGAATTAGTTTTCGAGTTCTTCATGGAAGTTGTAGAGCTTCCTTTAAGCTTTCTATTGATATCAAATTTGAAATTCGGAATTAAGAGCTACGATTTTTGAAAAATTTTGGATATATATATATTGAAAAAAAATCGAAAGCCCTCTCGCGAGGGCGACGTATCGCCCCCGCGAGGAGAGTCTTTTTTATGCAAATTATTTTTTTTAATTTATTAATTTATTAATTATTAATTCTATCTTATAGGAAATATAACCTTTTCCGATTCTTTTACTCTTATCTTTTCCGTTCGACATCCGATTGACTTGGTTTTCGAAGCGTTGGATTCCTAGGACAATTCTATACATCCTCATGGGAAAATTATGAATTTTTTAGATTAAATTGAGGATGATTACTTTAATAAAAGTGAGTTAGGAAATATTCTGAATATGGTTTAGTATTTTGTGAAATTCGGGATCTGTGGAGATCCGATTGATTTGATTCTTAAGGCAAAATAAAATTGTGACATGGGGCTACAAATCATATGAAGAAATGAAATTTCAATTTAGCCCCTAAAACTTTCAATTTTTGAATTGAAATTCGGATTAGTGTGCAGTCTTGGATTAGGAACATCTGAACGTATTTTGGCCATAACTTTTGCTCTGGTAATCCAAATGAGGTGATTCTTAATTTAGATTAAACTAGGGAAATAGGGCTATAATTGTAATGAAGACATCAAGTTTCAATTTTGTGTTTAAGAATGTCAATTTTAGGATGGAAATAATGTGCTGAAAAATGTGTTAGCATAAGACATACTTGAAATGTTTTGAGCATAACTTTTGATGTAATGCTCCAAATTGACAATAAGGAATATTTCTTTAGAAGGAAGTTTTGACAAATTCCTTCAAATTGATAATGCGAAACATATTCGAAAGTAAGCATGAACTAAAGTAAAGTGCAGGGGCATTTTTGGAAGTTTACTCAAGGATTTAAGTTAGAAGGCTTACATAGAGGGGGCTTATTTGTCATTTATCTTTCATTAAAGGGATTTTAAGTGGGTTTTCGTTTTCCTAAGGAGAGAGCACGACACTTTTAGGGGAAAAAGAACAAAATAATAAGAGAAAAGAGAAGAGAGTTGCTTTCGGATGAGATAGAAGAAGGAAGGAGAAACGATGCAAGGGTGTCGATTTTATGGGCCTTCAAGCTAGTTTTGTTGGGCCCGAATCCCGGATCCCTATTCCCGAGATGGCCCCTCGGGCTGCGCCTGCGACGAGCTCCTAAACCTTCAGACCCGATCCCAACATCCATACAATTTCAATACAAACACATACACACATTCTACACATGCATTCCATCTATGAATTAAACACCCCATAAACCAAGGGGCTTCATGTCGTAAAAACCCGAAGGAAATTCAAACAAGCATTCTCAAAATAGCATATTACAGAATAAAGTTTAAATCCAAAATACATGAATATGCTCTATGATGATATGCTCGGAGGGCCAACCAAATACTAACGTAATACAAAGCTCCTAACTAGCTTGATTCTGATGCCTTGCAAGATCAACGATCGTCTCGTTCTGCACCTGAAGAGAGGGAGATAATGGGGTGAGCTGCGAAGCTCAGTGGCATATACATTTATAGCCATTGGCAACGAGCCACACATTCAAGCATATATATATATATATATACACACACACAAGCATATAGCAAGTCATCAATCTATCAATTTTCAATCCTCACAAGAATATGTCATATGATTACACAACATAACAATTCATCATGCATCATGCCCAACAAATCAATAATGAATGCACACAAATGGCTCAAGAGTTCCGTAAAACGATCCGGATAAACTGAAGTTTATATCGTAAACAAAACGAGTCCGATTTCTCAAGGATCTCGTGGCCTCAAGCGGGCAGTCGGGAGAAGGCTTTTCATCAACGTGCACGTGACTATCCATCCGTTACTCTCTCACCCAAACAAAGCACATAACCATTCGTTTCATGCTCAAAGCATTTTATCAAAGATTTCATACTTTTCGTTCTTTTCATTCTTGCAAAATGCCATAAGGCCTATCAAGGCCGTACATAATCATGATCACAATGCATTTTCAATATTTCTTATAATTCAACACAAGCAGTGTCACACACATGCAAGCAAGCATACACATATTGCCCATACACACAATAACCATAAATATATTACCCACCTAATATCGCTCGAGAATCCAACTCACTGTTGTCCTTCCTCTTGCGATTGGGTCAGGTCGGCTTGGTTTCATATAACAAACCAAGTTCCCATTCAAACAATATTGAAAGGAAATAGTCAAAAAGCTTAAAACATAAAAGCACTAGCATTAAAAGTCTACATTCGACTTCCACCTAAATTCCCGAATCCTAAGAGGCAAATTCCGAGCTTCCTTTATTCATAAAACTTGTAGCCCTCTATCTCTAGATCACAAAGAATCTAAAATCACCTCAATTGGACATTTACACCAAAAGATATGCCCAAAAATCTCTTTCAGAAAACTGGGGGCTCGCCGCGGCGAAACCCCGCTCGTCGTGGTGAAAGGCTGTGCTCTCCGTGGTGTGCACGCAAGTGTGCGCCGCGGCGTACACCATTTCTCGCACGTCGTGGCGTGCCCTTCCTCACACGTCGCGACGAATATAATTGCACATGTCGCAACGAACTCGCACGTCGCGACGTGTTCATACGCACGTCGCGACGTGCGGGCCTAGAGAATGACTCCAAACCCGATTTTCCAGCATTTTCTCATCCCCAATCTTCCCATCTTGCAAAGTCAACACATTTAAACCTTGACTCAAGTCTCATACTACATTTCTAACCCATTCAAACCTCAAAAACAGTCATAAGATCATCAACGCAAAGAAATCTATATATTTTTCCCCTAAAACCCTAAACCACCGATTCTAACAAAAGCACTCCATCTTAGGGTTTCATGCAACCAAAACAAGATTAAACAAAGCGAAACTTACCCAGAAAATGTCCCGAATCTGTCGAAAATCTCTCGGATCACAAACCCTATTTTTCTCTTCTTCTTCCTCCACCAACGACAACTCTCTCTTCTCTTCTTCTCTTTTCTCACTTTTCTTTTTCTTTCTTTCCCTTCTAATTCCTTTCTTTTAAGTCCAAATGGGTAAGAAAAGACCAAAACACCCCTCCTTGTAAAGCCTTAAGCTCTCCCACCTAAGTGGTCTTCCTAAAATGCCCTTACACATTTTTATCCCTAAATTTTCATTAAAACCACATTAAACTCAAATAAAACTTCAATTATCCACTAACACTCCCAATATCATCAAACTAAGGCATAATCACATAATTAACACAATTCATGCTTAATGACATCATTAAAAAAATTCAGGGCCCAACAAGTTTTTATGTTGATTTCAAGGAAAAAGGATGGAAAATGATGAAAGCTTACTTTGGAAACTAAGAAAATTCGAAAATGGTGGAGGTTGAAGGTAAGAGAAATTTTTAAGTTTTGAGTTTTTAGTGAATTATTGGTTTAGAATCATGGAAAATGATATGGGTTTGTGTATTATGAAGTCAATTTTGGTAATTGCTAAGTATTATGGGTTTAATTTTAGTTGGAAATTAACTAGGGTTATGCCCAATTTTGTGAATTGGGGGTTTTGAAAATATGTGATTTAGATGGCTTGATTATATGTGGAATTAGTGTTTTCTAAATTCAATTTGAGGATTATGTCGTTTATGAAATTGAATTTGGGTTAATTTGATTTAGGAAAAATTCAATTGGAAGAAAGAAAGAAGCAAAGGTCAAGTGAAGCTAGGGACAAGCTTCTAGCATCGTTTCGAAGTGGTTAATGTGTTTATAATTTGAATTATAAGCTATTATTTTGTTCTTGGAAAATAAAGAAAGTGAAAAGAGTTTTTAAATGTTTATTTTGAATGATTAAAATCCCTTGCTTTTGGGAAATGATTTAAGAAAATGTAATCTTTATCGAATTCGTTATTTTTCGAAAGATTTTGAATAAGTTAAGAATTTGCCTTTAATTGATGATTTTATTATTTTGATCAAAAAGGTGAAATCTCTACATGAATTATGGATAATGTTTGTGCATTTGTGAATTTGATATTGTTTGATTTATGATTTGAAGAAATTACTTCGATTTATGCATTCTTTGTGTTTGAGTGATTAAGATTTTCGATATGTGAAATTATATGATATGATGTTCGATTATGACATGACATGTGAAAAACAAGATTTTGAAATATGCCTTCAGGCCATCCGTTTTCAAGTGTGAATTATGTGATATATGAGTTTGGTTAGGTCCTTTAAGTGAGTCAGTGCATTGTCTCTTTTTTAAATTAATGGCTTCTCCCGCCTGCCCGCTAGTGACACTGGAGTTTCGATTTCGGATTTCCATAAGTCATGACTACATCAGACCGTTATACGGGAAGGTGTAGTACGTTCCGTTCACAGCTGCACAGAACCGCTATGCGGAAATGTGCAATACATTCCGTTTTGCACCGACCCAAACCGTTTGATATGTTTTATGTTTTGATTTGTGATTTTATGTGATTGCATTCATGTTGTTTTTGAAATTGCTTATGATTTATGAAAATTGGAGAAAGTTGAGAAATGAAAAAGTGAGCCTTCAACTGTGAAGTTTGAGAAATTGTTTTTGAAAAGTTAAAAAGTTTGAAAATGAGCTTTTGCTAAACTTCTGGCTGTGAAATGTTTAAAAATGTCAAGCATCTTGAAAAATGGTTTTTGTTTATTGTTTATTTTATAAACATATTATCCACGAGCTTTGTGATCACCCCCTTTCATCCCCATTTCCAGGTTTTAAGCAGGAGATCAGATGAAAGACGGTCAAGACATTAGTTCGATGTTTGCATGTGTCTGTAATTTGTGTACTTTGGATTAGGGATTTTTGGCTATGTATATGGCTTAAATTGCCATTGTTGTATTACAAGCATTTATTTCGGGATGTATATGAATTCAGGATTTGGGTATTGATTTAAATTATGAATTGTATATGATTATAATTGGTTTAGGTTTTGGATTTGATTTATGAAATTGTTTATGAAATTGAGATATGATTGTTGATTTGGCTATGGATGTGATGAATTATGAAATTGTGTTTATAAAAGAGTGTGATGTATTGTAATTCTAAAAATTTTGGATTTGAGATGGATGATTTCTGATATGTGAAGTACTGGCTATAGGTTTGTGTTTGTGTATGTTGAGATCCCGGAAGGAGGGTCCGGTGGATTTTGATGTTGGCGTGATTGTTTGGGAATTTTAGAAGTGTGTTTTAAACACTTTGTAGGTTTGGGTTAGTCAAAATGTAGTTGTTATGCTGGCGAAATTTTGTCAGATAATAAGTTGAAAAAGAATAAAAATAAGAATTAGAAGTTTAAAAAATGGATTATGGGATTTATATTATTGTTAAGAAGATTACTATGATTTGAGATGATTTGAATGACATCGACTAAAGATAAAAGAAATGAAAAAGAAAGGAATAAGAAAAAGAAAAGAAAAAAATTTATACCGGATTTGGGATGTCTTAGGGTTTCCAACGCAATGTTTTCCTTTTCTCTGTTTTTGATCTTGGATGTCGGATCCGTTTTTTTAAACTTTTGTTCTGCTTTCTATTCGATATGTATTCGATTCCGTATTTGTTGTTATCCGATTCGATTGTTTGAGTTGCTTCAAATCGTTTCCTTTTTGTTTTCGTCCGTTCATTCATATTCGATTTGGCCCAATTTCGGGTATTCGATTTGTCTTCGTATTTGATTTCGATATGTATTCGCCTTGATATCCGATTTGCTTTCGGTTTCGTCTTTTCTTGCGCTTTGTGATTTCGTTCTGCACTTCGTTTCCGCTATTTTCGGTTAGGATCTGGTCTCCAAATCAGGTCCCAACAACTTATGTTTTGTATGGTACCATAATAGTGAATATGATTGCTCTAACATGCCATTCTCATAGGGTATGTTCTTGAATATGCTCTGGATGTTCTATTATATGCTTAATGGTAGTGGTGTGTTACAGTAAGTGTAGATTTACTTAGGTCACACATTCGTATAACTTATTTGTAGTTATTTGCACTAGTCTAACTTTGGGACTATGGGAAGAGGAATTAAAATCACCCAATTGGTTAGGAGATTAGAATTGGTCAAAGAAGAGTGAGATTTGATGCTGGTTAGTGCTCCAACTCCTCTCATTGTTGAGATTCTACAAGACATAAGGATGCTAGAGCTTTAGAAGGATGTATGAGATCAAAAATTTTCTCTTATTAGTACACCACCACAATTAATGGTGGAGGTTCACCTATAAGAGGCATAGGCTATGAGTGTGGAGCATATGCCAATATTGACACTACCCTAGCCCATAAGTTATATACTTGCCTTTTAGCCTCCTAACCCATTATACACAAACTAATAGATGAATTGCTTAGGAGCTACTTTGATAAGGTTGACATAAAATCTCGATGTGGAGATCCCCACTACTAGTCTGACCTGTTGAACCTACACAAGGGAAGGTAAAAATATAGGAGCATGAGGTGGACACAAAAGAGCACATAATTAATATAAAGCCAAAAGAGACAACAAGAGATGAGTAGACGAAGGAACGTATTGTGCCATTGGTTCAGGGATAATAAAGGGGCATTATTACTACACTTGATCATGAATTAGAGAATTAGAAGGATACACAAGTAGTGGCTGCTATGCCATCTCTTAAAGATTCAGCGGACATAAGCTTTATAGATGTTATGATAGATCCATGGATGATAGTGCCATATGTCCCAACATCAAACTATCCTTATCAAGACATTTTTTTGAATATTTTCCTCTTGTATCTTAGTTTAATTAATTTTTTCACTCATGTTTTATTAGGTGTCTCCACTGTGTCAAATGGTACTTAAATGGAATGTTGAGTATCATATAATTTTAACAAAGCTTGGCCTATATGTCTTATATCAAGAAAGTACAAGTCCTCTACCATTTTGTTACCCCCTTTCACCTTATTTTCATTGCTTTTGTATGCCTTTTACATTTAAGACAATGCCCATCTCCAGTATAGGGGAGATACCCACTTATCAATTTTTGTTATGGATTTTTTGATAAAAATCAATTCTTTGATTTTTTTTTTCTTTGAAAGCATACTAATAGAGATAATTAACTATGAATTTGATTGTCTAGTGTTAATGAATAAGTGAATTCAATTATTTTAGATTTACATCTTGATGCTTTTCAAATAAATGTGTATGTATCGAGTAAGTGTGATTTCCTTTGACATTTTCATTATCAATTTTAAAAAAAAAACTATGAATAATTAAGAATTAAATATTTCAATCCACTTGCTTCATACCAATAAAAAGGTTTAAGTTAAAGAGTGATATTAGTAATCGAAGACAATGACCTAGTTGAGTAACTAGGATGTAGTAGCCCATTCTTATACTTAGGAATTTAATTGTTAGATTGAGTAATCATATGAGAATTTATAAAGTGCATTTCATTTTCATACATCACATTTGCATATACATGTAACTCATGATTTAGGGACATTGTAAAAATAGCATATGCACTCACTGATATATCCCAGGGTATGAAAAATCTTAAATGATTATGACGTGCTTGTGTGTTGATTATGTTTTGAATTTTGTTTCATCAATTAAAATTAGTGAATTGGGAATTTATTGATCTAATTGAGTGATTGATAAAGTGATATGTGCATTTATTCTAAGAAAAGTGTTAAAAGGGCAGCATAAAATGTTACATGGAAATTTAGGTTGAATGAGCTTATAAGATGGTGATATGTGGAATCAATAATAGAGTGACAATTGGTCTAAATAAAAGAGAGAAAAATGGAGGTATAGTTGAGTGACCTACGATCTAGAGATTAAATGACAAATGGATTAATAAGGGAGTGACAATTGTGAGTGAAGGAGAAAAACACATAGCATACCTCTTAGCTTGACACTTGATATGACACATGTCCATTTTCTTCACCAAACACCTCACCGACATCTCTCTCACTTGTAAGACCACCTTCTTTCATATTTTGGTCTTATGTTTTCTTCTTCTTTCCACCCACCTATGACACTTTTACACAATCCTAAAACCCTTAAAATTTTGCTAAAATTTCGTAAACGTTATCTTGTAAATTGAAACCCCTTTAATCCCATCTTGTTCTTAATGTATGTTTGATGCTTGGGATGTAACATCCCATCTCCTATAGAAAGGGTATTTTGGTAAATTGGGACAGGTTAGAAATATTGAATTATATCTCGGCATGCACATACAACATTTAGCCTCTATGATTCACGATTAGTTGCACATGCACATAGTATACATGCATTCATGACATTTTTCGGCTTAGGTTTCAAATCGAGATTCTTTGTGAAAATTATGGGCTAATCGTATTTGAAAAATTTTTCTGAGTGCGCCATAAATTGTTTTACATTTTTAGGGATTTATAGAAATTTTTCTGGAATTTTTCGGGTTCGTGCATCTTAATCAAAATTCCAAATGACGATCGAGTGGGCCTTTTCATATCTGAAAAGGAACTGCATAATGGCATAGGATTAGTGAATAAATAATTATGAAATTGTTTTTGATCCTAGCATAATTGGGATTAAGTTTTTATTAGATTAAAGTTATGATTAATTTATGTTAATTAACTACAAATTTGTCTTTTTCCATTTTAAAAAGCCAAGTGGCTTCTTGATTTAAATGAATTTGTCCTATATGAAGCCTCACCATCGACTTTCTCCAATGTTCTACTTAGAAACTCATTATGAAAGCTTGAAAACTCATCTTTTTATTTCTCATCCGAAGCTTGCAAGTTTCCTTTTCTTTGAGTTTGTTTCTTTCCCATCGAAAATTCCTCCCTTCCATATAAGTTCCACCTACCAATTGCTTGCTTCTCTCCACAAACAAACTAAGTTGAAGCCTTAAGTTGAAGATGGTCCATGTGTGGTTGGTGATAGCCGTAGGTGAAGGATTGATATAGAAGATAGTGTGAACTTGAAGAAGTAAGGAGTATCTAAAGCTTGAACTTATTTAAGGTAAGAGTTGAGTTTGTATTCATTCTTTTGATTGTTAAAAGCATTTATGGGGATCATTAATGCATGTATTTGATTATGAAAGTAGTAGGTTAGAATGGGTTTAATGCATGTTTGTGTAAGGGAATTGGTTATGGTAGTTAAAAATAGGTGATAAGTGAGGTTATTAATGATGTTTATGATGTCTAATTCATGGAAATAAAGTATGGGAATTGTATATATGTGTGCTGCCATTTTTGTGTTATTATAGAAGAGTTTGTTGTGATGAGGTTGTGGTTGAATTAGAGGTAGGAATGGATGCTTAGTCATGTGTTGATGATGTTAGAAGTGATAGAAGTTAAGTTGTTGATGAAATCTGGAAATTGAGTTTTTGACCTATTGGAATATTTTGATCATAACTAATTATGTAGGAATGCAAATGAGGTGAGGTTTGTGGCCACTTAAACTTTGGGATGTTGGCTTTATTTTAGTGTGAAATAGGTGTTGTTAAATTGTAATGTTATAAGGTCGAAAAGTTACATGGAAAGTTACTGTTTTATTGCCTGTGAACAGTAACCGACACTATGACCTGATTATTTTGTTGATTTTTATAAATTAATTGATATGGAATTTAGGAAAATGGTCTTCATGAAAGTTGTAGCTTATTGAGTTAGCTTTCCATTTCCACTGGTCTTGATATTTTTCGAGTTGTGTATTAGGAGATATGATTTGATAACTATTGACTGTTTTTATGCATGAGTGAAACCAAGCTGGATTAGCAGATTTGGAGTACATTCTGTTTTGGAGTAATTTTAGTAATTTTTGTGAACTGAACTGGTGTTAGGGGTCTACTGAAGAGTTTTAGATGACACACTGATCTTGAAATTGATTTATGGCTTATAATGTTTGGAAATCAGATGTGGGAGATATGGAATTTCAAAAGCTGAACCTAAATTGTGATGTTAAGTGTTGATTAGATCAGAAACTTGCATAGCAGATTTGAAATTGTTAGAAATCGAATTGGGGATTGAGACCTTCATGAAACTTGAAGTTTGAGGAGTTATCTTTTCAGGGATATAAAGTTTGGATTTTTCTGACTTGTGTATAGGGAGTTATGCTTGTTATAAGTGTACTGCTCAAATTGAATGATTTCGGGAACAGCAACATTGAGTGAATTAATTGACTTGTTTAGCAATGGCATTTGATTTTGGGTTGTTCATGAAAGTTGTAGAGGACATTGTGAACTGATTGAGCATATTTATGTGGTAATTTTTTGGCTCAATAATCAGTGAGTTTTTGAATTGGTAAGGTACTGTCCAGTGTTGATGGGCTTTGAGTAGGCAGTAGTTTTGATGGGATTTTTGACACCCTTAGAGGTAGAATTAATTTTTGTGGTCTTCTAGAGAATTGTAGAGGGTTTCATTAGCTTTCTAATGAGGTATAGTTTGTATTTTTCTAAATTGTGTGCTAAGAATTATGGTTGTTGGAAATTCAGATTGACAATAGGAAAAGAAAAGGGGAAGGAAGAGAGGTAGAATTTATTATTGTTTTTATTTTTATTTGGCATTAAGTGACCTAATGGTTTCTTTTGTCAATTTTTTTTCCGTCCGACGTCCGATTGACCTGATTCTTGAGGCATCGGATTTGTAACATATTGAATTTCATTTTATGAGAAATTGAGAATTTTTGGACGGAAAATTGACGTGGCCCCGGATAATTGTTCGGTAATCACTGTTTCGTTTAATTGGGGACCTATAGAGGTCCGAATTGCGCACCGTCAGCGCCAATAGTTTTCTAATTTTTTTTAGACGGATTTTAAGATGGTAAAATTTTGGTTTAGGGCAGGAATGCCATGAACATGCATTATACACGTTTTAATTATTCCATGTGCATTGTTTGGTCATTCTAACTATACAGTTAGTAATGTTTACCTATTTTAATTGCTATAGAGGCTCAGTTGGACCGTAGATCCACGGACGTGGCAGAGACTTCCCAGCATTAGCTCGGAAGTTATTAGGTGAGTAACCTAGATGGTTCCTCAATTATTATTTGGTTATATTTCGCACTTATACAACTGTGGAGATAATGGATGGGAATATGTGTGTTTGATTTTGATTGATTTCGGACCATGGGTGTCTGAAATATTTGGTATGAGATATCGAAGTGTTATATGTGATCTTCATGTGATTACTTGGAAATGACTTATGGGAATATGTTAAATGGGAATCGGTTATGGTGTGGATTTGGACATTTGCATTCATACATAATTGCATGATCAGTAATTGGCAGTTGTGACCAGAGCAGCCAACGAGAGCTTTAAGCTCAACGTGATTGGGCCTTGAGTCCACAGTGATTTAGAGCCTATGGCTCACTGATTAATGCGCTCTTTAAGGGACAGTTTCAGGCGCTCAGTCACAACAATGAATTAAATTGGAAAAGCGTCTCATACACATTTCATGTGCATTTGAATTGGGTTCTTTTGATTGATAATCATGTGGTACTTCTGAATGTGTTTGAGTGATATAACTATGTGAATTCTGTGTATATGCATGAATTGGGTGAACCATCGATGATGGTTCCTCACTGAGTTCGCAAACTCACCCAAAATTGCAAATTATTTTTCAGGACCGAGATAGTAGACTCATAGCTCCGGAGGGACTTTTCCTGCCGTGTAGATTGAGTTGGCAAGAGAAGTTATGGCACGCAGGTGGGTCAGCTGGCACTTTTTGGAAGGATGACCTAGCTAGCTTTTTGTTTGATTTTCTTTTGGGAACATGTATAGAACCTATCAGTTGTATAATTTACTGCTTTGAGGTTATGCAATGAAAATTTTATGGTTCCAAAAATTAGTGAATTTCATATTAATGCTTTATGATACTTGGATGCCATGTGGAGTGTCAGTTTGTTTGTAGCGCACCCTTATCGTCGGGTGTGTATCGGAATGACCTACGGGCGTCCCAGTACATATCCTATGGTATGGGGGTGCTACATTAGAGGCTTCCTTAGCTTATTGATTGAGGAAATCTTGAGACAAATAAGTAAGTATTTTATTACCTTATTGAGTTATATGTGGGCATAATATCCATAAAGATTGGTTAGGGATGAATTGAGATGAATTGCATGTAAGGTTGATGAAGAGATGTGCTTGAAATGTGATGAATGAATTGGTTTTGTTTTGATGTATGGAAACCCTAGGTTATAGATTGTTTTAAGAAGAATTAGGTTGAGATTAGAGGTATGTTGAAGATGAATTTATGTTAAAGAAATATGTTAATGTAATGTTCTTGGAATGGAAAAGAACTAGGGTGTAACATGTAAGATAGTAAATGAAACTATTTTTTTGATTGATGATGCCTAAGAGATCAATTGTTTATGAATTGTCAATTAAATGATTTTGGCTTAGAGTTTGAGAGGAAATGATGATAAATTGAAGTATAAGTGAGGTACAGTTGAATAACTATCATAAAGGAGTTAGAATTTGGAAGAAAATTTGAGAAAAAGAAAGGTGGGTCTTGGATCACATGTCCTACGATCGTGGGAATTTTATGTTTCCTTTCCACGATCATGGGAATGCTTACTAGAAAGGAGAGTTTGTGTTCTGTGTTCTGGTTGAGTCATATAAGGAAAAAATAGCATACATTGATACTTTAAGACTTGATTAGGGCTTAAAAAGAGCTTAGTTTGGTGTTGAATCAATTGATTAAGTGTTTGACGAGTTTAGTTTCTTAAATGATGTATAATTCAAGAAATGAGTTATTTGATATCAAGGAATATGAACTTGGAAAGTATGAGATGTCAACAGTATAAGGATGTTCTTATGAACACAAGCTTAGATGAATGAGTGAGTAAGATTTGTGTATAAGGTCACATATCTGGGATAGTTAATTGAGCATGCATTGAATATAACGCATATACATGTGTAAGTTTGAGCATTTATTTGATTAAATAAGTTAGTAATGTATAAATATGTTTGTATTGTATGATATAAAAACACAAATTGATCGACAACATTCAGACATTGCTGGATCGCCAAGGTAATAACTAATATGGAGTAAATAGTGAGTAACCTAGATGTGTGATCCCAATTGGATATGTGCTTCTGTTTGAATTGTTTTTATTTAATCTTATATCTATATATACATTGAAATGATATTGTTATGATTCTGATATTAATGATTCCTGACAATTGATTGTCCAAGGAGTTAAATATTCGGGACTGTATTAGGAGTGATAATACGTGTCTGTGAATGTGGGAAATATGTGTTCTCAACTGAATGTTGAATACCGGACTTTGATCCGAAGAATGTGATTTATGACTGAAATATATCGAATGTGAAATAATGAATGCATCATATATGAATTGTTTCATCTCATTATATCGAAATGCATGAAGATATAAAGGAGTTGTGACCGGAGTGACCCAAGTGAAAAAGAGCTTAAAGCTCATAAATGTTCACACAAAGCCACATGCTCAACGATTAATGAGGCCAGTATCTATAATGAGTATGGGACGAAATTTGAAATGAGCCCAATATCTACAACAGATATAGCACAATTAAATAGACGCTCGGTCACAACAAAATTAAAAAGAAAGTAGAGTCACAAGTGCATTTGCCTATGTCATGTCTTTATGTTAACTGTTGTGAGGAATTTACTGAATTGTGTTGAAATAGTAAATATAAAACGTTTATGTTCCTAATGTGTTTGTTAAAATATGAGATACATATATTGTGATTTCGTAGATAATTAAATAATCTGATAATTAAGATTTGATTTTAAATAATGTGATGTGTTTGAGAACTTGGATTATATATACTTGTGATATTGTATCCTGACTTGAGTGAATACGTCGACGATGGTTCACTCGCAAACTCATCAAAATTGCATCATTGATTGTCAAGTACCGGGACAACCTAGTTTCTAAGACAATCTAATAGCAACCTAGCATTGTTGATTTTCGAACTAGGAATGGCTCAAAGGTTTGTTCAGCTGATACTGAAGCATCTAGATAGAATATTTTGTTCCAAGACCTAGTTTTATGTTTTACACATTATATCGAGTTGCGAACTTTGACATGTAATGTATTGTACAAACAAGAGTTACGAGTGTAATATCACAATGGATATTTATGTTTATGAATCAAATGCAAGGAATATAATAACAATGTATGCTTATGTTCATGAATGAAATGAGAGAACTTAGTTTTTTAAAAATGTTTATGTTCTATATGATTCCATGATAAGTTGTGTCTTCTCTAACATGCTGCTTCCACGGGGTATCTGCTCAAATGTTCTCATGAATGTTGGGTATGTGCTTTATGGAAGTGGGATGTTACAATTTTTTTGTATTAGAGCATGGTTTGACATCTTTAGGGACATGTAGAATTCATTTAATATGATATCTAGTGAGAAATTTATATAGTGATTACAATTATTGTCTGTTATAGGTCGTCTGCTATAGGGGACCGAGTTGTCGAATAAGCTAACCTTGAGTCAATATGAGCCAATGGAGAGTCTCCTATGCCCTAGTCTAAGCCAATGCCCCTGAGGGTACCTGAGAGGAGAGAAAGGATGTATGACAAGCTTAGGAAATAAAAAGTTGTAGACTTCTAGAGAAGTACAGACCTTGTTGAGGCAGAGTGTTGATTAGAGACGACAAACAGAATATTAGACTAGATGGATTGTGAACCGGACGAGAGGTTTGATTATGTCATCTCATTACTACAAGGTACAGCTTACCAATAGTGGAATACCATTCCCGATAGTTCTGTCCGACCATGTAGATTAACTTAGGAAGACTTTTTTAGGGTTTTCAAAGAGAACTATATGCCTAAGATCTACTTGGATAGAAAGATTAAGGAGTTCCTCGATTTTAAACAGGGGAATATCACAATAACTAAGTATGAAGTGCATTTCAATGAATTGATGGGTATACTACAGCCTTGATTCCGACTGAGGAGGATAATTGTAGATAGTTCAAAGATGGGTTAAACATGAAAATCAGAATGAGGCTGGCAATTATCAATTTGAGCAGTTTCACAGAGTTAAAAGTTGCTTCGATCAGAATTGAGTAGTTACTGAAAGATAGATAAGTAGAGTATAAGCAGGATTCTAGAATGAAGAGGCCTGGAGAATTTCAAACTGATTCTGACAGAAGATTCAGTAAATTCCAGAGTAGACTATCATGATCATAGCCGAGATCGAGACAGCTAGGGTTTAGGCCGAGAGGCGACTCTGGTTATTCTGGTAGAGTTTAGGCATTTGGAGGGTAGACTTATAGCAGGCAACCACCCCAGATGCTTAACCGTGAACATTGTGGGAAGAAACATGGTGGTGAATGTTGGAAGCTATCTGAATCTTATCTACGTTGTGGCTCCATTAAGCATTAGATCAAAGATTGTCCTGCTATTGTTGTAGCACAATCGAGAGTGAGAGGAGGATCAGTAACTGAAATGATTGTTCCGTAGAGTAGAGCTGGTGGTACATGACAGAAATGTAAAGGCAGAGGTAGAGTAAGCTCTACAGGTCCTAATTTCAGGATAAGGACTGAGGTGCAGAGCAACCAATCATAGTCTTAGGCCAGGATCTATGCTATCACTAGACACGAGGCTCAAGACTCCCCAGATGTCATTGTAGGTGTGTTACATGTCTTTCAATTTGAGGCATTTGCATTACTAGATCTATATCTACTCATTCATTCATCACACCACATTTGGCATCTAAACTGCATTGTAAGAGAGAAATATTAAAATGTGGCCTAGTGGTGAGTACTCTAGTAGGAAAACCTACAATAATTGGGGAAGTATGTAAAGAGTGCATTATTTGGATTGATCAGGCTGAGTTGAAAGTTGACCTAATGGTCTTCCAATTGAGAGAGATAGATATTATCCTAGGTATGGATTGACTTACCACATATAAGGTTATGATGAACTGCCATACCAAGTAAGTGATTATTGAATTCCCTACTCAGCCGAGGGTGATATTTTGAGGTTTAGTCAAATAGTACCAGTTAGATTAATTTCCTCGATGAGTGCCTTTAAACTGATTTGGGGTGGTTGTGAGGCTTACTTAGCCAACATTACTGACACTCTTATTGGGAAAACGATCTATGATATTCATGTTGTTAAAGATTTCTCAGACATGTTTCCCAGTGAATTATTAGATTTACCCTCAGAAAGAGAAGTGGAATTTATTATTGACTTAGTTCGAGATGTTGCTCCTATATCGATTTCTCCATATAGGATGACACCTATGGAACTTAAGGAACTTAAGACCCAATTGTAGGAATTGTTGGATAAGGGCTTTATTAAAATAGAGTATCACCTTGGGGAGCTCCAATATTATTTGTGAAAAATAAATATGGAACTTTGAGGCTTTGTATCGATTATAGACAGTTGAACTCGGTGACAGTGAAAAATAAACATCCTTTACTGAGAATTGATGATCTACTTGATCAACTGCAAGGAGCTCAGGTATTCACTAGATTGGATATGTGATTAGGGTATTATCAATTAAAGATAGTAGTTGCTAATGTATCAAAGAGTGCATTTAGGACCCGATATAGACATTTTGAGTTTTTAGTGATGCCTTTTAGACTGACGAATGCTTCGGCAACTTTTATGACACTGATGAATAAGGTATTTCAGCTTTATCTAGATCGCATTGTGATTGTATTTATTGATGACATATTGGTATACTAGAGAAGTAGTGAAGAACATTTCGAGCATTTGAGGTTGGTCCTACATATTATAAGGGAGAAACAGTTGTATACCAAGTCTAGTAAATATGAATTTTAGCTAAATCAAGTGGTATTTTTGGGCCACATAGTATCTGGATAGGACATACAAGTGGATCCAAAGAATGTTGAAGCAGTAATGAAATAGGAAGCCCTAAGGAATGTATCCAAGAATTGGAGTTTTCTTGGATTAGCATGATATTATAGGAGGTTTGTCGAGGGGTTTTTCTTGATCTCAGCCTCTTTGACAAAGCTTCTAAAGAATGTACCCTTCAGATGGACAGATGAATGCTAGAGGATTTTTTAGGAATTGAAACAACGACTGACTACAACACCTATGTTAGCCATTCCATCTGAGTCTGGAGGATATGTAGTATATAGTGATGCTTCACACTGAGAGTTAGGATGTCTTTTGATGCAGTATGGCAGAGTAATTGCATATGCATCGAGATAGTTGAGACCCCATGAATTTAACTATTCGATCCATGATTTAGAACTTGATGCAGTGGTATTTGTTTTGAAAATTTGGATACACCATTTATATAGTGAGACATTTTAGATATTCATGGATCACAAAAGTTTTAAATATGTTTTGAGTAAGAAGGAGATGAATATGAGACAAATGAGATAGATTGAGTTGCTAAAAGATTATGATTGTATAATTGAGTATCATCTTAGTAAAGCTAATGTTGTGGTTGATACTTTAAACAAGAAATCTAATAGTAGTGTGGCACATATTCAAATTTCAAGGTTACCAAGGCTAGTACAATCGAGAGTATTTGTAGCACCCCACTCCCGACGAGACCCGAACCCGACATCAACAGTGATATCCGAGCCCGTGACCCGCGAGGGTGGCGTACTAGAACAATCACTACCTTTTTAAAACTCGTTATAACATTTATCTTCTCTTTCAAAAACAGTTGAGTGTGCAAAACAATAATGATTTGGCCCAATTATAACAAAACATTTGCAATTACAAAACAATTTCAATTATAAACCAATTTCAGTTATACCATACAAGTACACATAAATCAAAAGGGCCCACTGAAACAATTCACTACTCTAATGCAGATGTGATGACACCGATCCCGGCCGATACTACGCTTTGCTAGCGGTAGACATACTCCCGTGTGTCTAACGGGGTACTCTTCACTTCCTGAAAAATAGATGCAATGTTGGGTGAGTTTGCGAACTCAGTGAGAAACCATCATCGATGGTTCACCCAACTCATGCATTCACAATCATATACACATAACACACAGTAGCACTTACAGTAATATCACATGCAATTTCCTTATTCACATTTCACAGTCATTCACGGTCAATTTACATTTTCATGAAGTCATATACATATGCAATGCCCATGAGACACTTTCAATTTTCGTTTCGTTGTTGTGACCGTACTTTGATCATTTACGTTGAGCGGTGGCTCTGAAATCGTTGGCTTGATATGCCTGCGGTGAGCTGAGGCTCTATCGGTCGTTGGACTGAGGTCTGTCGTTGAGCTTAAAGCTCTATAATATACATTGGGCATGATGTGCCTGAAAGCCCGATGGATTTAGCACGATGCATTGAGCTGTGGCTCTGCATAAGTTAGTACCACCGGTCACAACTACTATTATCGATCATTTACTATGCATGAATGCACATGTCACTTTCCAATTTCAATTATTGCATTTCTATTTCCAATTTCAATTAATTACTATTTCGATCATTTCCCGATGTCCTCGGACTTTTAGTCCGTATTTCATTCCTATGCTTTTACATTTCATTTCATTAACACATTTACAATCCAATTTACTCATGCATTTACATACTTATTCACATTTGCACTTCAATATCACAATCCAATATTTGAACACCCATGGTTGAAATCAATCAAATCACTCAATCACATATATCCATCCTTGCTTCCTCATGGCAATCAATGCATATAATTAATAAACACATAAGGTTGAGAAACCAACTAGGTTACTCACCGCACTTCCGAAACTACTGACACGGAAGTCCCAATATCGTCAAGTGGAGTGTCGATCCATCTAACCTCTATGTCAATTCAAATAATTCACATTACCATTTTGGCCAATATCAATTCAATAATACATATTTAACAAATACGATAAATACTATACATGTTATGACATTCCCAATCAATTCCCGATTCCTCAATTTGATCACTCTCTTACTAATCCATAACACTTTCAATTATAATAAACCAATTTACCAATTTCCATAGTCTATAATCACATTTCAATTAAAATCATATTCACTAATCATTTGTCATTCGATCCCGATAATCATCTCGATTCAAATTCAATTTCCATTCTTACCGATTCAATATTCGTAGTCTCCAAATTCCAATTAATTTCTAGAAACCAATTATTTGAAATCAATCTTAAACTCATTACTTGTAACAATCATCTTATAATCACTTAATTTCATTTCTTCTAGATTGAAATTCCTATTTTCTCAAATACCACTTTGATCCATAACCAATCCAATTTAAATCCCAAAATTCTCCAAATTCAAAACCTCAAAATCTCATATTCAAAATCGGTCTCCCTCGCCATGACGTCCGATCCTTCGTCGGCGTAAAATCTATTGCTAAATCATGACGTGCGGCCTACTGACCCGCTAAATCATGGCGTATGAATTAAAAATCAATTATTCGTCGCGATGTGCGAGTTAAAGGGGCTCGCCGCGGCGTGTTCATCACACGTCGCGACGTGCAAACCCAAAAACTCGTTCGAAACCCAGAAATTTCGCAGATCCTCTGATATAAATCATCCCAAATCCATTCTAAACACTCTCAATCAGTTTTAAACCTTAAACCCAACTTATTTCTATCCTCAAAACATCATTTAACTCATTTTTCATCAAAAACCCAAATCAAAACCAACAAAAACCCTATCATCGACATTTTCCAACTTTCTAAACAATTTCTTACTCAAATCTATGATTAAATAGCATAAACAAGTATAAACTTACTTGATTCAAGGTTCAATCCGTTGAAAATCCGTCAAACAACTCCAAATCCACGATTTCTCACACCCACGACCGTCGACGAAGGCGAAGAGAAATGAAGAAATAAGCTTACCTTAAGCTTATACATATATATATATGAGATCCTCCACTTCATGTCCAATTCTTAAGGTCTAACACGTCCGATTCTTATTCTATTTTACTCCCAATTTCGCGCTACTCATAACCAAAAATTCCCAAAATCATAATTCAATTTATTTCATATTATTTGTCAATCAATCTCGGACCCGGAATCACATTAATCAGTCCCTTAGCCAAATTTTCCGGTCCGGATCCAAAACTCTAAAAATTCTGGAAAAATTCTCATAAATTCACAAAATTAGGAAATGCTCATTCCTATACTCAATTTCCAATTTACTTTTCTCTATAATCCATTTCATTCCAATTTCATATTCAAAACCCAATTATACACTTACTAAATATCCAATTTTCACAAACCAATTCTCATATGTACAATTTTGATAAATTCCCAATTGCACAATTAAGTCAATTCACATCGGACCAATATAACCAATTTCCAATTTCACAATCAAGTCGGGAATTGTCATACATGTATGTACATATATATATACTTATGCAGTCAATAATCATTTATCAATGACTATCAAAACTGTAATGCATGTGCAATGCAACACTTTGCCTGTACCAAATCCTAACCCGATCCAAATTACCAATCTACCCGTCACTCCGATAACGGGATGTTACAGTATTAAATGTTGAGTTGAATTTGGGATAAAAAGAAACATTGTTGGATACACTAAAACTTAGGTCATTATTACATGAAAGGATAAGGAAAGCTCAAAGTAAAGATCCAGAATTAGAGAAGTTTATTGAGAAGTTGAAACAAAATTTAAATTCTGAGCTTGAATTGAGAGATAATACTTTATGGTTGAAACAGAGATTGTGTGTAACTGATGTTGACAATATGAGGAAAGAGATTTTGGAGGAAGCTCATATGACAGCTTATGCTATGCATCCTGGTACTACCAAGATGTATAATACGCTGAAACAACATTTTTGATGGTTAGGGATGAAGAAGTAAGTAGCTGAATATGTTGTTAAGTGTTTGACTTGCCAACAGATTAAAGTCGAACATCAAACTCCGGCTGGAAAGTTATAGTCACTACCTATTTTGGAGTGAAAATGGGAGAGAATCATTATGGATTTTATTATGGGATTATCGAGGTCCAAGACAATATGACACCATATGGGTTATTGTCAATAGATTGACAAAATTAGCGCATATCTTACTTGTGTGAGAGAACAACACAATGGACCAGTTGGCCCAAAGATATGTTAATGAGACTGTGAGATTGCATGGAGTTCCATTATCTATTGTGTCTAATTGGGATCCCATATTCACTTCCAGATTCTGGGATAGTTTACTGACAGCTTTGGATATAAAGTTGAACTTCAGTACAACATTTCATCATCAAACAGACGGACAGAGTGAGAGAACTATCCAGGCTATTGAGGATATACTTAGAGCTTGTGTATTGGAGTTCCAAGGAGTATAGGACCAATATATAAGTCTTATTGAATTTGTTTACAATAATCATTACCACAGTAGCATTAGTATGGCCCCGTATGAGGCGTTATATGGCACGAAGTGTCAATCGCCTTTGTATTGGGATAAAAAGGGTCTAAGAATTTTTGAAGGCCTAGATTTGATTCAAGATACTATTAAAAAGGTGAAGTTGATCCATAGTAAAGTCAAAGTAGCTCAAGATAGGTAGAAAACTTATGCGGATCAATATTGAAGAGATATGGAGAGTGGGAGACAAAGTGTTCTTAAAAGTATTGGTTTGGCAAGGAGTATTATGGTTCGAGAAAAAAGGGTAAGTTAAGCTCTAGATACATTGTTCTATATAAGATCATAGAGAGTGTTGGACCATTGGCATACATATTAGCACTAACAATAGAGATGGCTCAGATTCACAATGTGTTCTACATTAGTATGCTCAGAAGATATCGGTCATACCTAACCCATGTGATACCTATACAGGAAGTAGAGATTGCAAGTAATTTGAGTTATGTAGAAGAGTTGGTCAAGATAATGGGATATTAAACTGAAAAACTGAGAAATTGAGTAATCCCATTGGTTAAAGTTCTTTGGAGAAATCATTCAAGAGAAGAAGCTACACGGAGGCTAAAGAGAACATGAGAAAACAATACCTCCAGTTGTTTAATCAATCAGCTAAAAATTTTGAGAACGAAATCTCTGAAGAGGGGGGGAGGAGAAATGTAGTAACCTATTCTTATAATTAGGAATTAACTGTTAGATTGAGTCATCATATGAGATTTTATAAAGTACATTTCATTTGCATACATCACATTTGCATATACACGTGAATCATGATTTAGGAACATTGTAAAAATAATATATGCACTCACTGATATATCCCAGGGTACGAAAGATCTTAAATGATTATGATGTGCTTGTGTGTTGATTATGTCTTGAATTTTGTTTGATGAACTATAATTAGTGAATTGGGAATTTATTGTTCTAATTGAGTGATTGATAAAGTGATATGTGCATTTATTCTAAGAAAAGTGTTAAAAGGGCAAGATAAAATGATACAAGAAAATTTAGGTTGAATGAGCCTACGAGATGGTCACAGGTGGCATCAATAATAAAGTGACAATTGGCTTGAATAAAAGAGTGAAAAATGGAGATATAGTTGAGTGACATATGGTCTAGAGATTAAATGATAAATGGATTAATAAGGGAGTGACAATTGTGAGTGTAGGAGAAAAACACATAGCATGGCTCTTAGCTTGACACTTAGCATGACACATGTCCATTTTCTTCACCACACACCTCACCCATGTCTTTCATACTTGGAAGACCACCTTCTTTCATGTTTTGGTCTTATGTTTTCTTCTTCTTTCCTCCTACCTATGTCACTTTTACACAATCCTTAAAACCTTTAAGTTTTGTTAAAATTTCGTAAGCCTTATCTTGTAAATTGAAACCCTTTAATCCCATCTTGTTCTTAATGTATGTTTGATGCTTGGGAGACTTGCTTAGCTTATTGATTGAGGAAATCTTGAGACAAACAAGTAAGTATTTGATTACATTATTGAGTTATATATGAGCATAACATCCATAAAGATTGGTTAGGGATGAATTGAGATGAATTGCGTGTAAGGTTGATGATGAGATGTGCTTGAAATGTGATGAATGAATTGGTTTTGTTTTGATGTATGGAAACCCTAGGTTATAGATTGTTTTGAGAATAAATTACGTTAAGATTAGAGGTATGTTGAAGATGAATTTATGTTAAAAAAAGAAGTTAATGTAATATTCTTGGAATTGAAAAGAACTAGGGTGTAATATGTAAGATAGTAAATGAAACCATTTGTTTAATTCATGATGCCTAAGAGATAAATTGTTTATGAATTGTCAATTAAATGATTTTGGCTTGGAGTTTGAGATGAAATGATGAGAAATTGAAGTATAAGTGAGGTATAGTTGAAGAACTATAATAAAGGAGTTAAAATTTGGAAGAAATTTTGAAAAAAAGGAAGGTGGGTCTCGAATCACATATCTCACGATTTTGGGAATTGTATGGATCCTTTCCACAATCGTGGAAATGTTTGGTAGAAAGGAGAGTTTGTGTTCTGTGTTCTGATTGAGTCATATAAGGAAAAAACAGTATACATTGATAATTTAAGACTTGATTAGGGCTTAAAATAAGCTTAATTTGATGTTGAATCAATTGATTAAGTGTTTGATGAGTTTAAGTTCTTAAATCATGTATAATTCAAGAAATGAGTTGTCTGATATCAATGCATATGAATTTGGAAAGTATGATATGTCAAAAGTATAAGGATGTTCTTATGAACACAAGCTAAGATGAATGAGTGCGTAAGGTTTGTGTATAAGGTTACATACCCGAGATAGTCAATTGAGCATGCATTGAACATAACACATATACATGTGTAAGATTGAGAACTTATTTGATTAAATAAGTTATTAATGTATAAATATGTGTGTATTGTATGATATAGAAACACAAATTGATAAAAAACATCCAGACATTGCCAGATCGTCAACATAATAGCTAATCTAGAATAAATAGCGAGTAACCTAGATGTGTGATCTCAATTACATATATGCTTTTGTTTGAATTGTTTTTGTTTGATCCCTATATCTATCTATATATTTTAAATGATATTGTTATGATTGTGATATTGATGATTCCGAACAATTGATTGTCCAAGGAGTTAAATATTTGGGACCGTATTAGGAGTGTTAACTATGTGTTTGTGAATGTGGGAAATATGTGTTTTCAACTGAATGTTGAATGTGTTAGAGTAGTGCCCTAAAGGCAATCCCCTTTAGCGCTTTTTGTTCATAGTCATGTACAGACTTTATGAATAAATAAAGAAAGGCATGTTTCATTTATTTGATGTTCTTTATAAATTGATATTGATCTTTAATCAAATTAATGAAGTCCATGATATATGACATAGCATGAAGGAAATTATGATGTAATCATAATCCTGAGATTCCTATCATGTGCAATTATGTCAAGATATCTAAATTTTCCTAGTCATAGGATTAATGAGATCGGACATCATTAATCCGGACGCACTAACATATGTCATACTCCTTGATTGGATCAGCGGTGGATCTCGAAGCGTAAATATGAGATATTTAGAGTTGACATATGGATGCTTACTAGTGGTAGTAAGTTCATTGGATGACTGCCATGAGATCATCACATGGATTTAATGTCGCGATAATCTCATCATAGCAATGGTGCAAGTATCCTTAGACTTGAGGTACTCAAGGATATCTTGAATCTTGATCACGCACTTTGACTCCATTCCTTGTGGCCTTCCGGAGGTTACTCACGAGGATGGTGCTTGGGTACGATTTGAGGTATTCAAAGTAATTGAGTAGCCAATAAAGGATTCATCACTACGTGAGAATGTAAGACATACCTGCCCTCTTGTCAGATCATTACTTTAAGTCTCGGCGAGCATGATTATGTCATGAAGAGTGTCTTCATGGACATATAAAGTAATGAGTCCTCGGCGAGAACCGATTTCACTGGCTAGACTTCGATGCGGTAAGAGTTGACATTTTGGTCATACTCATAACCAAGTGGGGTATAGGATGATGAAAGGACGAATTGCACAAGAATTATCTATGGAAGGGTTCGTGATCCGTTCGTGATGAATTCATCAAACCGATTACTTTCCGGTCAATTGGTGGTCATGATGTGTTGCTAGATACCGCTCATGACTTGCTCGAGATTAATTGTTAATCTAAGTGGCCAACATAACCGGGAACCTAAAGGGTCACACGCATAAGAGTGACTCAGAGAATCTGTAAAATAGTAATTGGACAGAGTTCTAATTATGGAGAGTATTAGGATTAAATGGATCCCAATGGGATTGGGATATGTCCCGATGAGATCGCGACATCAATATTGCTAAGAAAGGTTTAGGAGTCATTTTTCCTTCGGGGCCCGTTAAGCCTAGGACCAGCCCAGTTAGACTGGACCTTAGCATTTATATTCTAATTAATTAATTAAGTAATTAATTAATTAATTATTATATATTTTAAGACATGTGATCGTTGGAGAGAGGGAAGAGTTGATAAGTTTTGACTTTTCAACTTATTACTTTAATCATTTAATGAATTAATGGCTAATATGACTTACACATGTCCTAAGCTTATGGAAGTATTTTTTAAAGGTTAAAAATACATATAAGAGGCATGTGTGGAGGCTGCCGTCGATGGTCCTTAAGGGTTTACAAAGGAGAAAGTTTGTTTCCTTAAGAGTTAAGGAAAAGTGTTGGAAAAGTTTCAATTTCTTCTTCTCCAAAGGGCATCAACGTGTTTCTCTCTTCTCCAAGGCACAAGTGCAACGTCTGATCCAAGCTCTCCAGGACAGAGGTAGGGTCTAGCAACTCTTATTCTGTTCTAGCTATTCCCGAGTCAAAAGTGTTTGACTCGGTTAGGTTTTCTGATCTCTGCGTGGATACCTTTAGAGATAGTCTCTATTGGCTATTCAGGTTTGAGTTTTCATACCGACACCGGGATTCTGGGTTTCGGGAAGATCCCGGAAATAAAAATTTTTGTTTCCACTGCTGGAATATGTGATGTTCCTCCCGGGATTTTCCTACAGTGGTATCAGAGCGTCTGGTGTCGTGTATGAAGCTTTAACTGAAGCTAGATCATAAACCTTAATTGCTTGTGATGTTGTAGCATGCATTCTGTTCAGATTTTGAATTGCTATAGAGATAGGGTTTTCGAAATTTTTCTACCCAGGATTGTTCATAACATGTTATAGAATATGTTTATGAATTTTCAGAATTTATCGAATTGATTTGATATAGTTTTGCTAATTAATTCCCTAAGGTTCCAGATGCTGTTTTGTGAAACACTCTGTGGACAGGCAGTAGTATAAAATCGAGAATAAATTCTAGAAAAATCTTTTTCTGGATTTTCCTTCACCTACATGTCTCTAAGATGTTGGTGAATGTCTGTGATCATGGAAATTGGATTTCAAGGTGATTGGATATTTATTCACGAATTTATTCTATACTGTTGGGAATTGCTGTGCTGATGAACACAGATTTTGAATCGGTTTTGTTATTTTGGTTGACTGAGTTTTTGATGGCCTAAAATCCTGAACAAATTCAGGTAGCATGTTCAGAACATGTAATAACCTATGTAAGTTTCTCAGAATTTATTGAAATTGTTTCATTGATCATTTAGAGCAATGTACAGAACTGGACAGTTTTGGTGAAAATTGTTGGGACTGTTTTGCTTGGCTTGATTGAGTGTGTTTTTTCAGTTCCAATACCTTGCACCATTTTTAATGTGATTAAAAATGTGTTATCTTGATGTGGTATGATCGCCAAAGTGCATTGCTTAAAGTTGCTTTTCCAAGAATTTTTGAATGCCGAATTGGTCACATTTGTGTCTCGTTAGTATATTTCATTTTCTTGCTTGTTTTGGCCGTCACAATTTTTGTGACAAGTGCCGGAGTAGTTTTGAGAGTGTATACACTAGCTTGAGATGCTTAGGGTGATAATTTGGGTGTTCCTAAATTATTTGGAAATCTTAGAGTTATGACTCATTTCAAGCTTTTCATATAGTTTGACTATTTAAGGCATTCATGAATCAACGAAGTGTTCATTGAGGCATCCATTTACGAGATATTACCCTAGGTATGATGGTATTGTGAATTGGAATTGCATGGATTGAGGAATTAGCCGATTAGAGATTTTAGCAAATTTCCTTGGATAAGGCGACTTGTGTATGGAATAAGTCGACTTGTTCAAGTCTTAGTATAAGTCGACTTGTAGCACATTACAAGGCGACTTGTACATCAAGCAGAGTGCCATAAGGCGACTTGTTTCATACAAGTCGACTTGTGTGTGAGCAGAAGCATAAGGTGACTTGCATTCGATGAAAGTCGACTTGTGATATGCTCAGTTGGATGATGGATGATTATAAGGATTGATTCAATTTGATTGATGAAACCTAAATCATGCCACGTAGTCTAGTGACTATGATCCTTTAGCTTGAGTCTAGAGTTTCTAAATCCTCCTCGGTATATGAAAACTAACGTCTTCCATTAATATGGTAAGAACCGAGTTCTTATAGGGATGGGTTGTTGGGTAAACCCAAGCTCACTCTATACTGGATATGTTGAACCATGAAAATATGATTTTACGATTAATAGGTTGGTTTTCCTTTGGGCGTTGGTTTGTTGAGTAAACTCAAGGTCAACGTGGACAGAGGTGAAATTGGGTAGCACACATTGGATGTATGCGCATCAAAGAGTTGATACCCAATGTAAGTGCATACATCAACAAGTTGATAGTACTGATCGATAGTTGTGTCTAAGATGTAATTGGTATATCTGATACCTCCCGAGACATAAGGTGGCTTGTTGGGTAAACCCAAGGTCATTCTCAATGTCGGTTATCGATGATGCAATTGGTATGTTCGATACCTACCGATTGACCTAAGTTGTGGATTGTTAGGTAAACCCAAGGTCATTCTTAGCAATATCGGATATCAACCCACTAGGACATTATGTCACTTTGTTTCTTTGGATTCGTAATGAGGGTTATGGATTCTATGAAACTAGTGGGAGCTCTTTTTGCATATCATTCAAGTCCTTATGATTATGCAGCTATTCCTATTCTAACATTCTTCCTCTCTATCCGTGTAGGTTGTTTGAAAATGTCGTCAAGTGTGAATCTTAAACGCTTATGGATTCCAACAAGTTAATCGGACCGAATTTTCTTGATCGGTTAAGGAATCGAGAATAGTTCTCGATCTGAAGGTCCGGATATATCCTAGATTTTTCGCTTCGATACACTGCTGTCGATGCTTCGATGATGATCGAAGGCATATAATAAGCATCTAAAGGATGTGACATGGCTACTTGCATCATGCTTGCCTCGATGTCACCAGAGCTGCGAAGCGACGAGTCCATGGATGCTCACACTATAGTTTTTCATCTTAGGGAGTGTTTGACGAGCAAGCCGGTCCGAAAGGTTCGAGACCTCAAGGCTTCTCTTCACCATTAAAGATGGCTCGGGGACATCTGGCATGCGATATGCCTCGAAGATGAATGGCTATATTGAGAGATTGGTCGTCTTAGGTTTTGCAATGGATCATGAGTTAAGTATAGACTTAATTCGGTTGGATTGTCAAACAGCTTATGCACGATTAGTGTTAAACTATCGGATGAACCAAATATCCACTACAATACCGGTGATCAATCTGCTTTCGAAACAAATGAAAGGAACTATCAAGAGTGATAGTAAGCAAGTCTTGGGTAGTAGCTTCTTCTTCTTGAGTTCGAAGAAAAAAAGAACCCAAAGAAGAAGAAGGCAAAGAAACCAAAGGGAAGCGCCATCGAAGAAGACCAAAGAAGCGCCCGAAGGAACTTGCTTCCATTGCGGTAAAGATGGCCATTGAAGGCGCAATTGCAAAGTCTATCTCGAGTCGCTGAAGCAGAAGAAGGCATCAGATGCCTCGACTACTTCAGGTTTGTATGTCATTGAAGTTAATATTATTCTTGATCACAACATTTGGGTATTTGATCTGGTTGTGACTCACACATATGTAATGATATCACGGGGCCTCGTGGACGATGGCAACTCATGAAGGAGAAGTAGACCTACGTGTTGGAAATGGAGCAAGAGTTCTTTGCATTAGCCGTAGGAACCTATGTTTTGTATCTCCCTCTTTGGGCTTGTACCGGAATTGGATGATTGTTATTTTGTACCCGTTTTGACAAAGAATATATTATCATTTCTTGTCTCGAATAAATTTGGATTCCATATGAATTTTAATAGCAATGGTTGTTCTATCAATTCTAATGGAATGCTTTATGGAACTGGTACATTGTGCAATGGTATTTACATATTAGATATGTCTAATCCAATTTTAAATGTCAATGACACCAAACGGTATAAAAGAGATAATCTAAAGTCAACTTACTTATGGCATTGTCGACTTGGCCATATAAATGAGACACGAATCGCTAAGCTCCACAAGAGTGGCAGTTTAGGGTCATTTGATTATGAATCATATGACACATGCGAATCTTGTTTATTAGGCAAGATGACTAAGTTACCCTTCAAGGAAAGGGTGAGCGGCGATTGGAATATTAGACCTAATACATTCAGATGTATGCGGTCCGATGTCCATCCATGCCAGAAGTGGTTGTCGTTACTTCATTACCTTTATTGATGATTATTCTTGATATGGGTACTTGTATCTGATGAGATACAAATCTGAAGCGTTTGAAAAGTTCAAACAATTCAGAAATGAAGTAGAAAACCAGCTTGGTAAAAGTATCATGGCATTACGATCGATCGTGGTGGAGAATACTTAGACCAACGGTTTACGGATTATCTCGAGATAATGGGATATTATCTCGATGGACTCCTCCTTACACGCCGCAAACCAATGGTGTGGCTGAAAGGAGAAATCGAACCTTGTTGGACATGGTAAGATCAATGATGGGTTTATGCAGTTACCAAAATCGTTTTGGGGTATGCTTAGAGAGACATTTGTTTACTTGTTAAACGAGTTCCCTCTAAGGCAGTTGATGTTACTCCATATGAGATGTGGACTAACGAAAACCTTATCTTTCTCATCCGAAAGTATGGGATTATCACGCTTACGTGAAGCGGATTCAATCGAGATAAGCTTGAAGCAAAGTCGACAAGTGTTTGTTTGTAGGATATCCTAAAGAGACCATGGGATATCAATTCTACCTTCTTTGAGGAACAAAGGTGTTTGTTTGAAGCATGTTGTCTTTAGAGAAAGAGTTTCTTCTGCAAGAAGGCGATTAGAACAAAGTCGAACTTGAAGAAGTTCAAGATGCTCAAACAAGCATGATCAATCGTGAACTCGAGATCGCCACTCATTCGGATGAAGTAACAGTTCAACCTTCATGACACACGAAGCTCGTGTAGGAAAATCCCGGAGGTACATCACATGTCTTGGCGGCAAAAAACAAAAATTTTGTTCCTGGACTTTCCGAATCCAGGATCCGTATCGGTATGAAGACATCAACCTAAATAGCCAAAAGAGACTATCTCTAAAGGTGATCCACGCAGAGATCGAAAAATCTAACCGAGTCAAACCCTTTGACCCGGAATAGCTAAAACAGATTAAAGCTCGCTAGAGCCTACCTACATCTGGAGAGTCAAGGAAGCGTTGAAGGAGGATGAAATCCTTGGAGGAGAAGATGAAGAATCAATGGAGAAGATGAAGAAATAGGTTTTTCACAAAAACCTTTACTCCTTCTCTCATCTACGATTATGCTCTTCTAAAAGTCCAAAGAAAACTCTTTTTTCCTTGCTTTTTTCATAAGCTACGATCATCTCTTCTCCATCTTCCATTTTTGTCTTTTAGTTATCATGAAAAATGATGACTAAGCATGATGACTAAGCTTCCTTATGGAAGCTTCCATGCTCATTCCCTTTCCATCCGTTTTACATATATATATATATATATTAATTAATTATTTAATTAATTAATCATATATATATATATATATATATATTTTGAAGTAGTCCGGTCACACTTGGGAATTGGGTCCTACCGGCCTCTCGGAAATCTTTGAACAACTCAAAACCTTTCTTAGCAATATTGATGTCACGATCTCATCGGGACATGTCCCAATCCATTGGGATCCATTTAATCTAATGCTCTCCATAATTGGAACTCATCCAATCTTATTTCTGATTCTCTAAAACACTCTTATCGTGTAACCCTTTAGGCTCCGGTTATGTTGGCCACTTAGATTAACAATTAATCTGAGCAAGTCATGGCGGTATCTAGCAACACATCATGACCCCAATTGACCGGAAAGTAATCGGTTTGATGTATTCATCACGAACCGATCACGAACCCTTCCATGACAATTACTGGTGCAATTCGTCCTTTCACCATCCTATACCCCACTTGGTTATGAGTATGGTCAAAGTGTCAACTCTCACTAGGCGAGTCTAGCCCAGTGATATCGGTTCTCGTCACGGGACTCATTACTTTATATGTCAATGAAGACACTCTTCATGACATACATCTTGCCAAACCTTAGTAATGATCCCGACAAGAGGCCATGGATATCTCTTACGCTAATCCGAAGTGGTGAATCCTTTATTGGCTACTCAATTATCTTGAATACCTCAAGTACCCAAGCACCACCCTATGAGTTACCTCTAGAAGGCAACAAGGAATGGAGTCAAAATGCAGGATCGGTATCAAGATATCCTTGAGTACCTCAAGTCTGAGGATACTTGCACCATTGCTATGATGAGATTATCAACGACACTTAGATAAGATATCCATGTGATGATCTCATGGCGGGTCATCCAATGAACTTACTACCGCTAGTAAGCATCCACATGTCAATTCTAAATATCTCATATTTACGGTTTACGAGATCCACCGCTGATCCAATCAAGGAATATGACATGTGCTAGTCTATCCGGATTAATGATGTCGGTCTCATTAATCCTATGACTAGGAGAATTTGATCTTGACATAATTGCACATGATAGGAATCTCGGGAGTATGAACACATCATAATTTCCTTCATGCTATGTCATATATCATGGACTTCATTAATTCGATTAAAGATCAATCAATTCATAAACAATGTTTATGAATATCAAATTAATGAATAATGCCTTTTCTTTATTTATTCATAAAGTCTGCATACGACTTTGAATAAAACGCTAAAGGGATTGCCTTTAGGGCACAAATAAACGATCTCGACCTTGAACAAGTCGACTTATCCAATGAACAAGTCGACTTATCGATCCGAACATGTGTAAGTCGACTTACACATGGTACAAGTCGACTTATCACTTACAGCTCGTAGGTCAAGTAGGATGCGCACTGGTCCCGAGAGATATGGATTTCTCGTAAGTGAACAGAATGACGTATTGCTCATAGAAGATGATGTGCCTGCTACCTATGAAGAGGTTACGAAAAGTTGATAGTCGAAAAATGGATTTGTGCCATGAAAGCCGAAATGGATTCCATGTACATAAACCAAGTATGGACTTTGGTTAATGCACCAAGGATAAAACCTATAGGGTGCAAATGGGTTTCAAGAAGAAAACCGACATGGATGGTAATGTGATTACCTCTGAAAGCAAGGCTTGTGGCGAAAGGATTTCGTCAAAGACAAGGAGTTGACTATGGCGAGACCTTGACCCGTGAGCAATGCTTAAATCCATTCGGATACTCTAGCCATTGCCACTCATTATGATTATGAGATATGGCAAATGGATGTGAAGACGCTTTCCTTAGCGGAAATCGGTGAGGATGTGTACATGACACAACGAGAGGGCTTCACTTCGAGAGATGGCGAAAAGGTATGCAAGCTTCGTAAATCCATCTATGGATTGAAGCAAGCATCCGGGAGTTGGAACATCCGTTTGATGAGTCAATCAAAGAGTTTGGTTTCTCACAAAATCCGGATGAGCATTGTGTGTACAAAAGGTTAATGGGAATGCAATCGTTTTCCTTGTGTTGTATGTAGATGACATCTTGTTACTCGGAAGCGATGTCTCATTGATCTGTCGGTTAAAATTTGGTTGTCCAAGCAATTTGCGATGAAAGACCTTGGTGAAGCAACTTATATCCTTGGGATAAAGATCTATAGAGATAGATCAAAGAGGTTGCTTGGTCTTTCACAATCATCGATACATAGACAAGATGCTAAAGAGGTTTAGCATGGAGCAATCCAAGAGAGGGTTTCTTCCCATTACTCATGGGATAACACTCTCGAAATCTATGTGTCCTAAGACACAAGATGAGAGGATTCGCATGGATCGGATCCGTATGCATCTGCGGTAGAATCGATCATGTATGCTATGTTATGTACGAGGCCCGATGTATCGTATGCTCTGAGTGTCACGGCGGATACCAATCGGATCTGGTGAGGGTCCTTTGGTGGTCACAAAATATCCTCAAGTACTTGCGAAGGACTAAGGATGTTTTCTTGATATATGGAGATGGAAATCTCCAGTGGCGAACACGGATGCCGTTTCCAATCGACAAGGATGACTCGGATCCCGCCAAAGTTATGTTTTCACGCTAAGCGGCGGAGCGGTCATTTGGAAGAGTTCCAAACAAGGACGATTGCGATTCGACGGCGAGGCGAGTACATTCTTTGCATCGAGGCGAAAGGAAGCCGTTTGGATCGAAGTTCATTTCTAAACTTGGTGTGGTTCCTAGGCGTGATGGACCCATACGGTTGTATTGTGACAACAATGGGGCTATTGCTCGAGCAAAAGAATCGAGGTCTCACCAACGATCTAAACACATACTCCGCAGATATCATCGATTCGAGATCATTGCTAGAGGTGATGTCGCGATCGAGAGGATTCCCACAGAGCGAGCGTTGTTGATCCGTTGTGAAGCCATTGTCACGAAGAATTTTGATTCTCATGTACTACTTATGGTATTAGATAACAAGGCGATTGGCTTTAGGTCAAGTGGGAGATTGTTAGAGTAGTGCCTAAAGGCAATCCCTTTAGCGCTTTTGTTCATAGTCATGTACGCACTTTATGAATAAATAAAGAAAGGCATGTTTCATTTATTTGATGTTCTTTATAAATTGATATTGATCTTTAATCAAATTAATGAAGTCCATGATATATGACATAGCATCAAGGAAATTATGATGTGATCATAATCACGAGATTCCTATCATGTGCAATTATGTCGATATCTAAATTTTCCTAGTCATAGGATTAATGAGGCCGGACATCATTAATCCCACGGACTAACATATGTCATACTCCTTGATTGGATCAAGCGGTGGATCTCGAAGCTGTAAATATGAGATATTTAGAGTTGACATATGGATGCTTACTAGTGGTAGTAAGTTCATTGGATGACTGCCATGAGATCATCACATGGATTTAATGTCGGTGATAATCTCATCATAGCAATGGTGCAAGTATCCTTAGACTTGAGGTACTCGAGGATATCTTGAATCTTGATCACGCACTGACTCCATTCCTTGTGGCCTTCGGAGGTTACTCATAGGATGGTGCTTGGAGTGCGATTTGAGGTATTGAAGGTAATTGAGTAGCCAATAAAGTTCATCATACGTGAGAATGAAGACATACCACGCCTCTTGTCGGGATCATTACTTTAAGTCTCGGCGGAGCATGATTATGTCATGAAGAGTGTCTTCATGGACATATAAAGTAATGAGTCCTCGGACGAGGCGATTTCACTTGGGCTAGACTTCGGTGCGGTAAGAGTTGACATTTTGGTCATACTCATAACCAAGTGGGGTATAGGATGATGAAAGGACGAATTGCACATGAATTGTCATGGAAGGGTTCGTGATCCGGTTCATGATGAATTCATCAAACCGATTACTTTCCGGTCAATTGGGGTCATGATGTGTTGCTAGATACCGCTCATGACTTGCTCGAGATTAATTGTTAATCTAAGTGGCCAACATAACAAGGAACCTAAAGGGTCACACGCATAAAAGTGACTCGAGAGAATCAGTAAAATAGTAATTGGACGAGTTCTAATTATGGAGAGTATTAGGATTAAATGGATCCCAATGGGATTGGGATATGTCCCGATGAGATCGCGACATCAATATTGCTAAGAAAGGTTTAGAATTTTTTGACAAAGAGGGCCGATTAAGCCGTAGGACCAAGCCCAGTTAGATGGACCTTAGCATTTATATTCTAATTAATTAATTAAGTAATTAATTAATTAATTATTATATATTTTAAGACATGTGATCGTTGGAGAGAGGAAGAGTTGATAAGTTTTGACTTTTCAACTTATTACTTTAATCATTTAATGAATTAGTGGCTAATATGACTTACACATGTCTAAGCTTATGGAAGTATTTTTTAAAGGTTAAAAATACATATAAGAGGCATGTGTGGAGGCTGCCATCGATGGTCATTAAGGGTTTACAAAGGAGAAAGTTTGTTTCCTTAGAGTTAAGGAAAAGTGTTGGAAAAGTTTCAATTTCTTCTTCTCGAAAGGGCATCAACGTGTTTCTCTCTTCTCGAGGCACAAGTGCAGCGTTTGATCCAAGCTCTCCGGGACGGAGGTAGGGTCTAGCAGCTCTTATTACATTACAGCTATTCCGGGTCAAAAGTGTTTGACTCGGTTAGGTTTTCTGATCTCTGCGTGGATACCTTTAGAGATAGTCTCTATTGGCTATTCAGGTTTGAGTTTTCATACCGACACCGAGATTCTAGGTTTCGGGACGGTCCCGGGAATAAAAATTTTTGTTTCCGCTGCTAGAACATGTGATGTTCCTCCCGGGATTTTCCTACAGAATGTTGGACTTAGATTTGAAAAATGTGATTTATGACTGGAATATATCGAATGTGAAATAATGAATGCATTATATGTGAATTGTTACATCCCATTACATCGAAATGCATGAATAGATAAAAGAGTTGTGACCGGAGTGACCCAAGTGAAAAAAGAGCTTAAAGCTTATAAATGTGCACACAAAATCACAGGCTCAACGATTAATGAGCTCGGTATCTACAATAGGTATGGGACGACATCTGAAATAAGCCTAATATTCGCAACAGATATGGGACCAATGTTATGAATAACGTACCGGACTTGGTACCAGATTGGGTTCTGGTACGATACTGTACCGGTATTGATTAATATCGAGTACCGTTTTGGGTAATTTTTTAAATTTATAAAATAGTTCCTAAATTTTTTAAAAATTACAAAATAGTTCATTATCATATTGTACAATTGTAGTTTATTTAATTTAATTTTTTTATATCTTATCCATTTTAGTTTATATATATCTTTATTATATTCTAATTATTTCTATATATAATAATTATCTATATATAATAATTATCTAAATATAATAATTTATTGTAAAATAATGAAAATAATTCAAAATTTTGTATTTTATCAAAATTTTGAATTACTTTAAATTATTATTTTTCACATTCTATTTCATTTTATATTTAATTAGACATAATCACAATTTTAATTTAATATATAAAATTAATTTAATAATTATTAATAAATATAATTAAATTTAAAATATATTTTTAAATATATAAATTTTGATTGAATAATTAAAATATATAAAATAAATATTAGTTTATAAATAATAATTTTAAAATATTTATTTTAAAAATAAAATATTTTATTAATATTTTATTAATAAATATTATATAAAATATTAAAATAAATTTAAATAAAAATAATTTATTAGTAATTAAAATAAAATATTTTATTTTAAGTTTTATTTAATTTATAATTTTATTAGCAATAAAATATTTATTATTATTTTAAAACTTTGAAAAAAAAGAAGGGAAGGAGAGGTAGGAGGAGGGAGGGGGATTTTAAAAATTTTGTAAAAAGGTCCCCAAAATTTTTAAAATTTCGGGTACCAACTAGTATTTGGTAGATTTTTACATCTGGTCAGTCTAAATAGACCTTCTGATCGAAATTGCCCAGTACCGATCGGTATTTAAAATCGATATCAAAATTCAAAATTTTGTACCGATTTTGGGCCAGAATGGAATTTATAATGCCGTATGGGATAGTTAAATAGACGCTTGATCACAACAAATTTAAAAAGAAAGTGGAGTCAGATGTGCATTTGCATATATATATATATATAGATATATATATAATGTTTATGTTCACCATGTGTTTGTTAAAATATGAGATACATATATTGTGATTTTGTAGACAATTAAATGAAGTGATAATTGAGATTTGATTTTAAATATTGTGATGTGTTTGAGAACTTGGATTATATGAGTTTGCAATATTATATCTTGACTTGAGTGAATACGTCGATGATGGTTTACTCACTGAGTTCGCAACCTCATCAAAATTGTATCGTTGATTTTCAGATACAAGGACAACCTAGTTTCTAAGACAATCTAGTAACAACCTAGCATTGTCGATTTTGAAACCAGGAATAGCTCAAAGGTCTAGTCAACTAATACTGAAGCGTCTAGATAGAATATTTTGGTCCAGTACCTAGTTTTATATTGTATACATTGTATAGAGTTGCAAACTTTGACATGTCATGTATTGTACAAGCAGGAGTTATGAGTGCTGTAACATCCCGTTACTGCGAGCAAGGGCATTTTGGTAATTATGGGTTAAACTGATAGACTACACTGCATTCACTGATTGAATATGTTACTGGCCTCTAATTATAGAGGAACAGGTCTACTGCATATGCATATTTATTTATTCATTGGTACATGCATTCATGATTTAGATATATAATTGTAAATTGAGGCCGATTGAATTATTTGGATAGTGAGCGAGGACCGATTGGATTGATCAATCGTGTTTAATTGAGGAATTCGGAGTTATTGGGTTCAAGTGACTGATTTAGAATAGTTTATGAGTGACTGGTATTTTATAGTGGCTTATAGAAAATTTCTGACAAATTTGGGAGAAAATGTCCGGATCGGAAATTTTGGACTGACTGACCGATTGACTGTATAGTACTGAAAGAATAGTCCGATGATAATAGAAAAATTTAGAGTTATACTGATAAGAAATAAATGTGTTGAGTCATTGAAAATTTGAGACTGAAATTTGGACTGATTCGGAGACTTAAGTCTATAAATACAAGGGTTAGTAATTTGGGGGAAAGGTTAAAGGAATTTTGCGAGTTCTCTTCTCCCTCTCGACGGCGTCCTTTGATTTCCTCCCATCGGTGAGGATTTCTTGATCTTTCTTTATGGTTTTCCTCTTATTGAGTAAGACTAACATGTTGTTGGTGTTTGATAAAGGGTTTAGAGGCTTGAGAGTGGAGTAATCGTGGATTTTGGAGAAAGTTAGGGTTACGGTGATTTGTGGATCGATCTGTAATTGGTAAGTTTTAAATGGTATTAATGTTGTTTTTAATGGATTCTACTGCATTTATGGCATTTATTAGGGTAGATTTGAGGTAGTTGAGGGTGTTAATGGAGGTTTTAAGAGGAGGATCGATCGGAGAAGGCGACGGAGTTAAATGCATGCCGCTGACTTTACCTGTGAGCCAAACGACGACGAATATATATTCAGCTGCGCATGGCGAAACTAGTGTAAAGCGCCGCGGCGTTATATATGAATGATGCGCGGTGTGTTTCCTCGTCTCATGGCGCGCTAAGTAGCGTTATTACCATGTGGACGGACCATTTATCTGCATGCGCAAGGGCCTCAAGGCCATGCATGAAGGGACTATTCCATTGGATTTAATTTGGTTTATTGGGCATAACTTTTGGTATAGACCTCCAATTGAAGTGATTCAGATTAGATTGTAAACTAGGAAAGAGGTCTACGATTGAGAATAATTATGAAATTAGAATTTAATTATGATGGTACTGATTACGTGAGATTAAGGTCAATTATGGTTAATAGTGTGACCAAAATATTGAATTGAGACAATTGGAGTTCTAATTGAGTTTTCAACGTATAATTTGACCAATGGATGGGAAATTGTTATAGGAAGTATGAATTGAGAAAATTGAACTGAATCGAGGATTGAACTAAATCGGTGTTGATCAATTGAGTGAAGAGTTGAGATCGATCATAGGATATCGAAATGGGGTTTTAGCAGGAAATCGTGATCATCGTTGGACATAATTTCATAGAGACATATGCATTCTTGTCTTTGTTTAATTGAGCGATTTTGTAATGGACATCTTGTCTTGTTATAAAGGCACCGTTAGATCGTCGTTCCACGGGCATTCTTTGGGACTTCGAGCGATGCTCGGAAGTTCTGGTGAGTAACCTAGTTGGTTTCTCAAATTCTTGAGTGTCTAAATGTTCATTAAAATTACTTGATAGCGTGAAGTACATGATTCTTGAATTATATGTGATTGGATTGCCTTTATTATTATTGAAATGTATATGATTGAGTTGCATGCTCTTCTTGTAGAATCGAACAATGTGAATTGCCTTTGTATGACTACATGACTCTTTGGAAAGAATGCGATCGCATTGTATGTGTTTACTATATTGGATTGAATTCTTGAATCATTGATCTTTATTACCTTTGGGCTTTATAGCTATACTTTGTAAATTCTTGAATCCTTGAATCTTGAATTTCGTATATTCTTGAAATACACCTTGCCGGGCTTTTATAGCCATATCTTGAACTCTTGAATCTGAATTTATTGAACATTGCATTGCATGCATAAATGCGTGATCGGATAAAGGATTTGTGACCCAGTTGCTAATCTCCTTTGAAAAGAGCCTAGAGCTCGAACATTTGTCTTGTCAGGGCTTAGCCCGGGAGAAAATCACGACACGCGTCCCCATCAACATTGGTGAGCACTTGGGCACAACATGAATAACCGGAAAGAGTCTCATATGCATCATATACATGATTGATTGAGCGCCAAATTGTGTGATGATTCTTGAATCGAGGTGAAGCCATGATTTCTTGTAAATTGTGATGTGATCTCGTGAGCGCATTATATTCTTGTAATATTGTTACCGATCTTGTATCTTGATATAGACTCATGTACCTTTATTACGTAAAGCGCTCTACGCTTGTATTATTATTATCGATCTTGTATACTATAAATAAATTGTTATAGACCACTTTAAATGTTATATAATCTTTGTTAATTAATATTCTTGTGCGTCTTTGTCGCAATTGGCGTAATGCATGATTTGAGTGAACCATCGACGATGGTTTCTCAATGAGTTCGCAAACTCACCCAACATTGCAACTTATTTTTTTCAGGAATCGAAGAGTACCCCGTTAGCAAAACGGGAGTATGTTCGCAGGATTCAAGTGAAGGTCAGAAGTCGGGATCAGTTCGCGTCTGCATTGCATGTCTTGACTTTTGTACTAAAATGGTTATTTGTATTCGTAAGATTGATCTCAGTGGCTATTGAAAATGTTTGTACCCAATTGGATAGACTTCCGCATTTGTTATTTAAAAGTAATGTCTTGATTTACGATCAGTGGTTATACGCCATTCTCGCGGGGCACGGACCGGATATCCTTGTGGATGTCGGGTTGGATCCTGCGGGTGTGAAATGTTACATTTAATGTATCGAGCCCGAGTACAATCTTACATGGCGTTCTGAAAAATTTGTCAAGTCATGCATCTAAGTCATGTCACGGACGGTGACAAGCGATCCCGGTCTAGCATATGAGTCACATGTATGAGCATGTATCGGTCGTTTAGCGATTAAAGCAGTGAGGAAAATGAAAGGAGAAATATGATAGAAATGGCAAGAGTTCAAGTGTACATGGTGATGAAAATACAGATTCCATGATAGAAAGGAGTTATAAGCGGGATTGATTACCATGGCGAGAATTTATGAATAATGATTTACGATTGTGAGTGATTGTCTTGAATGTGTTGCGAATGTGCATACTTGTGATTGTGAATCGGTGTATAATATTACGAATAAGTGTTACGATAGTGACCAGTGGTGAAGTGATAATATATGTGCTAGTATTTGTGTAAGTGTTAGTGCATGCTTAGCATGATTCTAAGCGGTAAATAAAGCTGTTGTGATTGGAGCAATTTGTGACTAGAACTTTAAGCTCGAATATCGGTGAAAAGGGAGTATCGGTGTGTAGTGAAATCGAGAATGCGTGTGATGTGACAATTGGAAAGTGACTATGAGTATCGAAGATCGATTAAATGCATTTAAAGTGAAGTAAATAAACCGGTATAGTTGAGGAAATTGTAAAACACGCGAGTTTCATAAGAGTGGATCTAAATCCGATCGAATGAATAGTGAATGATTTAGTATTTGAGTATGACTTATCGGAGACTTCTTGGTGATAGAGGTATTGATAAAATCGAAATTTTCGAGGAATATATGTATCTGAGTTTGGAGTTAATTGGAACTAGCGAAGGTTGAATCGTCAAAATGTGTCAAAGATTTTCCGGCATTAGCTTAGCCAAAATGTTTGAAGAAAATGTGTGAATAGTATGGTGATGATTGTGAAAGAGACATTTGGAGAACTTCAACAAGTATTAATCATGTTGTTTTGAATGGAAGATTTGGCAATAGTTAGTGAAATGTCCCGAAAAGGGTTATGAGGCAATTTGTAGATATAGGGCATAGTGATTCTATGTATTAGGGGCAAGTATAACCGTGAACTATCTTGTGACAAATTATTTGAAATTGTTGTCTTGAGTGTTCTTTGTGAGAGCTTGGATATGCAAATTAATGATGATCGAGATATTTTGAGAATTTGAGTAATTCATGAAAGAGAGTAAATGGATTAAGTAGAAATTCAATAGTGTATAAGTATGTTATTATCAAATGATAAGCTGTCAAGCGGTAAAGGGTAAAAAGAAAGTAGTATGAGTTATCGAATTCCAAATCAAGCGTGTGTAAAAGGACCGGCAAACCAAATTGGTGATTCAAAAAAAAATGTAAAGCTGTATTGGGAAGTTTAAATGGGAGTTAACTTTTGAGGAAATGATATTTATAAGCGTATTGTGAAGTATGTGTTTCTGACTAAAAAATCTGTTAGAGAAATCTCTAAGATCCATTGAAGTGTTCAACAAGAATGTACCGAAAGAGTAATAAAGAGTTTAAAGTGTGGAATCGAATAGTACTTTGTGGGGTAACTAAGCGATGTATTCTTGAGGCAATTGTGAGGTGATATCCTTGGAGTCGATTGAGATTGATGAACATAGTCGAAGACTTTGATTGATTTGAGTTAATGAAGATAGTGAAGTGAATCTGTAATAATAATAGATTGGTAAAGTGGTCTAAACTCTAAAGGATGGTTACGATTTACAAAATGTTCTATGGATTTGGATTAAAAGGTATGATAAATGTGTTTACGATCTTGAATGTGCGGTTTGCGAATAATTATCGAGGATATGAGTGGAATTAGAATAGAAAAGATGTGGATCAATTCTCGACCTCTTGATTAGCCAGATATGAAATTTCGAGGCGAAATTTTAATTAGGAGGGTGAATTGTAACATCCGTTCTTTGCGAGCAAGGGCATTTTGGTAATTATGGGTTAGGCGATGGCACCTTGCATTCACCGATTGAATATATTCTTGGCCTCTAATTATAGAGGAACAGGTCTCTGCATATGCATATTTATTTATTCATTGGTACATGCATTCATGATTTCGGTATATAATTGTAAATTGAGGTATTGAATTATTTGGATAGTGAATCGAGGGTGATTGAATTGGTGAATCGTGTTTAATTGAGGAATTGAGTTATTGGGTTCAAGTGACTGATTTAGAATAGTTTATGAGTGGTGGTATTTTATAGTGGCTTATAGGAAATTTAGAGAAATTTGGGAGAAAATGCGGATCGGAAATTTTGGATGATGGAATTGATTGTATAATCTTGAAAGAATAGTCCGATGATAATAGAAAATTTAGAGTTATACTAATAAGAAATAAATGTGTTGAGCCATTGAAAATTTGAGGCTGAAATTTGGACTGATTAGGAGACTTAAGTCTATAAATACAAGGTTAGTAATTTGGGGAAAGGTTAAAGGCATTTTGAGTTCTCTTCTCCCTCTCGACGGCGTCCTTTGATTTCCTCCCATCGGTGAGGATTTCTTGATCTTTCTTTATGGTTTCCCTCTTATTGAGTAAGACTAACATGTTGTTGGTGTTTGATAAAGGATTTAGAGGCTTGAGGTGGAGTAATCGTGGATTTTGGAGAAAGTTAGGGTTACGGTGATTTGTGGATCGATCTGTAATTGAGTACGTTTTAAATGGTATTAATGTTGTTTTAATGGATTCTACTGCATTTATGGCATTTATTAGGGTAGATTTGAGGTAGTTGAGGGTGTTAATGGAGGTTTTAAGAGGAGGATCGGTCGGAGAAGGCGACGGAGTTAAATCATGCCTTGGCATGCTTGACTGCCTGTGAGCCCAACGGCGAATATATATATAAATGCAGATGTGGCGAAACTAGTGTAAGCGCCCATGGCGGCGTTATATATGAATGATGCCGCGGTGTGTTTCCTCGTCTCATGGCGCGCCAAAAGCGCGTTGTTACCATGTGACGGACCATTTTATGCATGCAAGGGCCTCAAGGCGCGCGAAGGGGACTGTTCCATTGGATTTAATTTGGTTTATTGGGCATAACTTTTGGTATAGACCTCCAATTGAAGTGATTTCAAATTCGTTGTGAACTAGGGAAAGAGGTCTACGATTGAGAATAATTATGAGAATTAGAATTTAATTATGATGGTACTGATTCGTAGAGATTAAGGTCAATTATGGTTAATAGTGTGACCAAAATATTGAATTGAGACAATTGGAGTTCTAATTGAGTTTTCAACGTATAATTTGACCAATGGATAGGAAATTGTTATAGGAAGTATGAATTGAGAAAATTGAACTGGCGAGGATTGAACTAAATCGGTGTTGATCCAATTGAGTGAAGAGTTGAGATCGATCATAGGATATCGAAATGGGGTTTTAGCACCTAAATCGTGATCATGCATTGGACATAATTTCATAGAGACATATGCATTCTTGTCTTTATTTAATTGAGCGATTTTGTAATGGGTATCTTGTCTTTGTTATAAAGGCACCGTTAGATCGTCGTTCCACGGGCATTCTTTGGGACTTCAGCAAGAGCTTCGGAAGTTACTGGTGAGTAACCTAGTTGGTTTCTCAAATTCTTGAGTGTCTAAATGTTCACTTGTAAATTACTTGATAACGTGAAGTACATGATTCTTGAATTATATGTGATTGGATTACCTTTGTATTATTCTTGAAATGTATATGGTGAGTTGCATGCTCTTCTTGTATAGAAATGAACAATGTGAATTACCTTTGTATGACCGCATGACTCTTTGGAAAGAATGCGATCGCATTGTATGTGTTTCTTGTATTGGATTGAATTCTTGAATCACTGAGTCTTTGTTACCTTTGGGCTTTATAGCTATACTGTGTAAATTCTTGAATCCTTGAATCTTGAATTTACGTATATTCTTGAGAAATACACTACTAGGGCTTTTATAGCCATATCTTGAAACTCTTGAATCTTGAATTTATTGAACATTGCATTGCATGCATAAATGCGTGATCGAGATAAGGATTGTGACCCAAGTTGCTAATCTCCTTTGAAAAGAGCCTGAGAGCTCGAACATTTGTCTTGTCGGGCTTAGCAGGGAGAAATCACGACGCGCGCCCCCACTTAGCACTTGGGCACAACATCAATAACAGGAAAGAGTCTCATATGCATCATATACGATTGATTTAAGCGCCAAATTGTGTGACGATTCTTGGTCGAGTGATGCCATGATTCTTGTAAATTGTGATGTGATCTTGAGCGCATTATATTCTTGTAATATTATTACCGATCTCAGTATCTTGATATAGACTCTTATACCTTTATTACGTAAACTGCTTCTACGCTATCTTGTATTATTATTCTTGACATCAGATATCTTGTAGAAATGGCTATTATAGACCCTTTATGTTGTTATATATCTTTGTTAATTAATATTCTTGTGTGCCGTCTTTGTGCATGAATTAGCGTAATGCATGATTTGAGTGAACCATCGACGATGGTTTCTCAATGAGTTCGCAAACTCACCCAACATTGCAACTTATTTTTCGGGAATCGAAGAGTACCCGTTAGCAAAGCGGGAGTATGTTCGCAGAGATTCAAGTGAAGGTCGAAGTCGGGATCGGTTAAATGCGCATTGCATGTCTTGACTTTTGTACTAAAATGGTTATTTGTATTACGTAAGATTGATCTCGATGGCTATTGAAAATGTTTGTACCCAATTGGATGAACTTCGCGCATTTGTTATTTAAAAGTAATGTCTTGATTTACGATCAGTGGTTATACGCCATTCTCGCGGGCGCGGACGGATATCCTTGTGGATTTCAGGTTCGATCCTGCGGATGTGGGTGTTACATTTGTGTATCGAGCCAAGTACAATCTTACTTAGGCGTTCTGAAAAATTTGTCAAGTCATGCATCTAAGTCATGTCACAATGACGGTGACAAGCGATCCCGATCTAGCATATGAGTCACATGTATGAGCATGTATCGATCGTTTAGCGATTAGAAGCAGTGAGGAAAATGAAAGGAGAAATATGATAGAAATGGCAAGAGTTCAAGTGTACATGGTGATGAAAATACGATATTCCATGATAGAAAGGAGTTATAAGCGGGATTGATTACCATGATGAGAATTTATGAATAATGATTTACGATTGTGAGTGATTGTCTTGAATGTGTTGCGAATGTGCATACTTGTGATTGTGAATCGATGTATAATATTACGAATAAGTGTTACGATAGTGACCAGCGAGTGAAGTGATAATATATGTGCTAGTATTTGTGTAAGTGTTAGTGCATGCTTAGCGTGATTCTAAGCGGTAAATAAACCTGTTGTGATTGGAGCAATTTGTGACTAGAACTTTAAGCTCGAATATCGATGAAAAGGGAGTATCATTGTGTAGTGAAATCGAGAATCGTGTGATGTGACAATTGGAAAGTGACTATGAGTATCGAAGATCGATTAAATGCATTTAAAAGTGAAGTAAATAAAGCTGGTATAGTTGAGGAAATTGTAAAACACTTGAGTTTCATAAGAGTGGATCTAAATCCGATCGAATGAATAGTGAATGATTTAGTATTTGAGTATGACTTATCGGGAGACTTAATGGTGATAGAGGTATTGATAAAATCTGAAATTTTCCAGGAATATATGTATCTGGGATTTGGAGTTAATTGGAACTAGCGAAGGTTGAATCGTCAAGCTGTGTCAAAGATTTTCGGCATTAGCTTAGCCAAAATGTTTGAAGAAAATGTGTGAATAGTATGGTGATGATTGTGAAAGAGACATTTGGAGAACTGCTTAACTTAAGTATTAATCATGTTGTTTTGAATGGAAGATTTGGCAATAGTTAGTGAAATGTCCCGAAAAGGGTTATGAGGCAATTTGTAGATATAGGGCGTAGTGATTCTATGTATTGAGGCAAGTATAACCGTGAACTATCTTGTGACAAATTATTTGAAATTGTTGTACTAAGTGTTCTTTGTGAGAGCTTGGATATGCAAATTAATGATGATCGAGATATTTTGAGAATTTGAGTAATTCGAAAAGAGAGTAAATGGATTAAGTAGAAATTGAATAGTGTATAAGTATGTTATTATCAAATGATAAGCATCAAACCGGTAAAGGGTAAAAAGAAAGTAGTATGAGTTATCGAATTCCAAATCAACTGTGTAAAAAGACCGCAAACCAAATTGGTGATTCAAAAAACAAAAAAAATTATAAACTGTATTGGGAAGTTTAAATGGGAGTTAACTTTTGAGAAATGATATTTATAAGCGTATTGTGGAGTATGTGTTTCTTGCTAAAAGCTGTTAGAAAATCTCTAAGATCCATTGAAGTGTTCAACAAGAATGTACCGAAAGAGTAATAAAAGAGTTTAAAGTGTGGAATCGAATAGTACTTTGTGGGGTAACTAAGCGATGTATTCTTGAGGCAATTGTGAAATGATATCCTTGGAGTCGGTTGAGATTATTGAACATAGTCGAAGACTTTGATTGATTTGAGTTAATAAAGATAGTGAAGTGAATCTGTAATAATAATAGATTGGTAAAGTGGTCTAAACTCTAAAGGATGGTTACGATTTACAAAATGTTCTATGAATTTGGATTAAAAGGTATGATAAATGTGTTTACGATCTTGAATGTACGGATTTGCGAATAATTATCGGGATATGAGTGGGAATTAGAATAGAAAAGATGTGGATCAATTCTCGACCTCTTGATTAGCAGTATATGAAATTTCGAGGACGAAATTTTAATTAGGAGGGTGAATTGTAACATCCGTTCTATTATGAGCAAGGGCATTTTGGTAATTATGGGTTAGGCGATAGGCGCATTGCATTCATCGATTTAATATATTCTTGGCCTCTAATTATAGAGAACAGTCTCTGCATATGCATATTTATTTATTCATTGGTACATGCATTCATGATTTCCGGTATATAATTGTAAATTGAGGTATTGAATTATTTGGATAGTGAGCGAGGGTGATTGGAGTGATTGAATCGTGTTTAATTGAGGAATTGAAGTTATTGGGTTCAAGTGACTGATTTAGAATAGTTTATGAGTGGTGGTATTTTATAGTGGCTTATAGGAAATTTAGAGAAATTTGGGAGAAAATGTCGGATCGGAAATTTTGGGTGACCGACCATTGATTGTATAATCTTGAAAGAATAGTCCGATGATAATGGAAAAATTTAGAGTTATCTTGATAAGAAATAAATGTGTTGAGCCATTGAAAATTTGAGGCTGAAATTTGGGTGATTAGGAGACTTAAGTCTATAAATACAAGGTTAGTAATTTGGGGGAAAGGTTAAAGGCATTTTGAGTTCTCTTCTCCCTCTCGACGGCGTCCTTTGATTTCCTCCCATCGGTGAGGATTTCTTGATCTTTCTTTATGGTTTCCCTCTTATTGAGTAAGACTAACATGTTGTTGGTGTTTGATAAAGGATTTAGAGGCTTGAGAGTGGAGTAATCGTGGATTTTGGAGAAAGTTAGGGTTACGGTGATTTGTGGATCGATCTGTAATTGGTAAGTTTTAAATGGTATTAATGTTGTTTTTAATGGATTCTACTGCATTTATGGCATTTATTAGGGTAGATTTGAGGTAGTTGAGGGTGTTAATGGAGGTTTTAAGAGGAGGATCGATCGGAGAAGGCGACGGAGTTAAATGCATGCGCCACGGCTTTACGCGAGCCCAACGGCGACGAATATATATTAAATGCGCGCCATGGCGAAACTAGTGTAAAGCGCCTTGTGGCGTTATATATGAATGATGCCCGGTGTGTTTCCTCGTCTCATGGCGCGCCAAAGGCGCGTTGTTACGCCATGCACGACGGACCATTTATCTTGCAGCAGGGCCTCAAGGCCGCGGCGAAGGGGACTGTTCCATTGGATTTAATTTGGTTTATTGGGCATAACTTTTGGTATAGACCTCCAATTGAAGTGATTCCAAATTCGTTGTGAACTAGGGAAAGAGGTCTACGATTGAGAATAATTATGAGAATTAGAATTTAATTATGATGGTACTGATTAAGTGAGATTAAGGTCAATTATGGTTAATAGTGTGACCAAAATATTGAATTGAGACAATTGGAGTTCTAATTGAGTTTTCAACGTATAATTTGACCAATGGATAGGAAATTGTTATAGGAAGTATGAATTGAGGAAATTGAACTGAACTGAGGATTGAACTAAATCAGTGTTGATCCAATTGAGTGAAGAGTTGAGATTGATCATAGGATATCGAAATGGGATTTTAGCACCTAAATCGTGATCATGCATTGGACATAATTTCATAGAGACATATGCATTCTTGTCTTTATTTAATTGAGCGATTTTGTAATGGATATGTCTTGTCTTTATTATAAAGGCACCGTTAGATCGTCGTTCCACGGGCATTCTTTGGGACTTCGAGTGATGCTTCGGAAGTTACTGGTGAGTAACCTAGTTGGTTTCTCAAATTCTTGAGTGTCTAAATGTTCACTATAAATTACTTGATAACGTGAAGTACATGATTCTTGAATTATATGTGATTGGATTACCTTTGTATTATTCTTGAAATGTATATGGTAGAGTTGCATGCTCTTCTTGTATAGAATCGAACAATGTGAATTGCCTTTGTATGACCGCATGACTCTTTGGAAAGAATACGATCGCATTGTATGTGTTTCTTGTATTGGATTGAATTCTTGAATCATTTGAGTCTTTGTTACCTTTGGGCTTTATAGCTATACACAGTAAATTCTTGAATCATTGAATCTTTGAATTTACGTATATTCTTGAAATACACTACCGGGCTTTTATAGCCATATCTTGAGCTCTTGAATCTGAATTTATTGAACATTGCATTGCATGCATAAATGCATGATCGGATAAAGGATCGTGACCCAAGTTGCTAATCTCCTTTGAAAAGAGCCTAGAGCTCGAACATCATCTTGTCAAGAACTTAGCCGAGGGGAAAATCACACGCGGCGTCCCCACTTAGCACTTGGGCACAACATCGAATAACAGGAAAGAGTCTCATATGCATCATATACGATTGATTTAGCGCCAAATTGTGTGACGATTCTTGGCCGAGTGATGCCATGATTTATTTGTAAATTGTGATGTGATCTTGTGAAGCGCATTATATTCTTGTAATATTGTTACCGATCTTCGTATCTTGATATAGACTCTTGTACAATCGTTACGTAAACTGCTCTCTACTTCATCTGTATTATTATTATCGATCTCAGTATCTTGTAAATGGCTATTATAGACCCTTAAACTGTTATATATCTTTTAATTAATATTCTTGTGCTGCGTCTTTACGCAATTGGCGTAATGCATGATTTGAGTGAACCATCGACGATGGTTTCTCAATGAGTTCATAAACTCACCCAACATTGCAACTTATTTTTTCAGAATCGAAGAGTACCCGTTAGCAAAACGGAGTATGTTCGCAGGATTCAGTGAAGGTCGGAAGTCGGGATCGATTCGCGTCGCATTGCATGTCTTGACTTTTGTACTAAAATGGTTATGTGTATTCGTAAGATTGATCTCAGTGGCTATTGAAAATGTTTGTACCCAATTGGATAGACTTCCGCGCATTTGTTATTTAAAAGTAATGTCTTGATTTACGATCAGTGGTTATACGCCATTCTCATGGGCACGGACGGGATATCCTTTATGGATTTCAGGTTCGGATCCTGCGGATGTGGGGTGTTACATTTGTGGTATCAGAGCCCAGAAGTACAATCTTACTTGGGCGTTCTGAAAAATTTGTCAAGTGCATGCATCTAAGTCATGTCACGTGACGGTGACAAGCGATCCCGGTCTAGCATATGAGTCACATGTATGAGCATGTATCGATCGTTTAAGCGATTAGAAGCAGTGAGGAAAATGAAAGGAGAAATATGATAGAAATGGCAAGAGTTCAAGTGTACATGGTGATGAAAATCTGATATTCCATGATAGAAAGGAGTTATAATGGGATTGATTACCATGGCGAGAATTTATGAATAATGATTTACGATTGTGAGTGATTGTCTTGAATGTGTTGCGAATGTGCATACTTGTGATTGTGAATCGGTGTATAATATTACGAATAAGTGTTACGATAGTGACCAGTGAGTGAAGTGATAATATATGTGCTAGTATTTGTGTAAGTGTTAGTGCATGCTTAGCATGATTCTAAGCGGTAAATAAGCTGTTGTGATTGGAGCAATTTGTGACTAGAACTTTAAGCTCGAATATCGGTGAAAAGGGAGTATCATTTGTGTAGTGAAATCGAGAATGCGTGTGATGTGACAATTGGAAAGTGACTATGAGTATCGAAGATCGATTAAATGCATTTAAAAGTGAAGTAAATAAACTGGTATAGTTGAGGAAATTGTAAAACACGAGTTTCATAAGAGTGGATCTAAATCCGATCGAATGAATAGTGAATGATTTAGTATTTGAGTATGACTTATCGGGAGACTTAATGGTGATAGAGGTATTGATAAAATCGAAATTTTCCAGGAATATATGTATCGGGATTTGGAGTTAATTGGAACTAGCTGAAGGTTGAATACGTCAAAGCGTGTCAAAGATTTTACGGCATTAGCTTAGCCAAAATGTTTGAAGAAAATGTGTGAATAGTATGGTGATGATTGTGAAAGAGACATTTGGAGGCTGTTCACAAGTATTAATCATGTTGTTTTGAATGGAAGATTTGGCAATAGTTAGTGAAATGTCCCGAAAAGGGTTATGAGGCAATTTGTAGATATAGGGCATAGTGATTCTATGTATTAGGGGCAAGTATAACCGTGAACTATCTTGTGACAAATTATTTGAAATTGTTGTCTTGAGTGTTCTTTGTGAGAGCTTGGATATGCAAATTAATGATGATCGAGATATTTTGAGAATTTGAGTAATTATGAAGAGAGTAAATGGATTAAGTAGAAATTCAATAGTGTATAAGTATGTTATTATCAAATGATAAGCTGTCAAAGCTGGTAAAGGTAAAAAGAAAGTAGTATGAGTTATCGAATTCCAAATCAACTGTGTAAAAGGACCTGCAAACCAAATTGGTGATTCAAAAAACAAAAAAATTGCAAACCGTATTGGGAAGTTTAAATGGAAGTTAACTTTTGAGGAAATGATATTTATAAGCGTATTGTGGAGTATGTGTTTCTTCTTAAAAAAACTGTTAGAAATCTCTAAGATCCATTGAAGTGTTCAACAAGAATGTACCGAAAGAGTAATAAAAGAGTTTAAAGTGTGGAATCGAATAGTACTTTGTGGGGTAACTAAGCGATGTATTCTTTGAGGCAATTGTGAGGTGATATCCTTGGAGTCGATTGAGATTGATTGAACATAGTCGAAGACTTTGATTGATTTGAGTTAATGAAGATAGTGAAGTGAATCGTAATAATAATAGATTGGTAAAGTGGTCTAAACTCTAAAGGATGGTTCGATTTACAAAATGTTCTATGAATTTGGATTAAAGGTATGATAAATGTGTTTACGATCTTTGAATATACGGTTTGCGAATAATTATCGAGGATATGAGTGGGAATTAGAATAGAAAAGATGTGGATCAATTCTCTGTCCTCTTGATTAGCCGTATATGAAATTTTGAGGGCGAAATTTTAATTAGGAGGGTTGAATTGTAACATCCTATTCTATCGCGAGCAAGGGCATTTTGGTAATTATGGGTTAGGCGATAGATCGCCTTTGCATTCATTGATTGAATATATTCTTGGCCTCTAATTATAGAGGAGCAGTCTCTCTGCATATGCATATTTATTTATTCATTGGTACATGCATTCATGATTTCCGGTATATAATTATAAATTGAGGTATTGAATTATTGGATAGTGAGCGAGGGTGATTGGGTGGTGAATCGTGTTTAATTGAGGAATTGAGTTATTGGGTTCAAGTGACTGATTTAGAATAGTTTATGAGTGGTGGTATTTTATAGTGGCTTATAGGAAATTTCGACAAATTTGGGAGAAAATGCGGAATGAAAATTTTTAATTTGGTGACGATTATTTGTATAATCTTGAAAGAATAGTCCGATGATAATGGAAAAATTTAGAGTTATCTTGATAAGAAATAAATGTGTTGAGCCATTGAAAATTTGAGGCGAAATTTGGGTGATTAGGAGACTTAAGTCTATAAATACAAGGTTAGTAATTTGGGGAAAGGTTAAAGGCATTTTGAGTTCTCTTCTCCCTCTCGGCGGCGTCCTTTGATTTCCTCCCATCGGTGAGGATTTCTTGATCTTTCTTTATGGTTTCCCTCTTATTGAGTAAGACTAACATGTTGTTGGTGTTTGATAAAGGATTTAGAGGCTTGAGTGGAGTAATCGTGGATTTTGGAGAAAGTTAGGGTTACGGTGATTTGTGGATCGATCTGTAATTGGTAAGTTTTAAATGGTATTAATGTTGTTTTAATGGATTCTACTGCATTTATGGCATTTATTAGGGTAGATTTGAGGTAGTTGAGGGTGTTAATGGAGGTTTTAAGAGGAGGATCGATCGGAGAAGGCGACGGAGTTAAATGCATGCGCCATGACTTTGCCTGCGAGCCCAACAACAGCGAATATATATTAGTACACCATGGCGAAGCTAGTGTAGGCGCCATGCGAGCGTTATATATGAATGATGCAGCGGTGTGTTTCCTCGTCTCATGGCGCGCAAAGTAGCGTTGTTACATGTGATGACGGACCATTTATGCATGTGAAGGGCCTCAAGTCGTGGCGAAGGGGGATTCCATTGGATTTAATTTGGTTTATTGGGCATAACTTTTGGTATAGACCTCCAATTGAAGTGATTCAGATTCGTTGTGAACTAGGAAAGAGGCCTACGATTGAGAATAATTATGAAATTAGAATTTAATTATGATGGTGCTGATTAGTAGAGATTAAGGTCAATTATGGTTAATAGTGTGACCAAAATATTGAATTGAGACAATTGGAGTTCTAATTGAGTTTTCAACGTATAATTTGACCAATGGATAGGAAATTGTTATAGGAAGTATGAATTGAGAAAATTGAACTGAATCGAGGATTGAACTAAATCGGTGTTGATCCAATTGAGTGAAGAGTTGAGATCGATCATAGGATATCGAAATGGGGTTTTAGCACCTAAATCGTGATCATGCATTGGACATAATTTCATAGAGACATATGCATTCTTGTCTTTGTTTAATTGAGCGATTTTGTAATGGATATCTTTATCTTGTTATAAAGGCACCGTTAGATCGTCGTTCTACGGGCATTGCTGGGACTTCCAGGCAGTAGCACGGAAGTTACAAGTGAGTAACCTAGTTGGTTTCTCAAATTCTTGAGTGTCTAAATGTTCACTGTAAATTACTTGATAACGTGAAGTACATGATTACTGAATTATATGTGATTGGATTGCACTGTATTATTATTGAAATGTATATGATTGAGTTGCATGCTCTTCTTGTATAGAAGCTGAACAATGTGAATTACCTTTGTATATTGCATGACTCTTGGAAAGAATACGATCGCATTGTATGTGTTTCTTGTATTGGATTGAATTCTTGAATCATTGAGTCTTTGTTACCTTTGGGCTTTATAGCTATACTGTGTAAATTCTTGAATCATTGAATCTGAATTTACGTATGTTCTTGAGAAATACACTCTAGGGCTTTTATAGCCATATCTTGAGCTCTTGAATCTGAATTTATTGAACCTTTGCATTGCATGCATAAATGCATGATCGGATAAAGGATGTGACCCAAGTTGCTAATCTCCTTTGAAAAGAGCCTAGAGCTCGAACAACTGTCTTGTCGGGCTTAGCAGAGGAAAATCACGGCGGCGCGTCCCCAATTTGAGCAACTTGGGCACAACTTGAATAACAGGAAAGAGTCTCATATGCATCATATACATGATTGATTGAGCGCCAAATTGTGTGATGATTCTTGGTGAGTGATGCCATGATTCTTGTAAATTGTGATGTGATCTGTGAACGCATTATATTCTTGTAATATTTTACCGATCTTCAGTATCTTGATATAGACTCATCGTACCTTTATTACGTAAAGCATTCTCGCTCTTGTATTATTATTCTTGATCTTGTATCTTGTAAATGGCTATTATAGACCACTTTAAATCGTTATATATCTTTAATTAATATTAATGTATCGTCTTTGTCATGATTTGGCGTAATTCATGATTTAGTGAACCATCGACGATGGTTTCTCACCGAGTTTGCAAACTCACCCAACATTGCAACTTATTTTTTCAGGAATCGAAGAGTACCCGTTAGCAAAAGCGGGAGTATGTTCGAGATTCAAGTGAAGGTCGAAGTCGGGATCGGTTCGTCGCATTGCATGTCTTGACTTTTGTACTAAAATGGTTATTTGTATTCGTAAGATTGATCTCAGTGGCTATTGAAAATGTTTGTACCCAATTGGATAGACTTCCGCGCATTTGTTATATAAAAGTAATGTACTGATTTCTGATCAAGTGGTTAGCACGCCATTCTCGCGGGGCACGGACCCGGATATCACTGTGGATGTCGGGTTCGGATCCTGCAGGTGTGGGGTATTACAAGTGCAATAACACAATGGATATTTATACTTATGAATCAAATGCAAGGAATGTAATAACAATGTTTGCTTATGTTCATGAATGAAATGAGAGAACTTAGTTTTTCTTAAATATTTATGTTCTATATGATGCCACGAGAAGTGATGTGTCTGCTCTAACATGCCGTTTCCATGGGATATGTGCTCGAATGTTCTCTAGAATGTCGGGTATATGCATTATGAAAGTGGGATGTTACATAGGAACATTCATGACAAGGTGTTTACTCTCACATAAAAAAGGATAGGTGAATTCTCAAACAAGCTTTTAAATGCTCTTAGGATAATTAAATTTGATGTTTTATTTGACGTTAATAAAAGATATGAATATGTTCAAAAGTTAAAGTATTTTTCTCATGAATGTTCGTTTTATACTTAACGTTAAAATTTTCATTTGTATTGAAATTTAAAACATGAAGTGAATTAAGTTAACTAATGGACTGGTACAGGTAGTTAGTTACGTAACACATTGATGATATTTGTGATTACATGAGTAGTGGATAATCTTGATTGTTATGTTTAATTTGTTTTATGTTTTTTTTTCTTTCCTATCGCTTTCTATTTGAGTTGGGATGATGAAATTGATTTGTTTGAGGACAAAAAGTAGTTGTTTAAGCGTAGGGGAGTCTGATATATATAGGATATAATTTACTTATGACAAATTTTAGTAGCATTGAGATAACATTTTAGATATTTTATATGAATTGATATTTAAAATGAGTTATAATTTGTGCCCAATCTTGTTTTAAGCTCTCTAAGGAAAAGGAAAAAAATTGGAGAAGAATAGAGTCGATTTAAAGTAACTTGAGAAGATGTGAAGAAAGGCTCAAGAATACGAAAAGAACATGACACTGTGTTACTGTCCATATTTTATCATATCCTATTCTATTTCTCTAATAATGAGGGTTGTATAGGTTCCACAAGAGAGAATTACATGTTCTTTCTAGGTTAAGGTAAAAGTCACCAGAATTAACAAAATAAATTAATGCATTATTAAGTTTTAAGAGTTTTCAATTAATTCAATTTAATGATAAGGATTGTGATGCTCGAGAGAAAGCATAATTGTATCTTAGGAGTTCTTACTATTCCAATAAACTAGCATCATTCATTATACTAAAGTGAAGTTAAAATATATTAAAATTTGAGGGAATATCTTAATTAAATATAATTTATATATTAATTTTTTTAATATTGATCACTACTTTGATTTGGCAATTTAGAATTGTTTTTTTTTTTGGTTCAATTGTGCTCGATAATCTAGACAATTAAGTATGTGTGAAATTAGTAGTTAATAGCTAGTCCTCATAGGATCAACCTGTAATTGCTAGTGTTAACTATAGTTATATCACTTGCTTATGGTATAAATCAAACACATCAACTAGATACTGAAACTGTACTCTCTCAGGTTACAATCATCTATTCTTCAATTGGTTAACTAGGACTTATATTGGGCTAACACACATTTGAATGCACTAAGATTTATGGATGTCTTGGCAATAAAGGAAAACTTATTGGCAATAAAGGAAAACTTTTTGAGAAAGACTTATTGGATGTCTTGGCAATAAAGGCTTCTTCTGTTATTTTCTCATCTCTTATGGCTCTTCTTTGCTCAAAAGCTTGCAAAGCATTGATCAATTCTGCAACTGTAATCTTTGAAAGATCCTTAGAATCTTCAAGTGAGGAAATTTTTGTCTTATACTTCTTAGGCAAGTTTACAAAATTTTTTTCAACAATTCTATTGTCTGGAAAATTTTCACCAAACAATCTACTTTTGTTAACAATTGTGATAAGCTTGTTAACATATTCCTTAACCCCTTCTGATTCCTTCATCCCTTGCATCTCAAATTCTCTCTTAAGATTCAAAACTTGCATCAACTTTGTTTTCTCATAACCCAAATATGCACCTTTAGGGAATCCCATATCTCCTTTGGAGTATCACAAGTCATGATGGTAGTGAAAATCACCTTAGATACTGAAGAATAAAGGCAAGTTTTTGTTTTGAACTTCTTAGCCTTTTCTTCATTATGACTCTTAAGTTGAGCTGCAGTTGGATGAGGAGATAATGGTAGAACTTCACTATCATTTTCAACCACATCCCATAAATCAAAAGATTGGAGATATGTTTGCATTTTGACAGCCCATAATTGGTAATTTTCTCTATCGAAAATAGGAGGTGAGGCTAAAGGAAAAGTGTTTGAGGCCATTTTCTAAAGAGCTCGCTTGTTTTCTCTCAACTCAATTTTTTTTACAGCCCCATGATCGATAAAGGCTCTTATATCAATTTGTTGAAAAAAAAAAACAGAAAAAGAAAGATAATAGAAGCCAAACTTTTACTTAACTTCATTAAATTCAAAATAATGACAACCCTTTTTAAATAAACATAGAAATAAACTAACCTTCCTTAATGCTAACAACTAGGAGACCCATTACTCCACAAACTTCACAACTAAAATATTACACTAGTAAACACAACTAACTAACTAGATTTTTCCTAAGATACTGATTTAAATTAACATGGCCACATAATTAATAAAAATAATAATTTTGAATCAATATTCAACAGTCTTGATTATAGCCAACAACTTGATTCGTTAAGATGATGTTTGGATCTTGATTCTTTAACTAAAAATAAATTACAATTAACTTTTTGATGGATTAAGAACCTCTGGATAGTTAATCCTAACTTTTGGAAAAGATGTCTCTAGCGTGTGTTTTATCTAAAAGTTGACTAAAATCTCTTTAAAATTGCTCCACTTAAGACATGGTACGGGAAACAAACATTTCCTATGTCGTGAATATCATTATTTCCTCTAGCGATGGACCTGGTATCTGATATGGTCGTGTCATTAAACCATGTATCTTCCTGTTTCATCTGGGTGATAGACATGGTATCTAGCACACTTGTGCCAGTAAATTGTGGATCTTCTTATTTCTCCTTGTACTTATAAGCCAATCTTATAAATGGTCATGGCTCAGTTTATGTCACTTACTGGAGTTGATCCTTCTATTGCTTAAGCTAGTACAAAGGCATAGGTCAGATTATTTTTAACTTGGAATTTTGATTGTATTCATAATTTGTCTGAATTGGCCTCCAATTCTTGAGTATTATTATTCTAAAGTCAAAATTTCATAGTTAACTGTTGTGTCAAAATTAACAGAAATAATGTTTTTTGGTTTCTGTAAAACTGTTGTGGTTTTTTTATTTTTAAAAATAAAAAATCGCAACAGAGTAAGTCAAACACGTTTTACTTACTTGTTTTTTTTACAAAAACGACAACAAAAAATGAAAAAAAAAACGGAAACAAACAGCCCCTAAAATGATAACTAGACATTGTAAATTAGACAGGTAGTTTAGTTCATTAATAAGGTGATCTTACTTTATGCAAAATAGCCCTTTAAATCATATACATTGGGAGAGAAAGAAACTTAAAAATATTTTTAAAATGCAGTAAGAAAAATATAAAGTAATTAAATAGTAATGAGGATGAGAATCTCTTACAATTCTCTTTCTATGTTTATTAGCTTTGTCACAATTTACTTTTTTTTTTAATTAAAAGGAAAGTCTGAGTTGATTACAAAACAGTGCGGAGGACACAGGTCTCCGACTGATCATCAAAGAAAAAATGGAGACACCCAGAGGGTATAGTGTCAAAAAAAATAACCCCAACATTAAAATAGACCGCCTGAGAGGCCAGCCAATCGGCACATCTATTTTCTTCTCGGTAGACATATCGATGAGTAACAGACCAATTGCAAGATAATAATTCGTATACGCCCGTTATAATGAGATTGGCCACCTATATGCTGTGCACAATTAAAGTGACCAGGGTGTATACTCATCGCCACAATTTACTTTGATCAGGGTCTGAGTGTTTTAACCTTAAATAGACTCTGTGCTGATCTTACCAAGCGTTTCTTGTAGTGCAATTTACCTGGACCACGCTCTGCCTCTGCTCGTTTGTACTTAATTCCACCGGCGTTGCTTTCACAACTTACTGTCTAGTACAAATAAAGACAAACAACCAACCACGTTATTAATTATATATTTTACCATTCAAACAGAAATATCCATAAAATGTTGTAAACAAATCAAATCAAATCAGTGATTAAAACAAAAAACATAAAAAGATTTCTGTCAGTTTCCTTCAGATTCTCCTAAGCAGCCTCGTCCATTCGATTTGAGTGCATATATATCATTATCACCACTTCTACTTAAAGAACAAAGTGTCTTTTGCTTTATAAAGTTGGATTCTTTCTGAAAGTGGAAGAGAAAGGCATAGTTATTTTCGTCTTTTGGTTCATGGGTATGGTTGATGTTGCTGACATGCCAAAACATGGAGTAGCAAAGGGTTCATGGGGTTTTAGCAATTTGATAAGGCGTAAACGGGTTGATTCCGTTAATATCGCGCGAGATGGCGAGCGTCAGCTGGCCAAGAAACTCTCTGTTGTGGACCTTATTGCCATTGGTAAACATAGTAAAACTTGTTCATCGTTCCCCCAATGGGTTTTGAATTTCGATCTCAAGCTTTCATCTTGTCATTTTGGGTTTTGGTCTGTATAGTGGCTTTGGGCCAAATCTTATCTTGCATTCTCTCTGCTCTCTGAATTTTGTAATCACGAGCTACTATTATTATGACAACAGAGCTCACAACGCTATTGAATGCCGATGATCACATTGGTTAACTTTTAAGCTTTACCGATGATACTGGGGACTGTTTGTTAAAGCTTTGTGCGATTTCTGACTTGTATGTTTGCCAAGTACCGTTAGTTCCTAACTAGATGTTAAGCCTTTATGATTTGCAGCTCTTCCATAGCTGAGTGTCTATTGTCTTTGTTTCTCCTGTCTCTTGTGTTCAACCATGTTGAAAACTGTTGGTGGCTTTTAATAGTTGGCAATGCCTGCATCATGTAACCAGGGGTTGGAACAACGATTGGAGCTGGAGTGTATATACTTGTAGGAACAGTTGCTAGAGAGCAAACAGGACCAGCTCTTTCTATTTCATTTCTCATTGCTGGAATTGCTGCTGCGCTCACAGCATTTTGTTATGCTGAACTTGCATGTCGATGCCCATCTGCTGGGAGTGCCTATCATTACACATACATTTGTATTGGGGAATGGTAATCTGAAACTTGTTGAAACGTTTTAGCTTTCTATTTTGGTTCCTAAATACACATTATTGCCTAAAAAAAATGCTAGCAATATTAATGAGTTGCTCAATTAGTATGATGAAATCAACTGATTGATGTGCAAGATGTAGGATTCGTCTTCTTTTTTCTTTTTAAAAATCTAATGACAAGCTAATAAAATTTCAAATATTATGTTGCTTAAGGCACCTTGGTGCAGAGTTATTGGAAATTAATTACAAAGGAAAAGTCCAATGAACTTGTACCCTTCTGAGTTCAGGTTGGTGAGGTAGCATTAAATCAATAACTTTGGCATTACTTTAACATGTAGTGCTGCATGGTTGATTGGTTGGGCACTGATTCTGGAGTACACTATTGGTGGTTCTGCAATTGCTCGTGGCCTAACACCAAATCTGGTGCGTTAGAGAGGATGTAACTCGAGTCCTTACTTCCCTTAAATTCCCAATTTCACTAGCGACAATGACTGAACCATAATTCATTTCTTTCTTTATAACCATGCACTTCATCGTATTTCTTTTACTTTTGAAAGTCTTACTATGATTGTGGTTTTGATATGTTTTATAGGTTTTAGGTTGGTTGTGGATGCATGTGTGGATAATGTAATCACATGTGTGGTATATGCTTCTATATGGTGATATTCCTTGACAGTTAGCTTAAGTTGCCTGTGTGGCATTTTTTTATTTTCTCCACTTTAACATGAATGGGTGGAATATACTTAGATAATTGACTTTCCAAGTATTAGCTACCTTAGCTGTAGTTTATGTGGGACTTTTGGGTTGACTATAATTTTCACGTGGTCTGACTTTATTGTTTTCTTTCCTCCAACTATTCCTCTAAAGGTTCGTCTGTTGCACCTTTGCTGAGACCTGCGCTGTCATTTTATCTAAGTATAAAAGTGGTCTGAATTTCATGTTTCTATATGTGAAAATAAGTATAAATATCTTTAGATACCAAACATTCACTAAGAGTACGGCACCCTCAAAATTGTAATAGGATATGATATCCAGCTTTAAGATTATTGGCATTTTGAAATATCTACGAAGCATATGCTGTGCCTTGAAGTTTAGGTGTAGTTTCCATCCACATTACTTATCTGTTTGTCCACTTAGGCCCTATTTTTTGGGGGTCAAGATAAGCTGCCATTCTACTTGGCCCGCCATACCATTGCTGGGCTGGATGTTGTGGTAGATCCATCTGCAGCTGTGTTAGTTCTTGCTGTCACAGCACTATTATGCATTGGAATTAAGGAGGTAATTGAACTCTCATTCTTCTTTTTTTGCACAAGAAAACATTTTAATTTAATAACATTGTTACATCACTATCGGCAAGTCTGTACTTGTTCTTTTAATTGATTTTAGTGAATTCCTCATTTGACAGAGTTCATTAGCACAAACAATTGTCACAACAGTGAATGTCTGTGGGATGCTTTTCATCATAGTAGCTGGTGGTTACTTAGCTTTCAAGACCGGATGGGTTGGATATGAAGTTCCTAGGTAACAAGTTTCTTCTTTTTTCTAGGTATGTGTTACTTATATGAGTTATAAATTTGTAATCAAGTTGATTATTAGCTTTTTGTTCATGTTATAGGTACTTTCCCTTTGGTTTAAGTGGAATGCTTGCAGGATCTGGAATAGTATTTTTTTCATACATTGGTTTTGATGTAGTTGCTAGCACTGCCGAAGAGGTAATTTTGTCTGTCAGCTCTCTATATGATTGCTGTTACATGCAGCTGAAAAAAAAAACTAAAAATCACAGTCGAATTAAGTTGCCAGCACATGCTCTTTAGTCTGAACAATGCTTTCATATCTAGAAAATTGAAACTTTTACATGCTACATGGCTTTCTTTTACATGCATGCTTAAAAAATTGAGCAAATCATCCTGGAACAGAGATACCCTCATCCACACTTCGTTCCTAGCAAATATCCTTCTGTTGTTTGTTTCCTGATAAAGAAGGAATTGTTCATATTTCATCTAAATCTTCATTGCTGATCAAAATCAACCATACTTATTTTGAGTAAAATGTTTCAGGGAATTGATTAATTAAACAATCCTGGATGCTTTTGGTTGTTTCATGATAGCTAAAACCAATCTAGAGTTATATTTCATCTGATTGCCTTTGTAATGGTGCCCTCTTACGAGCTACAGTTATGAATTTTGAATAGAATCATTTATCTTACAATTTTCATCGCAGGCAAAAAATCCTCAACGAGATTTACCCTTGGGTATTGGTATTTCTTTGTTCATTTGTTGTATTCTTTACATGCTTGTATCTGTTGTTATTGTTGGGTTGGTTCCATATTATGCTCTGGATCCGGATACCCCAATCTCTTCAGGTTTTGCTTCTCAAGGGATGCAATGGGCAATGTAAGATGTTATCTACTTTTGTTGGATTCATTTAATTGTAACTTGGACCATAATGCATAACAGTTCCTGAAACTTTTTAATCACAGGTATATAATAACAACTGGAGCAGTTACTGCTCTGTGTGCAAGTTTAATGGGTTCACTTCTTCCACAGGCAAGTATCTCCTTTTAGTTGCAAACATAACTATATTGATGACGTTGAAGCATTTTTGGACATTGAGAAGCTTCTCTAACTTGTAGATGCAAAAAGCATGAAAAGTTCTACAACCTCCCCTTCCATTTTTCCGCATCCAATTTTTCTCTCATTTCATTTGGACATGCCAGAAATTCATCAATTCAATGCAGTGAATGCTTCATTGCGTGTTAAATATTGCGACTTGGAAGATCTTTACAAATATCAGTTTTCTCTATAATGAGGTGTTTGTGTAATATTCTATTATTAATCGTAAATCTTGTCTCATTGTTACTTTTGATTCACTTTTCCTTTTCTTAGCCCCGACTCTTCATGGCTATGGCTAGAGATGGATTGTTGCCATCATTTTTCTCAGACATTAGCAAACGCACCCAGGTTCCAGTAAAAAGCACTATCATCATTGGTATTCTTGCTGCAGCACTAGCATTTTTCATGGAAGTTTCAGAGTTGGCCGGTATGGTAAGTGCATGAATTAAGTATATGCTGAGTCAAGAGGAGCATATATCCTACTCTTTGAAAGTTATACCTTTGATGCAGGATATAATCATGAAGATATTTCTATTTTCTCTTTATTGGTACAGGTTAGCGTGGGTACTCTTCTTGCATTCACTGCTGTAGCTGTTTCCGTCTTAATACTCAGATATGTTCCACCAGATGAGATGCCTTGTCCTTCTTCACTTCAGGAATCTATTGATTCATCATCAATACAATTCAGTGGAGATATTGAGCAGATTGCCAGTCGAAGCATAAAAGATTCTGTCAACAACTGTGATTGCAATCATCACTTTTTTGACACTGTTGGGACCTCAACTGGATGCCCCCTTCTCCCGAAACACATGTCTCAAGGTATTTTCTAGATGCCCTTTTTGCTGTTGGGATGTGACTTGTTTTACTCTTCTTGTTATATTTTCTTTTATCTCTATTGCATCAGGTTGACTTGATAGCTTATTAAATGCATAAGCATTTCAAAGATTAGAATAAAACAGTGACCTCTAGCTGGCACCTTCTGGCTATTGTTGACCAACTTTGGTTGTGGGGTGCTGAAAGAGTAGTACCAAAAATTGAAAACTATAAGTGAAAAGGGAATCAAAAACATCTCAGGAAAAAGAAATCTGGAACCATAATCGACTCCATTTATTCTATACAAAATCAGAAATTTCCCTGTAGTGTTCAGGTGAATGTGATATTGGCATAGTTAACTCAACACGTCTGTTATGTTCTTTTGATTATTGCTTGAGCTTTAAGAGCCAGAGAAGTATCTGTTCTTTGTACTTAAAAAAAAAAAATTCTTTTAGCTCAAGAAGACTGATAAGATGACCTACAGCCCTGTAGCGAGAGGTGCTAATCTATGTGTATTTTGATGGCTTCTTGTACGTGATGTAGAGCACTATAATCAACTCAAGAGGCGGAAAATCGCTGCTTGGAGTATTACCCTTGTGTGTGCAGGGGCTCTTTTTCTTGCATCTGCAGCTTCATTTGGAAACCTTCCCAGGTTTGTCCTCTATTTTGACTTACAACCTCGTGGGGTTTATCTGGATACCAAGAAGTGCTCAGTTTATATCATACTGTAGAATAGTGTGATCTACAAATTCATCAATACAGGGTTTAGAATCTGTGTCATCTTGGGTGATTGCCTTAAAACTCAGCTTGGGAATTGCGTTTGGAGTAAAAGGTGAAAAATTAATAATTAGTATGTCTAAGACAGTAAACAAAGCCAAATAATCCCCTTTATTGGAATCCACGTTGTATATGCACTTTCTGGGTACAATACTTGGTAACTTATTCAATTCTTCTGATTCCTTTATATTGGTGATTGTACCAGCTTTCTTCGGTTTGCACTTTGTACAATAGGCGGAGCTATTTTGTTGTGCAGTTTGGTGGTTTTGGCTTGCATAGCTCAAGATAATGCAAGGCATAGCTTTGGGCACACTGGAGGTACATGTTCCATCTCGTGATAATATTAGCAGATTGGTTTGACGTGAATTGCCTGCCTTGGAGAAGGCTCCCTACTCAGGCAGTCACTTTGAAAATTTGTGAAAGTTTTCCTTTTCTTGCAGAAGTTCTAGAAAACGTGTGAAGAAATTTGGGAAGTAAAATCACTTAGTAGATTTCCTCTAAATCTCAGCCCCGATGGCACTAGGCCTAATATGCATGTAATCGTTTTTAATATGACTTTGTTTACTCCTCCTTTCCAGGTTTCATCTGTCCATTTGTTCCGTACTTACCTGTTTCTAGCATACTTGTCAACACCTACTTGTTGGTTAATTTGGGGTGAGTGTCAAACAATCTTCTTTCAAGTTATGGAGAATGTTAACGAGTCCAGAACTTAAGATGTGATCATTTTACCACTTGCATACCAACAGGGCGTACACTTGGCTTCGTGTCTCAGTGTGGCTGCTAGTGGGAGCACTAGTGTATTTATTCTATGGGTGGAAGCATAGCTCGTTAATGAATGCAATCTATGTCCCTAATGCTTGTGCTGATGAGATCTGCCGCACCTCTCCTGAACATCAACAGTAAGTTTTGCAAAGCCTGAAAGAAGGTCCTTAGTTTCCTGTCCTTAATGAAGTCAGAATAGCCAATGTGCAAGTCTTGAGATTGATGTCCATCTACAAAACTGTATACTGGTAGTGCGTAAAGTTTTTTCAGACCTAAACAATCGTAGGTTATAGAAACATGTAAATAACTTGTAGCTGAGAACATTCTAAATCAATGTAAATTGTTGGGAATAACGGTAGTCATCCCTTTTCCATGGTCCACGGACTCTGAATCTCGAAAGAATATGAAATTTGTTATTTCAGTCCATGAGTAGATAGAGGTTGTTACAATCAATTTCAAGCTTTAACGTGGTTCAATGTTTGCCAGATTTTAAAATAGGATATCTAAAACAATGTTTAGGGTTTGCAAATGAAATTCAAGGAGTGTGATTACATGCCTAGAAGGTTGTAATTTTACTTGGGTTAAAACTAAAATAAAGATAAAATGACCTTGATTTTTTTTTTCATTGGTTGATTAAAAACTCAAATGATTTGGGTAAACTAAGCAAAATGCTGAATTTGGAGAATATAAATGGGCTGAAATGAAAATTTAAGCCTAAAATGACTTTAACATGCTGCTTGAAAGAATTGACTAATTTAGATTAAAAGGGACTTATGTTCAATAATTTAATAAATTTTGTTGAGCTTTAAAACTAAAGTAAAGTTTTTTGGGATTTTTATCAAAATATTATTCCCCATAATAAAAGGTTGTCTTCATTCATTTTAGCATAATTGTTTCGGTTATTTTAATATAATAAGTATTTTCTTCTCTCTTTTTAATGCTCTAACTTTCTCCTATGAAATCTTTTTCAATTTTGACTTAACAAATTTTGATATTTTAGATAATGGAATTTTGCCTTAGAATTTTTTGTAATTTTTTACCTAACAAACTTTTTTTTTCTCTTTGTTATTGAGTGCTTAATTTCACCAATTTATAATACTTGTTAAAATTTGAAGGAGTATGTAAATGTAGTGACTTTGATGAATAGAAAGTAGTAAAAGTTGAAGAGAATAAGGTTGTTATACAAGAAAAGAAGGGTGAGGAGAAGGTGAAAGACAAAGAGAAGGAGCCAAAGAAAGAAGCACTAAAAGAGTACCAATAAAAAAAATTCTACCTAAATAGGCTCAAGAAAGACAAAAAGGAAAATAAATTTGTTAACTTTTTAGACCATTTAAAACAACATCTTAACATTCCTTTTGTTGAAACTCTTTCACAAATGTCAAAGTATGTTAAGTACTTAAAGTATCTTCTTTATAACAAGATTAGGTTTAGAGAGTTATTGATAGTCACTTTGAGTGAAGAGTGCTCTACTATCCTATAAAACAAGTTTTCCTAGAAAACCAAAGATTTATGGAGTTTCAATATTTCTTGTCATATTGCTAATTTGTCAATTAAAAACGCATTAATAAATTTATAAGCTATGATTAATTTGATGTCATATGACCTATTTAAGATATTAGAGCTGGGTTGAACATAAATTAACTAAGTTTAGTATTCAATTAGTAGATCGATCAATTAAGTATCCCATGGGCACTATATAATACATTTTGGTTAAGTTAAATTTTTCATTTTTTTCATTGATTTTTTAATTTTAGATAAGACTATGATGTAGAGGTTCCCTTGATCTTATAATGAATTTTACTAGCTATTAATAAAGCTATGATATATGTAGAGGTTCCCTCTCCTCCTCTCACTGGCTACAAGAGGAGAGGGAGACCTTACAAGAACTGGAGGGAAGTGATAAAAAATGATATGTCTGAATTGGCCCTTACTGAGATAGTGGCTAGGAATAGGACGGTCTAGTGTGACCGGATCAGAGTACACGACAACCTTTAAAGTCCTTGAACCTAACCTCCAAAATACAGGTTGTTGGTCGACAACTTTAGCCACAAACTTCAGACACATAGATGCAAGATGTTTCTCTCTAACACCGCAGGATGGTCTTACCCACCGGATCTCACAGAGCGGACCCCTTGCGTCACAAGAGGCAAGAAGGGCCGATCTTCAATAACGTGTCAGGTACTAATCGATCTGGTCTCCTTTAGGTATTTTCTTTATGTATTGGTTATAAATTTATTTACTGATAGTGGTTGAGTGCCAAACGTATTAATTTATTTATTTACTCCTTCAATATCAACCTCCTTTGTACATTTTGCTTTTGAAATATATTTACTGACTGTGGTCGAGTGTCCCGCAGACTCTTTTAATACTTTATTCAACATCCACTCCCCTTTTGTACTTTCTGTATATGGGCCTAAAGGAAACAATCTCTCTACATTGTAGGAGAAAGATTACGTACTATCAAACCTCTCCAGACCCTGATTTAATGTGGGACTTCATACTGGGTGTGATGATGATATATAAAGAAAGAGAGGAGGACCTAGGAGGGGAACTACACAATCTGTCACTTTTGGAAAACTTCAAGAAGAGAGAAGAAGATGAGAGAAGGAAGGAGCAGAGAAGTTTTTGTTATTTTCTTTATGCTTAGCTAGTGTATTTCATTTCCAATGCTTTATTTTCATATGTATTAATATATTCATTCCATTAGTTTAGAGCTTTCTTAGTGTTAATCATGTTTTTACATGTACATGTGTTAGAATATTTAGAATGAATGTTTGATGGATTGTATAGTTGAAACTTATGAATTTTTGTAACTAACCTGTGTGATATATCAATGGATGTTTATTCCCACAATTTTTTAGTTTTAATCTTGATTGTTTGAGTTTATTTATGTGTTTCACATATTTGAATTTGCTGGGTATTTGAATGTTTAATGGTTTATGTTATGGGTTTTTGTTTATTTGTGACGCTTTTGATTAATTGGTGCTCAATAGTTAGGATCTACGCTTGTTCTTAGGTTTAGGATTAATTAATTTAGGTTTGTGTGCAAGTTATATGTGGTGGAATTTTCATTTTTACGCAATTAGTTTCAATTTTGTAATTTGGGTTATAATTAGTTATTTGTTAGCATAAAGAGTTTTGATTTCTATTAAGTTAGTATTGAAGTTTGGTTTTTACTACTTCGTTTATAATTTCCATCCTTGGTTTTATTTAAGTAAGTATGAGTTTTGTTTATTTAATGTCTATTTTGCTTGATATGAACATGTGTAGACTACTAAGATTTGGAGATATTATAAGGGTGAAGGGATGGAAAATGTGAGAATGAAGTTGAACTTGTCTTGAATTGATACTTGTAGGTCTACGTTAGTTTGGGAATTAGGATAAATGTCATGAGTTCGGAATTGCTTGTAGGCTTCATCAACTTTTAGTTAATTTTTTAATTTAAAGGCTAAGGTTGAGTGTGTGCTATGTAATAGTCCATAGTGATTCTCAGAAATAGCAATAGGTTAGTTGAATTTGTCAAGATACTTAATCAACTAATCTAGGATCTCATACTTTTAGGTTACACCTTTCAAGTTTATGAGTAGGTGGCCTAAGTTAGTTGTTTCTTAGTACCCAATGCATCTTCATTATTGAACTTAGAGAGCCTATTCTAGGCTATAGTGGAGATTGGGGGCATTTTTAGAGCTTATTAGTTTTGCCTATTTTAAAAAAATTAAGGGTTCGAGAGCTTAATCAAGTCCATAGGCTAACTCCATGATGAGAGTAACTTTTATTCATATTGAAGGATCAATGAACATCTCGAAATCCCAAAGATATCTCCGGACCACTTCTTTACCATTGTTGTAGTCTTCTCTAAATTTGCTTTGTGCATGTCTTTTTGGTTGTGTTCATTGCATATTAGTTGTCTCGTCTTCATCATTTCAGGATGTTTTGTTTTCTTTTGTTACAACATTTGAAATAGCATTTGTATCCCAACTCTCTATAGTTCGACCCTAGCTTACCATTTACTGCATAGTTTGGTAGTTAGGAATTTATTATTTGGTAATTAGCGATAGGCTATCACTTTACAAAATGGATTAAAAATGCGTCTCCACCACTTCATGAAGTATACTTATGAATTGAATCCAACACAAATATTCAATTTCGATGGAGCTTCATAATTGAAGCAAAGGGATCCTATGCCCCCTCCTTGTTCACCCTAGTTATTGAGGTTCTTATTAGTCTAATTTTCTTTGACATTAAACAAAGAGGAAATTACAAATTTCATAGCAAATGCAAGGATAAAAAAAAATCTTCAATCTAGCATTTGCTAATGATCTACTGTTATTTAGTGGAGTTGATTATAACAGTTTAGGTCTTCGTGGAGTCACTTTAATAGTTTAGCAATCTCTCATGGCTATTTATTAACCCTGGCAAAAGTAATTTATTTGTCTTAGTAGGTCCTCAAGAAGTAGTTGATTATCTTGTGAGAATTATTGCACTTCAAATCTAAGAATAAAGGAATAATAAATTTCTCTCCCTTAGTGGTAGGTTGAAACTCATATTTTAGATGTTAATAGTCATCATCATCACACCCAGTCCGAAGTCCCGCAATGAAGCAGGGTCTGGGGAGGTCTGATAGTATGCAGCCTTACCCCTGTATAGTAACGAGACTATTTCTAATATTTTAGATCTTAATAGTATGCATATTTATTAGATCTCACAACCAAATTTTTTAAAGGAGATTAATCAAAGCTATAGGAAAATCAATAAGAACTTTCTATAGACTAGTGATGTTAATAAATTTACTATAGCAAAAGTCAAGTGGATTGACATATATACTCTAATGTAAGAAAGAAGACTTGGAACACTCCCTTTAATGCCACAAATAAGATGCTAATAGCAAAGACAATTTAGAGGCTTTGTACCAATAATAAATCCATTCAAGTCAAGTAGATGCACTCTTATCTCTTAAAGAATAAAAGCTTATGGAAATTGAAAACAACGAATGATATGTCTTGTTCCCTAAAGCAGATGCTTTGGTTGACATATTAGATAAGCCAAAAGATGAAGATTCGATCTTAGTAAGTACTAAACATGACTTATGGTTTTGGTATGATAATTGGAATGAGTTAGTCTCTTTACACAAAATCCCAGAACTATTATCTTTGAGACAAATGCTATCGGATCATGAAAAAGTGAAGGAGATTATTCAATGGGAGGTATGAAATTGCAAATTAAGAGGATTTTCAATCATCAAGGCTAATTTACTAAATTATAGACCAAATCAAGTAAATGTTGATTCCATTATATTGTTAAAGCATTGCTCTAGATGCTTCAATAATAAATCTTATTTGGACATCTTCAAAGATCATAACCAAACAATCAACTAGGATAAACTAATTTGTTTAATCTTAGCTTCCAAAAGTATCTTTTATCTTATAGTTAGCAATTAGACAAAGGTTGAAGACTAAATATAAAATCAAGGAAAGCTCTTGCCTCTATTACAAGTTTTGTAAATAGGAAATCTAGATTATAAATCATTTATTTTTAAATGTTAATTTTCATTAGCTCTCTAAACACGCATACAATTTCTCTATAACACTTTCTGTTTTAAAGAGGAATGACTAAGAATTGGATTTTAAAATTTTAGACTAAGGGTGACTCTCTCATATTCAAATTAGCTTTCAATTATAGCATTTAGGCCTAGTAGAAAGAGAGGAATCACAAATCATTCTAAGATAAAATTCAAGAAAGCCAAAGCTTTATCCCAAGAACTTTAAATTGGATTCAGTCAAATCATAATAGCTAATGATGTTCAATCAATGGCTAGTAGAGACACGAATAATAGATGAAATATTCTCATACTGGATGACTAAGATACCCCAGCTCAGAAGATAAAAGATAAGTGACCAACTTTTATTTTCCATATGTAGGACTAGTTATAATTAATAACAACTAGTTAATTCTTGATAGAGTGGAGATTGGATTAGTCTAGTAGCTTTACTTCTGTTTTTCTCTTGGATTTGTTAAATTGTTCTTGAAAACTTTAAGGCCTTCTATCTCTTCCCTTTTGGGTTTCTATTTTATTCGTTCAAAAGGATTCTTGTCCTCCTAAAATTCTGTCCACAGATGATTGGCCAGCCAATCCAATTACTTTTCATCAATAATTTCTAAAAATAAATTTCAAAGATATAGTTATCTCGAATTTCCATGTAGTAATGTAAGGCATTGCTCTCATTTATTCCTAGTTCAATAGCTGTAAATCATCAACTTTTGGTGACTGTATTTGTAGTTGGTGGATTTTGTGGCCTAGTTGATGAAAAATAAACACAAAAGCATTTAGCTAGAGGAAAGCTATCATAGCAAACAATTAGAGAGATGACCACGGCCAAAGGCATCACCAAAATAAATACCAATGTAGCTATCAAATGGAGCATATCCATGGACAACTAAAGTGTGCTACATGCTAACTTCACTGCTAATACCTTTATCAGTCGAAAATTCGTATCCATGTCAATCGAAAGTTCCACATTCAAGTAATAACTAAGAAAATCTTATTAAATGAGTGAAAGGCATAATGCCTTATATTTGTGCGGTACTTCTGAATGAGAAATTATGTTGTAACCGTGATGTGTTTGATATGGGTCAGACTATGGTCCGAGCATATGTGAAAGTGAGTAGGTCTTGATGATCTCGTTTCCTTGTTTGTTTTGTCCTATGTGATTGTTATTATTCATTGACTACTGAATGGCTAATTGAATGCGTCTTGATTGTTAATTCCGGACCGAAGGTCCGATGATTGTAACGATTGATGAGATATTGAAATGTTGCATGTATGCGAATGAGATTGAATGGGGGTATGCAAATAAGTTGATGCATTCCATTTCATGAAACATAACATGAGTTGTGACCAGAGTAGCCACCGACTAGAGTTTTAAGCTCAACGAGAGAAAATGAGCTTCGAGCTCATAAGTGATTCAGAGCATCAGGCTCAACGTTCAATGAGCCCTGTATCCACCAATGGATAAGGGACAGTTATGAATGAGCCCTACAAAGGACAGTTATTAATGAGCCCTACAGGGGACAGTTATTAATGAGCCCTACAGGGGACAATTATTCAACATATTCTAGTTTAGCTTCTTGTGAATTCCCTTCTTAGACTATTTTGATGTAGTTTTTGCTGGTTTTAGTTCTCCTTTGGGATCTTTCCTTAATTAATTCATTTTTTAATTTTCAAAAAATATTATAAGGAATAAGGATTTGAATGATGGTAATCTGAATACAAATTTCAAAATAGGAAAATACGACAAAAGAATGCTTTGAAATGAATGGAGAAAAAGAAAGACATGAGTCATTAGTGGACAATGATTGTGAACTCGTAGGCATGACAAATATAGTTCTACCTGAAATAAATGCAGTTGGTTCAAATTGACTGAATTTTGATTTTAACTCTACTCCAAATTGGAAGCAGTGCTAACCAAAAGTTGAACACGTCTCATCATAAATGTTGGGAATTTAGACCTTCCAAACTCACACTCAAGGATATTTAATAGACAACAATATCAAAAAATAACAACACAAGGGAATTTACGTGGAAACTCCCATATCGGAGAAAAACCACGGGCACCGAGAAGAAAATTCACTATATGAAAAATTCTTACAATCACACAATTTTTCCTCACCCAATCTCCCAATACACCAACACACTTACAAAGAAATACACAAGGCAAACTCGTCAACTCTCACCTCAAAAGAGGAATTTAACTAGAGTCAAATTTGTCATACAAATCTTTGACTTTGTTTGGTCTATTAGACAAGGAGGTAGCAACCCCCTTATATAGGTAAGAACATTGCTCCAATTGTTGTCTCCAACCAATATGGGACAACAAAGGAGCCAACCACTCAACAATCTCCACCTTGGCGACTTTGGTTGATCCCACAACCACGCTTCACCTCAATAAAGATCTCCTAAAAAATAACATAACTCTCAATATAGAGAATTATCATGCTTCACAGCATCATGCTCCACCATAAAAGCATACCCACTCAGAATAAACCAATTCCAAGCCTTTTACTTCGGCACATGTTGAAAATAACCTTGCTGAAAAGTTATGGTGCAACTCCCATGTTTGGCTTTCTTGGAAGTTCATCAGCCATCAACATAAAATCCACTACACACCTTGCATTAATGCCAAACCAATAGTCGTGTGTAAACTTGTGGACCCGCTAACAGTAACACATCCTCTTTCATGACAATTTTAGGATTAGCGGCATGTCATGAGGATGTACATACCCCTTTTTAGAGAGCAAGATTATCATTCATGGAGACAATGTTAGCGATATTGTCAATCTCTCCATTAACTGACCTAGAGCCTCTTCCCGAACCCGCTCTACCTCTTGGGCAACTTTTCTTCACATGGCCAAATTGTTCACAATTCCAGCATGCTTCATTTTTCTTCATGGAGTTCTTCCGATATCCAGCTACCATCAAAGCTGAGTTTTCAGGAACATTTCCACCACTCAGTCTTCTCTCTTATGAAAAGAGTTTTTCGGCAACTTCAGAAAAAACTATCTTCTCCTTCCCATGAATCAAAATCGGTTTCATGTGTTCATATGAAGGTGGAAGAGACTAGATGAGTCTCAAAGCTTGATCCTCATCATCTATACGAACTCCAATTGCCTCCAGTTCAGAGATGATCCCATTGAGAACACTTAAATGATCTGAAATTGTAGTACCTTCCTTCATCCGCAGTGTATAAAACTGCTCCTTTAGGTACACCCAATTTGAGAGACCCTTTGTTTGATACAACTCCTCAAGCTTTTCCCAGAGCTCCTTTGTTGTAGATATTCCATGCACATTCGCTAGAACATTCTTTGCCAAACACAATCGTATCTCACTGGCTGCTCTCAAATCCAGATCCTCCCAATCTTTATCGCTCATACTAGATTTGCCTGTATTATTATTAGAGATCTGTCTGCCTTTCAATGCCTTGTGTAACCCTGACTGAATCAAAATATCCCTGACTTGTACTTGTCATAAGACAAAATTGATTCTTCCGTCAAATTTCTCCACCTCAAATCTAAGAGAATTCGAAGCCTTATTTCCTGACATTTTTCCTGTGCTCTTCTGCCTTGATGAATTTTACTGTAAAAATGAATAGTACACCAGGAAAGTTTCCAGGAAAGAGAGGTGAATCACAACGAACACTCTTAAATACCAAGTCTTTCCTTAGCCAAAACTTTCCTAGACATGTACTACCATACTACTACACCAAAACTCCACCGCACTTAATAAACCTTTCTCAAAAAAATCTTTTCTGATGTGAAAGATCAGTCAAAACTGCGACTACAGAGCATACTTAAAATTTTCAAGAAAAACACACATTGGTTCTGATACTACTTGTTGATAATTTAGACCTTCCAAACTCACATCAAAGGATATTTAATAGACAACAATATCAGAAAATAACAACACAAAAGAATTTACGTGAAAACTCCCAAACTGGAGAAAAACCACGGGCACCGAGAAGAAAATTCACTATGTGAAAAATTCTTACAATCACACAATTTTTCCTCACCCAATCCCTCAATACACCAACACACTCACAAAGAAATACACAAGATAAACTCTTCAACTCTCACCTCAAAAGAGAAATTTAACTAGAGTCAAATTTGTCATATAAATCTTTGACTTTGTTTGATGTATTAAACAAGGAGATAGCAACTCCTTTATATAAGTAAGAACATTGCTCCAATTGTTGTCTCCATCCAATATGGGACAACAAAGGAGCCAACCACTAAACAATAAAGTTAGTATTACTTTTAACTAATATTGATTTTTTGACTTATTTTCCAGTTACATCCTTTATCAGTCGAAAGTTCGTATCCATGTCAATCGAAAGTTCCACATTCAAGTAATAACTAAGAAAATCTTAAAGAAGTTCCACATTCAAGTAATAACTAAGAAAATCTTAAAGAAAGAGACAAGTTGCGAAGTTGGAAAAGTAAAAGCCGAAGCAAACTTTGCTACGCGTCCTGGAAGGTACCATCACATGTTACATAAGGCAAAAATGAATCAAGTAGTCGAGGCCGCAGGTATGAACAACACTCTATATATATATACACAACAATTTCTTTGTAGGAAAGGGTAAGAGAAACTACAACCATCTCCATCTCCATCTCCATCTACATACAAAGTGCAGGGAATTATCTAAGCAGTTGCATGGTAAGCTCCAATGTCCTGCAGAGTCTCGGCAACTTCTTTCATTGATGGTCGGAATTGTGGTTTTTCATGTAGACATTTAAGAGCAAGAATCGCCATTTGGAAAGCCTCCCTAAGTGAATACTTTCCATCTAACCTGGGGTCCATTATTTGTCTCAACCTCCTTTTATCTGATAACACGGGTTTGGTCCATGTAATCAAGTTGCGTTGCCAAGTTGGACGCTTTTTGTCAATAGCACGCAGCCCTGTCAACATCTCCACCAAAACAACACCAAAGCTATAGACATCGCTCTTTACGTACAAGTTCCCTAGTTAATCAGCAGATGTTATCAATATCATTTATTAATTATTTTGCAGTTGAAACCCAAATGATTTAAGGTAATTACCTGTTGACACATATTCCGGTGCAGCATAACCGATGGTTCCCATAACGTGCCCGGTTACACATGGATTACCAGCCCTAGGCCCCCATTTTGCCAAGCCGAAGTCTGATATCTTCGGCCTATAATACTAAAAGATGTTTGAAGAAAAGATTTAGAAAAAAACACTTCACACTTTGTGAAGGGCAAGGAAAGGCGGGGATTCTTGACCGTTTACCTTATCAAGCAGTACATTAGAGGACTTGAAATCCCTGTAAATTATAGGTGTGTCCATGGTATGCAAGTAAGACAGACCTCGAGCCATTTCCGTTGCAATTTTGACCCTTTTCCCCCACGGAAGCAGCCTACCCGAGCCCCCTACATGTATAGATTGGAATAAATAACTAGCCATAACAGTAACTGGATGGAAGTTATCAAGTAAAGTAATCTCACTTCCAAACAAATGGTAATTTAAGCTGCCTTCTTGCATAAATTCATAGACTATCATGAGCTCGGCATTTCCCCGATAATATCCAACCAGCTTTACAATGTTAGGATGGTTCAGCCTTCTTAAGAAACCCACCTCCGTCTGCATTAATGCACAGAGAAAGTGATATCTAATCCAATAATAAAACCCAAGACACTCAATAAGCCAAGTCACCTGTTTTAAAGTGAGCTGATTCATTAACCAACCAGGAATGAAGGGAATGAAAATTCGAAATCAAGAACATAAAAGCTTCTCCTTTATCATTTTAACCGGGGAATAAAAACTTGAATAAACATGAATTGATACTTTTGGATTGATTGACTCTTGGTCTCAACTAATAAGTTTAACCTCTTATGATACAGAGAACTCAATTTCAAGTTGTGCAGCTCTTGGTTTCAAGGGTTTTATTATCTGTTGTGGACGTTCCCACCGTACGAGCGGCATGTTATGATCATTCTATCTTTTTGGGCAATACGATAAGAAAACAATGTAAAAGTGAGAAAGACAATGGTCAGAAAAGTACCCTCCATTGTCGAATTCCTTGTTTGCTTGTTGAGTCCAATTTCTTAACAGCAATTGCACGTTTCCTAGTACTATGATCATTCTCATTGAGCCAGCCCTTATAGACTCTGCCAAAGCCTCCCCTTCCCAACACCAAATCGTTTCTAAAATTTGAGGTCGCCGTTTTGAGTTGTGCAAAAGTGAAGGCTTTTACCGTTACAGCGTCCATGGCAGTTGCTCCTTCCTCATCATCCAGTCCAGCCGGAAACTCATTCTCAACGTCGACAGGACCCCCGTTGGCCCAAATAGCCGCAATAGCTCCACTTGCTTGAGAAATCCTGGTAGTGAAGTTGGTAGTCGCCATAGAGAACCAGCTGTTACCAGATGCATTAGTACGTAGAAAAGATGTGTCCCCTGCAGGTCAAATGCCCACCAAACGTACAAAACAACAACCACAGGCCTTAGACAGTAGTTGACATATAAATACGATTCAAAAACGCACATCCAAGCTAAAAGCAGAGAGAACAGGGAAGTGATGAATCTACCATCACTGAGATGGCCAACGGAAGTGGGACCTGCGTCTGGGGATGGTATTGAGGTTGGAGCAGTAACTGAGACAACCGTGGCGACTGTGGCAGTGACAGAGGTTGATTTAGGAGCAAAACAACTGCAGCAATTTCCCATATATATCTATATATATGTGTGTGTGTGATGATGATATAAATGTCTATGTGTATAAGCGCAGAACACAACCGAAATGAAGAATAGACCGTCTTTGAAGCTGTATTATATATGGGTGCCTGTGCGTTAATGTGTTGGTGAGGGATAGACTACAGAGAGTTTGGGAGTTTGAACCTTCCAGGAGGACTTGGCTATCTATTTAGGCATGCCGCCACTTCCTTGAAGCTTCCTTGTTTCTTCCCTAAAATCTTCAAATAATGGCGTAATTTCCTTTTAATAATTGGAACCATAATTATAATATCACCACCTCTTAGCCAATTCAACCATATTTTCTTAATATGCGGAGTCAACTAAACTATACTTTTTTGGAATATCTACATTTTACAAATGTGAACAATCACATCAATTTAAGCATGTTGAATTCTAGAAATGGAAGAATAGTCGTATCTATTCTTACATAAAATATACAGATCCCTAACATAAGAGAATTAATCCGTGATTTTAACTTTCGAAGGCAACCTATAACCGTCAACTAGTAATCTTAGTTTTTAAGATATATTGTATATATCTTATTATCGAATCGTTTCTATCATTTTATAGGCCCGGGATGAAATAAACGAAAAGGGCTCTAATAAATCTTAAATATACTTAAGTTTACATGTTTATATGAAACATAAATGACTCAATTTATAAACTTAAATAATAACTAAATATTAAATGATCATAACACTAACAAATACATTAAAGATCATGATTTATGGAAAACAATTATTTGTGTATTTGTAGATGTAAAATTATTAATAATATTATCAAAATCAATATTATCCAACACATCCTTCTCAATACATAACATAACTAAACCATTTTCTATGGCTAATCTCTCTATTACTCAAATTTGTATAATAATAAGAATATGAAAAATAACGCGAAGTATTGTCTAAAGGAAACATAAGATTTAACTATCTTGCAGACCCTTTTTCAACTAAAATATTTCTTGCTTTATTATCAAGATTATCTCAATTCTTAAGATTATAAATGTTCAATTTAGGGCTTACTTGCTCATCTGCCTTTAAATTTGTTGAAGTATATGCATCTAGTATATGATCATTTTCACTCAGATTTTTAATATCCTCTTGAATATGAATCTCATCACTTAAGTTTTC